>CM070642.1:55776311-56976311 GCA_036346575.1 Dendrocalamus sinicus | reverse complement strand
GAACAGAACTTGGAGACTTGTTCCTCCGAAGAAAGGTATGAACATTATTGACAGCCGGTGGGTATTCAAGTTAAAAAGGAAAGCAGATGGCACAATTGATCGGTACAAGGCACGTCTGGTTGCTAAAGGGTTCAAGCAAAGATTTGGGATTGATTATCTAGACACTTACAGTCCAGTTGTTAAGCCCACAACAGTTCGTATTATTCTGTCGCTTGCAGTCTCGAGAGGATGGTCCATGCGACAAATTGACATTCAAAATGCATTCTTGCACGGGACTTTAGAAGAGGAAGTGTATATGTGACAGCTTCCAGGGTATGAAGATCCTCACAATCCTTCACATTTTGTTTGTCGTCTGGATAAAGCACTGTACGGGCTGAAACAGGCTCCGAGGGCCTGGCATTCTCGGTTGACCTGCAAGCTCCAAGAGCTAGGTTTTCGGTCATCAAAGGCTGATTCTTCTTTGTATCTATTTGATCATGGTGAAGTTACAATATACATGCTCATTTATGTAGACGACATTATTATTGTTAGCTCTTCTAAAGATGCCACTGACAAGTTGGTTCAACAGCTAACTCATGAGTTTGCAGTCAAGGACTTAGGATCACTGGGTTTCTTCCTCGGTGTTGAAGTCAAGCCTGTTACAGATGGTGTTGTGTGGACACAAAGTCGATATGTTCAGGATATTCTCAAGAGGGCTAATATGGAGAAGTGCAAAGCTATCTCAACACCAATGTCCACTAGAGAGAAGTTGTCCAAAGCATTGGAATTGCACTTT
Organism: Dendrocalamus sinicus; assembly: GCA_036346575.1. NCBI lineage: Eukaryota > Viridiplantae > Streptophyta > Magnoliopsida > Poales > Poaceae > Dendrocalamus > Dendrocalamus sinicus. Next base: position 56,975,536 of record CM070642.1, on the reverse strand, counting down.
CAGGGAATGAAGTTTTTCAATATAGAAGTATAGTAGGTGCACTCCAGTATCTTACTATTACTCGACCTGAGATATCTTTTACTGTCAACAAAGTAAGTCAATTCATTCAAGAACCCACTGATTGTCACTGGGCAGCTGTGAAATGGATTTTGCGTTTTGTCAAAGGCTCGCCTAATCGGGGACTGAAGATTCAGAAGTCAGTCTCAACTCTGTTGAGTGTTTTCAGTTATGCAGATTGGGATGGTTGTCTGGATGATCGGAGGTCAACCAGCGGGTTTGCAGTGTTTTTGGGTTCAAACCTGATATCTTGGAGTTCACGGAAGCAACTGACGGTATCAAGATCGAGCACTGAAGCCGAGTATAAAGCAATTGCTAATGTTACAGCGGAACTACTGTGGGTTCAGTCACTGCTCAAAGAGCTTGGAGTATTTCAGGAGAAAGCGCCGATACTCTGGTGTGACAACCTCGGAGCGACTTATTTAACAGCAAACCCTATGTTCCATGCCCGCACAAAACATGTGGAAGTTGATTTTCATTTTGTTCGAGAGCAGGTTGCTCGGAAGGCAATGGAAGTTCGATTCATTTCGTCAAAGGATCAGCTAGCTGATATATTCACCAAAGCACTGTCAAGATCTCCGTTTGATGCTATCTGTTACAATCTCAATCTGACAGAACCAAGTTGAGATTGAGGGGGACTGTTAAAATATGCCTTGACTTTTTCTCTAGTTTGTTTCTGACTTATTCTCCAGTTTGTTTCTGTTAAGAGTCAGTCAATAGAGTTATTAGCATAACGTTGATGACTCCAGATATGTAGGCGCATATCCTCCATATTTTCAGCTTGTAGTTGGTTAGTTGATGTATAACTGAATTCTTTCTCCCTCTGTAATATGACTGATATATAAATGGAAGAACTCTGAGAGAGTCATTTAGTTCAGCATACAACTCTTCTCTAAAACCTTTTACGGCCACCCTGCTATGCCTGCGCCTCTAGCCGCCTGCCTCTGGTCCCCTATGCACCTCCCCTCGATCACATTTGTGTCGCCCCTGAGCTCAGTCCTAGGCCACCATCGGCCTCCTGCGGCCCAACTGCCAGTGCTGTGGATCGGCCTCTAGCCCCCTGGGCTCCATGGCTTCCGCTCGAGCCAGCCTAGGCTCCAGCTATGGTTGCCCTGGATCCAGTCCTACATCACCGCCGTTGGCTTGACTTCCCCTACTCATCGTCCTCTCCCCTTACAGTGGTCCCAGGCGACGCTCTCACCATGTCCTCTTTGGCTCCAAGCCTGCGCCACTAGTCTCCTCGACAACCCTAGCCACGCCTTAAGTCCCCTCTTTGGGCTCTGGCCATGGTTGGTCACTTGAGGTCATCGGCACCTCCGGCTTCTCCCTCGGTTCTCCCTCTACGCCGCTACCTTGGGCCCCTTCAGCGTCGACCCAGGCTGCTCCCTTTCGGCTCCGACTCCTCATTGGCCGACTCCTCTCTAATCCCCTCTTGGTCGTCACTGACCTCAGTGTCTTGTTTTGCTTATGTTTATTTTCTCTATTTGTAATGTGTTTCCTTGATTTGAACTCTACTGAGGGTAGTGCTATGCGGTTGCTACAGCGGGGCTCAAAGTTTGTCCATTCACCAGGGGAGGGTGGATAATGTCAAAAGTAGTAGTAAGTCTACACTACTACATATATATATATATATATATATATATATATATATATATATATATATATATATATATATATATATATATATATATATATATATATATATATATATATATATATATATAAGTCTACACTACGACAATATATATATATATATATATATATATAGGACGTTGAAATGGGACACCTAGGTGCCTGCACACCTAGGCTCTCTGTAGTTAGATTGCTTTTAGATACGTGCTAGAGCAATGGTATGTATGGTATGTAATATATTAGGCATGCTAAATCAATCATGGAAGGAAAGTCTTAATCATGGATGGAAAGTCTCAATCACACTAGCACGCATCTAAAAGCAATCCAAAGGTAGGAGACTAGGTGTCCAGGACACCTAGGTGCCCTCGTTATTTATACTCTATATATATATATATATATATATATATATATATATATATATATATATATATATATATATATATATATATATATATATATATATATATATATATATATATATATATATATATATATATATATATATATATATATATATATATATATATATATATATATATGAATGCTTAGAAGAGAGGATATAGTCACATCATTGAACACTCATGTAAAAGTTATTTCCTACAATACAAGTATTTTTATCTGAGTGCTTAGATGTTATATTACCTATTAATTACATATAGTTATATATGTAAGCACCTACTAATCACTGTGCTTAAGCATTAATGCTTCAAAGTAAGCAACTTATCTATCCTATGTGACAAAAAAAATAGAATTGCTAGGCATCTCTCTAACCACCTGTATTGCACATGCCCTCAGTGAGACCTTTCTTGCAAGGCAAATGGCCCAATTAACTGTTTTAGGAAGAAATGGCCCAATTAATTTGTTACGTAAACTATTGCGTTTTTTTTTTTGCTGCTTGCCGGTAGATTTTCAGTTAAAAAAGTCATGGTTTTCTTCGAATTTAAATGCATGCATGATTAATTAGAGTTTGTTATAGTTCAGTTGTTGTTAGATTTAGATGCATGAGTTCGGTTGAGTTATGGTGTAACGATGCACAGGTTAAGATCTCCAGTTTACTGATCTGACAAAACTGGGCCTGGGGCGCTGGGGTGATCGACTCATCATGGACAAAACATTCCACAGTTTCACGCACAAGACAAAACCATTTCAGATTTAAACAAGGAGGTCACTAGCTACTACATCTTGTCTTCCTCCACAAAACATTACATTTCCCACGATAAAAAAGAAAGAGGGAAAGAAAAGGAAGATACAAGAAATAAGAACCTCCTGCATGCAGTTAGATCGGTTAAAAAACCTACAAAAAATTTATCAAGCACTATGTGGAGGGGCCTTATTTAGTTATGGGATAGACTATTGCACAGGCGACTGAAATTTTTTTATCTTTCAGTCACCTAAAGTTGCACTTTGAGTCACCTGAAGTTGCACATATTTTTTTTGGAGGGGGCTGCAATTTTAGTTGATTGAGAGTGCAATTTCAGGTCACCTGAAGTTGCACTCTGAATCACCTAAAGTTGCAGCTGTTTTTTTTAGAGGGGCTGCAATTTTAGTTCATTGAGAGTGCAATTTCAGGTGACTGAAATATAAAAAAATTTCAGTCGCATGTGCAATAGCAAAACTGTTTAGTTATAGCTTGAACAGCATAGTATCGGCTCATCGTCCATGCATACCTCTGGTGAGCTCTCTTTATTTACTGCTTGTATCCCCTCTATATACCTTCTTCCTCCTCACCTCCTCACGTGATATCCATCACTGTGTATGCATGCGCCACACACATACTCAGGAGTATCGTGAACTTTGTGAGGTGTTGAAGTATGCGCGTGTATGGTATAACACCTCTCCGGCGGCCGGCCACGAGCGGCGGTCTAGCATTTCCAGCACGAGGCGGCGATGACGGGCTTGCCCTTCCAGCCGAGAACGAGGCAGCCCTTCTCCTCGGCCACCGTGTAGCCGCCGCCGCCGCCAGCGTTCGCCTCCAGCCACTCCCGCGCCTTGGCCGCCATCTTGATGGGCGTGGACTGGAAGCCCGCGCGGCTCATGCGGCGGCGCCACTGGTCCGCGCGCTCGTGCCGCTCCACGCGCGCCGCGCCCTCGCACCCGACCACGTTGCGGATCTCCGCGCCGAAGTGGAACTGCTCGATGCGCGCGCGGCGCGCGTCGTAGCGCGGGAGCGCCGCGTCCAGTGCGTCGAACACCGCGGCGTAGTAGTGGAGCGCCTCCATGAACCGGCCGAGGAAGAAAGGCCCGTTGTGGCCGGCGTCCTGCTCCACAAGCACGAACGCCTTGGGCGAGAGCTTGCGGATGGTCTGCAGCACCGAGTTAAGGGCCCCGCGGCTCTCCTTCACCACGCAGTGCAGCTCCAGGATGCTGCTGATGGCGACGGCCTCGTCCGCGTCGATGCCGAGGTCGTCGATGTGGAGGCTCTCGAGGCTGCGGTCGATGGCCCTGAACTCGAGGTACATCCCAAGTTCCTCCGCGTGCGCCTCGAGCTCACGCCCGATGGCTCTCATGGTGTCCATGCGAGCGCCGACGCCGGTGACGCGCACGCGCGCCGGCTTGGCGCCAGCCCGGGCGGCGAGGCCGTCGAGCAGGCCGCGCCACTGGTGACCGCGGTAGAGACCCAGCGTCATGCCCAGGTCCACCACGTGGACGTTGCTCTCTCCCTCAAAGGCTTCCAAGATGGACGCGTTCGCCACGAAGTGCGCGAACTGCAGGTACGGGCACAGCTCGTAGGCCAGCGCGAGCGCCTCGCCGCGAGCTCCGTCGCGCCCCGCGCACGAAGGCGGCATGCAGAAAGCCATGCTCGCCGGCCCCAGAGCCGGCGGGTGCGCGAGCGCCAGCCGGTCCGCCAGACCCTGCACGAAGCAGGACGCGACGCGCTGGAACGCCGTGCCATGCACGGGCGCGCCGGCCTGCAGCTCACGCAAAAGCGCCCCAGCCTGCGCGCGGTCGCGGCACGCCACCGCCTCGGCGCAGGCGACCAGCAGCTGCACGAGCCGCATGCCATCAGCTCCACCACCAGCAGCGTCCCCCACAGCAACCCCTTCCTCACCTTGCTGCTGCTGAAACCCCCCCACCGGTGACTCCATAGCCTCCATGGCCTCCACCTTCTGCTTGCAGCTCTCAAGAACGTCCCGGAACCGCTGCTTCCGCACGCGCGACGACTCGGCGGCGCCGACGTCGGCCTGCACCGGCGGCCATGAGGGCTGGTAAGGCGAGCTGAAGTAGTCGACCTTGGTGGCCTTGGAAGAACGGGGGCCGAGCTTTAGCTCGTTGCCGTCCAACGCTGCCGCCTCCTCGGTGCCGTAGAGGTAAGGGTGGTAGTCCAGTTCTTGATTAGTGCAAATCGAAGCATCTTGCTCCGGCAGGTGATGGTTTTGCTGAGAGCAGTAGGAGGTGGTGAAGGAGTCAGTCGTGTTCCAGCATGGCTGGCCAGGCATGCCCATGTGAATGTTTGCACTCGTTAGTTTGGCCTTCTTGCAAAGGCAAATACCTCTATATATAGATGCAGATGCTCCAGGTGGGAGACGAAGTGGTATAATTAACGAGTCTCCTCACTAATAACAAAATGCCTCTGTTTATCTGTTATATAGTACCCCTCTATTCTTTTTTACTTCACGTTTTTGAATTTTCACTATTTTTTATATACAACTTTGGCCATTACTTTTTATAACTATACACTAAGATATACTAATAAAATTATAATATTACAAAAATATTTTTAATAACAAATCTGATAATATAATTTTGTATAGCTAATCTAGATAATTTTAAATATATTAATGGTCAAACTTTAAAAAATTGATGGCACAAATTCTAAAAAGTCAAATAAAAAAGAACGAAAAGAGTACAACTCAGGTTTGCTTGTCTCTCCTCTATTAAGTATTCAAAGGCTTTTCATCAAGGTCCATATATGTTTAAATAGGACGTTTTAGTTTAATACAAAATAAAGGAGCATCTATACCATGCTATAGCATCGGGAGCTCCCTCGACGGTATATCCTTCTCCCATCACTCCTCCTCTGCGCCACCTCGCCATGCCTCCCTTCGCTGTCACCCACCATCGGACCACTGCCTCCTTGAACTCTCTCTACATCTGAGGGGCATAGTGAGCCCATCAACGGTAGCGGCGTCCCTCTTTCGACCATTGTGTGAGAGCAAGAGCGAGCGAGAGAGTGAGGGAGCGGCACGGGAGCGAGAGAGTGTGTGACATGAGAGAGAGAGAGATAGGGAGCGGGGGCCGGGAGTGAGAAGTAGTACTAGATTTGTTAGAGTGGGAGACCAGCCAGAGGTTAAAGATAATGGCACATCCGTCGGATACTTGAATCAGATGGTGTGGAGCTATGCCTTCGGAAAGATAAAAAACGATATGCTGTATTGTAGTTTTTCTCCAAAATAAAATGCACAGTCGTTTGACTGAAAGTGAACACTCAGACTACAGACGGAAGAGAAGAGAAATTGTTCAGATTAAAATTGGCACAAGGAATTAGTAATTCCCCTCATTGGGAAGAAAGACATGCACATACTCTGATCGTGTATATTGAATTGAAAGTTACAAGAAAGATGAGGATCTCGTTTGTTGCACGAAAGGTCTCCCGGGGCGAGGGTTTTTTGGTTCGGTTTTGCTTGGCTGGAGAGCAAGCTGCAAAACAGATGGCGTTAAGCTGTTGAAGGTGCGGTACCAAACTAGCAGTATAGAATTGTACAATCACATCAAGAGGTGCAGCTGAATTAGTCTCTTCGTTACGAGCAAAGTTTTCGTCTTTAATCAACTATTTTTGTGCAGATTGTGCACCGGCCAGCACCTAACAGTGCGAGGCAATGGACTGTTTTCTTCGCCACTGGTTTATGGGTGAGTTATTTTAGACTGTCTTATAGTTTATGATTTAAAATTTTAAATTCTGATTATTCATGAGAGGTAATATGTAAAGAAAAATAGTCACATGCGATTTTGATCGATATAGCTAAATTTAGTGCATTTTTTATTATAATCTTTCTGTTGACCCTGCATTGAAAAAATGTATCGTTTGGAAGCTAGTTACTATAGCATAAATCATAAGTAGAAAAAAAGAGATCCTATATCAAGAGGGTTAAAAAAATCTAACCTAAATGTCATATGAACTTTGAAACGGGCATATTCGATTTGGAGATCAAATATATTGTATGAAAATTGATCTTGGCAAGAAGAACCATTAGTTTAAGTACTAGAGTAAAATACACGAGGGTCATTCAATTTATACTGATGTATCATCTAGGTCGTTGTATTTTTAAAATACACATCTAGGTCACTGATATGGGATATCTGGGTCATGGGTATATTCTAGTTATCCACGTTGGCATATTACTTACATGTGGTATACCATATCGGCTTCAATGCAGTTGACGGAACATGTACAGAAAACCTCATATGCATTGTTTTTTTCGTTCAGCCCTACCATATGCCATTATCAGTATCCATCGAACCAGCCCTACCGCATGCAACGGTGTGATGTGATGTGTGCTTTGCTACCTACCCAACACAACAACGACAAGGATGGCCACATCAAGCAAGCTGCATGCTTTGCAATATGTGAGCTCTTAAGAGTAGCCTGTTGCTTGTGTGTAATCTGTCCGGATGTTCTTTCTGTTTGTCTAAACCTTTTGTCCTCTTTTTTCCTCTTTTCTTAATAAAATTTGGCAGGCAGGTCCTCTGCTATCCAAGCAAAAGAGTTAGCCAACATGAAAATCACACAGGAGAACAACAGCGGTCAAAGAAAAATGGAAGGGAAAAATCACGATGCAAAGGGCCATGTAAACCTCGTAACCTTATCGGACGTCCACCTCGAACTCCGCGGCGACGAGGCGACCTGTCGTCCAGTACCGAGCGCGACGAGGAGCTCTGACAGCGAGTGCCTGGCGGTGAGGACCCGAGCGTGACGAGGGGACATGATGCTGCTCACCTGAGCACGACGAGTCCCGCTAGGGAGAACTCCACCGCCGCCGCCGCAGCCTCGGGTTCGATCGCAAGAGGATAGAGGAGATGAGGAAGGGGACTGGCCCGCTCATTTCAGTTTCAGTTTCTGATTTCTGGCTTATTTTTTACAATTTATAAATTTCGTCTTCTTTAAATTTTTGGCTTTTTAAAGCTTTTTTGCCGATTCTTTTTTTCCATATTCGTACGCATTGTCCGTAATGAGCTAACATATCTTTTCTATTTTTTAATTTTTTTTAAATTTAGTTACGTTAAATAAGCCCCTTCAGTTACAATAAAAATTTCAGCCGCTACAGTGCAATTTCAGCCATAAACCATAACTTTTCAGCCCAATCGAGCGGGGGTTAGTCGAGAGACTGGCTCGAGTGGATAAGGTCTGGTTCAACCGATTCTGATAATGGCATGTGGTGTGGCTGAACGGAAAATAATATATAGTGGGGTTTGTGTAAATGTTCCATGATTGTATTGAAGCCGACATGGCATGCCATGCGTAGTAATATGCTAGCTTGGACACTTAGAATAGATTGATGACTCACTTATCTCATATCAGTGATCTAAATGTGTATTTTAAAAGTATAGTAACCGGATGATTCGCCGGCACAAGTTAAAATTTCCTTCATGCATTTTACTCCGTAGCAATTACTGGCCGGCCCTAGCGATGGAACAAGAACGGTTAATTCCAATTGTTTGAGTCAGCCGAACAAAAAAGCCCACAAGGACAGATTAACCACACAGCTGCACCACGTTATAAGGAACCAGCAAGATTCCACAGATAAACAGCTAATTCAGGGCTTGCTTCGTTGCCATGGCTCTGAGAAAATTTAATAGTGAAGGATATCAGGGCCCTTTCAACGTAGACGTCACCAGCGACGCCATGTCCGTTGTTCCTGACCATTGTAGCACCATCAACCTCTCCTCCGATCAAGGAACAGGTAATAAACCTTCGTTCGAGCGTAACGATTCTAGTTGTTGTACGATTAGTCTGTGCGTTAATTCTCCCTCATCGACAATGCAACATACATGGGAGATGATTGAGAAGTGTCATTCTGTCAATGTAACCATAAACAAAGCTCGTAATCATGGAACGAAATGCATACGCGATATATGCGTGACTTGAGTGTACTACCAAGCAGCTCAATTTGTTATTCTGAGAGGTATATAAGTACGAAAACTGTTGTAAGCATGAAAACTAGGACATTTTTTACGACCAAGATGTGGTTGTAATTTGAGAGCTGAGCTTTTTCAGAACAGAGCGTATCCGTGCCTAAAGATTTAAAGATTCAAGAAATTGATCTGTTAGTTGCAAATAATATTGAGCTTGGCGATGATGCTAAAGCTAAAGCAGAAGGCCCTGATAGACACTTTCAGGTTTTTCTAAGATCCGTCCATTCATCCAAGTAGTGCTAGACTACTAGTGCTTCGCTTCCATGCACACCTCGGACATTCCAAAAGGCTAGGATTTGGTAATTTTTGTTGCTTCCAAACTAAAAAGGATTTTGTTATTTGGTATCAAGTGGAATCTATTGCGTTCGTTTATCATGCATGTGCGCTCTGGCACTTCGCTAATATGTGACTTGAATTGGTTTAAAATGTGCTCGATCGGCTTAACTAAGAAATTCTTTTTAGGAAATTATCGCAAACAGTCATGCATTGTTCGTAGCAGCAGTAGGGGCCGTTCCAACCGGCTCAGGCAATCGGGTGGTTCGCACATGTGGCAGCGATCCATTTTATATTTCCAAAAAAAATATGCTTGGAATTTATATGCCATTGTCTTTTTTTTTTCAAACCGGGAATTTATATGCCATTGTCAACATGCACGAGGATTTGGTCATGCCTGTGTATATATGTCCTTGTTGATTTGATGAACAGTTCAATCTCTTGTGGTTAGCTAAGAGAATTGTCACATCTTATAACGTATTCCATTTCAGAATTTAATTATTGGTACAAGAATTGGTCATGCATCACGACTCTCTCTTTGTCGTATATTACTTTCCCAATTCGATCTGTCTCGATAGAATATGCCAAAGTCGTGCTTTGGCAACCTGCCTAGTATCCATCTTTCGAGGCTTTACAAGGGAAAAAATCGCATGCCATGTTTGAATGTGATGCCTAGGGTCATGATCATTCGGCTCTATGCTCACTGCTCTAATCCTAATTCCTAAGAGGTCTTTGGTCGTAAACATTATTGCTAACCAGTGTTCAATATGATTTCAGAAAAAAAAAACAGTGGTTGATATGCGAATAAATCTTTTATATTGATTCTATTTCTAACTCAAAGGTGGCTTCCATAATTAATTAATTGGTTTATCAGGTAAAATGTACATCTCATTTGATAAATAAAATGCACATGTGTCTCATGTGAAGCTCTGTGTAATCGAAGCAAAAAGGTCATTCAGGCACCCATGTAAATGCATGGCTAAAGGCATGTACAATGGTATAAGCTAGTTACTAGCTCTAAGATAACTTCTCCAATGATATTAACTTTTAGCACATAGCTCATAACATGAATAGTCCCACATGACATCCTCATATAATCTTGGAATGTGTGTATGAGACTAGCTCTTGATCAAGAGCTAGCTTTTCTCTCTCTTCTATTAAAATATGAAATAATATGTTTAGAGCTAGCTCATAAGTCACCATTGGACATGCCCTAAGGGCCCGTTTGGTACTTGTAGCCCCGTACTCCAGTACTCGTACTGCGCGTGTATCCAAGAGGAACCAACGAGGATCGGGGCCGCTATTAGTCCGTTTGGCAGAGCGATTTTCTAGAGCTGGTCATCTGTAGTTCTAGGAAATCCTGAATCTAGAGTTGCAGGTATGTTAAGTGCATTTACATGACTCATTTCATTTATATTATATATTAAATAAAAATATTTAAATCACTTTAATTTAGTCAACAAACTACAGATTCAGCATAGATCTTGGAGCTAGAGCTGTGCCAAACGGGACCTTACCCGACGTCGATCCAGCAGGGCTCTACCAAAACTACCTCTGATTTAATTTATCAGGGAAAAAGAGAGCTTTTTGCGGTGAAATTTTTGGAACTAACATGATTGGAAAATGAGGATAATTTTCATATACTACATCTCCTTAGTTTGTTCAAAATTGGCTGCAAAACTAGTTAGCTAGTTGTCGACCTTGTTCTTTTAGCCTACGGTTTTTGGCTATGACTTATAATTTTTTATTATATTTTTTGAGATAGCATCGGATGGCGAAAACATCGATGTGGACAGCGCACACGATTTTAGGTTTGGAAAGCCACTTGAAGAATCTACTTTAAGAAGTCATCCCGTTTATTTCGATTTTTGGAGAATCCAAAAGACAAAAGCCAAAACGGAAATCCTTGTTTCCGTACATGCGCGCGTTGGCTCTATGGGACGCACACCTTCGAGCGCCGTCGGATCTGAGAGTACGCCATCGCGAGGCCTTTGTGCCCGAGCGAGCACGGGAGCAAGGTGTCATCTAGTTTATTCACTCATTTTTTCACGCGAGCTCTATGTGTGCGCCCTGTGGGTTCCATTGCAACGCATTTTTTTCCCGTTGTCTCGTTTATTCACTCACTGCCTTGGACTAGTACTGGACTACTGCTAATGCTCCTTGCTTCTTTTGCTTGTACCTGCCGAGCCTCTCCTCCTCCCTCTCCCCCTCTCCTCTCGTCTCCACGCTACCAAGGAGGTGGCTCTGTGAGGTTTGCCACTGCTAATCCTACTCTTTTTCTTGCTGCTGCTAAGATCATGCATGTGTATGTGTTCCGTTCCCATTTGGTGATTTGTTGGTGAGCTTTGTGGCATGGATCGAGTAATTGCTTGGGCTGACGAAGTTTCTTATTTATGGGATGGTAGACTATTGGTGCAGATTTTTCCCCTAATTTTTGAGCTTGTTTTTAGAGGAATAAGGTGGTTATGGTCACGGGCATGTCATAGCCTTTCTATTCTTGTAGGCTTAGGTGCTCCTTGGGTTGTCTGGTTGCCTAATTTTAGAGCATCTCCAAGATACTCTTTATCTTGCACTTTTTCTCCAAATTAGATGACCCAAGGAAAAAAAACACCCTCCAACAGCTCTTTTATCATGTTATCTATTTTGCAGTGGAGCCGAATTCCACCATCTCGCTCGCGAAACCTGGCGAGGCATCGTGGCTCGCTAGCTGCTTTCCTCCCGCTCATTTTTCCATTTTCCCGCGCTAGTCGGTCGTCTTCCCACGCAGAATCCCTCCCTCTCGCGCCCCCTCCCGCGCGGACCTCCCCGCCGAAGCCTCCCGCGCGCCCTTTTCCTCCCCGCAGCGCAGGATTGAGGCGCCCGCACGCTCTGCGTGGTCCCGGTGGCGCCAGCCTCCTCGCACGCCGGCGGTGCCCGGCCGCCCCGCAAGCTCCGCGGTCGCATCCCATTCTTCGCTTGCTCCATCGACATTCGCTTGCTCCGCAAGCTTGTGATGTGTAAAACACTACAAGATGCAGACCAATATAAATGGCACATATATTTTGCCCTTTATCTAAGTAAGTGCCTTGGAATGCTTTTCGAGGGCACATAGATAACCACGACAGTTATATGTGCCTTTATTTCCTAATGAAAGCCGGCACATGCTATGTGCCGCGATGACAATTCACGGCACATATATGTGCCCCTGTATTCAAAGATAGCTAAAATAGAGAGTCTGCTAGAGTTGGAGGAACAAAATATAAAAAAAAGGGTTGAGATGACTCTTCAAAATACATTATGGGTGTCTCTATTTTAACAAGACTCTTAGAGTTGCTCTTAGTATTGATCAGACCACCAAAATGCCATATTTCTATGCTCACATGCCCAATTTCAGCTTATCTGGTCAGGAATGTTTCCCCTTGTGTGCCCTATGGTACGTATAATTTGTATATTCGTCTTGATTTGCTCGTAAAATTGTTTTTATTTGCTCTTGTTTTTTGATCGATTTGTAATCAATTTTACCCTTACTTTGCTCTCAAATTTATATCGATTTCTCCAACATTTGTACGGATGTGTTTTAAAATTTGTAATACTTTGCTCACAACTCTATACAGGTTTGCTCTCGAATTTACACTAATATTGCTCTTAAATTTGTACCCATTTTATCAATATTTTATACTGATGTGCTTTTAAATTTGCATTACTTTGCTTATAAGTCTGTACTGATTAGTTTGCTCTCGAATTTACACACCGTATATAACAATTGGGTGTGCGGTGGAAACCACAAATGCATGCACGCGCGGAATGTAAACACTTCCGAGCCAAAAACCTAAAAAGGAGGCTGTCATCTAATGGAGATTGTTTTATATAACAAGAGCTTGGCGACGAACGGTTGATTTAATGACGTTATTTTGGTGCTCCTTGTGTTAGCATGGAGGGAGCAGGATCATCGTTGTGATCGCTCTCGCGATGGAATTGAATTGGCAATCGAATTAATTCTGGTTACTATGACTATGAGTAGTACTAGTACCAACAAGTACACGGTCGTCACTAGTGACGCGCGCGCAACACTTCGGCCAATCATGCGGCCGTAGGGGTGGAACCATCGATTAGTTAATCCTAGTCCGTCGTTAGTACCAAAGTTACGTCGATAAGATGGAAGTGATCGATGATCGATCTTACCCCAGCGTATATGCAAGTAGGCCGACCTTTTTTTGACCTTGTTTCCGGGTGCTGAGGAGGAAGTGGAGCGGATATATTTTTACTGTCTGTCCGTTCGTTTTAATTCGGATACAATTCGGAACAAATTTTCGGATATCTGAAGGTTTTGTCGGATATGGAAACAGAGTCGGATATTTTTTATCGGAAACAGAAACGGATTCGGAAAAAGCATTATCCGGCGGATACGAAACTATCTGGGTATTTTTCGGATAGTTACCGGATACGGAAACGGAGTCGGATACCTAGCCTCTCCGGATACCAAATACCGGATACGAAGGTCTTGTAGAATCATTTACTAAATATAATAAAGTTAAATGAACTAATGATGTACTTGACTACTTGGCTTTGAGAAATTTGTACTTTTGAACTATGTGACATGTAGTTAGTTAGCTACTATTTGTTCAACTAATGAGTGCTTGAAATCTGTAATCTTTTTGTTACACTAAACGTTTGTCCCTCTCCGTCCGCCGCAGGCCGTGCAGCTTCAAGCCTCAGCTCTCAGGATTTGTTGTCCATGGGCCACGGGCTCTTGGTCAGGCGGAAGCTTCCACAGCGTAATTTGCTTGGGCCAAGCTTCCACACGGTGTAATGTCACATGGCCCCGCTCCCGTACTAATACATCATCACCCTCTCCGAATCCTTCAGTTGGAGGTGGAATAAGGGTAGCACATACCTGAGCCTGGGCGTCTCCGACGCCAAGAGAGCTTCCGGTTCAACAGGGCTTTTGGCTTTTTACTTCCGACTTCCTGTTTTTAATATATTAGTTTTTTAACATGATTTTTTCTATATTATCTTTAGATATAGAACGGTTTTTTTATTTTTTTTTATTTTACTTAAATCCATCGCCTCAATCAAAAGCTAGCAAACCCCTACAGTATCTATTTCAATTAAAAAACATAAATCATAATTAAAAGCTATCCATAAAAGCCGTTTTGATCGGAGGCTTTATATTGTCAAGCTTCGTATGTAAGAGCTGCCTACTCCGATGCAAGCACCTCGATTCGCGTGAGAGCTTAGATGGTTACGATATTGGCCCGCTCGTTTGGGCTTGGATTTCTGACTTTCAGCTTATTTTTTATTATTTGTAAATTTTGTTTTTTTTGGATTTTTTTGAACTTTTTTCCTATTCTTTTTTCCCGTATTCGTTTGCATTATACATGTTGGGCTAACCTATTTTTCTATTTTTTAACTTTTTAATTTAATTATATCAAATAAGCTATCATCAGCTACAGTATAATTTTAGTCAGCTACAGTAAATATACAACCATAAGCCACAGATAATAAGTCCAACTGAACACACTATTATTAATTAGAGGTCGTTATATGTATAAGCACTTGTAATACACCGATGCCGCCTCAAGCAGCGATGCTATGTACAAGATTAACTAACACATCGACTGTCATCTGTGGCAAGAACAGGTAGTTTCTTTTGCTAACCACCCCTCCATGATATTGCATCCGAAAAATAGAACCAGTACAAGACTACTAGTTACTAATGATGATTTATTTAGAAAACCTAGTTACTAATGATGCCTACAGTGGTGTACTGGTGTTTGTACGGTGATCTTTACTTTAATCTACGGTCTTCTTGTACGTGTACCACCGGGCGATGAGCAGGTAAACGCCGAAGTTGCCGACGCAGAGCATGGCGAGTAGCCAGAAGAAGTTATCGAGGTGGGCGCGGTTGATGTCGTCGGGGATCCAGCCGGGCCGCCCGCCGTGAGCCGTCGCGCGCGCCACCACGGCCACGAGCGCCGAGCTGGCGTAGCTGCCCAGCGCGAACGACGTGTTGGAAAGCCCCGAGCAGAGGCTCCGCATGGCGTCCGGTGCCTGGTCGTAGAAGAACTCCAACTGCCCGATGTACGTGAACACCTCCGACGCGCCCACCACCACGTACTGCGGGACCTGCCAGAATATCGACAACGGCAGGTAGCTCCCGTCCCCGCCGGTGTTGGAGTCATACATGCCGTGGCGCGCGATGACCTGCCGCCTCGCGACCTCGAGCGTGCCAGCCATGAGCATGGCGACAGTGAGGATGACAAGCCCCACACCCATGCGGGCCAGCTGCGTGAACCCGCGCTCATGGCCGGTGAGGCGGCGTGCAAGCGGGACAACAGCGCGGTCGTAGAGTGGCACCCAGAGCATGACGCTGAGTGTATCGAAGACGGAGACCACGGCGGCGGGGACACTGAAGCGGCCGATATGGGGGTCCATCGTGTTGCCCTGGAGGATGAAGGTGGTAGTTATCTGGGTGTACGCTGCCGAGAAAATGATGCCGCTTGCCCACACCGGCAGCAGCCGGAGCACGCACTTGAGCTCCTCCACCTGCGTCACCGTGCACAGCCGCCACGGACTCGGCCGCGCCTTGTCGTCCGCAGTCTCCACGGCCGCCTTGTCCAAAAATCTTATTACCAACCAGCCGGGTGCAATAGGTTAATTTAATGTGGTGATTTCATTGTGCCATGCATGCATATGTCATCTCAAAGGCTCGATAATTACTGGAACCATGTAGTATAATTCGAGTTCAGACTTCAGAGATAGCTTTGCATAATATAAGAATTTTGCGGAAAATTTTCACGCGGCGCCCTGGATGCATGTGCTGAATCATTGTGATCCGTAATTTCAGTAAAAGATGCCATGACTATTGACTAATGCAAGCTAGCGTCCAAACAGTCTCCAGTGGAATCTGCAAATTTCTGTAGCAGACGTACGGCAGCTAAAATGGTCTCCGTCTGAAAGCCAAGGAATCAAAAGGGAAAACGATGTGAAATGCACTAGGCATGCATGCGACAAACTTCCTTCCGGTGCAACTATTAAACAATTCCACGAAGAAAAGAGTGCCATGTTTTGTTGAAATTTTTACTGTTTTAACCTCATAGCCCTTTTTTTAAGGAAGGGTCCCATAGGCGTTTTTTTTTTTTGCGTAACTGGCCCCTCCCGACAGTGGAACCACCCGTGGGTTGGGCGACGCGTGGCAGTTTCCACGGTCAAGGGGCGCAGCTCAGCGGTCGAACAACACAGCTTTTGGGCTCCCCGGCCAACGTGCGTGAGACGGTGGGGCCTGCGTAGATCCGCGGTTAGGAAGCATGGGATTTCAAAGATCCTACGATGGGGTGATACGGAGATGGCCCAGTCTACGGTCGCGGTCCCTAGGCGTGGAAAAGGCTCAGGGATCTTCACCACACACAATGTTGCGTAAACTTTTGCCCTCCCTCCAAGCATGCTACATTTGCCTTCGCGTGTCAGCTTTATCTTTCTCGCATGTATCTGGCCCTGTTTATGCATTACCCTTCATTGGCAATAAAATGGCTCAGCACATATGAAGCTGCCAATGCAAAACATTTGCTTGGTTCAGGCAAAGAAACTCCAGCAAACCAAACGAGAGAGGAAGAGAGACATGCGCTACTTCGTTTGGAGTTTGAAGGTGGTGTAGTTACAAAACTTGTAGATCAGTCTACGAGCATCAAGAATAGGTAATTTTTGTGCACTTGCAGTACATTTGTAGCAAATACAATTAGCATGTAATTAGCTGTAGAGTTGGTTGTTAGTGTGAAATAGTATCAGTAAAAGAAGGGTCGAGTACTAGTAGCTTCATTCATGATGTTTTGTAAAATCGTGTTATTTAGGTTGTTTGAAGATTATTAGTGATATAATATGCCATTTGATTAGGGAGCACATGACCCAGTCGTGATATGGTCAGTAGCATGCACATGTGAATGTAAATTTGTTTAGCTAGTTAAGAAGGTTGTTTCTTTAGATGCAGCAGACGCAATTGGTGTTAGAGTATGGATAGTTTCAACAAATGTAGTTTGTGAAAGTACTATTGCACCTTAATAAGCGAGAATACATAAATATCAAATATGTATGGCATTTAATACTTAGTGCATGTGTAAGCAAAGCAAGCTAAGAGTTGCATCATGTCCGAAAAGAAGTTGAATCGTAGGATAAAATATTACGGTATTTTAGTAAACAATCGGTAAACTAAAGTAATTCAGTAAAATAATTATTTGCATGATACTTGTTCTGTATTAATTGTGTTTCGTATGCGCCAATTTTAGATACGCCATGTCAGACATTTAAGATCTGTTTGTGGTCTATGGGGACTGTGATCCCAGTGCCGGGTCTGAAGGACATGGGCCTGATGGAGCTACGGAGGTGCATGCATTACGCATTTGATCGTGCTGTTCAAAGGAAGAAGCTACGCATTGAGGCGGTGTATGCCACAACACTGGGTGCTGTAGGGGCACCTTTTGGCAACTTGTGAAGGTGACAAGTGACGCCTCGTAGGCCAATTACATGGAGGTTGTGTGCAACCCAGTCGCTGCAATATACACCAAGCCGATGGTGTTTGCTTAGTTTGTAGAGAGGATGGAATCATCTAGCATGGGTGGTTCTGGTGGAGCTCCTATTGATGAAGTGCTTGGATTGGGCTCCGGTGCTGATGTAGATGTTGGGGTTGGAGCAGAAGTCGACAAGCAAGCCAGCAATGGAGATTGTGGAGGCATGTCGCGGGTTTTGAGCTGAACGAAGGCATGGGAAGATGGTGGGCAACCTGTATTGACTGCCACGAGTACATTGCCGTCCAGGTGGGAGAAGAGGAAAGCAAGGAGGAGGATGTGCCGACGGATAGCTCCGAAGGCAAGGAAGATGGTGATGGTCCTACGGGGGGTGTGGTTGGTGGTATTGTCACCACCGACAGTGCTTATGTGGCGTCTAGACTAGACGACATCGCAGTGGCATCTATGATTCTGCCACAGCCAAAGGAGGCACAATGGGGATTCAATGAAGACACCCTTATGTTAGGGCAGTGCTTCCCTAATAAGAGCATTGCCCAGCAGGCTATTGCCAGATATGCTGTCAGTATCAGCCGGATGTATCGTGTGTGAAGGTCGAACCTGGACACATACATTGTAAAGTGTGTGGATGAATCTTGCCCTGGCAAGGTCCGTACGTAGCGATCGAGGGGCACGACCACGGACTTGCGGATAACGGTGATGATGGATCACACATGTTGTTTGTTGATCCACTTCATAGGCACTGTAACATGATGTCGTCATATGTTGCGAGCCTAATAAGCCACCTCATCAGTGCAAACATTTCTATTTCGCTAAAGGTCCTATTGGCAGATGTTGCCAATATGGTCAGGTTCCAGGTCAGCTACCACAAGGCATGGCGGGTGAAAAGAAAGGTCTTGGAGCATATATACGACACATACGAGGAGGCCTAGGACATAGTGCCAAGAATGCTCCATCAAATTGCAGAAGCCAATCCTGGCACATACATTAACAAACAGGAGCGGGCGCATCCTGCCAGGAGGCCTAAGTGTTTTGTTCTTTATAGAGTCTTCTGGGCCTTCCGCTAGACCATCAAAGATTCAAGCACTGTCGTCCCGTGCTGACAATGGACGGCACCTTTCTTTGCGCCAAGTACAAGGGTATGATCCTCACCGTGGTCACAACTAATGCGAATGACCAGTTACTCCCTATGGCCTACGCACTTGTGGAGAATGAGAACATGGATAGTTAGTTGTGGTTCATGGCCAATGTGAAGCAAACGGTTGTTCAAGACTGGCCAAATGTTTGTCATCTCAGACCACGATGCTGGATTGCTATCCGCATTGAGCACGATACAGAATGGGACAGAGTTGCATTGCAGTGGAACAATGTTAGGAGCCATTGGTGCATAAGGCATCTCGCGGCTAACTTTCACATAAGGTTTCGAAGCAAGGAACTGATAAAGTTGTTCAAGAAGTTGTGCGTGCAGAACCAAAGGTAGAAGTTCGAGGCCAGGTAGAGACAGCTCGATGAGGAGACTACGAAGCATGTAAGCCATTCTGACGCAAGCTAAGGAGAACCGGTAGGAGGGTCCACGAGAGGATTGGAGAGTTCATGCAGTGGGTTCACTCCCATGCCCCTAACTTGAAGGAATGATCTCTCCTCCACGACTTCAGTGGTATAAGATATGGAATAATGACGAGCAACATGTTAGAAATATACAACGGGGTCCTGAAGGGTGTTCGATCCTTACCGATCACCACCATTGTCGAGAAGATCTGGAACCGTACCGTCAGGTACTTTGTTAACAGAGCTAGGATGGTGAATAAGCATCTCAAGGAAGGCAATAAATTTTTCCGAAGTGATGCAAGCATTCATGGATAAGAAGATCGAGAAGACTCATTCCCACAATGCTTGGCCCTCATCTGGGATCACGAAGAAATTCGAGATCCATATGAGGACGAATTATATCATGGGTCAAGCTAGAGGAGATCAGAAGCAAGTCTGCACGCTCGACGACGAAGCATCTTACACGTGCAATAAGCCGTAACTTGTTTTTTCTGCGTGAATGGATGACTGCATTGTGCAATACATTTCATTGTGGTCACGAATAAATTTATTTACACAAACATATAATTGAGTACCAAAGACGCACCACAAAACTTGTTAAATAGCTACCAGAGGAAATTAGTGAAATGCAACTCCCACATTCCAAGTCACATGAAATGATGAAATCCTAGTTTTCAAAATGTAACGTCCAAATTTCTGAAACGTGAACCCTCAATTTTTGAGACAATTTCAGACCATATAAATTTCTTCAAAAATACACAAACAACTGCACTGCGTAAGGAGTTTTCAATATATATTTCAAAATATTTTGACCTACTTTTCTATATTACAAATTTGTGCAAATAATACACATAAATAAATTACAAAGCAAAATTCTCAACGTTTCAAATTAGGAAATAATTATATAAACAAGTAAGCTGTGTTACAAGGCTCCAATGAGAAGTTGTAAATTTTTCAACCTCATTTCGTATATCAAAAATTTAAAAGAATTTGAATATATTTTTCAAAAAAAGTGTACTAGCCAGCTAACAGGCGTGAATCCGCGCCCCGCCACCGTAGATTCAGCATGGTGTTTTCCGGGGCCCCTAACCATAGTTCTCGGGTGGGCCCAGCCGATCACGCGCATGAGCCAGGGCAACAGAGAAGCCACGGCCCAGGACTACTGGTCCGCGCCTCCCCACCGCGGAAATACCACGTGCCGCCCTCTGGTGGCTCCACGGTCGGGAGGAGACTATAAACGCAAAATACACCGATAGGAGGCCAATTGTGCAAAAAAAAAGTTGCTATAAGGGGCCAGAAGAAAAAAATTCTGTTATGTTTAGCTTTTAATAGTTTTTATCTTCTCAATAATTACTATTTATTAAATTAATAAAAAAAACCGAAACACACCGTGCATGACCACAACGGCACGTCGGCACCCCAGAGACATGATAGATGTGTTCTGTAATTTTGTCCACGACATTTGTCGCGATCTACAGGGGCATATTATAAATCCACAGAACCAAGATTCCCAATATTTTTCACTATGAGATAATATTGACAAAAAAAAAACTACACATAAATATTTCCATGTCGGCATCACAGAGACATGATAGATGTGTTCTGTAATTTTGTCCACGACATTTGTCGCGAACTACAGGGGCATATTATAAATCCACAGAACCAAGATTCCCTATATTTTTCACTGAGATAATATTGACAAAAAAAGCTACACATAAATATTTCCATTGTTATTACACGTTTGCTGTGGGTGATGTCACACAGGTCTGGTGACTGAGTAGAGTAGACCAGCCACGGGGCTACCTTGACTGAGGTAAACCATACCACAAACTAGTGAGCACTGATGTGGTTCAACTTTTAAGAATTTGGACACGATTACATTGCGTCCGTACATGCAATAAACTCTCTGCACGTACCTAGAATTTCGGTATCATGATAAATCCACCAACATTAATATTTTCTTCTTCACCCTATCAGCTCAACTATGCTACCCGTACAGACAATCGTCGCTCTCCTCATTGTTACTTCAACTGCCACTCTTAGACTCTGAATCTAATTTATGATTAAATATTAATTTAGAAGCAATCAAGATGGCACAGTTTGAAAAGCAAATCGGTTTACATTACATAAGCAAATCATATAAACTTTAGAGCAAAAATAAAACATGTAATTGAGCAAATCACTATAACTGCAATATGAACAACTATGGAGTGGTTTCGTTTTATAAAAATGGAATCTAGGCATTCCGCGCTCTGATTCTAAAAATAAAAGCAAATCAGTCCATATGTGAGAGCAAACCATAGTAAATATAGGAGTAAATCTATACAAAATTTGAAAGCAATTGAAAGGATACAATTGAAAAGGCAAACAAAGATGTAAGAAAATTCAAGATATTTCAAAAGCAAATGTAGTGCAAATTTGGGAATAAATCAAACAAAACTGGATAGCAATTCAAGATAACTTCCCAAGCAGAATCAAAACATTTCAAGGAACAATTTAAGGTGGCACTACTAATGCTTCTTGGTGACACAAATCATATGCGAGGCGGCATTGCAATAGCTCAGTTCGCTGTTGGGTTAGCACAAACCGAGCTCGTCTAGATGTCAGATCACTCCATTTTACTATCGCTTTGCCCAGGCCCTCACCTCACGTGCCCATCACCACCACTCGACTCACCATGCAGTGCAGCCTATCAATGGAGCTCCTTGTTGAGAGAGAGAGAGAGAGAGAGAGAGAGAGAGAGAGAGAGAGAGGGGTGCATGCAGTAGGGCTCGAACCAGACCATGCCAGTGCAGTGGCGAGGACCAATGGGTGAGATCAAGGATGCATTCGGTAATGGAAACAAGAGAGAAAAAGAACTCACTCTAGCACCTAAGACTGATTATCCTCCTTGCTCGAAAAAGAGCACGTAAGAAGAGTGACTGATATTTTTGGGATACATATAGTCTAGCTATTGATATCTATAAGAATATTTAGGTGGGGGACACGAAAATAGTATAGATAAATTTATCTTAAAATACTTTCAGAATGGATATCTATATGAATATTCATGCAAGACACGTAAAAAATATATACAGAGACAAGGTCGAAAATAATGGATATCTATAATATTGTAATTTTAAATAATTTTTATAAATATATTGCAATGGAAAAAAAGGTCGAAATTGTGGGGTAACAGTGACAAGGGAAACAAAGCTGGGTAAGGCTACTTACCTAAACTGGTCGGTGTGCGCGAGCCGGCGGCTCCCCTGTATCGCGGACATGCCACCATCGGCGTCACACTCGTACAGCAGCGCTGCGTCGGACGGCGTCTCCGCGTCGAACTTCCTGACCGCGGCGACCACCACCTGCGCGATCCTGGTGAGCGGGCTGCCGCCCGGCGGCTGGTGCCGCCGGTACGCGCCTGTTCCGGCCAGGAACAACACGACAGCCAGTACGCTGAACAGCGCCGGGATGCCGTACCCCAGCCCCCACCCGTCGCTGGACTGCACCCACACCAGCACGGTGCCGCCGACGAGCGAGCCCACGCTGACGGAGAGGTAGAACCAGTTGAAGAAGGAGCTCTGCCGGCTGCGCTCCTCCTCATCGGACTCGTCGAACTGGTCCGCGCCGAACGATGACATGACCGGCTGCAGCGCGCCACCCAGCGCCACCAGGTAGAGCCCCGCATAGAACACCTTGCTCCCCAGCGCCGCCGCCGCGCTCGCCGTCACCACTCCATATCCCTGCAGTTCAAAACATGGTAATAAGATCAAGGAGAGCTTTATCCAAGACGGGGCGCGCACGTCTTGTTGTTCTTGCCGGGGTGCTTGATGATGTGTTTGTGGACGTACCACGACGGAGATGAGCAAGAAGAGCGTGATGGTCCAGTATCTGCCCAGGAAGGCGTCGGCGAGGAAGGCGGCAAAGAGCGGCGTGATGGAACCAGTGCCTTGCCAGTTGGTGACGTTGTTCGCCGCCGCCTTGCTGCCCTCGTGAAGCTGGTCCTTGAGGTAGTTCACCAGGTTCGTCGACAGGCCGAAGTAGGCGGTGTACAGCAAGCAGGTGTTCGCTGTTCATGGAGCAACATGACCACGCAAGCATGAAGAGGCCAACGCATGAACCATACATGCCACAGTGGGAAACAAAAAAGGCCTGCATTAATAATGATCATATCGATGCTTGGAGAATTAGAAGCTGTGATTGGGCGTGTGTTAATTACAGAGGAGGAAAACGCAGGCCCATAAATTCCGGCGATCCTTCTTGGACGTCCGGCGGTCGGTGTCGCCGTGCCGGCCATTTGATTCTACAGCTTCCATGTGCTTCAACAGTTGAGGAGATCCTGAAAATTTATACAGGTGCAGAGATTACGCTGGCGCTCCTCCTCAACATCGATAAATAAAACCATTTCAGAGACACAGCACTGCTATTTCTGTTTTTTTTTGTTGATGCTTCCGATATCTGTATGTGTGTCCTGTATCACGATCTATGGAAGTTGAGAATATACAAAGGCTTCAAGATACATACTTTTGCCTAGGACCGATCGGTAATGCTCTGTTGTTTGCTCTTTTGCTGCTTCGCACCCTACGTTCTCGATATGTTCGCCCTTTTTCTCTTAGCCACGCGTTTTTATTTGTCTGCTCTGCCTCTGCATATGGTGCCACACTGCCACTTGAGCGGTTGAGCTACTTGAGTGTGAGTGTACTGATGCTAACGTTGAATGTCGACTGAACATGGACAGCAGGTCCACCGGTATTACACTGTCACGCACCGTAATCTCAAGGAAAAGCTAGGCTGCCAAACAAGTGGCTGGGTCTTCTTTTTAGCTTTTTTTTTTATAGTAACTAACTTTTAAATCAAATGTCCTTTTTAAGACGGTGTTTATAAGTTAATTGTATTACACACTATAGTGACTTCATTTATGTTGGCCAAAACCGCACACGAGTTTATGTTACTCTTTACTCTCTTGCAAATAGCCTAAAAACTATAAGACACGATAAAAATCATAAACCGAAGTTAAAAAAAAAAGAACAGGCCCGTAACGTGGACTAATGTGTTTCTAGTTACCTTACCTGTAATAGACAAATTGGACGGTACAAATATTAGGTCCAATTCAAAAACGGCTTTTGCTGATAGTTTTCTACTGTTGCCGTTAACTTTTGGCTAAAATGGATGTTGTAACGGTTGTTAGTTTTTAGCTGAGACATTTAATTAAAGGAAAATGGTGAGAAAAAATAAAAAAAAACTGTTATGTCTTCACGTACAATACAAAAGAAAAGAAAGAAAAGTTATGTTAAAAATCAACATATTCAAAATAATTTTTGGTTCTAACTAAAAATTAAAAGCCAAAAGCTATCTCAATGACTCGGTATGTGACTACACTAAACATGGTTGTGTGCAACTGCCCATGACGCACTGGTCGGGAAAATGAATTTTTTGTATGAATAACCTATTTTTAATTGAAATGACAGAAACATACTCATGGCAATATTTAGCATATTATTTTCTAGTTATAATCTACAAAATTCACAAAATGTATAAAATTCATGGGGGGCCATTGTGCAGTCGCCCTCTGGGTGGGCGACTCCATAGCAGTCACCCCTTGGCTAGGCGACTAGTTTCAGTTGTATGGCCGTTAGGCGACTAGAACCTATTTATGTAAAAAAATGTTACCGTGAATATATTTTTGTAATTTTAAATAAAATATAAATTATTCGTACAAAAAATTCTCGGGAAGCTAGAGGCCCACATGAGAAGGATGATGCAGTATTTTAATAACACGAATGCATGGTCTTTCTCTCACGGCGTTAGCTAGGCTTTGGATGCCCTCCCAGTGGAAGGTGGTCAGGTCACTATCGATGTGTACTATCACAATTCGCAGAGTGCTCTCTATCTGACTACAATTCCCATCCTACTTTAGTGCATGCTGGAACCATGCTACCCATCATTAGGTCACGTATCAACGATTTCTTTCTTTCTTTTTTTGCAATGAACATATGTACGATAGTAATTGTGCATTTTCTCCGAAACTGCACAGAGAGTTTGTGTTTAGTCATGCGCCAAGATAGGCATCAGCACCATATGTGCTGTTCATATTGAACTAAAAACTATTTTGTTATAGTAAATATTTTTTTACAGTAATTAGCTTTCAATCAGATTGTTTTTTAAGATAGAGTATGCTAGTTGATTATAGTACACACCGTAGTAACTTCATTTATATCGACTAAAATCATATATGAATTTCTTTCTCCGTACTACTCTCTACAAACTATTACTATTTATAAATTAAACCTAAAAGCCTTCATCACCATTGATGTATAAGCACTACAATATATGGTGAGCGAGCGACGACCTCCGATCAGTTCCAAGGAATGCATGTGCCGAGGTGGGAATGGGCGCGTGTCGTGCACGCGCCTAGGCCCACCGCGTGAACCGCGCCACCGTCGCGTCTTGCGGTTCGGCCGATCATCTGTCGTCGCGTGCGCGCGCGTCGCCGCCCTCTCTCGGCCAGCCCAAGCACGCCCAAAGCCCACCGTGTCGGCGTTAAATGCGTGCGGCACCAAGTCCGGCCAAAGTAACTATACACGACAAAAGCGACAGCGACAATGGTAGCGGTGGCCGCTATCTTCCTTTCTCTTGTATCCGCCTTATTAAAAACCTACTTAAAATTCGATTCTATTGTCTCATGTCATTTCACCTTCGAACTTGGTCATCTAGTCCAATGGAATGCATATCTTGGTGCAAATTAGACTATGACGTACGTGGACATCGCCCGACAATCTAGCATAGGCCTACCCAACTAGTCAAATAGAAAAACTCAAGGAGAGTCATGAGTACAATTTACTATAGTTAAGAAATCAATTTTAAACAGTTTCTGGCCAACTGTGCTCTTCGTGCCGTGCCGGCCCAAGCACGGCCTGATCTGCCGTGCCGCCTACCGTGCCGGATTTTGAAGCCCAGCCCGGCCCACCGTTCGTGCCGTATGCGGCACGCGCCACGTCACGTCGGGCGGGCGTGCTTGGGCCGGACCGGGCCGGCCGTGCTTCGGGCTGGCCCAAAGAAGCCCGGCCCAAGTCCCACCTCTAGATGTGCGGGCGGGCGGCATGGTGAGCAGCCGGCGGCACATGCACTTGACCAGCGGTTGGTTGTCGTCGTGCGAACCGCGACGCGGCGCCAATCTGCTTGGTGCGATTCACCTGCGGACCGGTTCGGTTTGTGCACGTCACGGGAAACGGTGAGCAAGTGGCCGCACGCGCAAGGCACAACCGCACAAAACTGTGGCTCCGAGTGGGCTGCCAACGTGCGGGGTTGATGCAGCTTTCATGTACGTTACGCGTCAGACAAACGGGCCAGGCGGCTGACCTGATTACACGACACGGCGCGGCGCGACGTGACACATGTTATGAGGGTGAAAAGGCTGTGTGTACCTGTGCTTAAATGGATCATGCATGCATGCGGATCGATGTGATGCGTTCTGTCACGAAATTTCAGGCTCACTTGAGGCTATATCCAATGGTATGATGTCAACTGCCTATCATGCTTACCACGTAATGATGTGAAGAAGAAAGAGCATAAGTATAGAGAATTAATCCGTCTTTTATATAATAGTTAACTGTAATATAAGAAACAGATATATTGTGTCATAGAGAGATAATCTATTATAGGAGTTGTCTATAGTACTATTTATAAATAACATAGAAGGTGCTCTCTCCGTCTAATTTTATAAGACGTATTTTTTTGGCACATAGACCAAGGAGATAATAAAAATGGCTAGATTAGCCCTAATTATTATTGCTAAGCACTATATTTAATATATACATATAGAGAATAGCAAATAAAACTATATATTTATTAAAAAATATATAAAGAGAACAACATACTAATTTTGTATTAAAATATAAAATACACCATATATTTATAGACTACGTTCTATAAATTTGAATGAATAAAATATTATAGATAATAGTTTTCCGTACTATCTTGATAGGGAACAGACAGAGGTGGATATGCCCTTTTCTTTTGACTACTGACATTGATCAATCATGGGGCAGGAATGACGAGCAATAATTTGGGGGCTTGGACCAAACTAGTAGCCGCCAGTGGCTCAAATGTTCACTCAATAGTGCTGCTGCTTTTCCAATTTCCATGATAATGCTTTGCCTCCATGCTTTTACCACTTTAGTCTAGTATGATAGATGTACTGATAGATGTGCATGCGTGCTCCCAATTCGCCAAAGTTTAAGCACTAAATTGTACCTCGGGCCCACCTCATGAAACGGTAGCAGAAAATGAACGTGTGACCTTTTGCCAAACACCATGTTCAAGGTCCCTCCGTACAAAATTTCATAACTATCGTACGTATTTTACATTCTAATATAAAATAAGCGTACTGTTTTATCTATGCTCCTAATAAATGTATAGGTTTACTTTGTATTTCCTCTATAGCTATTTTTAATATCTTTTTTGATATACCGACGCCCATACGGGAAAGCTGCGTGAACCCCGGTCGTGGCCGGTGACGCGGCGCGCAAGTGGGACGACGACGTGGTCGTAGAGCGGCACCCAGAGCATTACGCTGAGGGTGTCAAAGATGGAGAGCACGGCGACGAGGACCCTGAAGCGGCCGATGTGGGGGTCTTGCATGTCGCCCTAGAGGATGAAGGTGGTCATCACCTGGGTGTACGCCGCCGCGAAGATGACGCCGGTCGCCCACACCGGTAGCAGCCAGAGCACGCGCTTGAGCTCCTCCACCTGTGTCACCGTGCACAGCCTCTACGGACTCGGCCGCGCCTTGTCGCCCGCCGTCTCCACCGCCGCCTTGTCCAAGAACCTGATCATAACATTGTGCAACGTATCAATTTAGGTGATGTAACCGTGCACGTTGTCACTTGATGTCGCAATAATTTTGCGAACATTTCACGCGGCGCCCTGGAATTAGTTTGCTGGATTATGATCCTTAATTTCATTATAAGATGACGTAAGGCACACTAAAATGGACCAAATGATCTCGGTCAGAAAATGACTCTGCGAAAGGATATGAAATGGACTTGTTAGGCCCGCGCATCGTAAAAATTCCTCCATTTCCTCCGATGCAGCATTAAACGATTCCTCAGAAGAAACAGGTTCCACCGTGCACGACGCGACTAACCTCAACGTCACCCGGAACGTGACAGGCGCAATCTTTGTATTTTTGCCCATCATATTTGTCGTGAAAAATATTATAAATTCAAAAAACCAGGATGGCCGAGCTTTTACTAGGAGATAATTCTGAGAAAGAAAACTACGTGCCTATTTAGAAGTTGAAATTTCATAATAAACAGTTTAAATTATGGCTGTACATGTACACCGGTCAACCTCAAGCAGAAGAACTGATGGTGATCATTTGGGCTTTTTTTACGGTTTATGGCTGAAAAGCACTGTAGTTGGCTGAAAAAATATTGTAACTGATAGAGACTTATTTAGCATAATTAAATTTAAAAAAAATTAAAAAAAATATAAAAAATATGTTAGCTCATTACGTATAATACAAACAAATATGGGAAAAAAAGAACTGGCAAAAAAACTCAACAAAAAGCCAAAAGTTCAGAAAAAGACGAAATTTATGAATAGTAAAAAATAAGCCGGAAGCTAAATGCTGAAACCAAAACGGTCACAGCCGGAGGAGAAAGCTATGTGCGTGATCGCGCAGGAGGCACGACCCTTGCGGCAGAAACAGGATCAGCCAAGGAATGTACGCCGTAATTGGTCCAAATGAGAGACCATGTGGTCGTGATCCCATGAGAGTGATGAGTAATTGACAGGGGTTTAGGTCAGTCGAGTTTGGTTTGAGTGGTCGGACCATGTCGTTGCGTGGTGCAACGGGCTCGGTCGGACTTTTGGTCAAACTTGGTCATTTGGGCTTAGGATGCATATTCTAATGCTTTGACAGTTTGGACTTCATCCGTGGTAAGTGTGATGGTAATTACGCTTTCATGTGTCGGCGGTGCTATTTGGCGTGTTTCTTATGCGTGTGGCTGCGGGGCGTCGAGTGGAGTCGTGGCGAGACACGGTGGACCGGACTAGCGCGGATGGCGCCGAGGTCGAAGCGGTCGGGATGTGTCGAAGACGGCGTGGACTCGAGGTGGTTGCGGCGTGCGAGGCAGGAAGCGCGAAGCTTCGGAAGGTGCGGGAGGGCGATCGGGAAATTCGCGAGGCTGCTGCGAAAGCGGCGCCGTTGGTTTTAGCAGCGTAGCGGGCGAGACCCGTTAGCCAAGGCTATAAAAGGAGAGGAGGGCTGCATGCCCACTCGAGCACTTGTGAGAGAATTAGGGTTTACACTAGTCAAAAGAGGCTTTGGGAAGGTTGTTTCCTTTAGCTCCTTAGTTGGTGAGTGGTTGGAGAGGCGAGTTTGTGCTCCTGCTTGTCCCCATCGTAGCACTTTCCTCCTCTGTGTGTTCCAGCATGTAGAGCATGTGAGAGTTCTTGAGTTGAGGAGAGGAGTGGATGGCTTGAGTGTTTGTAATCATTCATCTGGTTGTAATCATGTATGGGACGTCTCTTTGATCCTCAATATCAATTTGAGATGGTGATTGAATCAGTTCTTTGTCTCTCTGTTATTTTCCTTGATGCCCCTTTTTTGGAGATTTCTTGAGATTTTGAGTTTCTTGTTAGTTCTTGCTTTGGAGGTGTAAAATGGGTTGCTTGATGATGGGATGTTGGTTTTAGACTATTTGGTGGAGTTCCCTAAGAGCAAACTCCATTTAATCATCAAATTTCTTTTGAGCCTTCTCTGTTCGTCATTAGCAATTTCTAGGGTTTTGGTTTATTTCTCTTTTCTCTTTTGTGATGGCATGATTCTTGGTGGAGTAGCCCATGGGTATTCCTAACATGCTTGCAAAGTATCATGGCCATGGGATCAAAGATGGAGGAGAAATTTGAGATTTGGTGAAGCATCCTGTAACTTTCAGATTTTGTGTTCAAATCTGAAATTTGTGGTTCTAAGTTTATTTTCTTGATCTTCTAGTCTCCTTTGGTTATTTTAGTCTCTATCTTACAGTTGTGGACTAAGAGTATCAGGAGAAGCCACAAATTTCCCTTTTGTTTGAAGTCTGAAGTCCCTACAGTTGCTGTCCAAAATTTTCAGTTTTCTTGTGTTTGGCCAGCAGTTCCTTTTCTGCACTTTATGCTTTCATTTCAGCTCAGTTACTGCAGCAATTTCAGCCAAGATGTCCTCTTTAATACTGCAGTTTTCGGGCATCTTTGAGTAACATTTCGGCTGACTTTTAGCAAGTGCAGTGATCAATTTTCAGCCTTTACTTGTTGCATTCGGCCTGCAGTCTTGCTGCTGCTTTAGCTGCATTTTGGTCAACATTTATCCTTCAGTATAGCAGCCATTCTCCTCTCCAGTTTGCTGTCAGTTTTTCTTGCTTGGCTGTTCACTTTGGTTCACATTTTCAGCATGCAGTTGTGCAGAAATTTCAGCATTAAGAATCCAGTTTCCTGCTGCAGTTTTTATTTATGATTGGCTAGTTTTTTGCTCTGTTTTCAGTCCTTGTTAAAGTAGTTCCCAGCAGCTAATCTCCTCCTTTTTAATCTGTTTCTTTTCAGTTTTGGCTTGACTATTTTGTGTCTTCTCTGTTCTTTTGTCGATCTAGTTTTGCTTCTCCATTGAGCTTCCTCAAGCACTCGGCAAAATTATTTTCGATGTCAAGTGAGCAATCTTCTTCATAGCTTCTATAGCTATCAGAGATGAAAAATGTGTGAATACTTCAGGGGTGATTTTTAAAGTATCGACATTCACCCCCCCTCTGTCGCCATTTCGGTCCTTCAATTGGTATCGAGCAGGTTAGCTCTAATCAATAGATCTTAACCGGTCTCAAGAGCCATGGCAATGAACAAGTACTCGACCAGCGCCCATTTTGATGGCATCGATTACCCTTCGGAAGAGCCGAATGGAGACATACATCCGGGCTCGAAGTACGCTATCCGGCGCAAGGTCAAGGTCGGTTTGTTGTTCTGCCGATGAGAACATCAATTGGGAATATGCATGATGTTGAGGCAAATGCTAAGGCAAGGAACATCATTATCCAGGGCTCGAGTCGTAGCGAGTTCGATCGCATCTCCCACTGTCGTCGCCTCGATATCCAGGTGACCCTCGACGCATACCATGAGGGCACCACCCGAGATCAAGGCGGTTCGACAGACCGATTCAAGCGGAATACAACAAATTCGAGATGCTTGCTGGTGAGTCTCTATATGAGTGCCATGCGGTTCCACAAGATCTTGAGCAACCTCCGGCGGTCGGTCTCACATACCCGACTCGGACAACGCTCGTCGGATGCTTGCGGCACTCGATCTGCGTGTGTGGGAGATGAAAGTGACCACCATCAAAGACACGACAGACCTCTCGACCTTGACTCTTGGCGCGCTGTACTCGCGCCTCAAGACTCACGAGATTGACGTTGTCTCTCGTAGGTCGAAGTCACGATCGATGGCTTTGGTCACCGATCCCATTTCACCGGTCTCTCTTCGAGTCTTCTTGCGGTTTCTCCTTGCGCTCTCGTGACATAAGCGATGATCGGTTAGAGCAGCTTGCCCTCCTTGCTCGAAGATTCTCTCACGCTTACAAAGGAAGGAGGGACAGAAGAGAGGAGGACCGTGATTTGTTTCGAGTGTGGTGGCCCCAACCACATCCGAGCAACCGCCCCAAGCTTGGGAAGGGCAAAGGTGATTCGGCGGTTCGGGCAAGAACGACTACACCGACAAGAACCGCAACACGAAGCCCTCGGACTGCTCAAGGCAAGAAGAAGTTCCGCAACCGGGAAGGCCAGAAGCTCTTCCACCGTGTCCTCACCGCTTCGGCGACCTCGACCTCGGCGAGGTGGAGGATGGAGCGACGACGACGGGACGGGTGATCAAGAGCCCAAGGATGGCGGCGACGACTTTTCCGGCATGTGCTTCATGGCCCTCGAGGGCGAACTGAGCGACAGCGAGCTGTACTCCGACTCGGATGAGGTGCTCCCTTCTTATGACCAGCTTAGTGATGCCTTTCTTAAGCTAGGTGGATTTCGTGCTAGAGCTAGGTCTAGGTGTACCGAGTTAGAGAAGGAAGTAGATAGACTGTCACGGGAGATTACTTCACTTAGATCTGCTCCCTCCCGTGACGATTGTGATACATGCCCTGCTTTGCTTGGAGACATGGAGAAACTAAGGACCTCTCATGATAGTTTGTCTTCGAGCTTGATGTGCTTAAGGTGGAGAATATTAGTGCGCTTCTTTGAGTTAGAATTGAGTAGGATGGCACTGTTACTCTACTTACTACCGATGAGACTACTTCTCCCACCTCATGTGAGGTTGAGGACATTCGCTAGAGGACCTTATGCCATGCTCCTTGATCTGCCCGAGTCTTGTGAAAAGTGCAATAACTTGAAGATGAACTTAAAGCAGGCGGATCATAAAATTCTTGAACTACAAGCTTCTTTGCTTGAGCCGATTGATTCATGCTTGAACTGTCCTAAGTTAATGCTGAACTTGAAGTGTCTCCAAGCAGTTTCAAGAAATGATTGATCATGATAGGAAGTTGGCTCAGTATGCTTCTAAGGACCTGTTAGCTCACCATGCGAGAATTGTAACAAACTAAAATCGACTTGGTTGCATTGGATGAGAAATGTGTGAAGCTAACCAAGGACCTACTAGAGAAGCCACCATCCGCTTGTATGTCTGCATCTTTGAGAAGGGGAGAAGCCCGAGGTAAGGTTGAGGCGCTTAGCGACGTGAACCAACTGCTAGCGATAGGGACTGTCCATTCGAGTCTTTGTGCGTGCACAAGCCATTCGTACCTCTGCTATTGGTTCTTCATCTGCTCCTTTGCCCCTACTGTTCCTCTTCTCCTTGCTCTTCTGCACCTCTCTCTTTCGGGAGTGTCGGTATCTTATGAACACTCTCGAGAGATTTGTAGGCGCAAGAAGAAGCTTAATCTTATTCTGGACCAGTCTAAAATTTGCGATTTAATCAAGGTCTAGG
Organism: Dendrocalamus sinicus; assembly: GCA_036346575.1. Classification (NCBI taxonomy): domain Eukaryota; kingdom Viridiplantae; phylum Streptophyta; class Magnoliopsida; order Poales; family Poaceae; genus Dendrocalamus; species Dendrocalamus sinicus. The sequence goes on along the minus strand of CM070642.1, from coordinate 56,942,420 downwards.
ATATGATTTTTATGAGGACATGAGGAAGCATCCACTGCTATTCTCGGACCCATAGTAGGAGGTGCGATCGAGTCGAGCCAGATCGATGAGGTAAAATTCAAATCGCGGGTTTTGTCCAAGGGATCTCGCGACAAGGTGAGTCCACTTGCTGCTTGACTTCTCGAAGCCAAAGCCCTCGCGTGCTACTTCCACCTCTTCAAGGTGAGGTACCACTTGCACCTTCGCCGAAGGATGGACATTTGATCGATCGATGCTTGAGCGCGCCAGATCGCGCAGAGACCGTGTTGCAAATCTTAGGCGTATTCGTGGTCGACCCGCACCTTGAGTGCACCTAAGGCCAACACGAGGTCTAGGGTTATTTCAGCTAAAGGGTTTGGGCGCATCGAGAACTTGGTTTTTCCGAGTCTTACTTTTTCGTCCTCATCTCTGCTCCCGGTCGTGACTTCCGCCGTTCGAGGTACTCTCGTTTCCCGTCGAGACGACTACCGCGGTGTGTTCACCTATTGCGGTGCTCAGACTCTCTTGCTGTGAGTAGCCGGACCCGGCAACGACTCTAGGTCTACTCGTAGACCATACGCTTTGAGTGACAGAGGCGTAGGGTAGATAGAGTCGATCGTGCTTGACTACTTCATCCGCTCGGCGTGTTGTTCGAGTATTGGGTGCCAAAATCACTTTTGATTTACCCGATCGAGACTTTACTCTGTTTGACTCAGGCTCGTGGTGGGAAGGAGTGGTTTGGCTTGTAGACTCGGTGTTCACGACACATGACCGGAGACTCCGTTGGTTCTCTTCCCTAGCCGTGCTCCGGTGATGAGACGATCACCTTCGGAGATGCTTCATCCGGGCGTCATCGCAAAGATGCAGATCTTGGCGTTAATGATTCGTTTCTTTTGAGAGATGTTGCCTTGGTTAGTAAGCTGCGTTATAATTTGCTTTCGGTTTCTCGACTTACCGATGAGCGGTTATGAGGTGAGCTTTAAGAAAAATACTTGCAAAATTCTTGACTCTTGGGTAGTTTGGTTTGCGGGATTTCACGTTATGGGAGGATCTTTCGTGCTGATTTTTACGAGTCTTCGGTGATCCTCTCGGTGTTTGGTTGTTTTGAGTCCCGCGATCGACTTTCGGCATAGGAGACTTGGTCATATCGGATTTGACCATTTGACCGAGTTAGCGCCACGATCTCATTCGTGGTTTGCGAAACTCAAAATGGTCAAAGATCTTGTTTGCGCTCCATGCCGACACGGCAAGATGGTTGCCGCTTCTCACCCTCCGTCCACGATTACTATGACCGATGCAGCGGACAATTGCTCCACATGGATCTGGTGGGACCGGCTCGAGTGCGATCGGCGGGAGGAAGTGGTATGTTCTTGTCGTGATCGATGACTTCTCGAGGTATTCTTGGGTGTTTTTCTTAGCCTCGAAGGATGAGGCGTTTTCACATTTCGAGGTCTTTTGGTGAGGCTTCTGTTGAGCTCCGGGTGCCTTACGAGCGATCCGCAGTGACAATGGCACGGAGTTCAAGAATTCCTACCGAGTTTCGTGGTGAGGCGGTGTAGAGCATCGGTTCTCCTCTCCGCACGCCCCACAACAAAATGGCGTTGTGGAGAGAAAGAACCGACGTTGGTCGAGATGGCGGACGATGCTTGATGAGTACTCTACACCGGAAGTTTTGGGTGAGGCTATAGCTACGCGTGCCATGTCTCAAATCGAGTTTTTCGAGGGCACTCTTGCACCGCACTTCTTATGAGCTAAGATATGGCGAAAGCCAGCGTCTCTCATTTTCGTGTTTTTGGTTGCAAGTGCTTTATTCTCAAGTCCGGAACCTAGACAAGTTCGAGTCACGTTCTTGTGATGGTATCTTTCTAGGTTACTCGCCTTCTTCGCGGGCTTATAGGTGCAGGCTGCGAGTCTAGCAAAATGGTAGAGACACGTGAGGTGACCTTTGACGAGGCGGTCAGGGGACTAGGCGAGATATCTCGAGTTCTTTAGAGCGATCGAACCCATCTTCGTGGATGATGAGGACGATGGAGATGAGGGTTGTTTACCGATCCAGTCGCTTATCCACCCCTTGAGGTGCCGTCTTCCACCGCACCTCCGGTGACCAACCCATGCCTTTCGCTTCCTCCGGAGCTAGTGGCTCTGTTCCTACCTCGTCGACTCACGAGGTAGAGGCCACTTCTTCATCTCATCCTGGACCTCCCGTCATATCCGAAAAGGCATCATACGAGCGGATGATTGGAGACTGTTCGGCGTGTTACTCGCTCAAAATCGCTTATCTCATTCTGTCTCCATTACGCTTTCATTGCCTCCTTTGAGCCCAAGGATGTTTCTCATGCTCTTTCCGACGAGTCTTGGGTCAATGCCATGCATGAGGAGCTAGAAAACTTCGAGAGAAACAAGGTGCAGTCGCTTGTCGAGCCCCGCAGTCACAATGTCATTGGGACTAAGTGGGTGTTCAAAAACAAGCGAGCGAGGATGGAGTGGTTATTCGAAACAAGGCTAGGCCCGGTAGCTCGGGGTTCTCCCGGGTTGAGGTATGGATTTCGAGAGACCTTTGCCCTGTAGCTCGACTTGAGGCCATTAGAATTCTGCTTGCCTTTGCAGCTTCTAAGGGTTTCAAGCTGTACCAGATGGACGTCAAGAGTGCCTTCCTTAATAGTTTCATTGAGGAAGAAGTCTATGTCAGACAGCCTCCTGGTTTCGAAAACCCCAAATGCCCTAACCATGTCTTCAAGCTTTCCAAAGCGTTGTATGGACTTAAGCAAGCCCCGAGAGCTTGGTATGAGAGGCTTAAGTCTTACTTGTTGAGTCATGGTTTCGAGATGGGTAGAGTAGACAAGACCTTGTTCATTCGCCGACATGGCAATGACTTTCTGCTCGTCCAGATCTATGTCGATGACATCATCTTTGGCGGCTCCTCGCATGCTCTCGTTTCCCAGTTTTCCGATGTCATGAGCTCGGAGTTTGAGATGAGCATGATGGGCGAGTTGAGCTTCTTTCTTGGCTTCCAAATCAGCGATCTCGGAGGGTACTTTTCTACATCAGGCAAGTACACTCGTGACCTCTGAGACGCCGATATGAGTGATGGGAAGCGGTGTCAACTTCGATGGCTTCTACGGCCTATCTTGACCGAGATGAGGATGGCGAGCGATTGATCGAAAGAATACGAAGTATGATCGGCTCCTTCTTTACCTCGCGCCTCGAGACCGGACATACACTTCTCGGTGTGTGCGTGTGCTCGTTCGAGCTTCTCCTCGCGTATCTCACCGTCAAAGGCGGTGGCGCATCTTCGGTATCTTGAGCTACCATTGACTATGGTATCGGTACTCTTCCTCATCTGTCTTTCCTTGAGAGCCTTCTCGGATGCGACTTTGCCTGTAGGATAGATAGGAAGAGCACCTCGCACTGCCAATTCATTGGCACTTCTCTCGCTTCTGGTCTTCAAGGAAGCGATCGGTGTTACTGCATCCCGCTGCAGAGGCCGAAATGCGTTCTTCTTTGCCGATTCTTTGCGGCCAGTACTGGATGGTTTCGACCTGCGGGACTTTGGGTTAGCCTTAGACGAGTGTTCCACTCTTTTGTGATAACACGTCGCTATCAACATTGCTAAAACCCGATGCGGCACTCTCGGACCAAGCACATTGATATCCGATACCACTTCCTTAGAGACCATGTAGAGAAGGGTGATATAGTGCTCCGGTTGTGGAGAGTGACCACCGGTTGGTGATATCTTCACCAAGCCTTTGGATAGTTCGAGGTTTTCAGCTCTGCGGGGAGAGCTTGGGGTGGTGTGTCCTTACGGATTGTAGTGAGGGGAGCTTTGGGCTTTACTGCTTTACTTTATTGATTATGCTTCTGTCTCATTTCTGCTGCTTTGCACACGGGGTGCATTTGGGTTTAGTCCTTCTAGCATAGGTTAGAGTGCTTCTCTTGCCTAGTTGCTTAGACTTCCTACTCTTATCTTGTGATTCCAGGATGCTTCTTATTAGCTACTTCTTATCTCACTAGATTGAGCTCACTCACTTCTTGTAGGTTCTAGCGAGGTCGGGCCACCTCGTGTAGGCAGAGTGCGTGTTTGCTCTCTAGTGTGTGTTTTATGGTCGGCTATTAGTCCCGGAGTCATATGGGGTAGATGAGTCGATCGAGCCATAGTTGTCTCTATATCTTATCTATGCTTTAAGGACTACCCGTTTGGATTTTCTTTCCAGCTTCTCTTTTTATTGCTTTGGTTGGGGAGTTCATTTGGGAGCTTACGGGCGTAATATTGACTTAACTCAACTTAAACCAAAAGTTGCATCTCATGTTGAGGGGAGCTGGATTTTCTTGCTTTTAGCATCTCGCATTGTAATATAACTACATTGAGCCTTGATTATTATCTGTATGACATGCTTATATGCTTTACACCTTGCCATGACTTGTGCTTATTTGCTAGCTTTATCATGACTTCATATGTGTAGACTAGCTTTTGCCATGATAAGTTAATTAAAATTGCTAAATTGAAACTAAAACTTGTCATACTCACATTTGAGTCTAGTCTTTCTTGAGCTATCCTTTTATGATTCATGCCATGTCAAATAGGCTAAGTTGAGCGTTGAATCTCTATTGAGCCTTAGATTGAGCTATTGTAGTCTTTTGATGATGCATAAGTAGTACTACATGTTAAAATGCAAAAAGATCTCTTTTGTGCGAAAAAACTGATCTCATCAATTCTCTCCTATGAGACGGCTTGCCATTGCACTTGGCATGAACTTAGGGGGAGTTTTGGATGACCTAGACTATCTTCTTAAGCTTATCGCTTGGAGTAGTCGCATAAGGCTTGAGGTCTAGCACATGACAAAACAAAAATCTGGTTGTCAACAACCTTGTTTCAAAAGAAAATATGTCATTTGTGCTCAATTTGCTTAAGCTAAAACAAGAATTAAGTACTACTACAAATGTTTCATTCTCGGACTTGTAGCACTCTATTTGGTCTCAATTTGAGCTTCTATAAGTTACGCTTAGCTTATTGACATGGCTGCATCATCCTTGGATGTCTCTAGCTAGACTTTTCTCATTGATGACTTGACTTGCTCACATAATGCACTTCATTTTCAGATTGTCATCTATGTGTTCTAGCTGGCTTATATATATGTTGTCATGATCTAGATAGCGTTTTATTGAGTTATGGCTTGGTGTAGTACTTGTTGGTCATATTGGATAATTCTCATGGCTCTAAATGCTTAGAATAATCAAACTGACTTGTCATATTCTCTCTTTTGCATCCTTGATGTGTTTATTGCCAAAAGGGGGAGAATAGAGAAGAAAAAGTCTGTTGGGAGAGAAGAAAAAGTCTGTTGGGAACAGTTTTAGAGCTTTGGAGTTCAATTTGCTCTTTCAGTTGTTGCTCTAGTGTTCCTTCTGTCGACATGGTCATTAGCTTCATCTCATTCTTTGGACCATGTTGGTTTCTTCAAACTCAAACTCTTCTTAAAGCTTTTTCGAGTTTGTCAATATACTCATCAAGGGAGATTGAGAGACCATGTGGTCGTGATCCCATGAGAGTGATGAGTAATTGATGAGGGTTTAGGTCGATCGAGTTTGGTTTGAGTGGTGGACCATGTCGTTGCGTGGTGCAACGGGCTCGGTCGGACTTTTGGTCAAACTTGGTCATTTGGGCTTAGGATGCATATTCTAATGCTTTGACAGTTTGGACTTCATCCGTGGTAAGTGTGATGGTAATTACGCTTTCATGTGTCGGCGGTGCTATTTGGCGTGTTTCTTGTGCGTGGTCGCGGGACGTCGAGTGGAGTCGTGGCGAGACACGGTGGACCGGACTAGCGCGAGATGGCGGCGAGGTCGAACAGTCGGGATGTGTCGAAGACGCAGCGTGGACTCGAGGTGGTTGCGCGGCGTGCGAGGCAAGGAAGCGCGAAGCTTCCGGAAGGTGCGGGAGGCGATCGGGAAATTCGCGAGGTGCTGCAAAGCGGCGCCGTTGGTTTTAGCGGGCGTAGCGGGCGGAGACCCGTTAGCCAAGGCTATAAAAGGAGAGGAGGGGCTGCATGCCCACTCGAGCACTTGTGAGAGAATTAGGGTTTACACTAGTCAAAAGAGGCTTTGGGAAGGTTGTTTCCTTTAGCTCCTTAGTTGGTGAGAGTGGTTGGAGAGGCGAGTTTGTGCTCCTGCTTGTCCCCATCGTAGCACTTTCCTCCTCTGTGTGTTCCAGCATGTAGAGCATGTGAGAGTTCTTGAGTTGAGGAGAGGGAGTGGATGGCTTGAGTGTTTGTAATCATTCATCTGGTTGTAATCATGTATGGGGACGTCTCTTTGATCCTCAATATCAATTTGAGATGGTGATTGAATCAGTTCTTTGTCTCTCTGTTATTTTTCCTTCGATGCCCCTTTTTTTGGAGATTTCTTGAGATTTTGAGTTTCTTGTTAGTTCTTGCTTTGGAGGTGTAAAATGGGTTGCTTGATGATGGGATGTTGGTTTTAGACTATTTGGTCAGGTTCCCCTAAGAGCAAACTCCATTTAATCATCAAATTTCTTTTTGAGCCTTCTCTGTTCGTCAGTAGCAATTTCTAGGGTTTTGGTTTATTTCTCTTTTCTCTTTTTGTGATGGCATGATTCTTGGTCTGGAGTAGCCCATGGGTATTCCTAACATGCTTGCAAAGTATCATGGCCATGGGATCAAAGATGGAGGAGAAATTTGAGATTTGGTGAAGCATCCTGTAACTTTCAGATTTTGTGTTCAAATCTGAAATTTGTGGTTCTAAGTTTATTTTCTTGATCTTCTAGTCTCCTTTGGTTATTTTAGTCTCTATCTTACAGTTGTGGACTAAGAGTATCAAGGAGAAGCCACAAATTTCCCTTTTGTTTGAAGTCTGAAGTCCCTACAGGTTGCTGTCCAAAATTTTCAGTTTTCTTGTGTTTGGCCAGCAGTTCCTTTTCTGCACTTTATGCTTTCATTTCAGCTCAGTTACTGCAGCAATTTCAGCCAAGATGTCCTCTTTAATACTGCAGTTTTCGGGCATCTTTGAGTAACATTTCGGCTGACTTTTTCAGCAAGTGCAGTGATCAATTTTCAGCCTTTACTTGTTGCATTCGGCCTGCAGTCTTGCTGCTGCTTTAGCTGCATTTTGGTCAACATTTATCCTTCAGTATAGCAGCCATTCTCCTCTCCAGTTTGCTGTCAGTTTTTCTTGTTTGGCTGTTCACTTTGGTTCACATTTTCAGCATGCAGTTGTGCAGAAATTTCAGCATTAAGAATCCAGTTTCCTGCTGCAGTTTTTATTTATGATTGGCTAGTTTTTTGCTCTGTTTTCAGTCCTTGTTAAAGTAGTTCGCAGCAGCTAATCTCCTCCTTTTTAATCTGTTTCTTTTCAGTTTTGGCTTGACTATTTTGTGTCTTCTCTGTTCTTTTGTCGATCTAGTTTTGCTTCTCCATTGAGCTTCCTCAAGCACTCGGCAAAATTATTTTCGATGTCAAGTGAGCAATCTTCTTCATAGCTTCTATAGCTATCAGAGATGAAAAATGTGTGAATACTTCAGGGGTGATTTTTAAAGTATCGATATTCACCCCCGCTCTGTCGCCATTTCGGTCCTTCACCAAAATATTTTCCAATTGGTATGAACGTCCACCATGATGTGTTTCTACTCTGGCCTTACTTGTAACAGACAAATTGGAACGGCACGAACGATAATTTCTTAGGAATGAGGAATCAACGGTACTTCAACGATTTCATTAGTCAGAATATAATGAGAAGCACAGTGGCATGAGAACGATTTAAAATCACATGCATGGTTCGGCCAATGATCTAGCTTTTGGATGGGCTTGATCGATCCTAGTGCTTGGAGACGTCGACCCATGCTTCTATGTCACAATTCACAGGTAGTGCTAGCTCCCTGTCCGGTTGCTATCTCCATACTACCTTAAAGGTGAGGCTTTAGCCGAAATAGCAAATTTTAAAGTGTGATTAGCAAACCGACACCTTCATAGCTATAATTGTAAAAATGGTGACCGTGACCGTACGGTTTAGCCTACATATACCCGCCACATGTCGGTCCGTGACTAATATCGTACAGTGACTATGCAGTGGATAGCGTTACTATTGTTATTGCGGCTATAAGGATATTATTTTTGCTAATCACATTTTAAAACTTGCTATTTCGATAAAACGACTCACTTAAAGACATCCTTTGTTGTATGCATGCTATCTATTAATAGGCGGCCACATACTCTTTGGTTCAGTTCGATCACCTGACGACGATGGATATGCCTTGTTTTTTTAGTACTACCGACCGATCATGGGAATGCCCGCTGGTGACTCGTATGTTCACTCAAGATCAAGAGTGCTGCTTGTCTCCATGCGCCTTACTCAGCAAATTAAATTTCCTTTCTAGTATAAATTATAATCGTGTAGCTGCAGTAGCAAGCCTAACAGAAAATGCTCATCTTTGCATGTTTGATCCTAAAGGAGTTCTCATTTCTAAAAGCTAACTTGTAAAATAAGAGACTCTCTTACTTTTAAATTAGTTACTTTGCCCTTCCATAACTACTGTGAGACTATTTTAGCAATCTCCCATTCACACATATTAGTGTCCTTCAGTTGTTCACCGTCCTCTTCATCTTACACCAATGGTCTCACATTATCACAATCTCATTTGCACACTAGTGTTCATTAGGCGGTGTTCCTTAACCATTCACCACCACCTTCACCATACACCGACGGTTTTCGAGTCATAATTCATCGGGCATTCACACACTAGTTCCATTGCGTGGTGCCCGTCAGTTGTTCGCCATCCCTTTCACCACCTACAGTCTCTCAGAGTCGCAGTTCATCGTGCGTTCACACACTAATGTCTATTATGCCAATGATGTTAGGATCATACCACTTGTTAGATCCTAAGGGTCTTCTCATCTTTAAAAACTAGTTTATAAGGTAAATATCTCTCTTAATTTTAAGTTAGATCTCTTGTTCTTCTACAACAAATATAAGACTATTCCAAACATTATTGCTCAAGAACTAGGATTAGTTTCAGTTTCAATCTTTGTACGATCAGAAAAGAAAATGATATGGCTGTTATATTCAGCCATATACGGCCCAATTAACCATTGGGGGCAGCGGCGCGCTAGCCCTTTCTCAGGGTGGTTCGATTTGTGCAGTGAACCAGCCCACTGCGTTCGAATCGTATTACTGGTAGGCGCGAGCCGACGGCCGAAAAGAAACAATGGCTGCGCCTTGTCAACACGGCCCAACCTGAATCTTTTTTTCTTTTGAGACGGCCCAACCTGATACTGATTGAAAATGGTTCGATTTTCTGGACAGAGAGAGAGAGAGAGAGAGAGAGAGAGAGAGAGAGAGAGAGAAGGGCAGATTCCCTTCCAAACTGCGGTCTATTTTGGACTAGCTGAAGGTTTGACGCGGTAGCAATCTGCCCTTGTGAACTGCTTCTGTGCTGAACTGCTTCTGTGTGCCGGTGTGCCTCTCTCTCTCGCGGCGCGCGCGGTGAACGCCTCACTCATTTCGACGTTTCTGACTTCTAACTTATTTTTTATTATTCATAAATTTCGTCTTTTTCTAATTTTTTTTTAATTTTTTAGCTTTTTTACAGGTTCTTTTTTCCGGTATTCGTTTGCGTTGTCCGTGATGAGCTAACATATTTTTCTATTTTTATCTTTTTAAAATTTAATTACGTCAAATAAGTCACCTTCAGCTACAAGATAATTTTAATTTCAGTCAACTACAGTGTAATTTTAACTATAAATCACTATTTTTTAGCACAACCGAGCAGGGCCGAAAGGCTGACAGATTTGTAGTTGTGGTTGGATTAGTCGCTGGTGCCAATACGTGGATACATACCGTTGGATCGTTCCGATTAATCCGCTAACGAGCAGGATGTCCCGGCCTAGCTATGTGCCGTGTTGTTCGTTAAATGTCACAAGGTCTCGGTGATGTGCGCAACACGTACACAATCTTCGCGACGAGCGTACATGCGAATGCGATGATAGGAAGATGGCTCTGCTGATGTTCCGGCCTTAGACAGTTGCGGTGTTGCCTTGCTGGAGGGTCTAAGCTTTCTAGAAACTGCTCCAACTGAACCAGCATGGAGTACGTGTTCAGCGTGGGAAAAATGGAGACTACAGGTAAACCTTGCTGACATGAGAGAGAAAGCAAATCTTGCTTACCCATCCACTTGTAAAGGTGACTGCCAATCCACAGGTATTGTCAAAACAGAGGTATGTTTGGAACACATCGATTTTATATGAAACGGTTCACTTCTCTAAATTTTAGGGTTTTTTTTAGTCTATGGTTGATATCTTTTGATTGTGTTTTTTGATACGACGAGAGATGATAGAGATATCAACAAAATATAAGTTTAAAAAGCTATTTTAAAAAATGACTTTGAAAAGCCACTTTGTTTATTTTGAAAAATATCGAAAAGCCAAATCCAAAAGCCAAAAGGAACATGAACTTGCATATGTCGTTAGTGACTGGAAATACACTTTTAACGCTAGAGTTAGCCAAATTGTAGCATATTAAAAATTACGATCATAATCTATCCAACGTTAACCTTAGACCAAAATTAACGAGCGGGGTTTGAAATGAGCATACAAACAGCAGCACCATCGCATTTGGAAGCGGCCGCCGACGCCTGCATCCAAAATACCCCTTCCTTCCTTCCTTCCTTCCTCCCTCCTCACCCACACCTCGAGCCTTCCATCCTCGTCCCATACGGCCACACCACGCTGCTGCTGCTGCTGCCACCATCGTCTCGTCCAGGTAGCCGCCCTATCAATCACCATCTCTCCTTCGCTTTCCCTTCCCCCAACCACTCCAACGTCGCACGAACCAATCCAATCCAATCTCATTCTCTTTTACCCTCCAATTTGACGCGCCCCAGTTCCAATCTTATCCCCGAAACCAGGTAAAAAAATCCACGGGGGATTGAGTAAGGGAGGCTGCGGCGGCGCTGGGATCCCCAGATCCAAGCGGCCGGCGCGTCGGAAGGATTCGATCGCGTGATGCGCGGATCCAGGTGAGGGCGGGGGTGGCGAGCCATGCCGGGCGTCGGCGTGAAGATCTACAGCGTCTTCTTCAAGTTCCTCCTCCGCCACCGCCTCCAGTCGCTCGCTGCGGCCGCGGAGGGCGGCGGTGACGCGGCCGCGTTCGGGGTGTCCTGCCGCTCGGACGAGGCCACGGCGCCGGCCAACCCAGCCTTCTCCGCGGCCGACGGTGTCGCCTCCAAGGACCTCCACATCGACCCCAACTCCTCCCTTTCCGTCCGCATCTTCCTCCCCACGCCGCCGCCCCACCCGCGCCGCGCCAGCGATCCCGGCGGCAGCGCCGCCGGAGCGCTCTACAGGGGGTACCTCCCGCACGCCGTCTCGTCCCCGCGCGCCGCGGCCTCCGCGAGGCGCAAGCTGCCCATCGTCGTGCAGTTCCACGGCGGGGGGTTCGTGTCCGGGAGCAGCAGCTCCGCGGCCAACGACGCCTTCTGTAGGAGGGTGGCCAAGCTCTGCGACGCCATCGTTGTCGCCGTGGGCTACAGGCTCGCGCCTGAGAGCCGGTACCCTGCAGCGTTTGATGACGGGGTCAGGGTGCTCAGGTGGATCGCCAAGCAGGCGAATCTCTCCATGATGAGCAAGGTCGGGGGCGGGGTGGACACGTTCGGTGCGTCCACCGTCGAGCCGTGGATCGCCGCACATGGTGATCCTTCAAGGTAAAATTACTTCGATCCTCTCATTTATAGTTGCATTGCTTGGTGGTAAACTTTAGTAAATGGGGTGGGAACATAACACTGCACTGCTAAATTACCAACGAATGGGCAAGTCAAAGAATTTAGCAACAATGACGTGATTTTTTCAAATCCCATTTCTTCAATGAAAGTTGTAGTTTTTATTCACGAGCATTCTGCAGGGAATTGTATATGAAAATGCATTAAGTCCTGAAAATGATAAACCTTGCAATTTATGAAACAAATAACATTCTGGAACAGATTAGGACAGAACAGGCCCCGCTTGGCTCTCGTTCTGGTTTGGCGGAAAGGTGAAAAGCACTTCAAGTTTATTCTCGGACTTTGCTCAAGAAGATTACAAAGCTAAAGCAATTGAAGCTGGTTATACTGAGATGGCTGTTTTTCCACTATTGCCCTAGTTTAGTGAACATGTTGCATGAATAGATAGTTTATTTGATCCGTTATTGGTTCATGGTAGTAATATGAAGGTGGCAATTTCTGCATGAGTTGCCATTTCTTGGTAGCAGGTTTAAAATGCGTGAGAATGTCAATTGAGAAAGGTTTAATATTTAGCAGCTGATAATTAGGCTCGCTGAACATGTGATATGTAGTTTATGTTCTATCACACCATCTGCATGTCCCTTAGCTGCTCACAACAGTCACAATGTTAGTTCCACATGGAAAAGAGACACCTTCAAAATTTCCGAGTACTAGTTGAAGTTCACTAGGACTACATTCTCCACATGCTGTTGACATTTTTAAGACATCAATGCCATTTTAAGATTAAGATTTGCTTGACGCTTGGGCGCTTGGCATGTGCATAGACCTTTTCTTTGTGAAATTGTCTAGTGCACATCTTTTTGGTAAAGTTATATTCGTTTGGAAGATACACATTGAGTAGATATCTGCTAATGTTGTCACCACAATCCAGTAGCTTTGAACACTAGTGAAGGTATGCATTTTCATATAAACAGTTCTGGAATTTTTTATTGGCCATTATTTAATTACTTAACTTTGTTAAAACTCAGCTTTCGGTAGAATATGGAGAAATTACTATTCTTGTTGCCCCTTTGTGACTTTTCTCTCTCTCTTAAGTGATGATGTCATGTACATATTGATGTACCATCTTCATCTCAACCTCTGTTGCTTGATATTGACCTACCTGAGTGTAGACCCCTCAAAAATTCAGTTCAACTTGAACAAGTGGATCTTCACTAGCATCAACATTAGTCTACCTAAGAGTATGGCTTTGTTCTTTTTCAACTTTTGGTTTTTCTACAGTAACTAGCTTTTAAACGAAATGTTTTTTCAAGATGGAGTCTACTAGTTAATTGTAGTACATACTGTACGACTTTATTTATATTGACAAAAACCGCACTTGAGTTTCTGTTACTCTGTAATCTCTCGTATGAACAGCTCAAAAGCCACAAGCCGCAGCGAAAAACTATAAGCCTCAACCAAAAAGAACAGGCCCATCTAGTCATTTATTGTAGTTTCATTTGTGCTAACTGTTGCACATTGGTATTTCTGGAGTTTGACCAGATCATCTGTCTTTTCCTTGGAGCAGATGTGTCCTACTTGGTGTAAGCTGTGGTGCCAATATTGCTGCTTTTGTCACTCGGAAGGCGGTGGAAGATGGAAAGCTATTTGATCCAGTCAAGGTTGTAGCACAGGTTCTGATGTACCCCTTCTTCATAGGGAGTGTTCCAACGCACTCGGAAATAAGGCTTGCAAACTCATACTTCTATGACAAGTCCACATGTATACTTGCTTGGAGATTATTTTTATCAAGTAAAGAGTTCAGCCTGGACCATCCTGCAGCCAACCCCCTCGCGCCTGGCAGAGGAGGCCCACCACTGAAATGCATGCCCCCGACCTTGACAGTCATTGCGGAACATGACTGGATGAGGGATCGAGCGATTGCTTACTCAGAGGAACTCCGCAAGGTAAATGTGGATGCACCAGTCCTCGACTACAAGGATACAGTTCATGAGTTTGCAACCCTCGATGTGTTCCTCAAGACGCCACAAGCCCAGGCTTGTGCCGAGGACATTGCCATATGGATGAAGAAATACATATCCCTCAGAGGACACGAGTTCTCGTATTAGCTGTTGCAAAGATCAGCATTGTGGAATAGATTCTTACGGGAAAGCATCAATGTATTCTTTTTTACCTGGCGATGGGAGGCACTGCAAATTAAAGGAGAGGAATCAGTTAGCTTACTGTGAGTACCGATCACTTTTCCCCTTTATTGATGATCTTTTTGAACGAATGTAGTGTGCAAATTGTAGACTGAACTCAAAAGACGATGCTCTTCCCCATGTAGAGCTCAATTCTTTCATTCCTTTTGTACCCTTTGTGTAATATTTGTTGGGCTTGAAATCACCATTTTTGAGAAAAGAAGTATCATTCTCTATAATCCACTTACCAAGGATTGATGTACTATCGCTTGTCAATCATTTATATCCTGCAATTTCATATGGAGTGTCTTCGCTATTTTCCACCTGATTTACTTTTTACATATAACGTTTTGTTTGTAATTTTGATATTATTCACAGGCTTGCTTATGCAAATTGCAGATCGATGCTTAAATATAAGTTATCTTTGTGTGCTTGTTACGCGTTTCCTTCAAAGTATCCAGTTTGACATATTCATGCTTGCACCAACAGCTCAGGATCAAGTTTCTTATATTTTTCTAGCTTATTGTTCAATCCTCATTTATGTTCTCTTGGGACACGTATGATCTTTCAGCAATGACACTTAAGGGACTGAACAATATTTATTAAATAACCCTTTTGTTAAAAATATTATAAAAAACTTCGGTTGTTACTTATTTCTAAAATGAGGGTTAAAAATAATCTTCGCTGTAACTTAGTTCCAAAATGACCTTTGCTCGCCACGCTATCCTTAATGAAGTGGCAAATATACATTACCACACCACGAATAAGTCTAAACTTATTTCCAAAAAATAAAACAACACACGCCACTTGGCAAAGAGCATTTTTATTATTTAACCCCTTTTTCAATTTATTTTTATTAATAATCTTCACTCAACTTATTTCTAAATCTGATTTTTTAGGTCACGCTAACACCCTATGGCGTGGCAAACTACATTACCACACTATAGGATAAATCTAGCTATGAGCTAAAAAAAGACCTTTTTTGCCATGTCGTTGATCGTGGCAAAGCAAAACAACACTATCATGCCAGTCGGCATGGAGTGATAGAATTTGATCACGCCATAGTGATTAGCATGTCAATGATGTTTGATTACACCATGACCAACGGCATGGAAAAGAAAGTTAAATTTAGAAACAAATTGAGTGATGAGTCATCAATAGAAATGAATTTTAAAAAGGTTAAAATAAAAATTTCCTTGGCAAAGGAGGACCGCTGGCATGGCAAATGTTGTTTTGATCATATCTTCATCGGTCATTTGTAAAAATAAGAATAAGTTAGTCGGGAAGTTATTTTTAAAATATTAATAAATAAAGGGTCAAATGATAAAAAAAATTCCAAATGGAAGTTTAGGTCCCTCTTATTTTCCTCGTCTTTCCAACTAATGATAGATAATTAAAAAACAAATAATAGACACCAGCACGTTCGAAAAACTAGCGGTTACTGGAAAATCGTTGGATACTGGGATAAAAAATTTGCTGAGATTACATAAGTGTAAATTTAGATTTATAACTGCATAATACATTTTCTAGTTTAGTTTAGGTATTTATTGTGTTAGATTATCTATTGTATAAAGTAAGTACACATCAATTATTTTTCTCCCATATTTTCTTTACCTTTTCCGGTTTTTCTAGGGGTTTTGCCGGTTTTTCAGTTTTCCTAGTGGTTTTTTTGGTTTTCATGGGTATTTCCGGTTTTTGACTGGTTATCGGAACGGTTATTGGTTTCCAACCGCCCAATTTCAAATTTCAAATTACAAAATTCGCTCAGATTTTTTTTTCTGAGATTTCCGATAACCGGTAGGGTTGCCGTTGCCTGACGCCGGCTGAGATTAGCCCCGGCTGGATACAAGCATTACACTACATAAAGCCTGAGAGGAGGTTAATGTTAGGAAATGATTGCTTTGAGATATCTTGGCACAGCGAACTCATTCCCGTTGTGCTAAGAGGTTGAACAAACTGATGATGATCAGAACTCAACATTAAGCATTCTCTCTCTCACAGAAAAAAGGGGAAAACTCAACACTAATGAAACCTTCATGGGTTAAATGATCTTTCACAAACTGTTCTTTGTTCTGCTCTGAATAAAAGGCTGTAGTGATGTTCTGCTCTGATATCAATCTATCACGATCCCACCTTGAAGAGCACAAATCAACACCAAGACAACAGCAAGGTAGCTAAATCCAGTCCAGGATACAAGTTGTCATGATCCCACCTTGAAGAACACAAATCAACACCAAGGCAAGAGCAATGTAGCTAAATCCAATCCAGGATACAAGTATTCGGTGGTACCAATGGGGAGAATTGGAATCAAGGATTGGGGAAAGCACTAGACGGGGAAGAAGTAAGAGATTGGGGGAACTATGGGGAGAATTGGAATCAAGGATTGGGGAAAGCACTAGACGGGGAAGAAGTAAGAGATTGGGGGAACTCAGAGAATAAGAATTAAGGGAAGGGAAGCAGCAGGGGGGAAGGAGCCAAGGCAACGCTTGCTATTCTGTTCTTCGATGATTTTCCTCGTTGCTGATGTGACCATGCCTCTTGTACTGCACCATGTCTCCACCTTGGGCCTTTGACCAAGACAACCACATGACCAAGGCTTGGGCCATAGTCAGTCCGTGACAACCGGGCTCTATCCCCCTGATCCCCTCCTCTCTTTAGTTGTTGCCGGTGTCGAGTGAGCAAGAGGGTTCCAAAAGTAATTTCTAGATTTCTTTAGTTTATTTTGTGTATTTTTATAGATCAAGTCATTCTGTTTTTTCTTCGGCAAGTTACTAACTCACTAAACAAGGACGATATACCTACACCAAAAATCGACATCATGTCGAGTTGGTTTTAAATAAATTTATTTGGTTTTCTTCCGACGAACAACATCGCTATCGAGACATAAAATCTAGACATCTATGGAGACCCTTGACAATTTACCTTTTGCTTATATGATTGTTGATAATCATGTTGAAGTCACAAGAACCGGAGTTTTGGGCAAGGAAGATAAATAATTTTGGCACGTTCATTGATTCAAGGGCTCGATGGTCACCAGATATCTTCAATATAAAAGCTGAGTGGATGGGAGGATTTTCTATATGAAAAAAAGTATTGCTATACAACATTTGACTATTTTTGAGAATAAAAACAGTCAGATTGATCTGGGACGTTAGATCTCCATCCAACGGATCCACCTATACAAGCCCCCCTCCAAACAAAATGACCCCCTCCAAAAAAATGATCTAGGGCGTTGGATCTCCATCTAACGATTCAAAATCTGACTGTTTTTGTCCTAAAAAATAGTCGAATGTTGTATAGACACTCCCATAAAAAAGAGGAACCGACCGAAATACATTAGTTTAAACTGATACTTACTCTAAATACAATAACTACACGCGCCTATCGATTTCGAAAATATCCAACGTTGTAACATGTAAACCATCATCGAAGTATTTCTTTCGGGCTGGTAGAAACTTTTGTAGAAAAATGACCGTAAGCACCGTTACCGGCGCTACGTCTCGCTCCGCAGCGGCCCAGCCCATCGTACGTGTAGCCTCCAGCCTCCCTCCAATCATCCGCAGGCAATGCCAATGCTCACTGGACTTTCATCGAAAAGAAAAGAGAAGATAGATATAAGGGCCTGTTTGGTTGGTGTCTAAGTTTGCCATGCTTAAGCTTAGTTAATATGTGGCTGTCACAAAAAATGTAGCTAACAAAATCGAAGCCACACTTATGGCAAAGTTTGGCAAGAAACTGAGTCTATGACGTGTGGGGCCGGGTGCTAAGAAAGTGTGACATGCCACAGTTACGTCAGTGAACCAACAGGTCCATCTTAGGATTTTAGAGGCCCGGGGCGAAACTAGAAATATGGGCCTTAGTATAAATATCTAAATATAAATCTACACACACACACACACACACACACACACACACACACATATATATATATATATATATATATATATATATATATATATATATATATAACCAACAAACACTTAATTAAAGAAAAATTCACATCAAAGAGTTCATAGATATTACCTTAAAATTTCTTCTAACATTTCTAGATACGAAGTCATTGATGATGGTATTGATATCAATCTCATCCAATAATTTCTTCTAAATACATAAAGTTGCCAAACCATTTAACCTCTCTTGAGACATTGTTGACCTTAAATGATTCTTCAATAATTTCAACTTTGAAAAGCTTCTTTCAGCTGATGCCACGGTCACAGGCATAATAAATAAAATCCGATAAGTAATAGAAATATTAAGATAACAATCCGCTTCTCTGACAAACTCAAAGATCTCCATAGCAGACATTGGTTTATCTGATAAAGTCAATTGCATAACACTTAACTCAGAAATTAGATCATTTAACTCAACATCAGAGGAACCGTCTAGAGAGAAAGTTTCTGCAAATTTTGTACAACATTCTTTTAATTCAGTTCGATCCAATGACTTCAATGTTGTTGAACTTATTAAAAATCCAAATATACTTCGAATGTTTGGAGTTCTTGAAATCTACTTTTCAATGAATTGATTGCCATATCAACCATAACAAAAAATAATTAACTTCAAATTCCTTCTCGACTTGCAAAACCGCTTCATCACAATCAATTTCATCAAACTGTTTCTTCCTAAGAACACGCCGCTTAACTGGAAATGATGGCTCTACATTTATTTGAGCTGCAATATCTTTGGCAATGATCATACTCAAAGCAAACCCTTCATTTCTATAAGTATTAAAGTATTTAACCATGCCTTCTATTTGTTACATGTATATACTCTACATAGTATATGGGGGCCTCGATTTTGGGGCACGGGCGTCGCCCCTCGCCCCTCGGGCGGCCTCATGAACCAAACAGCTACCTAAAAACTGTGGCACACCTAACTTGTGGTTAGGCAACTTCTGATTATGAACCAAACAGACCCTAAGACTACAGCGGAATGGAGTCCAAATGCCTACACTGAAGAAAAGAAAAGTTCAGTACGCACAAAGGAACAACTAACCGGCCGGCCGAGGACAATGGTGCATGTCCCGGCCGGCCCAGAGCTGGCCAGCTAGCGAATCCCCACGACCGTCTAATCGGTACGTACCGTAGCAGCTTCGGGTGGTAGTTCAGAAGCGCTGGATTCTTCTCGGCCGGATGGTCCAAATACATAGCCCTTAACCATGCACGTCGTTTCAACACAGTAGCGGACTCAGGATTTGATTACGCCATAAATTCAGCAGTGAAATGATCTAGTCTATCCATGTTAGAACATAAAAATATTATCTAGACTGAACTGAATTTACCTGAACTGTACACTAAATATTTTTTTTTCACACCCTAGACTACTAAAGTCTATTCTATGAGGAACGTGGCTCCGCCCTGGTGCAGCATACGTAGCCGGCGCGCGCCCATCAGCCCGTGCATGCTGATGCCATATCAACTCGTGCATGCGTAATCGTGCATACGTGCGTGCGTGCGTGCGTGGGCACGGCAACGAAGTACACGGCGGCAGATTCGCGTGGCAGCCACACCACGAGGCACGACACCGATGGCGCGCGGCGCGACCACGCGCGCCGGCGGCCGGTCATGCACGCTATGTCGACACCGTGTGCACACGCTATGTCGGCAATCGTCGCTTGAGCGCGAGCTCATGCGAATTTTAACCACGCAACTAGTCTCCAACGCCACTGTTCGAATTCCAGAGAGAGAGAGACGCACAGCGTGGAATCTAGCTATCCGCTGCAAGACTACGACGATGGGCTAGGAATCTGGGATGCCATGTGCTGATGTGCATATGCGCGCGTCTTGTGATGTGTTGTCGTATGCTAGCCTAGCCTGATCCCAAGTCTCTGGAACCAATATGACATGAAAACGAGCGAGCCGATGGAGGCATGCATGGCCGTAACGCAAGTAAACGAATCGAGTACAGATGAAAGAGAATGTTCGGCTCTCTCCGGTCACAGAAAGGAAAGTTATTTTGCGTTACGAGCGTTATAAACTTTACCTATTAATATCTTTTTAAATGTTTAGAATAGACATATAAAAACAATATATGTAGTTTTATGTAATATTGTAACTCTAGCTGGTTCTATAATAAATATCATTACTATTATAAAAGAATGAGTTAGTGGCTGTACGTCTGTTTTCCTTCAACCGCTCTATTTCTTCTACTTCTTATCACTCTCCACTTTCCAACTGATTAGACCAAACTCCTTTCATAATATGATTCTTTATACATCTAATGAATTCTGTTACAACGCACGAGCATATAACTAGTATTACAATAGAAATGAGCGGTCGAGGTTGTAATTTGGGAAATGTTCAAAGATGAAAATTTTTGTCAGAGGAGTATCTAGCCACACATCACTCTTCAGCTCTATAACAGTTCAAGTCGCACGGTACACGGCCAGTAAACGGACATGAATGATGCAATGAGCGTTTCAAAACTGATCAGGATTTGTTAATAATAGTAAAACTAATCAGGATAACACAGTAGTTGCCTGAAGCCCTGAACTAGTTCGAACAGTACATATTTATGGCGACCTCGTTAATTTAACAGTATGACGAACAAACAAGCAGTCTTGGTTTGGAACAGCTACAAATTAAGCTGTAAATAAGGCTGGTTCTGAGCACAAGAAAGATTCACACATGACAAGACTCGGCGATCTGTCGATCTGATCTGAAAGGCGCCGTTGAATTTTGTACGAGTGCAATGCAATGCATGCAGATAAAAAGGCACAGCGGATTCACGTGCCCGAATGAGTTGGCAGCCGTAGGCCTTTTCCAGCACGAATCTCGATGCTGCAGGCAGACCAGCAGCTAAAGGCCAAAAGGGGTCGTATCAGAATGCATGCACTAGCTAGCATGGTCCTGTACCGTTCTCATTTAGGTTTTCTTTTGCGAATTACTCCTTCCGTCTAAAATTATATAGCGCATTTTTAAAATGGTTTTTTTGTAAATATAGAATGTATTTAATGTCCATACAAAATTAGTATGGTGTTTCTTTTATAATGAGACATATGGTGAACACACTCTTTTCTGCGTATATATGAACATAATCAATCTCGGCCGTTCGATCCAAAATCCACGAATGAGATGTTGGCAGGCACCCCCTCTTTCCCACTTACGTAAATTTGTATTTTGACCCCCAATATCCATCCTCTGCTCCTTAGTCCTCCTCAGCCCGATCCAGCGCCTCCTCCTCCTCCTCCGCTCTTCCCATCCAACACCTCCCCTCTCCGTTCCAACCGGTGGCTCCCCTCTCCCTCCCCTCCAATGGCTCGCCCTCCTCCATCTGTGCCTCCCCCTCCCCTCCCCTCCCCTCTGGCGGCTCCCCTTCCCCTCCCCTCCCTCTCCTGTGGCTCCCCCTCCATCCTTGGTCGGCGCCTCCCCCTCCTGTCTGGCGGCCCCCGCTCCCCCTCCCCAGAGCTAGGGTTTGGGTTGTGCACAGTGGAGTTGCCTCCTCGCCACCGCCCCTACCATCCGCCGGGAAGTCGTCGTCACCTGGGAAGTCACCGTTACCCCTGCCACCGCTGGGTGTAAGTCAAATTTTCTGAGATACAATGAGATCAGCACATATGACAGCCGCAACTGCCTTCTAAAGAAATTGAAACAATGATCCTGTTAGATGTATTATATATCTGTGTATTTACCCTATTGTATGAGGGGGTTTTTGCATATATGCCAGTCCTATACATGTATATATATTGGCATGTTGGCCTCATAATGAATACATGCGCTATTCACAATATGGTATCAGAGCAAAATCTAGGGCTTCGTGATACCTAGATATACATATATATACATATATATATACATATATGTATATGTATATGTATATATATACATATATGTACACACACACAGATATATATATATATATATATATATATATATATATATATATATATATATATATATATATATATATATATATATATATATATATATGAAAATACTTTTACTCCCTGTGTAATTACACCCACATCTAATATACCACCTAAACAAATTTGAAATACTACTTTATCACTTTAGGTATAGTCATATACTAATTATAAAATACTCCAATATGAACCATACAAAAAAATTGCAAGAGTCCATAGTTTTTAGCATATTTTATAAATACCTTCATATACGCACATAAAAAGGAGTATGTCAAAAAAATATACATACCACCTCTGAAAAATTGTTCATACTACCTATATGGTCTTAAATACTCGTATACTACATGTATATACCCTCCGTTCTGTGAGATACTCCCTATGTTGTGAGATACGACATAGAGTGTAATTACACCGGGAGTAGAAAAGAGCTTATATTATATTATATATATATATATATATATATATATATATATATATATATATATATATATATATATATATATATATATATATATATATATATATATATATATATATATATATATATATTGTAGGACCGGACAGGCAGCAGAGGGGGGTAAATGGTGCCTTCAAATCCTTCCCAAATATTCACTCAACTTTCTTTTATAGCTATAGAGCTATAAATATTAGAGTTGAAATCCCATTGGAAAACCAAAGAGACAGGACGAACAGAGCAGGAAAAGGAAGGTGGTCGAAATCTGACAATGTGGTCGAAACTTACAAGGTGGTCGTAAGTTTCGACAACATGGTCGATCGTTGACACAGTGGTCCTAAATTTGACTACTCAATAGAAATATACCGTGGTCGAAAATCGTCGTAGTCGATAACCACCAAGACCAGAACCAACATTATCGAAAATGATTGCGGTCGAAACTGACGTAGTTGTAGACAACGTGATCGAATGCCAACTAGTGGTCAAACAATCAACGTTGTCATAATCAGTCGGCACCGTGATCATAACCAACGTGGTTGTAAGCCAACGAGTAGTCGAACAACCAACGTGGTCGAAACCAGTCGGCCGCGTGGTCGTAAGCCAATAAGATGGTCGAACAACCAACGTGGTTGAAACTAGACTGCAACCCAAAAGATCAACGTGGTTGAAACCTACGTGGTCGTAAACCAACAGGTGGTCGAACAACCCACGTGGTCGAAAACACGCGAAGCAATTGAAAGACCAAATATGATTGAAGATAGAGCGATACTATCTGAGACTCGACCGTGATCGAAACCAATGTGATTGTAAAGGCGATCGAGACTTTAGACAATAACCATCACGACTGTTTCAGATCTGAGTGAAAACCAAAGATCTTGCAGCAACTGAAAGCTTGAACGTGGTCGAACAGCAAAGCGATGCGGTCAGAAACTTGACCGTGGTCAAATCTGGAGGCGGTCGTAACAGCAAAGGAAGAACAGAGGAAAGTAGAGAGTGCACAACCACCAGATCCAAACTCCAAAGAACTTTTGATTAAGAAATCATCTGGTCATAAGACTTTGTACATAGTAAGATTAAGGTCTCACGATGCTGCTCTACTCTTTGATTGAAAACTTAGCAAGAAGATAGAGATCTTTCTGAGATTTCACCAAAAGCGCTCAAAACCGAGACTGAGAGAATGAAAAAAAACAATCGGACCTTGCTCATGAGAATAGAACAGCCAAAATGGCTTAGTATGACTCCCCAACACATAGCAAGTCAGATCATCAACAAAAACGGGAAAAACATTCTCTCAGATCAAGAAAGGAAAGTAACGATCAAAGAACAGAGAAAACCAAGAACACAGACGAATAAGACCAAGCCAACTCAATACCAT
Source organism: Dendrocalamus sinicus (assembly GCA_036346575.1). Taxonomy (NCBI): domain Eukaryota; kingdom Viridiplantae; phylum Streptophyta; class Magnoliopsida; order Poales; family Poaceae; genus Dendrocalamus; species Dendrocalamus sinicus. The sequence goes on along the minus strand of CM070642.1, from coordinate 56,918,834 downwards.
CTAGACAACAATACTCAAGAAGATGATCAATGATGGATGTATTGCTTTGAGGATTGAGTCTACACCCACTCCATCCAGGAGGACCAAGAGCACAAGTGCTTCACAAAAACCCTAACCCTAAAACATAAAAACACACACAAAGGGAGGAAGAGCTACCTACCACCAGACCTACTCATGGTCTGCCTCTAGCCTCAACTAACTCTTGCCTTCTTTACTATTTTAGAGGCTCACAAATGAACACTAGACCTAATGGATCTAACCACTAGTCCAAACCAGGGATAACCCGTTAACCCCATCTAACACCGAGTTTTACCAACACACGCTTCTCAAAGCAGCTTATATGTGGCCCCAATGACTTGTCGTCAAGCCTCTCATGTATTCGGATCCCACCGAACCATTCTCGCTTGCAAACAACCCAAGTCACTTGGTACACCACGTCCTTTTCCTCGTGTATGACGGCACCCGGCAACCTTGATCGTCTGGATCTCGACTCCTCCCTGAGCCTAGTCTCGATCCACCTTACCGTTGCCTGTCATGTCCATCTCCGGTAGCTCCCGCTGGTTTCTCATCATCCTGGCTTGCAACCACCTCACGAGCCTCAATCGTTTTCGGCGTCTCCCTGACCGTTCTGGACCTCAACACCTTCCTGTGCCTAGTCCCGGTCCTCCTACGCCTCACCATGATCTAGCTCCGAAGTCCTACAACCAACACCAACAAGCAAACCACACATAGCACCGCACAATACACAAGAATCATCAACTTGCATAATCAGAATGAATTTCAATGAACCATCTCATCAAACTGCTAGTCTAAAACAACTTACGAGTACTCTGAAGCATAAGACAAGAAGTACTCATAGCCCATGAGAACCTTCCAGCAGCCTACGACTATCACATAAGTCGCTACGACCATGAAACAGCTACTACGACCATACAACAGTTGCTATGACCATCGCTCACAACGGCTATGATCACGCAGTAGTCGCTACGACTATCGATCACACAGGCAGAGCGCTACGACCTCTGTACACATCGACTACGACTTTACCAACCTGATCGCTACACTTACGACTATCGATCACAACCAGGCAGAGCTACGACCATCGATCACAACCAGCAGAAGCTACGACCATCGATCATGACCAGGCAAAGCTACGCCATCAAGTCGTAAGCGCACGTACCGACCACCAAGTCGTAAGAACTCCTGCCGACCACCAAGTCGTAGGACTTCCTGCCAACCACAAAGTCATAGGAATCTCTGCCGACCAAAGTCGTAAAACCGACTGCCAACCACGGAGTTGTAAAATCGACTGCCGATCACAAACTCGTAAAATCAACTGCCAACCATAAAGTTGTAAAATCAACTACCGACCACCAAGTCGTAAAATCGACTGCCGACCACAAAGTCGTAAAATCGACTGCCGACCATCAAGTCATAAAACCGACTACCGACCACAAAATCATAAGACAGATTGCCGACCACACAGACGAACACAGAGGTCAAAGAGCCAGCAGACTTCTGCAGAGACCTCAAAAACCAAACTCAACCTTAATACAAACTCTAATCCAAATGTCAATTACTCATCACAACCATGGGGTGACCTCCACATGGTCTCACATCTAAGCCGCACGAGCTAGATCGGATGGTTCTCAAGAAGTTTTATCATGTTAGCACCGAAAAGCCCTTTAGCATTAGATATGCTCTCTCTCTCTCTCTCTCTCTCTCTCTCTATATATATATATATATATATATATATATATATATATATATATATATATATATAATATAGAGCACCATGGTATCTGGGCATCAAGCATCCTTGCCTTTGGATTGTTTTTAGATGCATGTAGGTGTAATGATATATAATATATCAGGTAAATCTGTTAACATTTATTATTCCTAAAAGGCATCAATTTAGAAAGAAAGTTATTGATTTAGCATGCTAAATCAATCATGCATGGAAAGTCTCAATTATAGAGCATGAGTACCATGGTGGCATGGTGTGTGTGTGTATATTCGTAAATATCAGAAATATATTGAGCAAGATAAGAACAATTAGATGCCAAAGCGCCAGTGCTAGTGTAGTTGATACTCATCACCCATCAGCACCGTTACCAGCTTTAGTTAGTACATGTTCTCTGATGCTACAGTTTAGGCACCCTGCACATGGATACTAAAATAATGTTGAACTCGCCCTGTTTATGCCAAAAGAGTAGCAGCTAGTTACCGGCAAACATATATAATCAAGATGCATGATGCAAACCAGTGGTGGATCCAGGATTTCGCCGCGCCCTGGGCCGAATGCTAAAAGGCTAACAGCCTAGAAGTAACGCCAATTTTTACCCACACAACAGCGTAACAAAAGTATGCCACAAATGTATCATTGACATAAAACTTTAGCTCAATACTTCAACATACAATGTAATAAGAAAAACATGGCAAAAACAAGGATATGACATACCGCGATACGATATTTACAAAAACAAGGATACAACGATATGACGAGTATATAAGTATTTAAAAATTTTAAAAATATAGATAAGACTATGAGAGAGCAAGAAATAGACCACGAGAGAGCAAGAAATTGATATTACCTTGATGAATGCTATATATTCCAATCGCCGATCTCAATCAGATAGTTAGGGAAATGGCATTTCTTCTCACTTTCCACAGACTCCCCCAAATTGAGGTACCCGCTGCCTAGTACTTCATGGACCAGGCTGAAGGAAGCCATTCACAAAAAAGAACAGCGCACCAGCTGCCCCTCTCGTGCACCCATACTAAAGCAGAACGAATCCATAATTTAGAGACATTTTGTCAATGGTACCAGCAATAAACAAGTCAAGAAAATATGCTTAAAACTTCTAACAATGTACTTGATGCAATAAGTAAAGCTGACCTGGAAGGAAACCCTCGCTGCCAAGTCAGTCCTCACATCGCTAAAGCCTGATTGGAACTCAGGCACTGAATTACCAACAGCCTGCACTGCCATTTTTGACATCTCACCAGTTATAGCAGTGCTCGATAGTGATGATGTCATAGAGTTGGAGAATTTATCCTGCTTGTGTTCAATTCAAAATATATTTGCAAGACATTTATGAGCGAGCACTAGGAAAAAAGGGATCTAGTAGATGAATTGTTTCATACTAGAAAGCTATGTGGCTACAATTCATTTGAGCGGCCGTAGTGTTCCTTATGAGGATACTGAAAGATCCAAAAATTTACAATTATGCCAAAGCAGGAAAACTTTATCCTGCTACATTGCTATCTAACAAATAAATTTAAGAAATCATAATGAAGTATTCAGTCACACACACCCTGAAGCAACATTAACCAACTATATGAAGTGCACAGCAAGCATGGAATGCGTTGTTGTGGTATCCGCAGTTTTGTAGTATAGTAAACATGTTAGAAGTGAGGTGTATGGAAACTTCTGATATAGCAATCATAGCTAATGCTTTTGCAGTTTATACAACTGAAAATGCAAGCTAACCGTGTGAAAAATCTACTCTAGAACAATGAGAAATAATGTCTGCAGTGACAAGCAACTCTGATATCCAGAACCATGCATGGACTTGTATGTTAACTAAATTGAAAACAGCTAACATGCTCAGATTGGGGAAATACATTTAATGGTTTGAAATAGCATAACCTTGATTTGAGAGTTTACACATTCACTTGATGCTTCAAGAACTATGTTCTGATTTAGGCTATAAGCAAATAGCAAGTTTGATTATGCACCTCATTCTGCATTTAATTGATGTTCATTCCAAAGACAACCGATTAAAAAGAGCCCCTACCACAGTACTTTGTCATCTTCACCCTCTTCATCCAGCAAAACAATCTAAAACATTTTAATTCATAGAAAACATCACAACATTTTTATCCAATCTACCGCTACAGCACCCTAAGATAAATTGATCGCATGCCAATCAACCTATCCTTATTCGTTAGAACTTAGAAACATCACAATCTCCAATCTTCAAAATACGCATGGAAACAATTATCAAATGCACATTGCTATTTACCTGCTTCGCACGCAAAGTACATTGTCAAAACCTGATTGATTGTTCAAATTAGGGGAGCGCCGCCGCTGGGACCGGGAGAGAGCCGAGGGGAGAATCACCACTCAGGTGGCTGGGACCACGGGACGGGAGGGGAGATCCGTCGCTGAGCACCAGGCGAGATGGGAGACCCGCTGCTTGGGCCGCCAGGCGTCGGGGGAGAGGGGAGAGGCGACGCCGGGGATAGGGGAGACCTGAGAGCTGCCCTCGGGGAGAGGGGAGAGCCGAGAGCAGTCGCCGGGTGTCGAGGAAGAGCCGCTGTTGCCCGCCAGGGAAGAGGGGAGAGGCGCCGCCAGGGAGAGGGGAGAGCCGCTGTCGGGCTCCAGGGAAGATGGGAGACATGCCGCTTAGGCTGCCGGGCGCTGAGGGAGAGCCGCCACCGGAGGAGAGGCGCCGTCGGGGAAAGGGGAGAGCTAAGAGTTGCCGTGGCACCAGACATGGGAGCACGAGTGACGACTAGGAGTGCAAGGCAGCAGCCGCCTTCCCGCGTGAGCGTAAGGCCGGCAGATGGCAGACGCGCAGCGTGCGTAGGCGAGGGCGGTGACGAGGACGCAGTGGCGGGGGCACGCAGGCGAGGGCGGTGGGGGTGCGGAATCGGGGCTTGCCAGCTGGGGGCTACGCCGCCGCGGGATTTGGGGATTTAACGATTTAGGGTTTCTTGCCTTCACTTATGGGCCTGATGAGGGGGCGTGCACGGGGGCTGCCGCCAGTCGGGCTACTTGACGAACGCCTCGAGCTGGGCCGATATCAAGCAAAAATACTAGGCTAATTGCTAAAAGGGGTATTACTAATAGTATTTCTAGGTCTCAGGCTGTATTCCACCTAGCCCGAGGCCCAGTTCCGCCCCTGATGCAAACTCTAATATTTGTCGTTCCATTCTTCGTTGTCGCAGACCTTTTTAGGTAGGCAGTAACATTGGATATCACTTTAAAAAAAGACCAGTGCAAAACTTGATGTGTATAAGTTGATTGCAGGTCCGATTAAGAGAGTAGAACCCCAAGTCCAGAGCCTCAAAAGACATGTGCTTTCAGACTCTCCTTTTGGTTTGCTCTTATCGCCTTTCTACTCCTTCCCACTTTGCTTCTTTTGCTCAAGTTTGTCTCAGCCCTCGACTTTGTCTTGCTTCAATGTAACAGGGCAGTTCCTGTCATCTTAGTGTTTTATTGCTCTGCCACCTTCTGGTGATTTCAGCATCAGATGGAGCACTTACAAGTATTGGATTATGTCCGCACAGCAGCGTTCGCTGTCTTGCTGGTTTGGATCCTTGCAGGGTTTGTCAAACGGATGAAGAGACATCAAGAAACAGGACATGGCGTCATGGTTTCGGCACTGAGAAAAGGGGCAGCCCTACTACCAGCTCAGATAATTGCACTCTGCAATGCTTCAATCTCGCTGTCGCATATTGGCTTTTCTGTTCTTGGGGTGTGGAAGCACCAAACTATCTCCCTGGGCTTGATCTTTGAATCAGTCTCATGGCTTCGGGTGACTCTATTCTTGCTCTACTCTAAAGATGAAGGTGTAGGAGTTGTATCCAACTGGCCTGCAGTTCTTGTTTCTTGGTGGTTCTTCAGTTTCTTATCAGAATCACTCCTCACTTCACTGCATTTGCTTCACATCTTCAACTCCCCAGCTGTCGTCAATTTCACTTCACTTACCTTCTGCACCATCATCTGCCTGGTTGCAATAGCTATGAGGCCTTCCAAAGCAGACCAAGAAGACCTGAACCATCCTCTGCTCGTGAGAGAAGATGCTGATGACAGCAGCAGAGACAGGTTCTCCAACTCCGGATGGTGGAGTCACCTCACATTCCAGTGGTTAAACCCGGTCTTTGAGAAAGGACACAAGGTGCGGCTCGAGCTCGAACACATCCCATCTGTCCCGCAGTCTGAGACGGCAGACCAGTCGTATGCATTGCTTCAAGAGACACTTCACAAGCAGAAACCTGGGCCAATGACGCTCCGAAGGGCCATCATTTGTGCTGTCTGGACACCTTTGATTGTAAATGCAGTCTTTGCAGGTTAGTAAGCCGTTGAAAATTTTCAAATATAGACCTATCCTTCATCCTACAATCTACTAATAATTATAGCGCTTGCCTTTCATTACCAGGCCTTAACACTGTTGCTTCTTATATGGGGCCATTCTTGATCACCTACTTAGTGGAGCTACTCTCTGACAAGAACCCTGACAAGGGCCATGCCCGTGGCTACATGCTTGCATGCCTGTTCTTTGCCTCAAAGACAGTGGAGTCACTTTCACAGAGGCAGTGGTACTTTGGCGCCCGTAGAATTGGATTCCGGGTGCGTGCAGCACTGATGGTGTCCATCTACAAGCAGTCCCTGCTGATGAAGAACTCGAGCACAGTCACAGGGAAAACTGTGAACTTCCTCGATGTCGATGTTGAGAAAGTTGGTGAGTTCTTCTGGTACATCCATGGAATTTGGTTGCTTCCCTTGCAAGTCTCCCTGGCACTTGCCATCCTCTACCGTAGTCTTGGTGCAATGGCCTCGCTGTCTGCAGTCCTTGCAACAGTGTTGGTGATGGTGAGCAACACACCACTAACAAAGTCGCAGAAGAACCTCAACATGAAGATAATGGAGGCAAAGGACTCACGCATCAAGGCTATGGCCGAGGCAATGAAGAGCATGAGGATCTTGAAGCTGCATGCATGGGAGACATCCTACTTGGACAAGCTCCTGAAGCTCAGGGATGTGGAGAGGGGATGGCTCAGGAGGTATCTCTACACATGCTCGGCAATTGCCTTCTTGTTCTGGGCCTCACCCATGTTGGTGTCGGTTGTCACCTTCGGTGTCTGCACTCTTGTGGAGATTCCATTGTCAGCTGGAACAGTCATATCAGCCCTCGCCACATTCAGAATCCTCCAAGACCCAATCTACAACCTCCCCGAGCTCGTGGCAATGGTCACACAAACCAAGGTGTCCCTTGATAGAATTGAAGAGTTCATCAAAGAAGACCACCAGGGGGAGCCAATTTGTTATGGCAACAGAACTGGAACGAAGGACTTGGCTATGGCTGGTGCAATGGAAATTGAACCAGGGGAGTACAGTTGGGAAACTGACAATATCTTGCAGAAGACGAAGTTCACACTCAAGATCGATCGCAAGGTGAGCATCACGAAGGGTCACAAGGTTGCGGTGTGCGGGCCAGTAGGTTCAGGCAAATCAAGCCTCCTTTACAGCATCATGGGGGAAATTCCAAGGGTTAGGGGTGCAGAAACAACAGTTGTTGGGTCGAGAGCGTATGTCCCGCAGAGTGCTTGGATTCAGACCGGAACAATTCAGGACAATGTGCTCTTTGGGAAGTCTATGGACAGGGGCTTCTATGAGGAGGTGTTACAAGGGTGTGCTTTGGACATAGATATGGAGTTATGGGCCAATGGAGATATGACTGTGGTAGAGGAAAGGGGCATGAACCTAAGCGGCGGCCAGAAGCAGAGGATTCAGCTTGCCAGGGCATTGTACAGTGATTCTGATGTTTACCTATTGGATGATCCCTTCAGTGCTGTGGATGCGCACACCGGAGCACACCTCTTCAAGGTACAGTACACATGAACAATCTGCAACAGTTTAGCTTTCATAAGCTCCAAATGTAATGTACATCAATATTACAGCACAAAGCGAGAATCATAATCAGACGGGAAAACATAACTCGCATATTCTACCTATTGGGTAATCATTGAATTATCTATAGGCAATCAAGTATTTGTATCAAGTACGAAAGTCCCATTAGTAACTGCAAATGGCCTACTTTATATTATTGAGATGATCATCATAAAATTTATCTAATTTGTAAAAGGAAATCAATTCATCAATTTGTATTTGCAGGAATGCTTAATAAGACTAATGTCATCTAAGACAGTCATATATGTCACTCATCAGCTAGAGTTCTTGCGAGATGCGGATCTTGTTCTGGTAAGGTGTCAATCAAATTCCATACACAACTAGTTTTTACTTGTGAATCTTGTGATAAAAAAAGTTGTACATTGTTAGCTTTAGGCCCAAACAGAATAAATAAATCATTGCAGATATCTTGATGAGAACGGTTGTCCATGCTGTCATATTTCATTTTCGTGCTAATTACTGAGAACATACATGTACAGCTGTACAATTCTAAAAGATGTTTGTGAGTGGTCACTTATAGGTCATGAAAGATGGAAGGATTGTTCAATCCGGAAAATATGATGATCTGATAGCAGACAAAGAAGGAGAGCTCTCGAAGCAAATGGCTGAACACAACCAATCCCTTAGTCAGGTCAACCCTGCAAAAGCACATGGCCTGACTAATAGCAAACAACACAAGAATAAGCAGATAGAACTCACAGAAATAGAATCAGGTCACCAAGTGATAAGGAGGGAATGTGAGGAAGAGCGTGAATCTGGTAGAGTAAAATGGGATATTTACCGCAAGTTTGTCACCTCTGCATACAGCGGAGCTCTCGTTCCTGTAATTCTTGCATGCCAAGTCCTATTCCAGGGATTGCAGATATGTAGCAACTATTGGATGGCATGGGCAGCAGAGAGACAGGAACAAGTAAGCAGGGGAAAGATGATTGGTATATTTGTGCTGTTATCTGCAGGAAGCTCGGCATTTATATTGGGAAGAGCTGTCGTTCTTTCAACAATTGCCATTGAAACTGCTCAGCACCTCTTCTTAGGCATGACCAGAAATATTTTCCGAGCACCAATCAACTTCTTTGATTCCACTCCATCAAGTCGAATCCTCAATAGGGTTAGTCAACAACTTCTCCATTGGAAGATCTAACAATTACTCTCCTTGCTTTCAGTTCTCACAGCTTAGTTTGTCTGGTTTGCAGGCTTCTACAGATCAAAGCACAGTTGACACGGACATTCCCTACAGGCTAGCAGGGCTCGTATTCGCTCTAATTCAGCTCCTCAGTATCATTTTCATTATGTCTCAAATTGCTTGGCCCATATTCATTTTATTCATAATAATAATTGCCATCTCCACTTGGTATCAGGTACAGCTTCACTCAATGTAATTTGCTTTTCTCAGATTTAAAAATGCACACTAGTAATTTTTAAAACTTTATATAGAGCTATTACATCAGTTCAGCTAGAGAGCTAGCAAGGATGGTTGGCATCAGAAAAGCTCCAGTCCTCCACCATTTTTCAGAGACTGTATCAGGAGCAGCAACTATTAGATGCTTCAATCAGGGAGAGAAGTTCTTCAGAAAGAACCTTGCATTAATTGATGACTACTCCCGCATCACTTTCCACAATTCAGCAACAATGGAATGGCTATGTGTCCGTATCAACTTCCTCTTCAACCTTGTTTTCTTCATGATGCTAGTAATCCTTGTCTCCTTGCCTCGGAATACTATTGATCCAAGTAAGTATTGTCATAAAAGAAATAGTACTCGCATGCAATAGCTTCAACCTATATATATAGCCCTGCTTCTTGTTTTTTGGTAAAACAAGGTTTGCAGTTTCATGAAACAAAAGGTTTGCAGATACAGATGGATGTTTTAGGTTTTATTTTTGTTTGTATCTAAATACATGACTCTATACAGCTTTCATAAAAAAAAAAACACATTGCTAGAAACAATAACTCCTTTTGGCTTTCTCCTTCTTTAGGCCTTGCAGGGCTTGCAGCTACTTATGGCCTTAACCTTAATGTGTTACAAGCATGGGTTATATGGAACCTGTGCAATGTTGAGAACAAGATGATCTCAGTAGAAAGAATATTGCAGTTCTCAAACATACCAAGTGAGGCTCCTTTAATGATTGAGGACTGTAGACCAAGAGACACATGGCCATGGTGCGGAACCATTCAGATCGATGCTCTCCAAGTGAAGTACAACCCTGACATGCCCATGGTGCTCAAAGGCATAAGCTGCACATTTCCTGGAGAAAGAAAAATTGGGGTGGTAGGGCGGACAGGGAGTGGGAAGTCTACTCTCATCCAGGCTTTGTTTCGGGTTGTCGAACCATCTGTAGGAAGGATACTCATAGATGGAGTGGACATATCACTTTTGGGAGTGCATGATTTGCGGTCTAGATTAAGTATTATACCACAAGAACCGACTCTCTTCCAAGGGGTTATCAGAACAAATCTGGACCCTCTACAACAACATCTGGACACTGAAATATGGGAGGTAAATGTTATGAATATTTTGTGTATTGATATGAGACCCAAAGGGCCATATATATAGGAGAGTACAAGAGGATATGCCACATAGAGATAAGGCATATATGGAATAGAATACAAACTCTATATCCTAATACAACTCTATCTCTTTAACACCTCCACTCAAATGCAAGGCGTATGCAATACAATTGCATTTGAAAAAGGAGTTAACACTAAAAGAAGAAAAAATCCAAAGTTCGAGTCTTGATGATGTCGTCGTTACGTGCAGCCTTTGAATAAACTGTCAAATCAAGCCGAAGAGGAATAGATAGAAGCATGACAGCGCAGATCGAAGCCCAAGAGGCGGCGGCGCAGTGCACAAGATGCAGAAGACGCGCGGCGGCGGCGGCTAGAGAAGCAGCGGCATCATAACGACTTCTACGATCTGCATGCGGCTCAGAGAGTAGAGCGGCGGCTGCTGCCATGCAAAAGAAAATTCCTAAACTTCTATGACTGACAATAAATTTGTGGACTCGCACGACTTGGACGAACTAAAAATTAGAATTATGGACCTGAATGCACGCAACGAAAGACTCACGAAAAACTAACTAAAGACTGGCTCACTAAACACAGATACTAGCGAGACCAGCAGCGGATGCCTGGATCGGATTGTGGGCCTGGGTCTTCGGATGCACTTGTGGGCCACCGTTCCAAGTTGCGTAGTGGCTGCAGGCGCTTGAGCCAAGGCTTGGGCGTCGCAGCACCTGAAGTGGCGGACGGAGACCGCAAGAGGCTGGCTTCACAGCAGCAGCATATCCTCTCTGTCCCTCCCACTCGATCCATCTCCACGCTGCGCACCGACGGCGGAAGGAGGCGGCGGCACGGGTGCGGAGGCCGGGAGGCGGCGGATCTCCACGCTGCGCACCGACGGGGAAGCGGCGGCGGACGGTGCGGCCGGCGGCGGCGTCCGGCGGCGGCGACGGCGCGGGCGGGCGGCGCGAAGCGAGGCGGGCGGCGACGATGGAGCAGCGGCGGCTCGGGCAAGCTCGGCCGGATCCGCGCGGTCGACCACGGATCGGAGGCTCGGGTGGCGGCGGCGTCGGCGGCGCGCGCGCGCGGGCGCGAGGCGCGAGCACGGCGGCGGGAGGTGGCGGCAGCCCAAGGAGAGCCCGGCAGCGGCCAGATCTGAGGCGCGACGGTCGCCGGCGGGCGAATCCAAGACGGCTAGGGCCGGATCTAGTTGGAGGCAGGCAGATCCAGCGCAGTGGAGGCGGGTGGATCCGGCACAGGGAGGAGACGTCGGCGTGAGCTTCGGACTGCCGGAGGCACAGGTGGCAAAGACGGCTCAGAGGCGGTCCTTGAGATGGCCGCCCCCGGGAGAGGAGATCGATTCTCCCGGGGGCAGCAGCAGCGGAAGTAGATCTAGGTTAGGGTTTCAACCTAAGCTCTGATACCGTGTTATGAATATTGTGTGTATTGATATGAGACCCAAAGGGCCATATATATAGGAGAGTACAAGAGGATATACCACATAGAGATAAGGCATATATGGAATAGAATACAAACTCTATATCCTAATACAACTCTATCTCCTTAACAGTAAACAACCTATAGTGCTGACAAAATACCCTTCTACATGAAAATGCCTTTAGCTTCTTAGCATCTATACAATATATAGGATTCCTTGGAAATCAGTTTCGATATTAATATTTTGCATGTTCTTGAATCAGCAGCTTAAAGAAAGTTTTCTTTATCAAGCCTTAACTTTTGCGAATATTCATCTTTCAGGTTCTGCGTAAGTGCCGCCTTGAGGAAATTGTCAGAGAAGACAACAGGTTGTTAGATGCACCAGGTATAAAGAACTATCTTTCTTTGCAGTAGTTTTGGTTCTCACAATCTTTTCAAATTCATTGCTCAAGATGGTCCAGTTATATGACTAGTTTATGTTACAGTTGTTGAAGATGGAGGGAACTGGAGTGTGGGGCAAAGACAACTTGTCTGCTTGGCCAGGGTATTGCTAATGAAAAAGAAAATACTTGTTTTGGATGAAGCCACGGCATCAGTTGATAGTGCAACTGATAATATCATCCAAAAGACTATAAGGCAAGAAACAAACAAGTGCACAGTTATAACAATTGCACATAGGATCCCCACTGTGATTGACAGTGACCTTGTTCTTGTACTCGGTGAAGGTAAAACCCCTCAAAGGACTCATAAGTATTTGTTTTCTAAACAATTTTTGGGTGTTTAGTTGTCTCTTCTAACAAACTATTTTTCTAACAAAGATATGTCTTACCATCTACTGCAGGTAAGATATTAGAGTTTGACTCTCCAGAAAATCTCCTTAGAGATGAATCATCGGCTTTCTCAAAGCTTGTGATGGAATTCGTGGGAAGGTCAAAGGGCAGACATCAACCGGAGCTAACATAGAAACATCAAGCAACTATCGACCTACTTGGCCTTACCTAGACATGTATATATCAACACCCTAACAGGGTAGAATGAAGGCTTACTTCACCGGAAGATTGCATAGAAGACAGCACCAGGCAACAAGGAAATTTTGTTGTAGTGGTTGAAGATTAGACCAGCGACATAGGAACACTTAAGCTATAATGGAAATAAATCTATTATCTATCTTAATGGAAATAAAGCTATTATCTATCTTCCTGATCTAGCCTGTTCCTAGTGGACAGTTGCAGATGGTGTTTGTTGATATCGTATTGCCAATGCAAGTGATCTTAAATAGACGCATCTTCTTTTCTACCAACCATTAGATGGAACTAAATCGTCACCTTCTTATGTTCAACAACAAAACCAAATTTTCAAAAAGAAATTTGATTTCTTGTTGAATTTAATTTCATTTGAATCTTAGCCTAGTTCAGCTCAAATCTCAGCCATCCAAGCCACAAATTCTCACTGGCATTGACTCAACGGAGGATTTTTGCACCGGCACTGTTCAGCACCCAAAAACAAGTCGCCGTCGCCCCTGTTTCGTCGCCACCCGATCTCTCCCGATCGCTCTTGTGCCTTCCCACACCATCTCGCCACTGCCACACCTGTGCATCCTGTTAGAGGCTGTACACCCCCTCTTAAATGCCCTGATCATGCGTCAGAGACCGCCGGCCACACCCACCATTGCCGCATCGACCTCCCTGTTCTCTCTGCTCTCTTTGCTCTCACAGCCGACTTGACACCCCTACACCACTTTTGACCGCCGCATTGATGCACCCGAGGCCGCCAGTACACCCTCGCAGCCAAGTCGCGCCTCCCCGACCCTTCCCTACACAGCCACGCGTCACCGCTGCCATAGCCCCACCACTGTGCCGAACCGCCTCTGCCGCTCTATATAAGTTCTCGAGCCCCTCCATTCGAAGACATCGACGCCTAGGGTAAGCCAAACACCCCAAAAGCTCCGATGACCTTCCCCATTGCCGACGATTGCCGGAATTAACTAAGGCAAGCCCAAATTCAATTCCATTCATTCAATAAATTAATTTCCAATCACCCTTGCCCATAGCCTCCTCAAGCTCCCAGAAACCTCCTGAGCCATCACCCTAGCTCCCTGAGCCTCCTTCTTCCTTGTCGCCAAAGCTCGCCGCTCGGCCAAAGCACCCCCCTGTGGACAGCCCAACCCCGACCATCTCCGCCCAATCCACTGCTTCCCCTAATCCCAGAGATGCTAAATCGCAAACTCTACCGTCTTGTTAACTCGTCATTAAGTCATGTGCCATTCAAACATCTTGCGGGAGGAAGACCTCGCCGCCGGCGAACGCCGACTTCCCCACCCCTGCCAACCCCAAAAATGGAATCCCAGTAGTGCCAAGAACCCAGCCATGGTCTCCTTTTCCGTTGCAAACCACCCTAGCCTCACCAATCGCCGTCGCCGTCCTCCCTGTTTCTCAGTCGTGCGTGCGTTCAGCCAAAGAAGATGAACAATAACGGTATGTTACTGTTCACCCGACCCGTTAACTCCGAACCCAACCCGCAATGAACAGTAGTGGATTCGGTACGATCAAACCCGCGATGAATAGTAGACCCGCAGTGAATAGTGCCCAAACCTGTTACTGTTCACCCAAACCTGAAAATGCATGTGTATACCCATTTAGACCATTTCGAGCCCACCGATCTATTTCCCAGCTTAGTTTCACCTATTCGGACCCCTATAAACCCAAAACCCTTTTCATTTGGATTTCTTAGATTTTCTTTCTTTATTTAATTTCTTTATTCCTAGCTCAGCCCTTCGAGCATGGAACAGAGTTATTTTCTTTTGCTTTACGTTAGCTTCCGACATTGAAGTTAAGCTAGACCAGGAGGGAGAAGCTCAAGCTCAAGATCAAGAATCAAAAGAGTTTGAAATCGTTGAATACTTAGATCCGCAAGGCAAGTCACATGTTTTTGATCATATTGAACCTATATTCTTTTAATTGTTTATTTATCAGTACTTTCATTATCTTATTTACAAGTTGTTATTTCTTGTACAATAATTGTTTAAAATGGCATGATATTAGCTAATGTCCTACCACCCGAAAAAGCCCTATTTAATCTGATGGCTATATTCACCTTAACAAGATTTAGTAATACTAAATATATTATTAATGTAATCATGGTAGTTTAGGAACTCAACAACTTTTCCACTACTAAGAGACATGGCATTTTGTTGATAGAATTTTAAAAGTGGTTCTACAGTAAGGAAGTTTCACAGGAAGCCATGAGTTGGTCAGGTCACATGACGTTATCCTAGGGTGGAGGCTTGGACCGGAAAGGTGGCGGTGCAGTGAGCACTGAAATATGGGTAGCGTTGATTCGTCAAATCTGGTCTAGTAACTACTTAAGTTCGATTAAATATCTATAAATGGTGGGGGGAGACCGAGAGAGAGTTCGTATGGGATGTGGTTAACCATATAACGGTAGGGTTGTGACAAATCGGGCGAGGCCTTGTGAGCCACTCGAGTTTGTTGAGATCAAAAACCTACTGGGTAGAGGCTATATAAAGAATTGAGTAGTGAAAAGTCTTGTTTTCTTGATTTTGTCGCGGGAGTTAAGAGATCTTGTGAGTAAAGCTGGGCAGCTCTGCAGAGTTATAAATGAAGAGTATTCGAATATGCCGTGCTTCCGGAAAATGAAGCTATATTTAATGGGTGGATCCAAAAACAAAGTATAAGTAGATTTAGCATTTGACTAAGACTGGTATTCAAGTTGTAAAACCCCATTCTCCTTAAGAAGGTTGTGATTTTATATCAAACTTGTTTATAATTAAAATTGCATCCACATAAAATAATAAACTACTTTACCCCACTCCTTGGTAAATCCTTGCATATAGTGAAATAGTACTTCCCATGTGACTTGTTGAGTACGGTGATTTGTACTCATACTTGCTAAAAACAAATAACAAAAAATGCCTGGCAAGAGAATGAAAAAGTCTATGAGGATGGTGTGGAAGGATTCTACGAAGTAGATGGCGCTTGGGATTTGGCATAAGTACTAAGATTGGTATTCAAATTGTAAAACCCCGTTCTCCTTAAGAAAGTTGTGATTTTATGTCAAACTTGTTTACAACTAAAATTGCATCCACATAAAAATAATAAACTACTTTACCCCCACTTCTTGGTAAATACTTGCGTATAGTTAAATAGTACTTCCCATGTGACTTGTTGAGTACGGTGGTTTGTACTTATGCTTGCTAAAAATAAATAACAAAAAATGCCTGGCAAGAAAATGAAGAAATCTATTAGGACGATGTGGAAGGATTCTACGAAGTAGATGGCGCTTGGGATTAGAATTGTTCTTCGCTGAAGCCTGCCTGTGGTGTGTTTTGGTTTTGTATTGTACTTAAAGGCCGCTTGCCCCGCTGTAGTACTTGGCTGTTAAGTCTTTATTTTGTAATAAAGTTGACTTTTGTTCTTGAGCATGTGTTGGCAATGTTATACACTCGACTGATGTAACTCGCAGGTCGCAGCTGAACAATCCTAAGCAGTTACGAGTGATTCACGACGCCCCTAGAAATAGAGGCGTTACAGTTGCAACACATAGTTCTTCGTTCTCCTGGTTTGTTTTGTATGGGTGACAATTCTAAAGAGACATTCTACAATTAATAACTTTTTCAGACCAACAGACCCACTGCCCCTTCCCCTGTCTCGTTTTATTGGAAATGAAACAGGCATCAGTTTTAGCACCTCACAATTTCAACTAAACAGAAACAAATCAAGAGCAGAGCCTGTATCTCCCTCCCATCCTCTCCCCTCCCCTCCCCTCAATCAAGTACCACCAGGTTCTTACCCTTTGATACGACAACAGACACTCAGACAGTGAGCAAGAGTACAGCGACAGGTGGGAGCAGTGCCGGCGTCAGATATAAGCGACCATTCTGCATTTGTGTTGGCAAAGAAAGGAGGCATGTTTGCGCAAACTAGCTCTACAGGCAAAGAGACGAGCACAGAGTAATGTAACGCCATTTTGTATGGTAGGCAGTTGCAGAACATATATACAATCCACAGACCACAGAGCGTACAACCTGCATAAGAGTACAAGCATGGCAAATTGCAAGGGAATCGGCAGCGCAAATCGGTAACCGCACGAGACCGCGAGGGGGGGGGGGGGGGGGGGCGAGTCCTTACCGTGTGCGGCGGAAGGACGAACCGTCGGTGGGCAATGGGGACGCCCCGTGACCGCGAGGCAGGCTGATGCCGCCGCCCACCCACCCAATGCAGCACGAGCGATCGATCCATCAGCCGGCTGCTCCCGCGCTTCCCCCGATCGCCCCGCTCGCGCTCGCCCGCCCCGAGCGTAGCCTCCCTCCCTGTGTGCTTGGCGCGTGGCGTGCGCGCACCGTGGGTGCACCGTGGGTCGCCGTCTCGCGCTGCTCCGCGAGAGAGAAGGGTGTGCCGCTAGGGTGACGGCCTAACTTTTTTTTTTTTTTGAGAAAAGGGTGACGGCCTAACTAGGCGGCGGCGGGGCACGGCCCATGTTGGTTGGGCTGGTAGACAGGCCTTCCTGGGGCTTTGGACGATCATCTGGCCCAGAAGAAACATACAATATTTTAACGGCTTCGTCTGCTCTTCTGCAGAAGCATTCCTTTTGTCGAAACCTGTCTGCTAACTAGCCCTGGGATCCTGATTAGCAGTAACTTGCTTCCATGGCAACAGCAGAATTTAGTACCAGCACGATGTTAGCTAGCTAGCCATCCCATCCCCTGTGCAAACAAATCGAAGGAAAAGCGTATATATAGGACCCGCTCATTTCGACTTGAGCTTATGACTTTTATCTTATTTTTTACTATTTCTAAATTTTGTCTTTTTCTGATTTTTTTAGCTTTTTTGCTAGTTATTTTTTCTTATATTTGTTTGTATTGTTCGTGATGAGCTAACCTATTTTTTCTATTTTTAAAAATTTTAAATTTAGTTATATAAAATAAGACACCATCAATTACAATATAATTTCAACCATAAGACAGCTTATTTCGGCCGAACCGAGCGGCACCATAGACAGGATCGATCCATCGTTCGTTCGATAGATTAAGCGGAATCTTACATCTTGTTGATTCTTATTTTTTTCAGTTTATGCTTTCGGTTATATAACAATTCACTTCTCTGAAATTTATAGTTGTATGTGAAAAATGTTTGATTAGTACGTTGGCTCTAGAAACCCAGAAGAGGAGGATTGAAGGCAAATAGATCATGATACTCCTGTTTATAACACTTCATCTGTATCTGTGTCACAAATTTATGGATTTTCCCCCAAAATTTTGAAGACCATACATACACAAATTATTTAAAAAATCCAAATATTTTAAAAATACATATGCATAAATCATGAAAAATTTATTTCAAATTTTAGTTATTTTTATTATACTTGTACGGACTCTTTTTTTTTAATATAAACCATTATAACTTGGGTCCACAAGATGAAAGGCTAAATTTTTTCTCCTTTCACTCTAATTAATATGGAAAATTCTAACGACTAAGAGTATGGACTTTTTCATTATAGTTAGTATGTCCGTGTCAACTTTTCCTTTTTATTTAATTATTATTTTAAATTTTAGTTATTTTTATTATAGTTAGTATGGACTTTTGTTTAAATATAACCTTTATAACTTGAATTTATCATATAGATGATTAGATCTTTTTTTCTGTTAACATAGCAATTTCTAGATTTTGAGCGGAGGCGATGGCTTTTTCCTTAAAAGATAAAAATCGTATCACTCGCTGACACGTAGTCCCACAACCGCACCTTATCCTCCTCGCCCGCCGCTCCCTAAAACCCCGCGACGACGAGACGGCCACCGCCCGCCCTCCCAAAACCCAAGAAATGACGACCACCGCCACCTTCCTCCACCTCCTCTCCCCTCCCGGCCTCCGCCCCAAGCCCGTATTGAGGCCCCGCCTCCGCCGCCTCGCCGTGTCCGTCTCCCCCTCCAGCCCCGACGAGACCCCCGCCGACGACCCGCCCGTCCTCCCCTCTATCCTCATCAAGAACACCGAGCCCGAGGACGTCGCCCGCCGCCGCAGCTGGGTCGAGCACGGCTGGGCGCCCTGGGAGGAGGTCATGACCCCCGAGGTCGCCTTCGCGCGCCACAGCCTCAACGAGGGCGAGGAGGTGCCGCTCCAGTCGCCGGAGTCCCTAGAGGCCTTCCGCATGCTCACACCCGCCTACCGCAAGAAGGTGGAGTCCGAGCCGGGGTACATGGAGCGCCTCTTCGCCACGCGCGACACTCCCGAGCCCCTCGAGACGACGTGGGCCGACCGGCTCCCGATGCGGCTCATGCCGCCGCGGGACTGGCCGCCGCCCGGCTGGGAGGTGGACCCAGACGAGCTGGAGTTCATAAGGGAGGCGCACAGGGCAATGTGGGAGAGGGTGGATATGGAAGCGGCGGCTGCGGCGGGGGCGAGGAACGTGGAGAAGGTGGAGGACGCGCCGGAGGATCTGGCGCTGGACAGGTACAAAGTCTTCTTGAAGCAGTACGAGGAGTGGGTGGAGGCCAACCGGGACAGGTTGGAGGAGGAGTCCTACAAGGTATAACCAGATAATTTGATCGATTATTTGCGCAGTGCTTACTAATCAGGTATTGGTTAAGGAGAAAGTACTTTGTGATTGTCCTGGTGCATTATGATAGTCTGATGCAATGCAAATGTGGGTTTTTAGTGGTTTTTGCTTGTAGTTAAATGGTTGTGGTGGCACCACCAGTATTCTAAACGTCGGCATTAGTCGGCCCATTAGTTGCCGCTAATCGGCCGTCGGCCTAGTCCCGACGCAATTTGGGCCCAGTCGGCCCATTAGTCGGCCGGGCCGACTTGCCGGTCAAAGTCGGTCCAAGCCGGCGACTTCTCGGGCAAGGAATCCCGACTGGGCTGGCGACTTGGCCCGTGGAGGCCCGACTAGGGTTTGTTGTAAATATTGTGGTATAAGCATATTTATATATTTAATTCCAGCCAAAACAATAATATAAAGGACATATTCCCAGCATAATAAGAATGACATAAATTGCATGTAAGAATGTAATTCTATCTTGCCATTCAAATTCACATGTATATACAAGAAATATAACATTACTGCTGAAAATAATGGACAGATCAGAATTAACATTGAGACAATTAAATCTAGTAAATCACAAAGTAATTGTTCCATTATTGCTCTCAGAACAGAGTTGCTCAAGATCTGAAATCTTGGCCTTCTCATGCCTATGTCATATCTATTCATGAATGACCTTTTGATTAAGACTAAAGTTTGAGCTCTAAATGTTTTCTAACTGACAGAACCCAGGACAAATGAAATCTAATCTGTATATCAGTTTCAAATGTTCACATGCACAGATATACAGCACAGTACTGTCTCAGATTTCCAAGTAATGAACAGAGGCTATTACAGTTCACGGGCAAGACTGAAATGGCATTGCACACAAGTAATCTGATCTAAACTGAACAGTATATAATTTACTGCATAATCAACAGATTCAATGCATGTTAATATTCCTTCTCAACAGATATATAACTTGCTATAGATCTATCAGTAGTATCTCACAAATAGAGCTCAAACCAACTCTTTAATCTAGATCATAAATCAGTTTATGACAAGTTCATCACAGAGCATTTATTTACCGAGCCAACAAACATGCACAGCTACCCTCAAATGCTTGAATCAACTTACAGATCAAGAATAGTAGCCGAACATGTGAGGAAACAGATTTACTTACAAATCGGACGGTACTCAAAACCGCCCAGTAGCAATCAAAACGTAGAAGTACTCAATAAAATAGGGCAAGGCACGATGAAATCGCTGTCCCAGAAAACCTATCGCCCCTCTGTGTCGATGAAGAAGAGGGGTGTGGCCTTCGGAGATACAAAGCCCTCACCGTCCACGGGTAACCGCAGCCGGAGACGAAGGTCGAGGTAGTGCCGCACAAGACAACAAGCCACAAGAGTATCCCGGCCAAGAACTCTCAAGCACAACTCAAATCTCACGGTGAATCTCCCGGTTTAGGCTCAAATCAAAAACCCTAACCACGGGTCAAGCCTCACTGTTTGTCGGCGGAGAGCAAATAGCGGCCACCGTCCCAAACCCGAGACCACCACCGGAGAAAAGAGAGGAAAGAGGAGAGAGCTCACTCGGATTCGCTGCGTCAGAAGAGAGAGAGGCCCGAACTTTATAGGGGAGCGGAGAGAGAGGAGGAGCGGCGGGCTGCGGCGTGGCTGGCACCGAGATGCCCGCGCCGACGCCGCCTCCGTCGCCAACGCCCAAGACCCGCCGCCGCCATCGCCCGAGCGTCGCCCGCTCCGGATGAAGCGCCCGCCGCGCGGCCTGGGAGACGAAGTCTCCTCATCTCTCAATCGCCCACCGACGGTGGGCCCCACTCTTCAATTGGGAAATTCCCAAAATGCCCTCGGTTATACAACAGGTTAATGGGGCACATATAAAAGGGCAAAAAAATTTTCGGTTTCCTCTCATCCCGCCGCCGCTCTTGACCTAGCAGACCCATCGCTGCTATGCTGAGGCCAGCGCCGCCGCGCCGCCGCCGCCGCATTTGCCGCCTCCTCTTGCACCGCCCGCGCCGCTAATCGCCAATGTTGCGGCCCGAGCGCCGCCGCCGCTGCTTGCGCCGCGCCGCCGCCGTAGAGGTTCTCCTCGACCCCCCCTCCTCAAGCTCGGAGGGAAATGTTGCTGCCCGGGGGGTTGGCCAAGTCGGCCGACTAGTCCCGATTAGTCGGCGACTAGTCCCCCAAGTCGCTAGTCGGCCCCTAGCCGACCGACTAGCGACTTCTTGAACATTGGGCACCACAAACCCCATATGTGAACTTCTTCAGTCACACATTTGTTATGAAATCTGTTCCTCAGTAGTATGTTAGCAACCCTTACAGTGAGTAGGTAGTGATAATTTCAAAAAAGAAGTACCATGTAGTGATTAGCTCAAAAAGTACCTTTGTAGTGACGATTGCAACGATGCATTGTGATAGTTCCACAAAATCTTTCTTCGTTGTTATAGAGTTGTAGTTAAGTGGTACTATGGTGGTATTCACAACTCCTAATATGCCTGTTTTGTTGTTCATTGGTTGTGGTCTGTGTTGTTCGGTAGTCCATGAGCTCCTTTAGCCTAGCACTTGGGGTTGGTGCTGGCAAGCGTTCTGTTATTGATTTTGAGTAGAACTCAAATATCTGTTTTGCGCTTGCTCTAGAGTGAGAATTGATGGATAACTTCAGAGCTGATTTTTTTTCCTCCAGTAACTAAGCTTTGCAGCGAGCAGCCTCGTACCCAAGTGTTGTTAGCTTATTATTTTTAGGGGTGTTACTGTTGTGGTTTAGCAATTTGATTTCCTGTAAGCTATACAGCTAGTAATGATTGTGTTTTGTCCCAGTTACAATCCAGGCCAGGAATGATTTTAATTCATTTACGCGATACTGCCTCTTAATGATCGCCCTGCGAGCTACAAAGCTAGTTTTGGTTGTGGTTTCTTATATACTTGGATTACAATGATTTGAGTCTAGCTTGTCATCTCCTCGAGTATTTGTAGTTTTTCTCCATATTCCAGGATTGAGCAGTAATATTCTACTTGGGCTATTTCTGTTATGCAGTTTGATCAGGATTACTACCCTGGTAGACGAAAAAGAGGTAAGGACTACAGAGAGGATATGGTATGTCCATTAGCTCTTGAATATTTACTGCCTGATCTATTTTACGTTTTGTTGACCCTGTTAGTTATTGATGTATTGATTGCTTTCATGCAGCTTGAACTTCCATTCTTCTATCCTGGACAGGTACCACTAAAACTTTGATTGTATTCCCTCTTCAGCAACTTGTTGACTTTGTTCATTCTAACCTTGATAAATGGTTGGATGTACCTCACACAGATATGTTACGGGAAAGTGACGTCTGTTCACCTCTACCAGGGAGCTTTTGTGGATGTCGGTTGTGTTCATGATGGGTATGGACTACTCTTTGTCTTCTTAATTATAGAGTTGCCATTGGCCGATTTAAGCTCATGTGTTTTGTTTTTTAGTCATATTTTTGTTGTTGTCTTGCTTTTTAATTGTGACCTGTGAGCTACAGAGAATAACAGTACATGAAATCCTACCAATCAGCATTCTTTACTGTTGAATGATGAATGGCATGGGCCTGCTTTACTTTCCTTAATAGAGTTTAGTCTTCGATTTTTTTACCATAACTTACCATAGTAAATTTTGAATTTTAACCCTGAATTTTAATTGCATCTTCCGATATTTAACTTGTGTGACATTTACATCTCATTATGTGTTTAGGTGGGTGCCCATAAAAGGAAATGATTGGTATTGGATCCGCCATCACATCAAACCTGGCATGAAAGTCTATACGGAAATTCTGGTTAGTAATCTTAAAATTCACTCTTCCAGCTATGCTTTAAAGACATCTGAGAGCAATATGATAAAGGAATACTCAAGTTATCCACATTGCAAAAAGGATATGTCAAAATTGTCAACTGTGCTTTTGCATCTACCAAAGTGTAGTTTTGTTTATTTTTTAATAAAAAATAAATTTGTTTGTTCTTTGCTACCTGAGTTCTGGTAGTTTCTTTAACTTAAGTAGATTGGGCTTAGTAATATATCTCTATTATTACGCAGGCCAAACGAGACCCCTACCGTTTTCGCTTCCCACTTGAAATGCGCTTTGTATATCCTAACATTGATCACCTAATGTGAGTACCGTCACTATCCTTCTTTTGGTCGCCGTTGATGAGTCCTGATTGTGTGAAGGTTGTAATGACCATTGTATTATGCATTGCTTCAGTTTACTCTCAGTTGACTAATGGTTTGCATCCTATTTTCTTTCTGACTGCAGATTTAATAGGTTTGACTTTCCACCAATATTTCACCGAAAGGAGGATACTAACCCAGAGCAGTTATGGGTGCGACTTAACCTCTGTTATCTTTCTGTTACTTTGTTCAATACTTCAATCTAGTAATTCTGACAAGAATTTTCACATTCTTTCTATTAGCACTAATTTTAGGTGATTAAATGCATATTCTCTAGTATTGTATGCGCATCTTACCTTTATATGCACTGACAGCGCGAAGGTGGAAGGCCGCCCATTCCTAGGAAAAAGCCCTTGACAGACATGGAAAAGGAACCTTTGGTATCAAACCACCCGTTTGTTGAAACGGTACTTTTCAACCACATTTCTAACGCTAACATGCTTATGCTTCTTGCTTCCTATCTAGTGTTACTCATCCTGTCGTAGCTTTCTTGGCTTGTTGCCTGCTGTTCCCATTCAATAGATTTAGGAGGATTTTTTTTTTGTTTGCAGCTTTGGCAATGGCATAATGCAGAGCAGATGATTTTAGACCATGAGGAGGAAAATCCGGAAAAATTCAAGGATAAAACATATGAGTCCACAGTTGATATGTCCTCATTCGATGAAGAAAATAGAGTTGAATACACCGAAGGACGCTTCAATGAAACATTGCTGAAAAAGAAAGTTGTGGTATGTAATCATATGTAGCTCCCGATTACTAGCCTTGGGTGATCAATTGATCATCATAGGGTGGTTGTTTTGCAGTACAGTGATACCATAATGATATGCTGATTCTTTCATTCTTTGTTCTGAACTCTTCCATTAGAATATAGATATCAAGGAACTTGATCTGGATGCTGCTCGTGCTGAGCGTCAGGTACCTTTTTTCTATACGTTGGTCATATTACTTTAACCAATCGCTATTCCTGTTATAATACTGAAGTTTGATCAATGCAGCTGATAAAAAAACTAAAAAAGGAAGCAGAGGAAAGAGGAGAGGAGTACAAAGTTGGGAAGCTCCGACGGAACAAAGAAATGGATGAGTATGATCTGATGCAATGGCGTCGCTCTTTTGAAGAAAGGGAAGCTCTTATCAGAGACATATGCTGGTAATTGCAACTAACGTTACTAGTGCTGCAAGTTTGGTCACACATAATGCATAGGCTCTTAACACCTAAATTGGCAGTCGGAAAGCCCTTGGTCTTCCTATTGAGGAGCCGGGGCGATATGATGTGGACGAGACAGAGGTCTTTGGGAAGGACTACTACGACCCATCGAAGCCTATGTACCGCTACGACTACTGGGGAGAGCCCAGGAACACCGAGAAGACCAAGCTGGACAGGGATGTGGAGCTTCACAACCAGCAGGTCGTCGGAGACGCAAAGAAATGGTGTGAGATGTCATACGACGACTATGTCCGGAAGAAGGCGTGGCTGGAAGCCGCTGAAGCCAAGGCAAGGCAGAAGAAGGCGTCAGAGACACAGGAGGAGGAAGAGGAGTACGACGACGGGATGGACCTTGACTTCAAGAAAATGACCGATCCCCGCGCCCCGCACAATCGGTTCTATATCACAAAATGATAGGTTAGACATAGCATGGTTTAGATTTAGTTTGTGCAAGAGAGGTGAATATTTGATAGCTCTGTTGTGCCTGTTCAAAGTTGTAAGTATGACAATTTGCCTATGATTGTTTTCTGATGAATGGCAAACTCCATTGGTATAAATGCAAAGAAGATTTTAGGCAACAGCTCCAAGTCAAAACAAACCAATTTGACTTTTTAGAATGGTCCAACTTTAACTCTTTAGTCTAGTGTAAATACAAAGTTGAATGGTTGGTACCGTTGGTTGGTTGGGTCTATAGACTAGTGAGAGCAAGTACAACAATGGTTTTATAGCCAAGCTAGTCAGCATTTTTGCTGAGGTGGAGGAGAGAAGAGAGGAGAGAGAGGAGAGCTTGGCTCTCATGCAAGCAACAAGCTGCACACGGGAGTCTATGCAGTGGTGGGTCCAGATAATAAATGTATGTGAGGAGGAGTAGGAAAGAGAATGTGAGACATGATACCACATAATAATAAAAAAATCTTTTGTGGACAAATAGAAAATAGATTATTGTATAACTTAGCTCTTATAATTTGACTTATAGCCAAATATTTGACTCTATTATTGGACTTGCTCTGATGAATACAGAAAGCATAGAACGCAAATCGAAGCACAGAACGCCGCAGAAGCAAAACGTCCGCGCACGATGGGGATCCAAGGGAGGCAGAAATCGACTGAAACTTTCGAGTTTTCAGTCGTCTGTGCAATAAAAGCCCCCTTGTCATTATTATTAGGACATTGGTTAATTTGGCTGTTTTAAGCGTGAAGCTTTGTGTACGTTTTTGACGTCGCGTGACTGCAAATGTTTGTGCAAGAATGGCCGCTATTACCACGTCCCTTTCGTTCGTCCCAATTTAAGGTCCCAATTTAAGAGTTACTATTAAATTGCATGTTAGGCCCCCGGTCTAAACAACTATAGCGGTTGGCTTTTGTCTGAACTAACATTGTAGCTTTTGTTATTTTTTTATGTATTCAATGAAAAATATTATTATATCTCTATGGACAATAAAAAATAAAGGTAAAAGAAAAAAATCATGTTCACAAGTCAAACATATTTTAAATAGTTTCTAGTTTTTTAAAGGCAGAAGCCCAGAGCCGTAACTGTTTAGAATGAGACTTTTATATTAATAGGTGTGCTACTCTTCGGGTGACTTGTCTCTTGTTGTATGCTGCGCATTATTCATTTTTTAAGTGACAGTAAATCTGGAACTCTGACATCTCCAGCATAAATCTGGAACTCTGACATCTCCAGCTTGTAGAGTGCGCATTTGCAACTTTGGCATATGGAGCACTTACATTAGAAATAAACAGGGCCAGTTTTTCCTCCAATAAATTTTGAGCTTAAGTAATTGTAGCAAGTTTTTTCAGTAGAAGTTCTAAGCCTACTCTGGTGGAATGGAGACATTCTACTACCACCTGACCGAACTCTGAACAGTCAGACCATTTGAAGTGTCAGAGAGACCGACACCAACGTGTACGAGCGATCACACGTAGCAGCTTTCTACGCTTCTTTCTACGATGGTAAACGTGCTCACACCCACCCATCTCACGCATGTACTTGATGTGAGCCGATTCTGATCACATGAGATGATGAGAGGGTCAGTCGCTTGCTCACCATCTTGGCACCGTAAACTGAAGTCACCGTTCTTGTTAGTATTGTGGGAGTGCCCCCATTTTGTCCCAGCCGTCCACTGTATCTAGAGACCAATTGACCGGGTAACCATATGGCTAGTTTAAAAGAGTTGTTATGAGATAAAGAATATGTCTATTTCTACAATTATAAACACCGATAAAGATATTTATGTAAGCAACCTTATTATATCTATAAATATATGACTCAGTGTGTTATGAGAAGGTAGGATTCGTTTTTTCAGAAACAAAACTATGTAATAGATCATACATTTATATATACACCTTCTACACTTGATCTCTACAATTGTAAACACCGATAAAGATATTTATGTAAGCAATCTCGTTATATCTATAAATATGTGACTCGGTGCATCATGAGAGGGTATGATTCATTTTTTCAAAACACAAGACTATGTAATAGATCATATATTTATACATATATCTTGTACATCTAATCTCTACGGTTTTTTAGGCTTCAAGCAGCCCATCTATAGCCTCTTAGCTTTCTTATTTACTGTTTAATAAATAACCACAACTGTTAGTTTTTCCTAATCACGCATAGGGACAAACTAAACCGATAGTTCCCCCGGATCTACCATACAAGAAGAGCACAGGACAAAGGCCCCGTTTGACAGAGCTGGTCATTTGTAGCTCTAGAAAATCCTGGATCTAGAGTTGAAGGCATGTTAAGTGCATTTATATGATTCATTTCATTTATATTATATATTAAATAAAAATATTTAAATCACTTTAAATTAGTTAACAACTTACAGATTCAGCATAAATCTCAGAGCTACAGCTACGCCAAACGGGGCCAAAATTCACGCCAATAATTCGCGAGAGCAGCAGCAGCGGAATCGCAACTCGCTCGGCATATTCACCCAACGGCTTCCCTTTGATACTCCCATCCAATCAGCAACTCCGTGATAGAGGGAGCAGCCAGTAGGAAGCCCTCCTGTGAAGTACTGTCATTCTAGAGCAGAAGAATTCGCCAATGGTGCAGTGCAACGCGGAGAGAGGGAGGCAGGCAGGCAGGCTATAAATAGTATAGTCCAACGACGTGTACCAGGATTAGCCAGACCGTCCAGGGGCCAAGAAAACCATGGGGGATGGTGGCGGTGGTGATGGCGCCGCCGCCTCCTCGTCGCCGGCGGCGGGCTTCTCCTACTTCGCCGTCTTCCACAACTACCCCCTCGCCGCCGCCGTGCTCGGCTTCGCTGTCGCCCAGTCTATCAAGTTCTTCGTCACATGGTAACCAGTCCCTCTCTTGACTCGCGTTCTTGCGGTGTTTGGTTGAGGAATTGGGGTCCGGCGTGATCTGGGCTCCTGGGATCCGGCCCTCAGGCGTGCGATTCTGGGGTCAAAATTGCGTCTTCACGTTGTTTGTCTCACATCGCGTGGGAATCTGTCGAGGTCTGGTGGAATTCCCATTCGTTTCTTGGAGATCTGACCATAAGAATCGGTTCCTCTTTTCTTTTCTTTTTCTTTTTCTTTTTTGTTCAGCGGAACGGTAGATTGGGAATGTAATGGCCTCTCGTATGATGAATTTCGTGGATTTCTTGAATGTTTTTTGGGAATTGGGCTGGAAATAAAAGGAATTGGATGTGATCTCTTCAAATTAAGGGAAAATTGGTGGGTTTGCTTGTTGTTCTGGGGTTGCCATTTGATTTGTTCAGCTGCAATGCTTCGCTAGGTTAGAATTGAATTCACATGTTATGGCATGCATTTGATCTGTGCTGGGTGACTGGAATTTGCAATGTCTATGGTGCACTTCAAATATCGTGGTCCAGTCCGTTCGGAGGACCTTGATCATTCAATAAGAAAATCATACAGGACGAAGACGAGTGAGAAATTGGAATTCTCTGTCAAGAGATTGTGGATATGAATTTCCAACCTGCCTTTTTTCGATTATCTAGTTTCTGATTAGATGTCCATGTGGCTTCAAATGGTACTCTTTTCACCGTTTGAGCCAACGGCAGATGATATGAACCCACAGTGCTTGTGATGCTTACACCTCAAAAAATCCCCTTTGTTTAGAGCCTTAGAGATGCATATCTTACAGTTCTGTGCTTCATTTCAGCGGTCTTATTTCGTCAAGGTGTCATTGTTTGACTTGTTTCCTTATTTTGTGTTTCAACTCTCGACATGTGTTTTTACGGATGCTAATTTTAATGTGTATTGGTTCTGAAACGAAGGTACAAGGAGAACAGATGGGATCCTAAACAGCTAGTGGGCTCCGGTGGCATGCCATCGTCGCATTCTGCAACAGTTACAGCATTAGCAGTAGCAATTGGCTTCCAAGATGGCTTTGGCAGCGCCCTCTTTGCAACAGCAGCAATATTTGCAAGTGTGGTAGGTCATCTCATACCATGTTCCTTTCAAATAAGTTCTTCTTGCTTCTTGATCTATAAGAGAATGAGCATTTAAATGGTGTTGCTTGGACGCAATTTTCTATCTTGAGTTGGACATTATGATGTTGAGTGTAGGCATTGTGCAAAAGTTTATATTTGTTTCCTTTATGTTAATCCAAAATGGTGATGTCTCAGAAATATCCATTTTGTGACTTGATTGACAGGTGATGTACGATGCTTCTGGTATCAGATTGCATGCTGGAAGGCAAGCAGAGGTATGCAACAATTGTTTGTGTGTGTCATCTCTGCTGTGGGTTCAATAACTTGTAAACATCATTAGGGGATACCTTAAAAACTAATTACTAGAATTGGCTGTATTACGATGACACAAGTAAATTGCATGTTTTATGCAGCTATGCTGAACTTGTCCTTGTTTTCTCCTATGTTCAGGTGTTGAACCAGATAGTCTGTGAACTTCCTTCAGAACATCCCTTGTCCGAAACAAGGCCATTACGCGAACTTTTAGGCCATACTCCGACCCAGGTTTGCTCCAATGTCCTTTCTCATTTATCATTTTATCGCAGTTTGGCAGATTGAAAACGACGGCATATATCCATTAAAGAAAAGGAGAAAGTGATGACATATTCGTATGATGGTTACGTGGATGCCAACCGAACCTCAAGTTGGTTGTCCCCATGTCATCAGAGCCCCTTTTACTCAACACCAAATGCTTATTAGATATCACATCATGCAGCTTCGTCAGCACTACTATCTTCTTGTGGCTTTCCATCATGAGCAACAAGTTTGTATGCTGCTAACTTCAGCGTTAAATTGCTCCCAGGTTGTTGCTGGCGTGTTGCTCGGGTTTATGATAGCAACAGCAGGGCAAATGTTCATTGCAGTTGCAAGTGTTGTATGATGCTGTGTTGAAGGCGCAGGAGAACTGCTAGCATTTGCATGTCACTTAGGTATTTGTAAGATTAGTAATGCTGTGCTGTAGTGCTGTTGAAGATTGATGAAGTTTTGATAGCACATGATTGTATGTCCAGGGTGATGTTCTCAGGATTGATGTGCAGAATATTTGTTCGATAACGTCATTGTTCTGGTGAAATCTAAAACGTGATTGTTGATTTGTTTCGACGATCATTGGTGACAACTAATTTTGTTGTTTCATAAGTCCCATCTCCCCTTAAGAAGTTGGTCTGTTTCTTCAGTCCTTGACTTTGAACTCAATACTACTTGCTCAATAAAACGACGATTAATTACTTCAATTTGACTCCAAGTGCAATTATATTGGGGAAATTTAACTTTTTGCCACCCATAAGAATGTCACATATCCAAATGTCATCCTCTTCATTGCACTCAACAATTTGCCACTCTTAACATGTGGTCTCCTAATTTTTTGCCACTTTTGAGCCTACGAGGCGCCACAATGCAGCCATGTCGGGCGCCTCGCCACGCTGGTCGCGCTGCGCCTCCGTCTGGCGCGCGCGCCGCGCCTCCCGCTCGCCGCGCCGCGCCTCCACAGAGCCGCGCCGCGCTCTCGTGCCTCCTCGTGCTCGCGCGCCTCCGCGCCTCTCGCGCCGCGCCGCCCGCGCCTCGCCTCGCGCCACCCCAACTCGCGGCGGCCGTGCGCTCCATCTGCTGCCCCGCCTCACACCGCCGGCCTCGAGTTTGCTCCGGCTGGCCTAACGCGCGGTGAGTCTCCTTCGACCCTCGTACCTCATGCGCCCCCACCTTCTTCCTTTTCCTCTCCCGCCGCCGTCCCATCCCACCCTTTCTCTCGCGCCGTGCCCCGCTGGCCGCTCGCCTCGGGCCTCGGCTCACGGACGTGCATCCAGAACTGACTTCGCTCCGGTCCCGTTTTGCCGTCTCGGTGTGTTCCGGCCGCCACCGGGCGGCACCGCCGTCTACCTCGCCGCCGCCCTCTCTGCTTTTGATTCGCCTGCTCGGGCGCGGCGCGGCACGGAGGCGCGGCGCGCGGCACGGAGGAGGGCGCGCGGCATGTGGAGGTGCGGGAGGCGCGCGCGCGCGGAGGCGTCGGGGGGGGCGCGGCACGTGGAGGCGCGCTCGGGAGGCGCGGGCGGCGCGGCGAAGGCTGACGGAGGCGCAGGCGCGGCGCCGCGCGCGGAGCGCCGACATGGCTGCATTGTGGCACCTCGTGGGCACAAAAGTGGCAAAAATTTAGGAGACCACATGTTAAGAGTGGCAAATTGTTGAGTGCAATGAAGAGGATGTCATTTGGATATGTGACATTCTTAAGGGTGGCAAAAAGTTAAATTTCCCATTATATTGTGAACAATGTTAACTTCTTTCCACGGTTGTTATGACGTCATCTAGGCGTCCCAGCAGTGCCAAGAGGATGTCGTGGAGCTTCGCTTCGCCTCGATTATGTGTGTGGGAGGGGGGAGGAGCACTGGGGAGAGAGAGGAGTGTAGGAGAGGCGGGAGAGGAGTCGGTGGATATTAAGTCGACATGCAGATGCAGAGTATGATTTACTGGCTATAGTGAGTATACAACTATACATACTACACATACACGCAGCGACTCGCCTAGGCGTCGCCATGGTGTCTACGCGCCCCTCACTCGCAGTGGTCCCTGACTCTGCCGTGACAACCATCGCCGTGGTCCCTAACTCTGCCATGACAACCATCTCACTCACTCAGGCTTCCAGTCCACTCACTCCTGTCTCCACTTAGTATCTCTCTCCCATCTCCACTTACTATCTCTCTCCCATCTCTCTTCGGCTCTCCCTCACTCGTCAACATCGTCGCTCCCCTCTGCTCTCTCTTTCTCGCTCTCCATGCTACCACAACCTGAGTTTGCCGGGTTTGTCTACCCTGGCCCCTGCCGACGTCTTCCTCTTCTAGATCTGCCAAATCCGGCGTCACCTACACTGATCCCTTGGTTCTCGTGGCCCTAAGCCATTGTGCTGCTAGGCCCGCCACCCTTGGCGTCGCCGCCTCAAGCACCACCCCGCCCATCGATTTGTCGCCCAAGAAGACATCTCCCTCGAGTCCTCACTCTCCCCCAACTCTGATCCACTCCGACCTGACGCCTTTTCATGGTGACACGCCACGCTGTCGCCACTCGATGTTGCCATCGCGCATCCCAATCCACCTCGATCTATAAGTTTGTTCTACCCAAGTACTCAACCCTTCTTCCTCAATGGCGCGAATGCGAATGTGAAGGCAAGTAGTGGCATCGGTCGGTGGTTGTTGTGGCCCAACCAAGCGGCGCTGCTTCCACCACTATGCCATCATCATGTCGAGCCAGCCCGAGTACATCATGATAGGCCATACCGTTTGTACTACCCGACAAACTGTCTTTCTAAGTTTGACATGACTATCTATTTGTGCCATACTAGCGCATCCCGTCATGTGTCGTCTCCATACCAGGTCAGGTCTCGGGCTGCCCCGAAAAGGCCCGGCTGTCCCGAAAACGCCCCGCTGACTCCCAGGTCTAGCCGCGTAGGCGCATGGCACAGCGGCTTCCATTGATTGCTTCAGTACAAATGACTGCTCCCACTCCTGGACAGCTTTACACGTCGTACGCTTGGATCAGCTCCACTCTCGCTTGGATACTCGTTACAGAGTCCGTTCAAATCAAGCAGACGTACGTACCATGCGTATCACGGTCACGGTACTTCTAGTATGACGGTGTGTGTCGCAAAAGAAGAATAGTAGTGTGCCTTGATCAACTAGCTGCCTAGCTCCGACCTTAAGAAACGGAAGCAGAACGCATGGAAAGATCAACCGGGAAACGGCCGGCCGGTGTGTGGAAACGACCGGCGGGGGCAGTGCACGCATGTAACTTCCCTATTTTTTAGGAACAGGGACGTCGTACGGCCCGCAACAGCCCAAAAGTTCTGTTGCGACGTAACAGTGTATCAAGTCTGCTCACGAACAATTAAAATAAGTTAATTTGATTGAAATAAGACCTAATGGCCAATTTTAATAACAATACGGACGTCCAAGCCCAAAATATAACTTACATACAGTAAGAGCCGAAGAAAACTCCACAGGAACACTTGAGTACAGTCGTAACCCTAACGCGAAATCTTGATTTGCTTTCTTTCCTTCTGATATCTATTGAGAAAAAATATGCAAGCCTGAGTACTCCAACCCCGTACTAAGCAAAGCACATGTGGAAAATAATATATAACTATATGCTAGGATTCTCAAGGGATGGGAGTATAGTTGTTTTATTAAGAGGTGGATGCAATTTTATTTGCAAACAAGAAAAACTTTAAAACAATTGCTCCTTAAGATCAGGGGTTTTCTGTTATCAGATAAAATCTCATCATTACTCAATTTAACAACATCAGAAACACTACTTATGCCTCGTTACTGGAATCACCCAGTTAACACAGCTTCATTAACCAGAAGCACGGCGTATTCGAATACCATTTATTTCACTCTGCAGAGTTGCCCTGCTTTACCCACAAGATTTCTTAATTCCACGTCTGATATTAAGAAAACATGGTTTTTCGCTGCTCAATTCTTTATATAGTCTCTACCTAGTAGGCCTCCCAGTAAGCTCAGGCAACTCCTAACTTACCTTAGCCTACTATTGTGCGGCTCATATCACATATGATCGAATTTTAGATCGATCGGTCAGGTCATTCAACTAAAATAACCAACTTCCATACGGCCCGTCTTAGCCCCTTCCGTATGGACTCGCACGGTGCCTCCAAACTGCGTCTGTAGAGGTTCAATCGAACTTGAGCAGCTACTAGACCAGGGTTGACATATCAACACTTGTGGTTGGGCGATCACTGTGTCTTTTACTTAGCACAAGGTTCTTGCCCTCATATTTTTTCCTGAGGTCCGCAACCTCCATCCTAGGGTAAAGCGGTGGGCGAAGGCCGTCTAGCGGTCTACCACAACACCTTTACCCTAACTGTGCACACCGGCACCTCGCTCTAGGGCACGCTCACCCTAGATCGGGTTTTTCCAAATCTACTAATCCACAGTTCAAACCTTAATAGTGTACATGTTGAAGGGTAAAGCGATGGGCGAAATCCGCCGCACGGTTTCGCGCAACACCTTTACCCCACCCTGCATACCAACATTACCGGCCTAGGGTACGGTGTCTCATTCCACCCTACCCTCTCCGGGTTTTTCAAACCTATCAGCCAACGGCCAGAATTACTTAGTAGTGTAAAATGTTGAATGCGATGATCTGTGAATAGCTGTATAATATTTCAATAATTACTAAGGTTGTCAAGGTGAACATGGCCATCAATATAAACAGGGCTTTCTCTGTGGTAGGATTTATCTAAGTAGCATATCATTCTAAACATTTATTTTAAGTAAATATCATTTCGCAACTATCAATAATGAAAATACATTAAATAAATAGTGTAAATCTCATGGGATTCAATATGATAAAAACATGTGACTTGCCTTCTTTTTGTTGCTCTTGATCTTCTTGACCAGCTTCAAATTCCTTTGCTGTCCTTTAGTTGACCAACCCGCTTGGTCCGATCACTAGCGTATAAAACGAAGTCAATTAAGTTCCTGCTTTGCGAGATGCAAGCTGGGAACAAAATGCAATTTAAAAACAAGAAACAACATAAAAAGAAATGGGCTAGGTTGGGTGGTCGGAATGTGATAAAGCTTGGTTGGTTAATAGGGTGAGAAGTGGATTTGATAGGTTTAGGATGGTCGAATGAGTAATATAGGTGTTGAACTTATTTTTGAAACAGAAGGCAGATATTTACAAATAGATGATTAATCTGTGAATTTGGATGGACCTGAGTTTTATTGAGATTTACTTTAGCGAAACGGAGGAATTTAAACTTATAAAATTTTCCATTGGATAGAACGATGGAACTTGGATTTAAAGAGCTAAGTTTGCGGAATGGTGAAGGTTAAACTTTTAGAATTTAAATTTGAAAGAATGGATGCTATATTTGAATTTAGGATCTTAAACTGGTTAAAATGGTATATTTTGATATTGTTGTGGTTACAGACCAAACAGAGAGAGATGGTAGTGGAGAGGTGGGAGTGTTCTCCTTTACCCTCCCCCTCATCCTGTATATATATATTCACACGAAGTATGCTTTTACAATTATGCCCTTACACCCATATCTCCTCATTGGGGGCACTTATGTCATTGCACATGTCACTCTGGTTCTTATAACCTCCGACAGCTCGCTGGGCTTAGGTGGGGCCACCCCACGACAGAGCCTCTCATGGTGAAGGGCTTCACAGGCCGAAGCCATGTCGCCGAGTCCTTTGGCCCCCTCCGTCCCTCGCGGCTCGTGAACTTCTCCGGCTCGTGGTTGGGGAGCTCGAGGTTTGGGATGGAAGGTGGCTTTTGAAGCGACACGCGCGCACTCCGCCCCTACCCTTGAACGGTGGCGCGAGGTCGGGCGCCAAATCGGCAGCGCGCGCCCCGCCCCTACCCTTCGAGCGGGTGGCGGCGAGGTCGGGCGTCTGGTCGAGTAGGCGCGCGCGCCTCCGCCCCTACCCTTCGAGCGGGTGGCGGCGAGGTGGCGCCTGGTCGGAAGGGCGCGCGCTCCGTCCCCTACCCTTCGAACGGTGGCGCGAGGCGGGCGCTGGTCGGTAGGGCGCGCGCACTCCGTGCCCTACCCTTCGAACGGGTGGCGCGGAGGTGGCGCGCTAGTCGGCGTAGGCGCGCGCTCCGTCATCGCCCTTCGAGCGGGTGGCGCGGAGGTGGTGCCTACTGGAAGACGCGCGCGCCTCCGTCCCCTACCCTTCGGACCGGTGGCGCGAGGTCGGGCGCTAGTCTGGTCGAGGCGCGCGCGCGCGCTCGTCCTCGCCCTCGAGCGGGTGGCGGCGAGGCGGCGCCTACTGGTAGACGCGCGCCCTCGTCCCCTACCCTTGAACGGGTGGCGCGAGGCGGGCGCTGGTCGAGGTAGACGCGCGCTCTCCGCCCCTACCCTTCGAACGGGTGGCGCGGAGGTGGCGCTGGTCGAGGTAGACGCGCGCTCTCCGTCCCTACCCTTCGAACGGGTGGTAGCGAGGCCGGCGCCTGGTCGATGTAGACGCGCGCGCACTCCGTCCCCTACCCTTCGGACGGGTGGCGGCGAGGTCGCCCTAGTCGGCGAAGCGCGCGCGCGCGCCCCGTACCCTTCGAGCGGGTGGCGCGAGGTCGGCGCCTAGTCGAAATGAGACACGCGCGCGCCTCCGCCCCTACCCGCCGGACGGGTGGCGGCGGAGGCGGTGCCTGGTCGAAGTAGACGCGCGCACTCCGTCCCCTACCCTTCGGACGGGTGGCAGCGGAGGTCGGCGCGCTAGTCGAAATAGGACGCGCGCCCGTGCCCTACCCTTCGAACAGTGGCGCGAGGTCGCGCGCTGGTCGGCGAGGCGCGACGCGCTCTCCGTCCCTACCCTTCGAACGGGTGGCGCGAGGTCGGGCGCCAGTCGGCGAGGCGCGCGCGCGCGCTCCCTCCCCTTCGAGCGGGTGGCGCGAGGCCGCCCCTAGTCGGCGTAGGTGCGCGCGCTCCGCCCCTACCCTTTGAACGGGTGGCGGTGGAGGCCGGGCGCCTGGTCGAAAAGGGCGCGCGCTCCGTCCCCTGCCTTTCGAACGGGTGGCAGCGGAGGCTGGCGGCTAGTCGAAGTAGACGCGCGCGCGCTCCGTGCCCTACCCTTCGAACGGGTGGCAGCGGAGGCTGGCGCCTAGTGGAAGTAGGCACACGCGCTCTCCGTCCCCTACCCTTCGAACGGGTGGCAGCGGAGGCTGGCGCCTAGTCGAAGTAGACGCGCGCGCACTCCGTCCCCTACCCTTCGGACGGGTGGCGCGAGGCCCGGCGCCTGGTCGAAGGCGCGCGCGCGCTCCGCCCCTACCCTTCGCAGGTGGCGCGAGGCCGGGCGCCTAGTCGGAAGACGCGCGCGCACTCCGCCCCTACCCCGGACGGTGGCGCGGAGGTTGGCGCCTAGTCGGTAGGCGCGCGCGCTCCGCTCCTACCCTTCGAACGGGTGGCGCGAGGCGGGCGCCTAGTCGGGAAGTGGCGACGCGCTCTCCGCCCCTACCCTTGAACGGTGGCGCGAGGCGGCGCCAGTCGGCAGAGCGCGCGCGCCGCGCCCGCGCTAAGATTGAAGCTTGGCACCGATATTCGGGCGCTCGAGGCTGTTGTGATCTTGCGGCTGGTAGTGCGCTTTAATGGCACTGGAATCGCGCCGACGCCGCCCGCGGAAGTCGTTGTCGCGTCGTGCGCACCGCTATTCGGAGGTGGGACACATGGCGCCTCATGACTGGTGCGTCGTGGGATGTAAGCGGTTGCGTGACCGCGGTCGTTCGCCTTTTCCCTAGGGAAGTTGGACGCGTGTTGAAGGCGTGTAGGCGTTGTGTGCTGCTTGATCACCTACCCGGCACGGCCCTCTAGGTCCCGGCGGTTCCTCTTTCCAAATCATGGGCAGCCGAATCGCAGCGAGTTTGATTTGTCTGCGCTTCGAACCATATGAGAGGCAAGCGGACTTTATAAGGTGCTAATTGTCACGCCAGTTGCTCCTTTTCTTGCTTCTTCCTCCCTGGTCACGAAGAGCAATGGCTAGCCTTGACGACGCCACCTACCATCCCCGCAGTGGTTCCTTGCCTAGCCAGGGCGAGGTGTCCCATCCTTCCAAGGAGTACAAGCTGGTGCCGCGGGGGAGCTCGCGCGCCAACAAGTGGTGGGACGCCATGGAGCACTCGGGAGGCTGCTGTTCCCGTGTGTTGGGGAAGAGCCACATGACCGAAGGGATGCTGCAGCGTCTCGTGGATGAGAGGAAGATCGTGGATCGCGATGGGGCTCGCCTACCCCGTCGGGACGAGACGGAGCCGAAGCCCCGGGCAATGGAGGCGATTGTTTTTGCCGCGTTCTTCGACGCCGGCCTTCGAATGCCCTCCACGTTGTTCGTGGGCGAAGTCCTGCGGGCCTACAAGTTGGAGCTAGCCCAATTGACGCCCCACGCAATACTCCGCCTAGCTGTCTTCACGTGGGCGATGCGGACAGAGGGGTGGAGTCCTAGCGTGAGCTTATTCGCCACACTACACAACGCGCACTGTCGACCCCGAAAGGTTGGCGGGGCGGTGTCCAACTTCGGCGGTGTGGACTTTGTGCTCCGGGCGTCGTGCGCAACGTTGTTCCCGCGCCAGCCTCGTCGGGGCAATGGGAGTCCGGCTGGACTCGGCAGTGGTTCTACTACACCGTGACCGACAAGAGCAGAATGCAATGCCGAGGTGGGCCGATCGCGTTTAACAGTATGCCGAGTCTGAAGGCGGAGATTGACGACACACGAAAGCTACAGAGTCTTGTCGGTGTCGCCCGTCGAATGAGCCTGCGCGACCTAGCCGTGGAGTTCACAATGTATGGGGCGGCGCCACTCTCCTCTGGGAAGTATGTTGGGCGAACGGCCCCGCGAGGACGGTTCACCCATCCGTATCTCGCCGCTTCCGCCTCCGCTCCTTGTAAGTCACTCGGTAGCGTTTCACACGTGCTATTGTATCTGTTTGGTCTCCGCCGATCGACGTGATCTCTGCGCAATGGCTCGGCTAGAAGATGCGAGTGCGCGGTTGCGGCGCCTCGGCCGTACACGCTTAAGGAGCACCAGGCTCGCGAGGCCGCAATCAAGGCGGCTAAGCAAGGGCGGGTAAATCGCACATGCGAGGCTGTGGGCATTACTGTGCCCGAGCGCGCGGTGCCGGGGGAGCTTCCCACCGGGACTCCGAGCGCGCAGGAGGAGGGTGATAGCCCTGCGGGGGTGTTATCCTCGCGACGCCGGGCTCGTTCCCCGGCTGCCGTATGTGACCCGGCGGCCCCTTCGGCAGCTAACACAGCTGAGACAGGGCGTGCGACCGGCGGTGGGCTTGGCCATACTGCTTCGGAGGAGCGTGCCGCCTCGGATCCCCCGGCACCTTCTGCCGACGCCCACGAGCCCGCGCTTGCGGCCCTCGTTGAGCTGGAACTCGCCAACCCGGGGGTGGCGTCGTTCCTGGCAAGGAAACCACCGCAGCGGCCGGCGAGGGCGCGCCCCCTACAGAGGAAACCGCGGGGGCGACGGTAACCGTAGCTGGTGTCACCACGGAAGAATCGCCTGTGCCGCCGCAGGCGAAACGCCCTCGGACTCAGTCCCCGTCGCCCGCGAGGGGTCGATACGTCGTTGCGGGGCCTTGCCTCGAGATTACAGCGTCTGGCGCGGCCGAGAAGACCTCCTTACCGACTGCGAAGGCGCCCGCCTCTGCTTTGGCAGTCGAACCGGCGCCATTTCCTACCGCGACGAGGGGCGCAGGAGGTAGGCGTGAGTCCCTTTCTTCACTTGACTTCGCGAGACTCTCTACGATCTGCTCGCTCATTCTGCCGACATCAGGCGAGACGAAGTCTCCCGGACGTGGCGAAGGATCGAGCAGCGGAGGTATGCGCAAAGTCCGAAGCCTTGCGCAGGGTGCCCCGCAGTGTCCGCCTTTGTTGGCGTGGGCGTGGCCTCGGTGCATCTGGCATGTTGGGACCGAGGCTCGCCGCTCGGACTTCCTCCTCGCGGAGATATTTTGCGACCTTACGCGCAGCGCGAGCGTGCCGACCACGGCCTCAACCGAGAGATGTTGTCGTCATGCGAGGGGAACTCCTAGCGCTTCGCGCTGCAGCCTCCGAGATGAGGGTAAATATGTGCGCCCGCTTGTAAGGTACCTTTGGGCGCCGCTGATTTGTTATTTTGCGGACGCTTGCCTCGCCCGATCCTTTGACGAGGCCGCGTTCGAGAGCGGAGGGCTCTGGAAGCCACCGTGAAGCAAACAATGCTCTCGCTGCGAAGGATGAAGAACTTCGCGCTGGAGGCGCCATGGCGGCCGCACAACTCGAGGCCACGAAGCCAAGCGCGCGCGGTGAGGAGAGCGCCGCCGCCGTCGCAGCAGATCGCCGCCCTAGAAGGGAGAACGCCGGTGGCGGAGTTCGCCGCCGAGAACAGCCGCGTCTTGGAAAATGCGTCCGTGTCGGCGTGGCGGGCCATGGAGTCTCGAACCAGCCCTCCGAGATCTGTGCGTCGAGTGTCGGACCCTATGCATGGGCGGAGGCCCTATCGAGACGCCGGGTTGATCGAGGAGGCGGCGTTGCTCTTCGTGGCGCCGAGCGTTTGGCGAGCACTCGCGGCTATCTTGGTGCGTGCTTCGCCGCCGCCGCTTCACACTCGTGGGTGTAGACATACCCATGGTGGCGAATCCTCAATGGATCCACCGTGCCGACTGAGGTCATGTCGGACGCCATTCGCTCCATCGGGCCTAGCTGCGGAACTTCCATCAACGGATCAGGGTCGCCGGGAAGATGCGCGAGGGTCGCCGCTCAGCCAGACGCTGCATGGGGAGGGGACCTCCTCGGTGGCTCGAAGGAGTCTTTCACGTCCACGCGGCGACGGCGCAGGTTCGCCCGCACCGCCAAGGTTGAGCAGTTGGTCGAGTAGGTTGGGGGGTGATGTACTGGTTCTTATGCTTGTAAGCATATAACCCCTTTGCTTTTATAACGAAACCAAGTAATACCTCATACTTGGTGTTACCTGCCGCCGAACACGAAGGGAAGATCTGAGCCTCTTGTTTATACTCCGTGGAGTGGCGCGTGCGGAGGCGAATCTCGACGCTACGTCTTATTTAAAGTCCATGGACTGGCGCGTGCGGAGGCGGACCTCAGTGCTGCGACTTCCTTTATAGTCCGGAGACTCGCGCGTGCGGAGGCGGACCTCGACGCTACGTCTTGTTTAAAGTCCGTGGACTGGTGCGCGCGGAGGCGGATCTCGATGCTACGACTTCCTTTATAGTCCGGAGACTCGCGCGTGCGGAGGCGGACCTCGACGCTACGTCTTGTTTAAAGTCCGTGGACTGGTGCGCGCGGAGGCGAACCTCGACGCTACAACTTTCTTTATAGTCCGGAGACTCGCGCGTGCGGAGGCGAACCTCAATGCTACGTCTTGTTTAAAGTCCGTGGACTGGTGCGCGCGGAGGCGGACCTCGACGCTACGACTTCCTTTATAGTCCGGAGACTCGTGCGTGCGGAGGCGGACCTCGACGCTACGTCTTGTTTAAAGTCCGTGGACTGGTGCGCGCGGGGGCGTCCCCCCGTTGCGTCTTATTTAAAGTCCGTAGACTGGTGCGTGCGGAGGCGGACCTCGACGCTACGTCTTATTTAAAGTCCGTGGACTGGTGCGTGCGGAGCTAGGCTCAACGCTACGTCTTATTTATAGTCCGTCGACTGGTGCGTGCGGAGCTAGACTCAACGCTACGTCTTATTTATAGTCCGTGGACTGATGCGTGCGGAGCTAGGCTCAACGCTACGTCTTATTTATAGTCCGTAGACTCTCGCGTGCGGAAGCTGAGCTCAACGCTACGTCTTATTTATAGTCCGTAGACTGGTGCGTGCGGAGCTAGGCTCAACGCTACATCTTATTTATAGTCCGTAGACTCTCGCGTGCGGAAGTTGAGCTCAACGCTACGTCTTATTTATAGTCCGTAGACTGGTGCGTGCGGAGCTAGGCTCAACGCTACGTCTTATTTATAGTCCGTAGACTCTCGCATGCGGAAGCCGAGCTCAACGCCACGCCTTATTTATAGTCCGTAGACTCTCGCGCGAAGCCGAGCTCAACGCCACGCCTTATTTATAATCCGTGGATCGTGCGTGCGGAGCTAGGCTCAACGCCACGTCTTATTTATAGTCCGTAGACTTTGTTACGCTCGCCATGCGGACGGGGATGGTTTGGGAACAGCAACCTTTATTGAACTCCCGCTTGCGCGAGCGGGCATCGCATAACAAAGGGTGGTGGCTCTACGCTTGCCGCCCCGCTTCTAGGCGTAGTATCGCCGCAACTTTGTCCGCGTTCCATGTGTGCGGAGGGCTTGTCCTCGAGTGTGGTGAGGCGGTACGCCCCCTTCGGCAATGCCTCCATCACGATGTACGGGCCTTCCCACTTGGACTCCAGCTTGCCAACGGTCTCCGCCTGGAGCGCTACTCTGAGAACGAGATCCCCAAGCTTGAACCCCCGCGGGTATATAGAGCGGTCCCGAGTACGTATTGTCTATCGCGCGTACTTCTCAATATGGTGGGCTGCATCTGCCCGTATCCCGTCGAGGAGGTCCAAGGACACACGGCGCTCCTCTTCGGGTGCTTGGACGAGGACCCTCCGTGAGCCGGCCTTGATTTCCTCGGGCATCACCGCCTCATCTCCGAAAAGGAGCCTGAACGGCGTGAATCCCGTCGGGCGTGTTACCGTTGTGCGAAGCGACCACAGAACGCTGTGAAGCTCGCTTGGCCACTTGCCCTTCGGCAATCCGACCAGGCGCTTTTTGATGGCGGCGGAGATGGCGCCATTCGCCCGTTCGACCGCCCCGTTGGACTGGGGATGCCCTACCGAGGCGAATCGGAGGGTGATGCCCATACTGTCACAATAGTCTTTGAAAAGGGTGGCGTCGAACTGCAGGCCATTGTCAACCGTGAGCTCCCGGGGCACGCCGGCGACATATGATGTTTTTGATAGGAAGCGCCGTATGGCGCAGGTTATTTTGGCCGTGGCAACCGCTTCCGCCATCCGAGAAATACTCGGTAGCGACTACCACGAACCGAAGGTCCCCTGGAGCTCGGGCAAGTGGTCCTACTATGTCGAGGCCCCAGCGTGCCAGTGGCCACACCGGGGGAATGTGGTTGAGGCTCATCGGGGCTGCGGATGATGCGCGCCATCCATCGGCACTTGGCACCGACGGACGAGGTCGGGCGCGGTGGTGGCGGTTGGCCAGTAGAAGCCTTGCCTGAACGCCTTGCCGACCAACGACCTCGGCGCCAGGTGGGATCCGCACACGCCCGCGTGGATCTCCGCCAGGAGCTCTTTCCCCCCTCCGTCGAGAGGCAGCGCAGGAGCGGTGTGCAAACCCCCCTCTTGTAGAGTATCCCTTTGAACACCTGGAAGGACCTTGCGCGGTGCTGCAAGTGCCGAAGCTCGGCGGGGTCGTCGGGCTCGGCGATGCCTTGCAAGAAATTGAAGATGGGCTCTCGCCAATCGCCTGGCCGGTCAATGCGGTGGACGATTGCCGCGTCCCGGTTGTCTTGCGCGATGGCCGCCTGCGCTAGTACCTCGTAAAACACCCCTCGTCGGGGCGATTCCGGGTGGCCGCCTTAGCGAGGGCGTCGGCCGCTCTTTCTCCGCGCGGGATGGCCTTGACGGTGACGCCCAAAGTGCCTTTCCTC
The DNA here is from genome assembly GCA_036346575.1 of Dendrocalamus sinicus. Classification (NCBI taxonomy): domain Eukaryota; kingdom Viridiplantae; phylum Streptophyta; class Magnoliopsida; order Poales; family Poaceae; genus Dendrocalamus; species Dendrocalamus sinicus. The sequence goes on along the minus strand of CM070642.1, from coordinate 56,875,664 downwards.
GCCTCACCGCCGCGAGGTACTTGGCCAACTCGTGGTCCTTGGCTTGATATGACTTGTCCACATGACCACCACTAAGCGCGAGTCGGTGCGGACTAGAACCCGTCTCGCGCCAACCGCCTTGAGCCGCCAGCCGAAGAGCGGCGCCTCGTATTCAGCCGTGTTGTTGGTGGCGGGAAGGCAAGGCGCGCCGAGTATAGCAACGCCGCCTCGGGCGTGGCGACCACCGCCCTACGCTGCGTGCGGCGACGCCGTAAGCGCCGCCGATCGTGAGCGCCGAGCGGTCATCGTGCGCCCGACGGGTTGGGCGGGCGGGTCCATTCGGCGAGAAAATCCGCAGGACTTGGGATTTGATTGCCGTTCGCGAAGCATACGTTAAGGAGAAGGGAGCGAGCTCGGCGGCCCATTTGCCGTGCGCCTGTGGACTCCTTATTGTGCGGCATCTCCGCCTGGGGAATGAGGAAGGCACCGTGTGATCGGGTGGGCCAGAAATAATGCGAAGCTTCACGGAGGCCATGACCAGCGCGTGGCGAGCTTCTCAAGCTCCGTGTATCTTGTCTTGGCGCCTTGGAGGGCTTCGGAGACAAAGTAGACGGGCCGCTGCATGGCACCTTCTTCTAAGACGAGGACGGCGCTGACCGCGGTGGCTGACGCGGCCAGATAGAGCAGGAGGGGGAGGCTCAGTGCCGGGCGACCAGCGGGGAGGCGGCGAGTGCTCCTTGAGCTCGTTGAAGGCCTTCACGCAATCTCCGTCCCAATGAAATCTATTGCACCCGTGGAGCGTCTTAAAAAATGGCAAGCCCCGTTCCGCCGCCCTGGATAGGAAGCGACTTAGTGTCGCCATGCGCCCACCACCTCTGGACCTCCCTCGTAGTCTTGGGCGCTCCATACCCGTGATGGCGTCTACTTTGTCGGGGTTCGCCTGGATGCCCCGTCCGGAGACGAGGAAACCCAGGAGCTTGCCCGCCTGCACCCCAAAAACACATTTGTCGGGGTTGAGTTTGATGCCCGCCTTCCGGAGGTTGTCGAAGGTCTCTGGAGGTCCCGCCATGCGAGCAAGTCGCCGAAGTTTTGACCACCACGTCATCGACATAAGCTTCGACGTTCCTCCCGAGCTGGGCGGCCAGGGCAATAGCGACGAGGCGGGTGAAGGTAGCGCCGGCGTTCTTCAAGCCAAAGGGCATTCTGACGAAGCAGAACGTCCCAAGTGGTGTGATGAAACTGGTCTTCTCCTCGTCGTCTTCGGCCATGTATACCTGGTGATAGCCAGAATAGGCGTCCAGGAAACTCATGAGTTCGCACCCAGCAGTGGCGTCGACCAGCTGATCGATGCGCGGCAAGGGGTAATTGTCCTTCGGGCACGCCTTGTTGAGTGCTGTGAAGTCGATGCACATACGCCAGGCCCCGCTGGCCTTTTTGACTAGCACCGGGTTGGCGAGCCACTCTGGGTGGTGGACCTCGCGGATGACCCCGGCGCGAAGAAGCTTCGCGACCTCTGTTTTGGCCGCCTGCTGCCGATCCATTGACATACGCCGAAGCCTTTGCTTGACCGGCTTGGCGTCGGGGCGGACCGCCAAGCGATGCTCGATTACTGCTCGATCTACGCCCTTGATGTCCTCCGGGGACCATGCGAAAATGTCAACGTTGTTCTGAAGCACTCGGAGCAGATCCCGTTCGACCCCCGGTGGGAGCCCCTCGCCGATGGACACAAACTGCCCCTCCGCTTGGAGTGGCACCTTCTTGACTCCGCCCTCGGGCCGAGGCTTGGGCGTCCATCCGGGGGCGGAGGGCCCGTCGCCGCGCGTGCAGGAGAGGGCATGCACCGGCGATCGCGAACGCGGCTGCCGACCTCGGCCGTCGGCGAGTCTCGATCGCCGAAGACGGTGATAACACCCTCTGGGCCCGGGAGCTTCACACACAAAAACGCATAGTGTGGGATCGCCTCGAAAGAGTTGATGGCGGGCCGACCCAGTATGGCGTTGTAGGGATGCGAGATATCAACGACGCCGAAGATGACATGCTCGGTCCGGATGTTACCCTTGTTGCCCTCCCGACGGAAAGTGACCGGAAGGACACGTGCCCCAAGGCTGCAGCGGCTGACCCCGAAGCCTTGAAGTGGAGCTCTGGCTGCTCTGGCCGGCCGGGGATCCCCATACGGCCGAGGGCCTCTGCGAACAAGATATTCGCGAGCTTCCCGTCGACAAGGACGCGCCGACGTCACGGCGTGCTATGTGGGCACGGATGACTAGGGGTCTTGGTGAGGGTACTCCACACCCCGCATCGTTCAAGTCGAAGGTGATGTTGCGGGCGGCATCCACGATTCTGTTGCTCCCGAGAGCTTTTAAGGAGGAGCCTCGGTGATGACGCGACGGTGCGATCTGCGCGCCCTCCGTTGGGGCGGCCCGAGACCCAGCCGTCACCCTCGCAGCTCCATAATGCAGCGCATGCCCTTGTGTAATGATCACCGTAGCGTGTACCTCGCACCACTTGCCATAGTGCAGAGCTCTTGTTCTGCGTGGGGTTGGCGCGTGTCGAGTCCGCCTTCCGATCCCGGTCTCTCCTCCATGAGGCGGGTCGGGTCCTTGGCAGGTGCTCTCGGTGTCGCGGACATGATGGGCCGCCTGTGTCCTGCGCTGGCGCGCCGAGGCTTACGCCCGCTCCTTGAAGAGCCTTCCTGTATCTCGGTGTCGCTGCCTCGGGGAGGGCCTCCGCGAGGCTCGCGGCCGCGACCCTGCTTCGAGGAGGGACCACCCGCCCCTGCTTCACGCTTCGCGCGGGCGGCGCTCCCCCTGGGCGAGGTCGAGGGCGGTGATGCTGCGTCTTCGCGCATCCTCCTCCGCCCGCGCATACTCGTCCATTTTGTCGAAGAGTTTGACGACTGTCTTGATTGGCATCGCGCGTTGTACTCGCCATCGGCCCGGACGAAGGCCTCTGTATGGCTGCATTAACGACGGTGGTTTCATTGATGTCTTTCACCGCATCGAATCTTGGCGGTTACCGAAGTAGTCCGGAGCTTCTCAGGGTCCTTGCTTCACGCGAAGAGTTGGTCCGCATCGACTCGCTCGACATAGTTTCCTTGGAAGTTCTTTGTGAAGGCGGTCGCGGCTGCTCCCACGCGTAGATAGAGCCGGCTCTATGGTAAAAACCAAGAGAGTGCCACTCCTTGCGGCGCGAGGGGAGTCCTTCGCGCCGTGGTGTCCTCCGCCCGCGCCTCGATCGCGGTTTCGTACACGCGCACGAACTCGCGAGGATCCGTGTCGCCTTTGTGCGGGTTGGTGACGCTAGGGAACTTGAAGTCTGCGGGCCACGCCGTCTGCGCAGCCCGCCAGCGGGGACTCGGATCTACGCGCCTCAACGGCACGCGGTGGGCGTGGGGGCTTCGCGGTGTCCGCCTTCTCCGCGCGGGCTCGGGCGTGATTGCGGCGCGCTGCGGCTCGAGCCTCTTGTATATCGCGGACGGCTCGCGAAGGTCCCTAGTTCCCGCTGGAACGCGTTAAGGGCCGCTAGTAGGCGCTTTCCACCACAAAGCCGTCGGGTCCGCCGGAACGCCCCAATGGACGGGTCGGTGCACGGGGCCATTGCCTCGCGAACTCGGATCCGCCGGGTGGTTCATTGCGGCTACCCGGCCGTCGATCGATCGCTGCGGCGCGGGTGGCGGGGTCGTCGCCGCAGCGATCGCGACGGAGTTGGATGCCGTTATGGCGCGGCGGGCGGTCGATCGTTGTAGCGCGGCGTCGATGCGCGCGACCTGCGCGCCTACGCCGCCGCCGACTCGCCGGCGGCCGATGCCGGGCCCGGCATTCACGCGCGCTCGGCCCAGCCGTCGTCTTTCCCTTCGCCGCCGGTGAAGCTTTTTCGGTGCCATCCTTCTTCTTGGTCTTGAGCTTGTCCTCGTCCTCCCACAGACGGCGCCAAGCTGTTGTGGTTCTGCAGACAAACAGAGAGAGATGGTAGTGGAGAGGTGGGAGTGTTCTCCTTTACCCTCCCCTCATCCCGTATATATATATTCACATGAAGTATGCTTTACAATTATGCCCTTACACCCATATCTCCTCATTGGGGGCACTTATGTCATTGCACATGTTACTCTGGTTCTTATAACCTCCTGACAGGCCTGCTGGGCTTAGGTGGGGGCCACCCCTACGACAGATATTTTTGGGGTTTGTAGATTTTTCTGGGATTTTTGGAGATTTTTGGATTTTGGAGATTTTTCTGAATTTTTAAAAGGTGGGAGCGATGTTGGGCGCTTGGCTTGGTTGAACAGTGCGGCCGGCCCCAACGCACAAAGGCACGCCGCGCCTTTTCCCGCGGCGGGCCGACCGCCCACCGCTCGCGCGCTCGGCCGAGCAAGCCACGGCCCACGCTTGGCCGTGAGGCGAGCGCATCTTGCGCGCCGTCCGATGGCCGTCGCGCAGCGACACACCGACGGAGTAGATCTCGTGAGCACCGGCGCTCGGATGAGAAGCTGTAACCGCATCAGCGGTCGTGATTCAACCTGAGGCGGACGCTCCGGATGGATGGACACCGACGTCCACGATTGGGCCACGTCGCCCCGGGAGGTCGTCTTCAACCTCCAGACGACACTCCGGGCGGGAAGCAGAGGAAATGGGCCACGGTGGTGCGGCGGCGATGATGCACCAGAGGAAAATTGATTTCACCTGGAGGTACCTCTCGAGTCTAGGTGCCCCTTTTGGGCATTTGGGGAGCACAACGGAAAGCGGTGGTGGCTAGCGGTGGCCGGGAAGGCAGCGGCCTCCATGACGGCATTTAGGGGTTCTGGTAGGGTTTGCTCTGATTTGGCGGCTATAGAACCTAGGGATCACATTAGAAGTGAGGATGAAGCTCGGGGTTAGCTCAGTTGAGCCGGCCACGGAGAGGGTACTCCGACCAACACGGGTCTTCGCCGCCAGAGCTCTAGGCCAACGCTCGGACTCCGGTGAGTTCACCCATGCATTCAAGGGATATCAGAGATGGTATTAGCGAAAGGGATCGGAATGTAGTCGAGTAAATCGTGAGTTTGGCTTCTAGGGCTTACCGGCTCAGGGGTGACGATCACCGGCGACTCAGGCGATGAGAATGCAATCGGTTGCTGGTGGAGAAAGGTGAGAGTGTCTACATAAGTTTCACAGTGGCTCGGGGTCTTTGTAAGCCGGTTAAGTCGGTTTCCCGGGAGATATTTTCCCGGCTGCGTTCGGCTCACGTGGAGCGGAGAGAGGGGATGCATTGAAGCGGTGCAGAGGGGGTGAGAGAGGGGCAATGCATCTCCTCTGCAAGTCTCTGACCCCACTTTGACTTGGACCCTCTGGCAGGGAAGGATCGAGAGGAAGGGAGCTATGGCCAAGGGAGGTGAACACGAGGGAGATTGCGTGCGACGCAAGGAAGGAGCGAGGAGGTGAGGCCGGCGGGTGGGACCGGCTGCTCAGGGGTGACGCTGCGTGAGGGAAGCGGCACCAAAATATCTTGCGCAGAGGTGGCGAAGCCTGCGGCGTCCGAAGCACAGAGGCAGGGATGGTGCGTGCGCACGGAAGTGCTAGGGAAAAGAGAAAGCATGTTTGCCAAAAATGGAAAGGCGCATTTTCACTAGGATTTGCCAAAAAGGGAAAGAAATCCAAATTTAACCAAAATTCGATAAAATTTCAAAAGTTCAAAATTTTGGGGTGTTTCAACGCATCAGGCAGGCTTCGCGATGGTCAGGATACAGGAATCTGCTACCTCGTGGCTGAGCAAACTCAACCCAGCTGAGCTGAGCATGCAGCTAGTGCCTAGTGCTCTTCTTCCTGACATAGCCTGTAGACGAGCTCTCCGGCTCCGGCTGTGGATCGAGCACTCATCGGTCCTGTTCTTGCGTTTACTTCACGCTGGCACATAATAATTGGGCTCTTCTCTTTTCAGTCCTTAGGTTGATTGCCAGCACCAAAAAAAATCAGCCTTACAGGAAAAAAGAGAGAGTATAGGGAAAAATAAATTTCAACCTTGCAAAAGAAAAAGAAAACTGCTGGCCCATGCAGGTCTCGAACCTGCGACCTTCGCGTTATTAGCACGACGCTCTAACCAACTGAGCTAATAGGCCTTATGATAAGTGCGGCGAAAATACAATATATATAGTTTGGCATTGGCCATCGTACAGCAGGGAGGTCCGCGGTAATGGCACAGTGGAAGATGATGATATCTGCAACCTTACAGCATCTACACGACTAAATTAGTTCAGCTCACAAGCTGGAAGATCATTGGTACGATTTACCAACAACATCCATTGTAACACAATTCTCAACAAAAGGATACAACTGCAGTTAAGTTTACTTGTAACGTTGGATAAAGGAAAAAGGATTATTCCATTGCTCAAATGACAGTTGACAGCTGATGGAAACCATGGAACGCGGTCGGAACAGATTTGGACCAACTTAGTCCACCTAAGATTACTGATGGTATCTCGAAACTGTATTGTCTTTACTCTTTAGGAATTGCACTGGTCAGGAACTCCGAGATGCACCTCTTCAACTCTTGGAATTCTGTTTCAGGTAGAGATGCTTCAACCAAAAATCTGCATAAGGTTGCCTCAGACGCTTCATCGTAGTCCTTCCTCCTCTTCAGTACCAAATGGCCACTGAGCTCCCAGACTGCTGGATTTATTCTCATGTCAAGGAATTCTTGGCTCGCCTTTCCAAGGGCCTGCTTCTCAGCGTAGCACTGATTGATCATTTTGGAGGGAGACAAACGTTAAGTTGTTGACCCAATGCTAGAGTATGAACATTTTTCAGAATTAGTACAGCTGAGGTTGCATTAGTATTTGGGAGTACCTGTGGTAGCAGGAAAATTCTCTTGCCAGATTCAGAGATAAGGATATTGAAAGGTCTATTATTCTCTTGCAAGAAGATGCAGGCATTTGAAACCACATCTGACAAATCCTCCAAGCTCGCCCCACCTTCAAATACAAAACCACTTATTGGGTACTGCACCAGCTGAACAATGTTCACACCATTCCCTAGGGCTGCGAGTTTCTCTGTCAGCGCTTTTTCAACTGGATATTGTACTTTCAGATAGTATGCCTGACAAACAATTTGTCAGAGTGAGGAGAGTATAAAACACTGGCAGATTCAGGAAAAGTTATAGTGAATGACTAACCTGGAAGTGAAGGTGATTGATGGTTGCAAAGCCACCCAGACTGTTATAACCAACTCTGAAGAAGGGGTTTTTTGCCTCCCTTGCAACATACATGGCGAGTAAGAAGCTCTCTTGATCAATCATTTGCGGTAAGCAATCCTGGATTCGAGGGATAAAAAGCACATGACAGTAGCCAATTGGACTCACCTGTCACACAGAAAATGGCAAAAATATATCAGACTTTCACTCTTCAAGAATAGAAGTAACCACGAGAGAGGGAGAACCACTAACATTAATCAAAATGGAGCTAGGAGAAGCTGCAACAGCATGGGGAGCACGGTCAAAATACTGTGCAGAGTCATTCTCAATTTCTTGGAATCTGAAAATCACTTCTTCTGGGCTAACTTTTGTGAAATTGAACTTTCCACTATCAAAAGGCTGGAGGACTTGGTTTATTGCAAATTCAGTTGGTCGCTTCTTCTTGTCACGTCCTTCTATTAACGTTGCCACAAAATTGTGTTCACCAGCTAGCACCTGCCGCATGATTGTAGGAGATTCAGCTAAAAGAACAAATCACCAGAAGATGTCCGTGCAGTTAATTGGAGAAGAATGCAGAACCTTAGTCTCACAGGAATTGATGTCATGGTGAAACAAGCCCCTCGTCTTGCGGTCGTCCCACTGCAATAATAATTCATGTTTCCACCTATTCAGTATTCTTTCAATTCTAATTATCAAAGAAGTTCGGAAAAAGGTCGTTTTCCAGATGCACAAACACTACAAACCTCTTTGAAAAGTTTGCGGAGAAATGGCGATAAATTTGGATTGTCGTCCTCCATGCTCAACGAACAACACAGGTCAAAACCCTTGCTGCTCACGGTTGTTTTTCTTTCAGCTGGCAGCAGTGTCAAACCATACAAACATCAGACACTTCCTGCAATATATGATGATGTTAAGAAGTTACACAGTTGAGTCTTTCTACTGCATTCAATAGAAGTTCTATGGTACTACAAAACAACATATAAAGTAAACTTTTTCTTCATCCGTCCATACATAATTCAATTCAATTGAACTGACCAATATTGTAGTGAACAACAGAGCAAGAACACACAGAGATGTAAAAATTTTCATGAGTCAAGCAGCATAGCTCAAAAGTCAAAACCCAAGAGCCCAATCCAGAATCCAGATTGCTCTATCTGTTCACAACTTATTAGCATTTGGGTTCATTTCAATCCAAAAGTTCAAAAACGTGCTAAATAAGCAAGGAAATATCGAACACCAAACAATTTCTCCATTTCAACCTATAGCACATCTAATCTAGCACATGATGAATTGGTGATGCATGGGCAGCGGAAAGTCGCCAAGGTCTTTACTTGACTAAACTCACAAAAAAGATTAAAGACCTTACAGAGGAGAGAATCCAGCGTACCAAGGGAGCCCCGCCGCGCGGTGTAGTTCCGGCGAGTACCCAATGCCGCGGGAGAACCCGGCGATGGAGCGAGAGGGGGTGAGAAAGAGGGGAGATGGACATGGAAAAGGCTCCCGTTTCTTGCTGGGAACGCAAGAATTGGATCCCACTCAAAGTAAGCCTCGAAACCAGTGGCTGGATTTAGTGATTCTGGGTAAGGATTTGAGCGAGATTGTATTGTAATCGCGGACAAGGCGAGAGCTCACGTGAAATCCCCCACATGGAGACATGGAGCGGTGGAGGAGGAGGAAAAAAAAGCTGGATCTTGTTTCTTCGGCCTATGGAACTCGGGGAGGAAAGGAAGAGGACGAAACCATGAACCTGGAAAGGCAAAGGCGTTGACGGGCCGGGCCGGGCCGTATTCGTCAATTCATTTATTCATGGGCCTACTGTGCAAGCTCCGCCTTTGTTTGGGCCTTTTAAAAATGCAACTTCCTCTCGTGGACCCACTTCCCAGTGGAACTGACTTGTGAAAGCGAGAGGCTCCTATGGACCACGTCCACAGGCCGCAGGTTTGTCCCCTGGCGCTGACAGGTGGGCTCCACGTTGAGTTGGGCCCACGCGTGACCGTCGCAGCGTTCTCTTCCCGACACCCGAGAGAGTGGGGAGCCGGGAGACCGGAGGCAAGCGAAACGTGAGGAGGGGAGGCGGCCAAATATAAACTGAGCGGAACCCCCAAAACCCTAAACCCTAGCCCCCTTCCGCCACCCCTCTTCTCCGCGCGGCTGCAGGGGTTGCCGCCGCGGCCGTCGCCATGGCCACCCTCCTGAGGCGCGCCTCGCTGCGGCGCGCCATCGCCGCCGCCGCCTCCTGCCCTCAGGTCGAACCCTCCTTCTCTCAACACCGTGTTCGTGTGTGTGTGTGTGTTTTTTTTTCCGGGGGTTTTTGTCCAGGTGGAGCGCGTCGAGTTGATCTTAGCGCGTCCACTCCGCCGATTGCAAGTGAGAACCCTAGTTTGGTCTCGGGGTTTAAGCGGCGCCTTTTTTGGCCGCTGATTTCTCCATTTTAATCTCAATTTCTGACTGTGCAAACCCGCTACTCCGCGTCGATTTTCTATATGCCACCGGATGGCTTTGTTTTAATCACTTCCTTGGAGTGATCGATTGAGGTATCGCCCCGCTGCTTTGTAGGGCTACTTGTCTTTATGAAACTGTGATTTGCTCTTACTGCGTTGTACATGTTAAAAGCGTCTTATACGCTTTAGATTGCTGGATTAGTCTTCACTGGCTGTCATGAGGTTACAATACAGATTCACAGTCTTTATCATGGCAAGCTGTAACCCTCTTGTTGGCCTGAAGAGTAGTTTGCGACTTTGTGGTATGCCGGCATGCACTAGGACTCAAAAATTACTGGAATAAATGTGATGCACGCACTAGGATTCAAAAAAGTACTTGAAGAAATGTGATAAATGCGCTAGAATTCAAAAAGTGACTTTTCCTAGTGAGCCAGAAAAGGCTGCTAATTTAGGCCAATAGGCCAGAACTGTTTCATGAGAATGAATGGTCTACAAACTCTGATATGCTGTTGCTAATGCTTTAATATTTATGCAGAGCTATAGGCAAGGGATATGTGTCTCCACTTTTCATTGCCGAGATTTCTCATCTAAAGGTTATAGTCACTATTCCATCTTATGTTTTTGGCACATCATTACCATATGTACTGAATGTTGAAACACGTGATTCGATTGATATCTGCTTAATTTTGTTGTTCTTATTGTTACCTGCACCACCATACCATTGTATTATTATGAAATTGCACTGCTTGATTTCTTCTTTTGCTTCCATTATGCTTCATTACTGCTATCTACCGAATCATTTACTGATTCTTCTCTTATTGTCTACTTAGCCAAAAAGAAGTCAAAATCAAGTGGAACCGACTCTGGTGAGGAGAATCTATCAAAGAAAGACTTGGCTTTACACCAAGCCATCGATCAGATAACATCTGCATTTGGCAAGGGGGCAATAATGTGGCTTGGCCGTTCTGAAGGCCGTAGAGAAGTTCCTGTTGTGTCTACCGGGTCTTTCTCTTTGGATTTGGCACTGGGAATCGGGGGGCTTCCAAAGGTATGCTTTCCTGTACAGTATAAAAGTTTTTCTAAGCAGAAGCTATTCTGTGTCGATGTGTTTGCATGAAAAATCAGCACAATAATGTATATTGTGTTTACACAGAACCTCCCAAATATAACTGTGCTTATGTTTAGCTAAAGTCAGTAGTCCAGTTTAAGGTGTTCTTTTGCAATGATGTATGCTGTTTTATAAAAGTGGCATGCCATTTTTCTTTGTAGGGACGTGTTATAGAGGTGTATGGCCCAGAGGCTTCAGGCAAAACTACTCTTGCTCTTCACGTTGTTGCAGAAGCACAAAAGAACGGTGGTAAGCTCCGAACTTTGAACCTAACCTCTATTGGTATTTTGTGCTTTTCTTTGCTCTAGCCATTGGTCAGTTACTACCAGAGAAAAGTAGGCATTCTCCTGTATTCTCTTTTAATCTAGACAATTCTCTGGTATTCTCTTTTAATCTAGACAAGTATGGCAACCATAATTAGTAAGTGTGAGATTTTGAAGCATGTACCTATAGTGCTTACAATGCGGTGATATTATTCGTTCAGTTGCTTTTATGTAGCATTTGTTAGATATGTATTATATAGCTGTGTATTTACCCTGGATTGTGAGGAGTTTCTTGCATATATGCTATACCAGTACGTGCATGTATACTGGCCCATTGGCCTCATGATGAATGCAAGCGCTATTTATAACATGGTATCAGAGCCATACCTAGGGTTTCGCCTGGCCGCCGCTGTTCTTCCTCAGTCGCCGTCGCTTCACCGTGCTTGTCACCACTGGATCCGTGCTTGTTGTCGCCGGATCCTCTTGTGCCGCCGTCATGGGTCTTCTTGCCGCCGCCTCGTTCCTGGTGACGGGTCGGGACGCCGCTAGGTTGTCGCCAAGCAGGATCGCCGCCTCAATCCCGTTGGAGCCGCTGATTTGCAGGCCCATCGATCTGCCGGCGTCTCCTTCGGGTAGCCCCGCATCCGCTCTCATCCACCGTCGCCACCGCTACTGGCGTCTCCTTCAGGCCGCCTCATTTGCCGTTGCTCGACGCTGGCTTCATCCGCCACTTGTTCATCTCCGAGCTCGTGCTAGTCGCCACTGCTTGCTTCGGCTGGAGTTGGGCCTCTGTCGTTGAGCCGTTGGAGCTAGAGTCGAGTTGTCCCCGGTCGCCACTGCCTGCTTCGGCTGGAGTTGGGCCACTGCCGTCGAGCTGCCAGAGCTAGAGTTGAGTTGTCCCTGGTCATCGGTCTTCCGCCGATCTGTGCAGCAGAGCTCCATTCGGGCCGCCGCTGCTTGGATCCACGCCTGTTCGGCCGAGATCGCCGTCCCCGGTCGCCGGTTGTCATCTCTCTCGACTAATGGGTTGGTTTGGCTTGTGACGGTTTGTGGAGTCTCGGTTGGTTTTGATCGAGCCAACCAAATGTAAAGGTAAAAAAAAGGCAAAAAAAGAAAAGAAAACAAAACAAAAAAAATGTCTTCTTTGCGGGCACTGTTTCAATTCCTCGTTGCCCAGTGATCTTTGATGGTCCCAATTATCGGGACTGGTTTCAGCACATGCACCTCTACATGCGTGGTCAGCGCCTTTGATTACTAGCGAGTTGCCTTGTCTGTCTCGCTCTATTGTACCTGCTGAGACTGTACTCTCGAAGGATGCTTCCGAAGACACTCATATACAGGCATATGAGGCTTTTGAGGATGCCATGAAGACTTTTCAGAACCAGTATACTGCTTACAAGATATGGATCGATGAGGATGCTCGTGTTTCTCTTATTCTAGTTGCTAGCATGGAGATGCATCTCACTGGTGATGTTGTTGGTTTGGCTTCCGCGCAGCCAATGTGGGCGCATCTGCGCAACCGCTATGAGCCATCTGGCGATTCCTTATACCTTACTGTTGTATGTTAGGAGCAGTCGTTGTAGCAGGGAGATGCCACTGTGGACGAGTTCTATGCTCAGTTGTCCGCGGTATGGCGTCAGATTGACTCTTTGGGGCTAGATGTTTGCCGCACCTGTCAGTGTTGTCAGCATCAGCAATCTCACCTAAAGCTTCGCCGTATTTACGACTTTTTGACATGTCTACGGTCTGAGTTTGAGCAGACTCGTGCTCAGTTGCTGGCTCGTCACCCTTGTGTGACTCTATTGGAGGCTCTTGCAGCTATTCGTACTGAGGAGATTCGTCTTCGTGGTGCGGGTTTGATGTTGTCACCGTCATTTCCGTCAGTTTTGGCGACTCCTCCAGCTTCTACACCTGCTACACCTCTGGTTACTCCGTCACTAGTGACAGCTGCTATTGGTATGGGACTCCACTGCATCTATTGCAATAAAGATGGACATGTGGAGCAGTTTTGCTACAAGAAGGATTTTCGTCGTGTTGCTTGTTCTCCGAGGGGCACTGGAGGTTCCTCATCTCAGCGGAGTCCTGATGCCTCTGACGTGCAGCAGTTTCTCACACTGCTAGGTCGTATGGTTGCTTCTGCATCGTTCGGTTCTGCTAGTTTTGCTGCTTGATAGTGTGCTGCTTGATAGTGTGAAACTTCTTTAGATGGCCTTGCTAATTATGCTGTGAGCATATTTCTTAAGGTAATGAAACCGTTTGCTAACCTAGCTATTGAGCAAAAACATGGTCAAACAATGGGGTAAAAGTTGTAATACCGAGTATTTGTTGACATCATCTTTGCAATTGTTTGTATTATCTTGGATTAATCGACAATGTGCTTTATTCTGGACCTTTCTATCTATGGGGGCGCTTGTATAATCTTCTACTGATGGCTTTTGGCTAAAAATAAATAATAGCGGCGGAAAGAAGTGACTTTTAGGAGGGACGAGAGGTGCAAAAAGTGAGAAATAGATGTGTGTGCGAGATGGGAGCAAGAGGAATGTGGTATGTGATGCGTCCGTGACTCCTGACTTATCCTCGGAGCGAGACAGGAGTGAGAGGAGTGGAGAAACAATTTCGAGAAACCAGGTGTTCATATTGGCTTGTTCATATTCCAATACGAACAGGGCATATATTTATGTTTGAGAGTATGGAATATGAAAGCAAAGCCGGTTTTATGTTTAGACTTTATAGTATTTAATATGAAGAAAAGCCGACCAGGCGACCATGGATGGCAGCTCACTCTTAATTTAATTTGTTTCACTAAGAGAAATAATTTTGCCCTAGCATACACAACCCTTTTGAAGGAGTGTATATTTTAGTTTAAGTGCACCATAGATAATAGGCCTTCTGTCTCGTAGTTTTTAACTAACATGAAAATATTTTTCACTGATTTTTTATTTTGCCAATTTTCTAGGTTATTGTGCCTTTGTAGATGCAGAGCATGCTTTGGATCCAGCTCTGGCGGAGTCAATTGGAGTCAACACCAGTAATTTACTTCTCTCTCAGCCAGACTGTGGTGAGCAGGCACTGAGTCTTGTAGACACACTGATTCGAAGTGGCTCTGTTGATGTTATTGTTGTAGACAGTGTAAGACCTCAACCATCTAGCCGCCTCCCCCATCTGGTTCTCTTTTTGAGCAGTACTACTTTCTGTTTGATCACTAGTGCACTTCCGCCTAAGTTCTTTAGAATATTGCGCTATTAGCAGTTCAAGCATGCTGCTCAATCGTAATAACTAAAAAGACTTCCTTGATTTGAGAAGTTAGCTACACAGTTCATCTTATTCTATGATGCAGGTAGCAGCTCTTGTCCCCAAAAGTGAGCTTGATGGGGAGATGGGTGATGCGCATGTGGCTCTCCAGGCTAGATTGATGAGCCAAGCTCTTCGCAAGCTGAGCCACTCTCTTTCACTTTCCCAGACAATTTTGTTATTTATTAATCAGGTATTAATCATACACCATTTTCTTAGAGTTTGTTGGATCGATTTATGTTGGCATTGATTTCCTTATGTGGCTCATTGGTGAAGTGAAGCACCAATTTAGCGAGTCTTACGATGGTGCCTATATTCAAATTTTAGTCCAGGGTATAATTCCATGATGTTTACCTGAAAACTTCCAGAATTACAAGCTACTAAAGACCAAAAAGGATGAATTTTATGAAGATTAAGAAACATTAACTGATTAATATAGGATTTAATCCTTTTTTGTCACACAAATTATTCTTCTTGAGTCTTGTTCTTTGAGAATGAGCAATTCACACGTGCTGTCCTACTATTTAAGCATGCAATTCATACATCCTGTCTCATCATTATTATAGAATTATATCCTGCTTATCTCCAGAAAACTTCTATGTTTTGCGTCCAAAATAGTCTCATCATCTTCACTTATATTGGTTTTGCATAATTTGTATCCTTGAACACATTGTAGATCAGGTCTAAGGTAAGCACATTTGGAGGATTTGGAGGGCCAATGGAGGTCACTTCTGGTGGAAATGCCCTTAAATTTTATGCTTCTGTTCGCCTGAACATCAAGCGTGTTGGTTTGGTGAAGAAAGGTGAAGAGGTAATTAACTAAGTCATTCTTAATATTTACCTGATTTATGAATTTAACCAATACTTAACATGTGGATATCAGTATGTTCACAGTAAGATTTCTTTGAAACAGAAATGGCCACATCCTCATGAGATGATGAGACTATTTCTATTTGAATTGTATCTTCTTGTACTGACCCACTGTTAGACACGCTACTGACGCATTGCTACTTTAGGCGCATGCATATGCTGTCAATATACTGAATAAAAATAACTGACCTTACAGATTAGCTTCCACATATAGTATGTAACATGTAGCTCTCCTTGAAACATTATACATGTAGCTTATCTAGCAAGTTTTTGGAAATGACAATGACCACTTCTGTTTGCAGACTATAGGTAGTCAGGTTGTTGTGAAGATTGTGAAAAACAAGCATGCCCCACCGTTCAAGACTGCACAGTTTGAACTAGAATTTGGGAAAGGGATATGCCGCAGTTCAGAGCTTCTTGAACTTGGATTAAAGCACAAGCTTGTTAAAAAGACTGCTGGTGCCTTTTATAATTTCAATGACGAGGCATTTCGCGGTAAAGATGCCCTTAAATCTTACCTTACCAAAAATGAAAGTGTTGCGAAAGAACTGGAGACGAATTTAAGGAAATTGATCGAAACTGAGGCACCTAGAAAGCAGGAGGCTGAAGGCGATTCCTTGGGTGATTTGCCTGAAGAGATTGTCACATCTGAAACATCTTCAGAAGAGGAACTGGCAGCTGTGATCGAAGCTTAACCAGTCATGATAGATCAACTAAGAGCAATATTGGATCCTGAAGAAATGCCATTTTGGTTGGACGGGCTGGCGGTGCCGTGTTAATCACATTGTGAACATCCTTCAGTTATTACTGTGCTTATACAGTATGGTGTAACATGAAGAGAGTTCGTCTGTGTGAAACTGTTCCGGGTGCTTCTGGGAAGTGAGGGAGGATTAAGGTAACGTGGCTATTTAGATTAGACATTTGGAAGTATCAGTAGCGTGCCGTCATGTATATATGCTGCATATCTGAAAGATTCCTCGTGTCTGAGTCAGGTTCAGCAACATTCTTAACAGAATGCTTCCACAATTTGAGTTCTTCGGCTCCATTTCCTGTGCTTACCTGATGATTTGAGAATACTAAAATGAATATTTTTTTTGGGGGATGATTCTGCGAGGAATACTGAATGCTTCAGGCATGTGGCCGGAAGAGTAGACCAAACAGAGCTTCTCCTTTGTTAATTGATCTGGGCTGCCCCGTTTGCTTGGCTCATCACCTCAACTACTCCACTTTTCTTCCTTCTATCACATATACATATATCTCTTTCTTATTTTTTTCACTGTTCACCTCTTTTTAAAAGTTATTTTTTAATTACTACTATTTATTTTCAGTAAAAAACTAATATGAACATCTCTTATATTTTTTAGTTATACCTTATTATTTTAATAAACAATAATTACGAAGAGAAGTTTAAAGTCGCCGAAAAACATAAAAAACTAGGCATCCTCCCACTCAGCATGAAAACATAGAAGTACCGTGCCATGACCTCTTCTTTTTCAGAAAACCAAAAAAAAAAACCCTGCCTTGTTTATATATCCAAGAAAAAACACAGCATCGTTCCACGTGGCCGTTTATGCATCCAATGATTTCTTGCCAGTACTAGTACTTTTTGTTCGTTGTGGTGTCCTGGTGTTAAAAGGTTTAGGTCATGGCCTTTTTCGTTTTATCCGAGACCAGAAGACAAGGTACTCCATTCAAGCGATCATCTCTCTCTCGGCCATTGGTTGACCATTCTTTTAGCAAGCCAACAACTATAATGAATGCTATAGGAGCATTGTTTATTAAGATCAGACGACAGTTAACAATCCTTGCTGCAGAGCGCATTAATCCAATTGGGCATCTGCTACCTGTTCAACTAAATCTCTTGGGGACTTCTCTTTCCTGAATGAATGCTACTAGCAAAACTAACGATCCATAAAGGCATTTATACCTGCACTCCTCGGCAAGAAATAGTTTCACCAAAGGATCTTTGCAGTCCTCTAGAACAAAAAAAAAACCAGCAAGTAAAAGCATCATTCCGACCAACAAAATATTCTTGGCTGTGTAGCAAACCAACCCCAACCTGCAGAGGCAGGCAATTTTATAGCCATCAGATTCGCATCAGTGTGGCTGATGCTACAGTGGTGGAGGCTTATTTGGCACTATTCACAAGTTTCATCTTTTTCTAAAATTTTGGCTTTTTGTTGAGCTTTTTTGCCGGTTCTTTTTTTCCCGTATTCGTTTGTATTATACGTAATGGGCTAACATATTTTTTTATTTTTAAATTTTTTTAAATTTAATTATGCAAAATAAGTCTCATCGATTCTGATCTTTTTGATCATTCTGTATTTTCAGCTATAAGTCACGGGCTTTTCAGCCACGTTGATCACAACCTACAGATGAGTCCGACCTTGCGCTGCAGAATTGATTGCAATCTCGAGTGTCAACACAGGCCCTTGTGCTCTGCAGCCACCTCAACCAATGCAATTGATTGCCATCTCGACACAGGCCCTTGTGCTTTGCAGCCACCTCAACCAATGCAGACGCCCGTACGCATGCATGGCAGTGCGAGCGGCACATTGGCTGGCTGTTGTTCCACATGAGCTGCACCTGGACTGAGCCTGGAGGCAGGCAGCACACACAGACCCATCACCTCACCTCCATTAAAAACTGCTCTCGAGCCTACGCAGAAACAGAACCAGAGGGGGGAACATTGTCATGTGCGCCTCACATGCACGCTCTGAGTGTAGCCTCTCTTGACCAAAAGGGCGGAACCACATGATGATTATATCACACCTTAGTTTTATACTCCCATACGAACACCGACACTCCTCTGTTTTGGCCATGCCAAACTTGAGTTTGGTGTATGTGCAGGGCCTAATATGCGTACATCTCTGTTTTGGCCATGCCAAACTTGAGTTTGGTGCATGTGCAGGGCCTAATATGCGTAAATGTATTTTTTTTAACAAGTCATAGCGTTCGTCTGTTCATTTTCTGGCGGGAGACATCTGCCACCTTAATCACGAATGATATATTTCTGGCAGTGATTAGGCAGTGATCAATTCGGCTTGAGCTTCGGGCTTCTGGCTTATTTTTTACTATTCATAAATTCCGTCTTTTTCTGAACTTTTGGCTTTTTGTTGAGCTTTTTTGCCGGTTTTTTTTTCCGTGTTCGTTTGTATTATATGTAATGGGTTAACATATTTTTTATATTTTTAAATTTTTTTAAATTTAATTATGCTAAATAAGCCTCACATCATTCTGATCTTTTTAGCGATTCTGATGTTTTCAGCCATAAGCCACGAGCTTTTAAGCCGAACCGATCACCACCTAAAGCACGGCGAGAAACATCTCACAGCACTATCAGAGAGAGAGAGAGAGAAAAGGACCAGAAATCTCGGGAGAAATTAAACAGAAAGAGAATTGAATCGCTCTTTCCGGTCCATCTGTTTGCTCCGGGGCCCGTTTGCTCCCTTTTGGTCAGGAGAGGCAGCACCGTGTACTGACTACTGAGAAGACACACATCAACTCATCAAGTGGCCCTCCCATCCGTATAATTCGTAAGAAATCTTGACATTGCCGTGACTAATTGCACATAAAAATCGTCTAAAGAAACATTACCACCAGATTTCAAATTAGTAGGATCAGTGGCACGCTACATTTCTTTGAATGCTTCGTTATTTCGTGAACTATTTTACTACAAATCAAGGTCCCACACATTTTGGTTTAAGTTTCTGGCTTATTTTTCATTATTTTTAAATTTCATCTTTTTCTGATTTTTAGCCTTTTTTAGCTTTTTGCCAATTCTTTTTTCCGTATTCATTTACATTGTCCATAATAGGTTAACCTGTTTTTTCTATTTTTAAATTTTAAAATTTAGTTACACCAAATAAGTCACTATCAACTATAATATAATTTCAGTTAGCTGCAGTGTAATTTTAGCATAAATTAGCTTATTTCAGTCTAACTGAGCGGTTCCCAAGACAGCCACTTGGCCCACTTCTCAATTTAATTTTCCACGCAGTGAGGAATTGAGCTTAGAGCAAGTCTTATAATCTGACCTTCATTTGGGTGTATGAATACTTACTGACTCACTTTTCACCTACTCATATAGTAGTTCTGACCAATTGAAGGTTGTATGACCTACTCCTTCCTCTCACAAAGTTTCTTAGTTCTTGTGCTTGGTGGTGTAAGTAGGAAATTTGGGCATTCGGTTTAGGTCTATTCGGTTCGGTCTATTCGGTCTTTGAAAAATTCGGGTTCTAAAAATGAGGACCGAATTTCTCGAAAAAAACAAGGACCGAACCCAAATAGACCGAATTTTTGTTCGGTCTATTCGGTCCACGAATTGACCAAATAAGATGGGACCCTTGTCACCCTCAAAATCAGTTATTTGGTCTATTCGGGTTCGGGTTATTTGGTCTATTCGGAATATTAAGTTCATGAATTCAAGAGACATATCAAATAATTCGGGTTATTTGGTCCAATTCGGTCTATTCGGGTCCGTTCAGTTCGGTTTTCGGTTTCGGGTTTAAAGTGCCCACCTAGCTGTAAGCTTACAGCTCACCTCTCTTCTCTCTCCTCCTCTCTCTCCTTCACCTCAGTATACAGTTAGCTTACAGCCTCTTATAATACTTGCTCTTAGACGATGGCGGGCGAGGGTTATCAATTTATCACCCATTCGATCATGGGAGGAGGTCAGCCTTGTTATCATCGCGAAATGCTAAACCAATAAATGCAGCTTATTTATGCCACCTTTTTTAACAATCAAGATCGACGTCATAAATAAATAAAAATAATCAATCCGAAAACCCGCGTTCTAGTTGAGCCACAGCATCAGGACATACATATGCCATGGCCGTACACGACTTGGGCATTTGCGATTGGTCATTTTCCTCTCCCAATAAATGTAATGAACCCATTGACGGTACGAGTAGTTTGACCAAATAAGGGCACTCAGTTCGACTGATTTATAGTTTATTTTATACTATATATGATTTATTTTATATTATAGTTGCTGATAGTTTTTTAGCATAATTAAATTAAAAATAGAAAAAAGGTTATTCCATCACGGATAATATAAACGAATACGAGAAAAAAGAAAAGGCAAAAAAGCTAAAAAAACTAAAAAGCTAGAAAAAAGATGAAATTAAGGAATAATGAATTAGAAATCAGAAGCTGAAACTGAAACGAATGGGGCCGATAACCAAAGAAATTAAGCCCAGGAATTAGGCCCTGCTGACCACCTAGCTATATGCTTAATCGTAGGTTTTGATCAGTTCGATCGATTAATTAATTACGAGTAGGAGAGGGAGGTCTACTGGTCATGGTTCTTTTCGATTGCAGTTGATGACTTTGAGTTTTAGAGTGGGTGTTTGTGTAAACGAACTAAATGCTAATAAACCGATAAGTAGTTTTGAAAAGCTTGTTCCAATAAACTGTTTCAAAAAATGACAAAGAAGCCCGGCCATACGAGGAAATGAAGCATGCAACAGCGTGTTAGGGTGCGCTTATATTGTTTTTTGCTGATAACTTTTGATATTTACTTATGAATAGTAGCATATTATAAAAAAGCTTGTAGAAATAGATACACGTGTGTGATTTTGACTGATATAAATGAAATTATTATAATATATACTATAATTGACTAGTAGATTTTATCTTAAAAATACTTTATTTAAAAACTAATATGATAGAAAAAATTATTTACTATAAAAAACAGTTTTAAAAATCAAAGCGACCAAGGCCTTAATGAGATAGCGCACGACGACACGGCCAGCTAGCAACCATGCATGATCGATGCACCCACGCACGCACGCAAATGATTGCGTTGCTCTTTTCCTCTCCGATCTCCATGCATCCCAGTTGTCCAAGCTTGGGCCACATGATATTACCATTAGTCCATAACCATTATTGATCATCGAGCTAGTCTACTGAAGGAACAACAGTGGAGCACGTATATAATACAATATGTTAAAGTTACTCGGTTTATTGTGGTCATAGCTATGTATGAGTTTGTTTCAACGTACAAGTTAATTTTAGAGTCCGTATCGTAGTTATCTCCGTGTGGTAGTCGTTGTGTTGGATATAAAAAGCCATATAACAAGAGGACACGAAGCGATTGAGGTGATCGAAACGAGAGGAAGTGTTACACGCGACGGCGGAGGAACGACGAAGTAAACAAGATCAATCGCAGAGAGACACGAGATTTTAACGTGGAAAACCCTCCCAATGCGAGAGGAAAAAACCACGGCGCCACCAAACAACAATCTTCACTATATCGGGTGAGGTTACAAAGCCGGGATTTACAACTCTAATCTCATATCCCAAACGGCGGCTTACAGGAATATATATACAGGAAACCCTAATTCGACTAGAATCGGGCCGGAGCGGAGCGAGTCCAAGTCGGCCTAATGTATAGAATTTGGATCACAAATCAACATACTCCACCTTGAGACAAATTCCTTCTGTAGCATAAACCAATCCTTCACCCAGAACACAACAAAGAAAGAAATACTTTCGGCGCCACATGACCTCTTGGGCTAAGTATAATACCAACTAAGCTTGAGCAAAGCTCAAACTTAGCAACAGAGGCTGCTTTGTCAACATATCGCAGGATTTTCATGAGTGCTAATCTTGCATACCTTTAGCTTACCCTTTGCAACAATATCTACGACATAGTTATATTTAATCTCAATGTGCTTTGTCCTCTCATGAAACATCGATCTTTAGTGAGATAAATTGCACTCATTGTCACAAAACAGATTAATGCAAGAATCAACTCCAAAGAAGCTCAAAGAAACAAACCTTTCACCAAACCGACTCTTTACTTGCTTCACACATAGCCATATATTTCGCGATGGTGGACAGCGCAACAACATCCTCGCAAATGTGCCTTCCACTCACAAGCACAACCTCCAATGGTAAATACATAACCTGTGAGCGACCCACGCTTATCCAAATCACCGGCATAATCTGAATCAACATAGCCAACGAGTTCTTTTTCAGTCTGCCAAACTTCAAACAAGCATTCGATGTGCCTCGCATGTACCGAAAATCCACCGAACGGCTTTCCAATGCTCTTTACCAGGATTAGCCATATATCTACCGACCAAACTCATAGCATAAGATAAATCGGGACGAGAGCAAACCATGGCATACATCAAAGACCCTACGGCACTAGCATACGGAACTCGGACATGTACTCAACCTCCTCATCGATTGCTAGGACATTGTGAAGTCGACAATTTAAAGTGAGGTGCAATGGGAGTACTCACGAGCTTTGAATCATGCATGTTGAAACGATGAAGCACTTTCTGAATATAATTTTGCTTGACTAAGAAACAATAAACGAAGCACGGTCTCTAGTAATTTCCATACCTAGAATTTTCTTAAGCACCAAGATCCTTCATCTCAAATGCATTGCTCAATCGAGACTTCAATGTAGTGATTTCTTTCTTGCTCTTGGCAAGAATCGACATATCATCAACATATAACGGCAAGTATATAGGTGATCCATCAACAAATTTAATGTAGACACAACTATCATAATCAGATCTTTTAAAGTTATTTGATAACATAAATGAATCAAACTTCTTATACCATCGATTTGAGAGACTGTTTCAAACCATATAAGGACTTCTTCAATTTGCAAACATGATCCTCCTTACTGGCACTATGAACCCTACCGGTGGTCCATGTATATCTCCTCCTCAAGATCTCCATGCAAAAATGTTTGTCTTCACATCTAGTTGCTCAAGCTCAAGATCACGCATAGAAACAATACTAAAGAATGTACGGATTGAGCTATGCTTCACAGCTGGGAGAACACATCATTGTAATCAACACCGAATCGACTAAAACCTTTAGCTACTAACCTTGCCTTAAATCTTGGAGGCTCACTAGAGATAGGCCCTCCTTCCTCTTGAAGATCCATTTGCAACGCACGGTCTTCTTATTTTTAGGCAAGCGCACCACGTCCCATGTGCCATTTTCTCCGGGATCGTGATCTCTTCTTGCATAGCTGAGATCCACTTCTCATGATCTCGAAACAATGGCTTGCAGTCATGTGAATCGGCTCATGAGTGTTCTCCACTGTTCAGACAACTAAGAGCATAATGAATCAAATTACACTCTTCAATTAATCGGGATCGAGGAGCACAACTCCTCTTTTCTCTGCGAAGTGCAATAGGTGATCGTCTTGCTGCAAAACAGAGATAAGTGCTGAACAGTATCAATAGTATCATCAATAAATTCATCTCCCGATCATCCACGTGCTCCACCGCACGCTCATATTCTCGCTCATCATCGATCATGCGGTACAATATCTATGGGTAAACTGTCATTAAACATCACAGATTCATTAAAAACAACACTACGCTCATGAAAGTTTTTCTTGTATCGAGATTCCATAGCTTATATCCTTTTACTCCGAACCATAACCAAGAAAGCAGACACTTAATAGCTCTAGGCTCCAATTTTCCATTATCAACATGAGCATAAGCGGTGCAACCAAAAACTTTCATTGTGAATAATCGGCAGTGTACTGACCATACCTCAATGGGAGTTTTCTTATTGAGTGGAATAGAAGCGACTGTTGATCAAATAGCATGCGGTGTTGGCGGCCTCGCCAAAAAGCGCTTGCTCATCTTTGCGTTGGACGCATGCAACGAGCCTTCGATATGATGGTTACGTTCATGCGCTCACCACACCATTCTCACTGCGGAGTGTGCGGGATGGTGTGATGCCTCACAATGCCTTCCTTCCTGCAATAATCATTAAACTCATGCGAGCAAAATTCACCACCATTATCGAATGACGCGGCTTTACCTCCTTCTCGGTTTGCCTTTCTATCATTACTTTCCAATCTCTAAAAGCAGCAAATGTATCATCTTTACCTTTCAGAAAATAAGGCCACACTCTTCTAGAGTAATCATCAATGATAGTAAGCATATAATTTGCACCACCATACGAGGTCTTACGAGAAGGCCCCCACAAATCAGCATGTACATACTCAAGTATACCTTTGGAGCGATGTACCGAGGCATTGAACTTTACCCTCTTGTGCTTACCAAAAATGCAGTGCTCACAGAAGTTCATCTTACTCGAGTGCACCATCCAGTGAGTTCCTCTTCATCAATTCCGCCATACCAAGTTCACTCATGTGTCCAAGACGCTTATGCCAGAGGTTAGTATTATTATCAGAGACAGTAGCAGCCGTGGCGGAAACACGCAATGCACTTCCTCTAAGCACATATAACTTGGCAGAATTCATATCACCAATCATGTAAACGAGAGAACCTCTTGATACCTTTAAAACTCCACAGGCGGAGTACTTGTACCCTTCATCATCGAGTGTCTTTGAGGAGATGAGATTTCTTGCCATCCTTGGTATATGTCGCACATTGTCCGATGTGCGAACCATGCCATCATGTGTCTGATCGAGCAGATCCAATGCCCACGATCTCACATGGGTTGTCATCTCCCATGCGAACGACATCTCCACTCTGCCGCGGGCTTATAAGAACTAAACCATTCTCTGTTAATGCGGATATGAAACGAACATGCCGAATCGAGTAACCATCCATCATGACCAAGAACACAACCGGCAAATCGACAAGACAATCTCCGAATCATTACTATCGACCGGAGACAACAGAGGCATTACCTTCGATTTATTTTTACGTTGGTGTGCGGCATTCCTCTTCTCCTTATTCTTTAACTTATAGCAATCCTCGATGAAGTGGTTCGCTTTCTTGCGGTGACTTGCGAACTTCTTATCCTTGGACTTTGAACGTCCTCTACCATGCGGCTCTTGTCGCGATTGTTGTTATCATAGGACTTCGCTCGGATCGCCACGGACACGCAACGCCTCGCCCTTGAAGGACGACGACTCACCGCACCATACCTTTCATCTTCTCCTTACTGCGGGCGCCTCATAAACCTCCGCTAGGGTTAGTTCATCACGGCTTAACAATATGGTGTCACGGAAATTTGAATGTGAACTAGGCAGTGAGCATAGTAACAGAAGACCTAAATCCTCATCATCAAATTTTACCTCCATGGATAACAGATCGGCCACGATCTCCTTAAAGACCGATATGTGGTTCAACACCGATCCTCCCTCCTGCAACTTGTGCGAGAACAACTTCATCTTCATGTGCATCTTACTGGTGAGATCTTTTGACATGCAGATCGATTCCAGTTTCACCCAAAGTTCTGCAGCAGTTTTCACCTGCAGCACTTCTTGCAAAATATCATTAGAAAGATGAAGTTGAATGAGCGAAAGAGCCTTACGATCTTTACGTTTCTCCTCAGGAGTCCATTGATCCTTCTCCTTCTTCCCGAAGCAATCTAGGGCCTCATCCAGATCCTGTGATTGGGCGAGTATCGCCCTCATCTTCACTTGCCACAGCGAGAATCTCGTCTTGTAGTCGAGTAGCGGTAGATCAAACTTCACCGACGCCATCGCGATGCCGATCTGAAAGACCTAGGCTCGATACCACTTGTTACACGCGACGGCGGAGGAACGGCGAAGTAAACAAGATCAATCGCAGAGAGACACGAGATTTTAACGTGGAAAACCCTCCCAATGCGAGAGGAAAAAACCACGGGCGCCACCGACAACAATCTTCACTATATCGGGTGAGGTTACAAAGCGGGGATTTACAACTCTAATCTCATATCCCAAAGCGCTTATGGGAATATATATAACAGGGAAACCCTAATTCGACTAGAATCCGGGCCGGAGCGGAGCGGAGTCCTGAAGCTGGCCTAATGTATAGAATTTGGATCACAAATCAACAGGAAGAGAAATAAAGAAAGCGGGGTGCTTTGGCTCCCGGAAAATATCGAGTTCATCATTTTTATAGATGTGAAACAAATTATGATCACGACAAGCAGAGGTGTCCGTAGAGCAGAAGACGTGGTCGTAAGCTTTACGACTATGGCGATCAAGCCTTCAGCGTGATTATAATTGAGTTACGAGTACGGTGATTGAGTGGTCGAAAGAGCGGTTACGAGAACCGTAGCGTAGCGTGAATGTGGTCGTAACTTTTATTGGCTGAAGTTATGAGTACGTGGTTGGAGTACGAAGGTGTGATCGGAGCGGTCGGAGTAAATAAGAAATGGTCGTAATGACTTTAAATGTGATCGTAACAATTGCTGAGTGATCATAAACTGCAACACAATATTTTTGCCGACTCGGAGAACACGAGGTCGAGACGAGGACGAGGAGGAGCAAATAATGCCGCCGGCTGGCGATCGATCGAGCTCCGGCCCTGCCCAATGCTTGATATGATATACTAGTATCCAGGAGTTTGTTAATCCAACAAACCACGCTGCTGACCACATAGAAACCTCAGAATGTGCAGGGGACTCGGAAGGTCTCCTCTCTCACCTGGCATGCCGGCCATTGGCCTCGTCCTTTTTCTCTGGCACACCAAGGCTACTCAAGTCAATCAGTGGTGGTCCGTGCGGTCCTGTTGGCAAGGGCCTGTTAGGCGTAAGATCGAGTCTGTCTTGAACAGACGATGTTTCTTCGGTTAACGACCAGATTAATTGTTGCAATAAGCTTAGAAAGAAACTGAGATGGTGTTATATATCTTCTAAGAACATCGACTTCATTAGAATATCAAAAATCACTGCATTGCACAGCAACATTTAATATATATGATCTCTATTCTGTTCTCCAACTGAAGCAAGCATACTACGCAATGAAGATTAATTTATTCATCTTAATCATCATTTTAGAGATCTTAATATTCAATTTAATTCTACTACTCAGGAGTCTCAGAGCAAACAACCAAGCAAAAGCAACACCGAGAGCCATAGGGCAGGGTGAGAAGTCAAGTCAGGAAGAGAGAATACTTAGTTTTCTGAAGAAATCTAGAATGCCTGGCCGAAACGAAGAAAATTCCGTTTTTAGTACGGTTTCTGATGCGCTTCGAGCCCTGCTCCCTATGCGTCCGCCCGCCCGAGCGCCGACCGCGTGGCTGGCGACCGCGATCGAAATTTTGACGCGCGTTTGCCGCTCCCGCCGAGATTCTTTTTCCGACCGCGCGACCGGGTGCGTGGCAGCCACCGTAAACGCGCGCTCGAACAGGTCCAAAACGGAATTTTCTGGGGCCAAATCCGAATGGTGCATAGGTTCAACAGTGTCCAGATTTCCTATGCCCCGAGCCCTACTAATGGCTGTCGGTGGCCGGGGCCGTGGGGCCATGTGATCGATGCGTCATGCTCGATGCTACTGCTACTGTTCGTCGTAAACATGACAATGCCTTGCTTAGTTTCCTTAATTTATGTGACGCCTTTCCTCTTAGTTTCCTTAAGTCATGCGATGCCTTTCCTTAATCTCCTCTCAACATCGGAGACTTGTTGTGCATCCACTCGATCGATCCATCGAGGTGGCCGGCCGGCCACCAGAACAACAGCAAGAATCTCGCAGACGCATGTGATCCATGTCACAAACTGTAAGGCCCTATTTCTGAGGACGTTTGGATTTTTTTATAACTATCTAAGATTATTCAGTTGTGAGTATCGTAGATAAGTGTACATTATTACTATCACAAACTTAAGCATAAAAATCAAACTTTATTACAGAATTAAGACTTAGTAGCTAAGTTTTATACAGCGGGACGTACAACCCAAAATATATTACAATATAAAAAAATCCACAGGCATACCTAAGTGTAGAATAAACCCTAACACCACCCGTCGTCTACATCGTAGTGCTCCTCAGCGTCATCTTCGTAGATTTCTGCATTTTCTTGGCAAGCATTTTCTGTTTATGATTTTAACAAGCATGAATACAATCAACCGTACTCAACAAGTCACATGGGAAAATGCTATATAACTATTTATCAGGATTTCCAAAAGATGGGAG
This sequence comes from Dendrocalamus sinicus, assembly GCA_036346575.1. Lineage (NCBI taxonomy): Eukaryota > Viridiplantae > Streptophyta > Magnoliopsida > Poales > Poaceae > Dendrocalamus > Dendrocalamus sinicus. The sequence continues at coordinate 56,847,695 of CM070642.1, read as the reverse complement.
TATAGGGGTTTTGTTAAAGTATGTGTGGATGCAATTTTATTTGTAAATATTTTGTTTTTAAACACAAGATAACAAATCATAAACTTCTTAAGGAATTTTGGGTTTCAAAACTTGATTACCAGACTTCAACATTTTCGAAATATTTCTAAATCTACTTATGCTTCGCTATTGGAACCACCCATTAAACACAGCTTCATTTACCGAAAGCACGACATATTTGAATACCACCTATTATGACTCTGAAGAGTTGCCCAACTTTACCCACAAAATTCCTCAGCCCTCATGACTGAGCTGAGAAAACAAGTTTGTTTCACTACTCATCTCTTTATGTAGCCTCTACCTGATAGACTAGGTATCCCCTGTCACAGAATACAGCGGTTTGGGTAGGGGAGGCCGGAATTTCGCTACCCATAGCAGGGTGCCTTGGCCGTGCGGCGGGTTTCGGCGACAGGGAAGAAAGGGGTTCGGGGAGCTAAGGCGATGGCTATGGGATACTTTGGGGTCAAGTAGAGACCACAGGAGAATGCAATTGAAGAATGATAAACCGTACATTAAGAATTGAAGTACGGTTCACCTTGGCAAATTCCGGTGGTCGGCGGTGATGCTCCGGTCGGGGAGTTGATCGGGTGTGTGGAGGGGTTCACTAGGGGTGTGTTTGGTTGCCTGAATCTCCTTCGTCCTGGCTGGGTGGATCCGTATAATCTGAGAAAGAGTATGTTTGGTTGCCTGTATGAGTGGATGCAGCCTGCATGAGCGAATGCAAAAATACGCCCTCATTCTGGATGGGTGGATACGCTCAAAATGAGCTTCACCGCCATCTGGATGGGTTGATGCGATGTATCTTATGCGGTCCCACGTGTCGACCTCTCGGGTTTGGTAGATCGCATCCGCTCATACAGCAACCAAACAAAGATCTCGCTTTTTGCATCCGCTCATGCAACCTCACCAAACATCTTCTTTTTCTGAAATACGATTCCACTCAGCCTGCATCCACTCAGTCAGGATATACGATACAACCTCCATCCACGAACCAAACACACCCTAGACTCCAATATAGTGCTTTGAGTGGGTCTATGCTATATATAGATGGGATAAGGCGGTTTGGTAGGATAGGGCTTGGTGATGGCAACTTGTGGCCAAGATCGGGAAAGGTCAGGGAGGTGCGGCTGGCAGGGAAGGTGTATTGGTGGCCTCGGGTGCAGCAATGTGGCGGTCAAAACTGTCAGAGGTGAGTCAGGTCCGCCATGAGAGCGAGTAGCCGAGAAAGACTAGAGGCGACGGCGGGGCGCGGCCGGCGATGCTGACTCACGGTCAATGCATTTAAGTGGCTTTCAGGGTAGGAAGGGCGAGGCAATACGGAGTCTGACTGGGTGGTAGCGGCGTAGCAGAGGCTGGAAAGCGCGAGAAGGCACAGGAGGCTTGGGGGCGGTGACAAAAAAAATCGGGCAGTGGTGAGATTTTTCTGCCGGTAAGCAGTGTTAGAGCGAAAATGGCTCAAGGAGGTGATATGGTAGGGAATTCAGGGCGCAATTGGCTGGGAATTGAGCTAGATTAGGGCAAGGTTTTGGGAGAAATCCAAATCAAACAAGAATTTCAAATCTTTTTGAAAATTTGATTTTGTTTCACAAACTAAGAGGCTTTAGTTGCGACAAAAAGCTCCATCGCGAGGCAATCAATAGAGCCCTGTTTAGGTTTAGCTTAAACGACCTCCCACCAGGAGTGCACTACGGAGCTTCCTTAGGCTTCAACTATCATCTTACAGAGCCAGCGCCCTCCCCCCGTGGCCATGAGCAGCCATGGATGGCTCTACCTAGGAGGAAGAAGAAGAATAGAAGAGAGAAAATGGGTTTGTTTCAGGCTGTTGGTCCATAATCACGAGTTCACAAGGCCTAAGTAGCAACAGGAATAAACAACTAATCCTTACATGTCACAACCGCAGATCTAATCCACCCCATACCACTAGATGCAAAATCATGGAGTAGAGAGTGACCACCTCAGCTGAACGGCGGTCGATGACATGAGGAGCGCAGGAGGTGCAGGGAAGCTGGGGCGGTGGGCGACGGCAGGCCACTGGCCGTGTGGTAAGTTTCCTCAAGCCTAGGGCAACGGCTGGCTGGGGCACTGGTTTGAGAGGGGAGAGGACGACAATGGTTGTCAGAGGAGAGGGGAGTTGGGAGTAGGTGGGAGAGGAAAGAGGAGGAGTGGAGGCCATCAGAGAGGAGGGGAGCCGGGAGGGCCAGAGGGGGACTGGGAGGGGGAGGGGGACTAGGGAGGAGAGGAGGATGGAGGAGTGGCGACTGACAGACACTCAAAGGAGGAGGGGACCTACCCAGCTGGGGAGGGGAGGCAGCTAGGCAGGAGCCAAGAGAAAGGCTGAGCTGCCGAGGAGAGGTGGATTTGTCGCTGGAGACTTGACTTGAGGCCCGAACTGGGGAAGGAAGGCCAGAGGCAGCTAGACATCCAAGAGGCCGAGGAAAGGAGGAGGTATCGTCGGACCGGTTCATTGAGGCCGCCAAGCAGAGCCAAAGGAGGTGGATGTGTTGAGGAGGTGAATGAGTAATGCTATGAGAGACTGAGAGGGGATTGAGACTTGAGTGATTGATCAACTGATATTTGTTGTGATTCTTTCCTTTTATTCTTGTTGATGTTGTATTACAAATTTGTATGGACAATTAGACAATAAAATCTACACTATCTAGTTGTATATTTTGTGTAGCAATGTATTTTATAATTTATTCGTAGATTTGCAATAATAGAGAAACAAACTTGGCAATTAGTAACTCTTAGCCTTCTACCTTGGCTCGGCTCAGCACCTCGGTGAGGAGAGAGAGGATGCGGCTTGGCACCTCGGTGTGGACGCAGCGGCCCACCGCAGCGAGGTCATTGCGGTGGTGGCTTGGTCAGGATGTTGTGAGCCGAGGCGCTCGACGCACATCGTGAGGAGCCGGCGACTGCAAGGGTGTTGCAGCCTTGTGGGGATGTTGGAGAGTCGGCAAGGGCGCAAGCGTGCAACGATGGGTGACCCACCATGGTGACGGAGAGCCTGCAAGGAAGACAATGAAGGGTGAGTCAGTAAGTCCTTTAAGCTTACCTTCTGTTTTCATCGAAGGTTGGCCACTATCTCCTACCATATATAAACTAGATTTAATTGCCAAGAGATGCCTCAGCTCGATCATCGTAACAAAATATATATCACTATAATAATCTTTGAGAGGACTTGTGTTTTATTTCTCCAGCAACATCAGCCCCTCTTTGAGAAGATATCCGCCGGAGTTTTTTCCCACGAAATTCCTATAAAATCCTGCATTGTAAACACACCTTAGGGAGAGAAGGCATCGCATAAGTCATGCTTGCATGTACACACGCACAAACTCCCTAATTAATCGTGTCAGGAGTAAACATGAAAGAAAGAAAACATTCAGTACACATGAATACATGGGAAGGAAAATGTTAAGAAAAACATACACACGAGTACGTGGGAAGGAAAATGTCCGTTTTTTCCGGCTACAGATTTATAGTTATGATTGATAGCTTTTGATTCTAGTGTGTGATTGTGCGAATGAGCCAAATGCTAATAAAACAATAAGCTACTTTGAAAAACCGATTCTAATAAGCTGATTTGAAATGGTAATAGAGAAATATTTATTTAGAGAAAATTATAAGACATAAGTTAAAAATAATTGTGCGTGCATGGCTGGCCTGGCAACCGATTGGTTGGCATCTTGGGGCTCATCACTAGGGGTGAAAACGGGTCGGGTTAATCCCGACCGATCCGGCACCGAATCCAATTGGTACCGAATCCGACTAGTACCGAATCCGGAGAAAAAAATATGGGTTAGGATATGGTAACAGCAATATCCGTCCGAATCCGATACATCTTCAAGTTTGATTTCAGGTTAATGCTACTATTTGACGTTTCATTTTCTTTTGCAATGGTAAAATAAAATCTTTCACATCAGCTATTAAATAGTAACACCAAGTCAGTGCGTCCTACTCCATTTACTGCACTGTATGCATTCCTTATAAACAAGTAGGGGTGCAAACGAAATGGGTTAATCCCGACCGATCCGACACCGAATCCGATTGGTACCGAATCCGGAGAAAAAAATATGGGTTAGGATATGATAACAGCAATATCCGTCCGAATCCGATCCGTTTTCACCCCTACTCATCACGCACGGAAGTACGCTGTACTTTTGAGTAAAGGCGACGAAACCATAGCCAGCATGTGGCGTAACGTGCTTGTGTACATGCTCTGCTCCACCCGTTTTTATATTGGAGACTGGTTCTGCCTAACTAGGTCGGCCAGACTATGGGTCTGTTTTTTTTATTGTAGCTTATAGTTTTTAGGTATGATTTATTATTTTTTGGTTATTTATGTGAGAGATTATAGAGTAATAAAAACTCACGTGTGATTTTTGTCGATATAAATGAAGTCGGTACAGTATATACTACAATTAACTAGTAGAACCTATCTTGAAAAGATATTTCGTTTAAAAAATAGTTACTGTAAAAAAGTTAAAAAATAACTTTTAAAAGCTGAAAAAACATGCCCTATACACATAGTTCATTCCCGGCTTTTTTTTTTGAACCGAATGTATACATATCAGTTCATGTACTATGCGATGGATGAGTAAATCGCACCAAAAGCTAGTGTCCAAATCTGTGCATTTGTGTTTCGCATTTCTGCCCTCGTTATGTTATGTTCATCTCTCTGTGGAACAATTAACCAGCAGGTTCGATAACCTGCGAGATTGTCCTTCAGAATCAGATGCCAACTAATTGAATTTTCCCACCAAAGAAATGGAAGCAAATAAAACCATAGAAACCAAAGAATGTATGAGAACCATGTCTCCCTTCTTTTGTCCTCTAAATCATCATTTCGCCAATACTATCAATCCTCTTCTGATACAATCATACAAAAAAACATGCTGATTCCTTCAAATCAAATGGATTATACCTAATTACCATCCAAATTCAGTTCCATTTTCTTTCTCAAAGAAAAATCTCTATTCGCAGTACACAAAAAAACCCTATTGGCACACTACAGTGTTAAGAAATCATTGAGGAATAGACGAACGACAATAAAATCCATACAATTAATCACCAAGACCACACTAAATCAATTACCAAGAGATACAATTGAGAGAGAACATCAGAACATAGTCTTTATTGATATTAGATCCCTTCTCATGTTACATAGGCTTCTCTATTTATAGTCTAAACCCCTTAGGCTGTGCAGCGACGACCGGTGTAGGATCAAGAATAACTGACTAGAGGGGGGAAATAAGTTGTTTAAAAATCATCTTGCCTTCTGATAACAATTATCTCAATTTTAGTATAGCAGGATTTTAAAGCAATTAAAACCTATACAATTCTAGTGTGTCTAAGGCACTATAAGTATAAGTCTTTACAAAAAGCTTTAACACAAGTAAATATGATATACATAATATACTAGAAATACAAGAGCTGAAAAAGAGGCAACGAGATAACCAATGTACACATGATGTTTTACCGTGGTGATCGAAAACTTACCGGTTTCCACTAGTTCACATTGAGAAAAGCCTAAGCAACTTGAACCGGCTTCACAAATTAATCCTCAGCTCCTCAATCCACTAATGGTTGTCCTTCCTTCACTCCGAAGATGGTGGACATCAAACCACTCACAAATCGACGCCGGGCTTCTTCACAACCTTCTTGAAGAAGTCACCGTGCAAACTCTCACCAAGCCGTCCAGGTCCCGGCAAACACAGTAAAGAATCACAGCTTCGCTTGACGACAATTAAATGCCAAAAGATCAATCTAAAGATGAAATACACATGAGATTTCCTGAAAAATTCAGGGCGACCGAAAGTACCGTAGGTCAAAGGCTGCTACTTCTGCACCAGTTCTGACATAAAAGTAATAGCTATTTTAGAGTTTCTAAACTAGCCGTTGGAAGTCAGCGCAGAACTATCGCTGTTACAAACCCGGTAGTTCCGATGTCTGGAAGTTCTAAAAATTCGGCGCAGTACTTTTGTTTTCTTTGAGACCAAGAGTTGGCGCTCTCTGGAAAAAAACATTCCGCTCTATGATAATTCCACCGTTAAAATTTTGGTACTTCCGTTTTTCCAAACAGAGCATAGATTGGCTATCAGCTTTGGTTTTAAATGAATGCATGATCCTAAATTGATCCTAATGGCACAAACATATGCTATCAAGCTACGTACTAGCCATGATTCCTCTTAATGGTATGACATTTATCCTATAATTTGGTCTTCCATCCTTTCTCCTAAGACCGGTAAAAGTGAAAAAGGATCCTAGTCTACATATACCTTTGTCTTGAGCCACTTTGATCTTTATGTTGACTCTTAGCATACGTCTCATCATCATTTTAGGGACTAAGCCTATTAAACACTCAATAAATATGTCAATCTCATATTCACATAAATTCATTAATTACTAAAACCATTTTTAGGGGCCTAGATGCTTTCAGCCGGTGGTTTCGAGCACTGGCAATTAGCTGGGGAACCGAGCTATGGCGACCGGCGGAGTTGGCGGCGGGGTTGACCTCAGCTTCAGGCGACGGCGCCGAGATTATCTTCGAGTGGCTCCGGGTGTGTGGCAGCGGAGGCGGCGGTGCGACCCAGGCGCGTGGCAGGAAAGGCTTCGGCGGCTGGTGACCAGCGAGTAGCCAACTACTTTAGGCGCCGATATCATAGTGCCAAAACTGTGTGTGTGTGGGTGATCTCGATTCATTGCATGATTCAGATGATTCGCACATCAATCAATCCAATTTTAATCTATCTTGTCAAATCGATCTAGAATATAGATGTCTAATTCTACTGGATTAGAGAGTTTATTAATCATGCATATAAATTATAGATCAATATGAGACTAGCATCAACTAGAACTCATCTGATCTAATCATGGCATTGCAAACGAATCCAGTATCAATCTAGATTGAAATATGAATCACAATGCATAATAGATTGGTTCATGATTTGCATACCTTTCGTCTTAGAGATCGATTCGTGCTAATAACGTGTTAAGAAATCATTGAGGAATAGATGAACGACAATACAATACACACAATCAATCACCAAGAGACACAATTGAGAGAGATCACCAGAACGTAGTCTTTATTGATATCAGATCCCTTCTCATGTTAAATAGACTTCTCTATTTATAGTCTAAACTCCTAGAAGCAGTTCTTGTATTTGCCCACACTATAACCTTTTAGGTTTCGTAACATACAACACATGTAGGCTCCAAAGGACGAGGAGAATAGGGAGCTTGCCGCGTGTACAACCTGGATGACTTGTTGCATTGATGGCTACAGCCAGCTAGGGGTGAAAATGGGTCGGGTTATTCCCGACCGATCCGACACCGAATCCGATTGGTACCGAATCCGGAGAAACAAATATGGGTTAGGATATGGTAACATCAATATCCGTCCGAATCCGAATATCCGTCCGAATCCGATACATCTTCAACTTTGATTTCAGGTTAGTGCTACTATTTGACGTTTCATTTTCTTTGCAATGGTAAAATAAAATCTTCCACATCAGCTATTAAATAGTAACATCAATTCAGTGCGTCCTACTCCATTTATTGCACTGTATGCATTCCTTACAAACAAGTAGGGGTGCAAACAAAATGGGTTAATCCCGACCGATCCGACACCGAATCCGATTGATACCGAATCCGATTGGTACCGAATCCGGAGAAAAAATATGGGTTAGGATATGGTAACAGCAATATCTGTCCGAATCCGACCCGTTTTCACCCCTACAGCCAGCACAATGCGCAGTAGCAGGGTGGTGCCAACGTGGCGCAGGCGCGGGGCGGGGCCCAAGTCAATGGGCGCCAGCATTGCTCGTACGATCGCGCGTGCGGGGCGATGCTGTCCGTCCACGTGTACGTAGGGACACCGGTCCTCCGATATGAGGAACTTAAATTATTGTGGCCATGGGGCCCTAATGTAGCGGGTGTATCCAACGCCCTCCCCATCCTCGGAGCAAATTGTGAATAATCTGCAGAATGAGGATTTCTCCACATGTATGTGCCCCATCCATACCACATAATATGCTTTGAGATTTGTTTGTGGTCATTGTAGTTGTAGGAGTAGGCACACTACACGGTGCCCAAGCAGTAGGCTACACTACTAGGCAAGTTTCGCAGCTTAGAATTAAATTAATCCGAGTTCCAAGGTATCGAATTGTTAATTTGCTAGTGTATTCCTCCGTAACTGAACCGAATGATCAGTGTGTCCACATATTCAAGAGAATTTGCAGATCGGTGGTGAAGATACATAGTCTGTATTTATCATGTGTGCAGTGCAGTGCAGTGCACTGTCTTCAGCAACAACGAACAACGTGTACAAACAGAGGACTGTTTAATGTCGATGGAGTGTTGTTGATGGCGATATTGGACTGTACATGGTGAACCAAATAAGTAGCCCTGCATGATGCATCAGGGGGAGTCATATCTGATCGACTGCCTCTTTTTTTCCTCCCCCGTTCTATGTACGTCTAGCTCGGCTTGACATTTGGGTAGCCAACACTGATGGATGAATAATTCTGCATGTTCTACTTACAGTACTACCAGTAAATTCGGATATTATGCAATTGTTACCGTGGACGGTAAATTACAAGAGTTCTTACTAGCTAGAGTAGTAGTAGTGGTAGTACTACAACTTTCTTTTATGGTGGGCAATGCTGGTCAAAATGTATCTTGAATAGTTGCATAACTAATGCAGGGTTTAGGCATGTTAATTTGTGTGTTACACTAATGTACCCAGCTTTCTCATTTTCCATACATCAAGTTAGTACTATCGAGCTCTATAGCCATTATATATGCTCGATTTACCCTTTGCCTTCCCCATCACAAATGATCTGAAATTTGGGAGGTTTTGTTCTTGTACTCAGCGCATGCATAATGCCACGTGTGTTCTGTACCATAGTGTATTAGATTAGCCAGCTTCTCTATTACTTATGTTTTAAAGATTGCTATGACTACTAAGTACTATCTTTCCATTATAAAAAAGGTTAGTGGACAATATTTCCTGCGTCAAGATTGTTGGTGCAGAAACATCCAGCACTTTCAAAAGTAAAAAGAGAGAAAAAGAGGGTTAAGACTAGATCATGAGTAGACTGCTACCGAAGTAGTATGTATAATCACTGGGTGGGCAATTACATCATGCAAATTAGTGGTCAATTATCTTCCTATCGCCCTTTCTCTTCAATCCATGAATCAACCAAACTCGTCCACCCAAACATTAACATCTTTCCCCAATTCTCTGCTGGTAAATTAAGGTGCTAATAATACCTTGACACGTACAAGCCTATCATCATCTATGACTCCCAAGTGCTTGTCGCTTAAAGCCTCATGGCATCTCCTAACAAACATATATTTTGAGTTAGCAAGTGCTCCCTTTTTTTTTGTAAGGAATAAAATAGAATCTGGTTGATTATTTGCTTTGTGTGAGGATCCACTAGAAAGCAAAGCTTGATCTAACTCTGACAGATTTAAAATTCTAAAGGGAAGTGCATGGATCATCGGCCAGTGGAGGGGCCTTTCGCACACGCATAGTTTCCTTAGATTAATTGGTTGGTTAGTACATAAGAAATTGATTGGCATGTCAAGATTTGGTTTTTTATTCTTCCTGTCTCAGTGCTATGTTTGGTTCTGGCATCTCATGGAATCAAAGACCCCCAGCAGAAAGCATAAAAAAAACTTTCAACTTGGGGTGGTCACTATGCTGGCACTAGCTAGATCTCTGCGTTGATCTTGGTTTGAGTTGTTAAATTTGGGATCAGATTTGCCATTTGCTGCTCATCAATGGATTCTCTAGGGAAAGGGTGCATGGAAGTGGCAATGTTTGGGCACAGGCAAGTTGGCTTATTTTGTGGGGGTGAGAGAAACATGTGTTGGTTGTCCAAATTGCGGTGAGGCACGCATGAGAGGACATCGTATCACATTACTGGTTTGGCTTTGGCCAAGGGAAAGGAACTACTTACCTTGTTTCAAGAAGGGAAAGGCACTGAATAATCAAATGAAATTTCATGGAGATAACCTTTGTTGTAAAGTGTCTAGATACACTTATTTTAATTTATCTCTATGTCGGCGTAGTTCTTTTCGATTCATGGCTTATGTCTTATGATTTTTTTCGAACAAACAAATGGGACGATTTCACTGTCGCCGTTTTGAAGCAGCTTATCAGGACAGTCTTCTCGAAGTGGCTTATCAGTTTATCATCATTTGGTTTGTTAACATAAACGTCTATGTTAGAGTCAAAAATCATAAGCCGTGACAAAAAGAACCCATCCGATTTCTACTTACATGTAGCCTAGTTCAAATACATTGACAAGATGACTAGCTACATATACTTGTTCTTTCTTAAGGTAAAAGGGAGAGAAAAACATCATAACTGTTTTGACCAAGTAGTTTAAACATCAGTATCATGACGAGGGAGGGAGGAAAAAAAATCACGGCATCTCATCGAAATCTTCATCGATCCTTTGATCGGTATTCTTTCCTACCACAAGTATTTGACTGCTTTTACTAAAAACAAAGGCAAGTATCCTATACAAGAAATGTCTTTTCAGGTAGTAGTTTTTGATAATTATAATCTGATGAATTTTTGAAAATGACTAGCACATTTTTTTATCATAGTTGTTTTAGAATGATTTATTGATAGGAAGAATTCCAACAGCAAATGTTTGTAACGGTTAGCTGTGTTTGCTCAATACCAATTCCATAATATTCTTCTGGTACTGAACATCCAACTATATCTTGAAGGAATAATAGCAGAACAAATCTAGTTGCTTGTATTAGGGCATCTGTAGTGTATGAAAATAGAGGATCTTAAGTCACCTTAAGGTCAACCTTATATATTACAGGGGTGACCTTAAGCAGACTATAAGCAAAAAAGACTTAAGGCTGGTCCTCAAGTTAAAGACCTAGCCATAAGCATTAAAATACAATTTTTCTTTATCTGCCAAGTGGGACCGTCTTAAGCCTCCTTGGGTTATATACACTATAGAGTCGACCTTAAGGTTTAGATAGGACCTACTTTAAAACCTCTTAGGTTATATACATTACAGATGCCCTTACATGATTAACCTTGAGAGAAAGAAAACCACATCCTAAATTAAAGAACACAAACACCAAAAAAGGAACCCAACCTTCCAAAGTTTCAGTGCGCAATTTATAAATTGTACAACACCCTTAGGGAGCGATCAACATGGCTTCCATAAGCTGGCTGCAGCTTTTTTGTCACTATTCGTAAGTTTCGTCTTTTTCTGAATTTTTGATTTTTTGTTGAGCTTTTTTGCCGGTTCTTTTTTCCAGTATTTGTTTGTATTATACGTAATGGGCTAACATATTTTTTTTATTTTTAAATTTTTTAAAATTTAATTATGCTAAATAAGTCTCTCATCATACCATGATTTTTTTCACCAATTACATTGTTTTCAAATATGCCATGAGCTTTTCAAATTAACCAATCACCCCCTTAAAACCACGGACCTGCACACTAACCAACTACCAGATGTCCACATCTCACGTTTCACAAATAAATATTTCCATGAGATGGAAAACTTATCCAAACTCCACCGAGAGCATGAGAAAATAAAAAAATAAAGCTTCAACCATATTTTTTTGTGGTAAAACAACCTTTACTTCAATAAATAATTAACTGATAGAAAACCCCACAGAAAAAATGCAATTTCATTTTTCCGTTGCCCCCCCCCCCCCCCCCCAAAAATCTGAATAAAATCCACCACTCTCCAACGCTCCCCTGTCTCCATTATTCCTCTCCTCCCCTCGCCTCTTCCGCACCGCCCCTGCTGCTCCCCTGCCACCGCCGCCAGAGACCGCCGGAGCCACGTGGGCACCCCGCCGGCGAGATCTGCCCGCCGCCGAGCCTTCTCGAGGCATTCCCCCTCCCTCTCCTCGCCCGAAATGGTGCGGTTCTGACCTGTCTTGGCCTTCATGGGTCGTTCCTTTCTTTCCTTTTTCTTTCCTTTCCGCGCTGTTCCGTTCAAAAGGTTAGGATTTGGAGGTAGCTTTGGTGGGATTGTTTCGTTGTGTTCTTCTCTGCTCCTTTTCTGAGCGACTTCTTGCATTGGGGATCTCTGGGAGTTTGGCGAGTTCTTGCAGTTTCAGTGAGCTGTAAGTTTACGCAAATGAGTTTCCTTTTGTTGGATTTTTGGTATATCATTTAAAATAAAAATAAGTCTATTTTACCCTCTAAACTATAAACAATCACTTTTGTTTAATTTTTAATCTTTAACCATGAAGACGGTTATCTGGCCTGTTCTTTTTAGCTTCGATTCATGACTTTTAGACGTGTCAACTCTTCTAGCTCCGGCCTCCTCCCCTAGCTCCGCGCCCGCCTCCTAAATCCGGCTGGGAGCTGCGCCGCAACGAGAAGGAGGAGGAGCACGAGCACGGCAATGGGAAGGGTGCTAGTGCTAGGGCATGGGGCAGCGGCGGCCATGGCTTGAGCTCGCAAGCTTGGGGAGCTTGTCGCATGAGAGAGAGAGAGAGAGAGAGAGAGAGAGAGAGAGAGATGGGAGGAAGAAGAGGATGAAGACGGGACCATGATGTGGATGCTGACGTGGGCACCACCGCGCCAGGTTAGTAAAACTTGTGTATGTAGGTGCCACGTCAGTAAAACTAGGATAATTTTGGTCTATGGGGATAATTAGTATTAAGAGGTGAGGGTCGTAAAATATCCGGTTTACAGTTTGAGATTAAAACTTAGACGATCATAAATTAGATTTATTTCTTTAAAATATAAATTCAAATGGGAGATTTGGAAATGTGAAAACGATGTTTCATAGCACCCCTTATCTTGTTTCCTTCCCCACTTGGGAGGAAACGGAAAAATTGCTCATTTGCCCACTCTTGAGTGCGTACATGTCAGTAAGATAACTGGGGTAAATGAGCAAAGTGTATTTTTATGAGTGGGGCAAATGAGCAAAAGCCTTGGAGGAAACTGCTTTAAATTCTAGTGTTAGTTTGGGTGAGACCACATGCACAGCACTGCGAATATTTTGGTACCTTGGATTTGTTCAAAAGAGGTGAACTTGGTCAAAATCATGGGCTCCAGGAGCTGGAAATCTCAAATTTGGTAAAAGAAAGGTCCTGTTCAGTTAGTAGTTTTCCGAAAGGTGCTTCTTGGAGAACACTGTGTTATAAGGCTTGCAACTGGTACTTTTTTTACTATTCTTATCTCTTTCTTTCGTACTAATTCCTGGAAGGTTGCTTTGCCCCATTCTCCAAGTCCATACCTGTTCTTTTCATTATTCCTAAGGGAAAAGTTATCTGATTATCTGAAATGTGAATAGTGTTGAGAGTGATCTACTGACCCGAAATGTTTTTCCTTCTGAATCTTGCATTCAGATGTTGGAGCTCAGGTGGTAGTCAACTATGGATGCAATAGAGGCCGAGGAGGGTCCTTTTTTGGCTAATGATGCCAAGGTATCGTCTTAACAGTGGTTTTTATCTTGATGGCAGCCAGAATATCTACTGTTCCTGTTATTAGTCTTCCTTTTTGCAAGTAGATTTAAAAGGCTGTTGTTTCTGTGTAAGTAGTAAATTCTGAAATTATTAATTATTTCAATGGTACAATCATAATATTGTCAGATTTATAGGATGCCCTTTTTAGAAAAAAAAGGAGTACTTAGCAGGTCTATTTTGTAATCTGTAGAGCAAATAATTTTTTTAAAAAATTACCGGAACCTTATGTCTTCTCTTTTTTGGGATTTGTTTGTTGGTAAAATCTGAAGAATTGTGGTTTATGCAGTTGCACGCCGGAATGTGTAGAGCGTTCCATCCTGTGGTTTCTAAACTTTTAGCAATTTTCCCTTTCATCGAAGCGTCAAGACCCAGAAGCAAGTCTGGCATACAGGCACTGTGTTCATTGCATGTAGCTCTAGATAAAGCCAAAGGCCTTCTTCAGCACTGTGCAGATTGCAGCAGGCTTTACTTGGTAAGTTGTTGTTCCCCTCTCCCCTACAGCATTCTGGATAATATTAGGTTGAAAAATTGCCATGGAACATGGCCACCATTGCTTATGAAGATTTATGGCATTGGAACCATTAAAATATTGAACTCTTGCACTGATATAATGATATTGTTCATTTGCAGGCCATCACTGCAGAAACTGTGCTTTTGAAGTTTGAGAAATCGAGAAGCCAACTTCAGGAAAGTCTTAGGCGTGTTGAAAGCATAGTAACGGAAGATATTGGTTGTAAGGTATTTTGTGTGAAAATCTAATTAGCTCAATTAACTTGCGCTTCTAGTCAATTTCTTTGGATCACAAATCCCACAGCTTGCCTTAGATCTTTTTTATGGTTTTACAATTTAGTGCAATGCGAGCTATGTCCTTAGTCCTGACATCCTAATCCTGTTGGCGCAACAGATTGTAGAGATTGTTGGTGAGTTGGAGGAAGTTGTATTTACACTGGATCAATCAGAGAAGGAAGCTGGTGACGAGGTGATCAATTTGCTCCAGAGAAACAGGAAACTATATAGTTCCAGTGATAGTGGGGAGCTTGAAGTCTTTCATATGGCTGCACTGAAGCTGGGCATTACATCTTCTAGGGCAGCACTCACTGAGAGAAGAGCCCTCAAGAAGCTAATTGAGAAGGCTCGTTCTGATGAAGATAAGCGAAAGGAGCTTGTTGTGTCATACTTGTACAATCTCATGAGGAAATACTCAAAATTTTTCAGAAGTGAGGCTGGTGATGATACCGATTCTCAAGGATCGTCTCCGTGCTCACCTACAGTATTAGGCATGGACGATATGTATGGGCCCTGTGGAAATGGCCGAGCATTCAGTACACAGCTTTCAAGCATTCAATCATTCAATTCGAGGCTTGGATCATTCAATTGTAGACATAGTGGTCCAAGGTCCGAAAACATGTCAATTCCTCCCGAGGAACTCAGGTGTCCCATTTCCTTACAGCTGATGTATGATCCAGTTATCATTTCATCCGGGCAGACTTATGAGCGTGTTTGCATCGAGAAATGGTTTAATGATGGCCACAGCACATGTCCTAAGACTCAGCAGCAACTGGCTCACCTGTCTTTGATTCCAAATTACTGTGTTAAGGCCCTGATTGCCAGCTGGTGCGAGCAGAATGATTTTCCAGTTCCTGATGCTCCACCGGGATCCTTCGATGTAAACCGGAGACTTGCTTTCTCTGACTCTGAGGCAACAGGTTGTGTGTCTGTCGAAAGTTTCGTGAAGGGTGTCAAGGTGGTTCCCTTGGAGAACGGGAGAAAAGAAGAGCCAGCAAACAGCGAATCGGGAACGTTAGATGACAGCTCTTGTTATGATTTCGATATGAATGAGGGTTACCGGAACTTGCTGCTCATGCTTCATGAAAGAAACAACATACGCAACCAGTGCAGGTTGGTGGAGCAGATAAGGTATCTTCTGAAAGATGATGAGGAAGCAAGGATCCAGATGGGCTCAAATGGGTTAACTGAGGCGCTCGTTCAGTTCTTGAGGAACGCTGTGCAAGATGGAAATGAGAAGGCACAGGAAATTGGTGCCATGGCTCTTTTCAACCTTGCAGTCAATAATAACAGGTACGAAGTTTATTTTTCAGTTCGTGCTTGTCAATTACAACTAGTTGAGTACTTCATCTACATCATTTTGACCTTAAACTGGTAAAGTGCTGTTTTCTCTACAAGTCTTGCTTATCAAACCTTGTTTGTCTCTTTCAGAAACAAGGGACTTCTATTGTCTGCCGGAGTAGTCGACCTACTGGAGCAGATGATATCAAATCCATGCCTATCTGCTCCAGCCACGGCACTCTACCTTAACCTTTCCTGCCTCCCTGATGCAAAGAACATCATTGGTTCGAGCCAGGCTATGTCGTTCCTAGTAGACCGTCTGTACGGTCATGAGGCCCGCGACACGAAGGGCAGCTCCTGCAAGCATGATGCCCTGTACACCCTGTACAATCTCTCCAACCACCAGGACAGCATCCCGTCACTTCTGTCAGCAGGCATTGTGGACGCACTGCACTCTCTCCTTACAGAGTCTTCGGCGTCCGGGGGCCTTGGTTGGACAGAGAAGGCTCTTGCGGTGCTCATCAGCCTTGCGGCGACCCAGGCTGGAAGGAAAGAGATCCTGTCCAGCCCAGGGTTGATCAGCACGTTGGCAATGCTGCTGGACACCGGCGAGCCAACGGAGCAGGAGCAGGCGGTGTCCTGCCTCCTCATGATGTGCACGGCCGACGACAAGTGCATCGCACCGGTGCTGCAGGAGGGAGTGGTGCCTTCCCTGGTTTCCATCACGGCGACCGGCACAGGGAGGGGAAGGGAGAAGGCCCAGAAGCTGCTCAAGCTGTTCCGGGATCAAAGGCAGCTGGACGGCGATCAGCCTGCGCCGCATCAACCACAGCAGCAGCAGCAGCAACAGCTGCTGGCGGAGACTGGGAACGGTGCCATGTCCTGCAACCAGGAGTCGAAGCCGCTGTGCAAGTCGAAATCGAGGAAGCTGGGGAGGACACTGAGCTCCCTGTGGAAGAACAGGAGCTTCTCGCTGTACCAGTGCTAGCAGAGTTTGAGCTGAGTTGATCAGTGGATATGTACATCTCATCTTTCTTGTTTTCTGGATCTCTCTTTCTTTGCCTTTTTTTTTGTGCTGTTGCTTCTTTGGGTAAAGTAAAAACTGTGTTCTTCCCCCCCTTCTCGGTGGGGTGATGTAGGGCATTTTCCCCGTTTGGCTTCTCAAGTTATGTGTATAGCTCATCTTCACTGTACTCTGATTCTCTGCCTCCTCGTTTTATCAGATGCTTCTCTCACTTTAATCCAACAAGTTGCAAGCAACTGTTTTTTTTTTCCGAGTCTACAGAATGATTCGTTGTTCACTGACAGGTGGGCTCCACGATCGTGAGGGGCGAGTAGCTGAAGTTCAATTGGTTTCAGAAAAAAAGAAGCTGAAGTTCAAACTTCAGGTACAACAGTAACTTTTTACTCAGGAAGGCAAACAGTTTTGAGCAGAGATTTACTGCTATTTGGTAGTAGAGATTATTGACGGTTGGTGTGAGAAAAGGACTCTGCTTGGCACTACATGCAGATGCAGTGCAGTAGCGATGATGTAGGGTAAGATTGACGGGACATGAGCCTACTGAAGATAATGACACAAGTTCTGAAAAAAAGGGGAAAATCTATCTTTCGCGTGTGCGTTCAATAACGAACGGACAGTATACATAACAGTTAGATGAGATCACTTCGTGTGTTGCTTCGTGCGTTGCTATAGGGAAAGACATAGCCCTCATCTATTCCTTCGATGAGGCTGATGGACTTAGATTGTATAACTACAGCCACTAAAGTATTCTTTGTTTCAAACCAGGTGAGCACTACGTGGTCTAAGTCCCACTTGAGTCTACGACGAGGTAGATTTGCTCTTAACATTATACTGAATTTGCTTTTAAAATTATATTGAATTTGCTCTTAGAATTATGCTGATATATTCTAATAGACTTAAACTTCATAGCTATAGCCACTAAAGTATATTTTATTCCAAAACAAAGCATGCACTGTACGGTCTATGGTGGTGATCGGTTCGGCTGAAAAGCTCATGGCTTATGGCTGAAAATACCGTAGCTGGCTGAAAAAAGCACTGTAGCTGACAGAGACTTATTTAGCATAATTAAATTTAAAAATTTTAAAAATATAAAAAATATGTTAGCCCATTACGTATAATACAAACAAATACGGAAAAAAAGAACCGGCAAAAAACCTCAACAAAAAGCCAAAAGTTCAAAAAAAAGACGAAACTTATAAATAGTGAAAAATAAGCCAGAAGCCGAAGCCGAGTTGATCAGGGTATGTCTCACTTGGGTCCGTGATGAAATGGATTTGCTTTTAAAATTATACTGAATTTGCTTTTAAAATTATATTAAATTTGCTCTCAGAATTATACTAATTTGTTCAAACGAACTTAGACTGCACAGCTATAGATACTAAAGTATGCTTTTTTTTGTTTGGTATAAAGCGCTGGATAAAAGTAACGGTGACAGAAATGTATATTTTTGTTGTCTAGTTATTTGTGGTTGATGTGCCAATGAAAATCTCATAAAACGCACGTACGAAACGTAATAACATCCAAAAAGAAAATTGCAATGAGAACGTGAAATGAGGGCCGACTGCCGACATGAATGGAGGTACGAAACACAGGGAAATTTAACTTTTTGCCACTTTTAACATTGCCACATACTCAAATACCATCCTCTATATTGCAATTAACATTTTACCACTCTCCAGCCTACGTGACGCCTAGTTATCGCCATGTCACGCCGCGCCTCCGCGCCGCGCGCCGCCGGCCCTCCTCGCCTCGCCTCGCCCGCCTCGCGCCGCCGCCCGCCTCGCCCGCCTCCGCGCCGCTGCCCGGCCTCCGCGCCACCGCCCGGCCTCCGCTCGCCGCGCCGCGCCTCCCTTCCTCGAGTCCGTGGCCGGATCCGCCGGTGAAGCGCCGCGTCTCGAGCCAATTCATCGCGCGTGGGCATCTCGTGGCACCGAGCATCCCCCCCTCGCCGGACCCGCCGCCTCCCGGCCAACCGCCGTCTTCATCCTCGCCGCGCCGCCGCCGCCCATCTCGGCCTCGACCGACGCCCAGTGAGCTCCGGATGCCCGTAGATGCTTCACCGTCGAGGAATTGGGCTCCCATCACCGAGCCGCCGGCGGATCCCGCGCCGGACTCGGGAAGGAGGAGCGCGCGCGAGCAGCGGGAGGCGCGGGAGGCCGGGCGGCGGCGCGGGCGCGGGGAGACGCGGGCGTGACATGGTAGTGACTAGGCGTCACGTAGGCTGGAGAGTGGCAAAATGTTAATTGCAATGTTGAGGATGACATTTGAGTATGTGACAATGTTAAGAGTGGCAAAAAGTTAAATTTCCCAGAAACACATGAATTGGCTTTTCACGTCGGGACATCGCATTCACGGCGTCTCGTATCGCGCAAGAGCCCGGTCCTGGCCCGTCCTGTGCCTTTTCTTTCAAGAGTCAGGACACATTATATCGTAAGTTTGACACGAACACAAAATTTGCTCCATGTGTACTACAGTTACATAGGATGATGGTGATGGTTAATGTGTCGCTTTGTAGTTTAGATAAATATATAGAGATTTAAATGTAAAATGTGAAGAGCATTATAATAGAATACAGAGAGCTGGATTGAGAGTTCCAGAGATTTCCTCTAAATGTCTCATCTCCTCCTCTCAATCCTAAATCCTAGAATACTGTAGAATACTCTAAAATCAGCAAGAAAATCAACATGGTATGAGAGCGGATCGATCCCGTGTAATCTCCGTGCTAGATTCTTGCAAGCTTCACCTTCCTACGGTGCTGTGTTGCCGGGATTTTGGTGGAGTGTGGAGTGCGATCTGATTGGGTTCCATACCTTCGATTACACCCGGCTCAATCTTGTCCTGGGAGCGCCGCCGCCGACTGGCTGAATCTGATCCAGCGCATCCACCGCCTCCGCCTCGTGGCCGGCACGGTGGCCAGTGCGCCCCAGTTCGGTGCGGCCTGCCTGAGCGCGGAGGAGCTCGCGAGCGCGTTGCTAATCTTGACCTGCTCCGAGAAGAGTACCTGCATGTGCCGCTTCTGGCAGTCGGCGCAGGCCTTGGGCTCGCCGGAGGCGGTGCACTCGTCGGGATCCACCTTGTTGACAGGAGCGGATGGATCCTCTCCTCTCCTCTCCTGTGTGTGTGAACTGTGAAGGCTCTTGTACGTGGGCTGTAAATTCCTTCTAGCTCACTAGCAAGGACCTGTGAGTGCTGCTCCACTCGAGTGTTAGCACGCACTCCTGCGGTGACTACGTGGTGACCACGTGGCTCCCCTTGTTTGTAGCTTAGACAGTTAGCTCATACACTTGTATATGTATCTGTAACATTGATCAATACAATTGCAGTTACAATCATTCTCACTCTTACATGGTATCAGCCATCTCCCGATCCTAAACTTCCGCTGCCCTTCTTCTTCACCTTGCCGCCGTCGAAGCCATGAGTTCCTCTTCCTCCTCTTCCGCCTCATCGTCGGACTCGGAGATCGACTCCGGCCTGCGCCTCCCCAACACTGCTCAACTCCATTCTGATCCCGCCCCTCCGACGGTCGTCCAGTCCATCAACATCAGGGCTGGCCCTGAGGGGGGCGAGCGGGGCGGCCGCCCCGGGCCCCCGAAATCCAGGGGCCCCCATGTACTATGCAGAATATATACATGCTTTGAAGATTTATCTTGGGCCTTTTAGCCATAGTTAAATACTTTAATACTTATAGAAATAAAGAGTTTGCTTTGAGTATGATCATTACCAAAGATATTGCAGCTCAAATAAATGTAGAGCCATCATTTCTACTTAAGCGGCGTGTTCTTAGGAAGAAATAGTTTGATGAAATTGATTGTGATGAAGCGGTTTTGGTGTCGACAAGGAATTTGAAGTTAATTATTTTTCTTATGGTTAATTAAGCGGCGTGTTCTTAGGAAGAAACGTAGATTTCAAGAACTCCAAACATTTGGAAGTATATTTGGATTTTTAATGAGTTCAACAACATTAAAGTCATTGGATCGAATCAATTAAAAGAATGTTGTACAAAATTTGCGTAAACTTTCTCTCTAGATGGTTCATCCGATGTTGAGTTAAATGATCTAATTTTCGAGTTAAGTGTTATGCAATTGACTTTATCGATAAACCAATGTCGCTATGGAGATCTTTGATTTTGTCGAGAAACAGATTGTTATCCTAATATTTCTATTGCTTATCGGATTTTATTTACTATGTCCGTGGATCGTGGCATCACTGAAAGAAGCTTTTCAAAATTGAAATTGTTGAAGAATAATTTAAGGTCAACAATGTCTCAATAGAGGTTAAACGTTTGGCAACTTTATGTATTGAGAAGAAATTATTGGATGAGATTGATATCAATACCATCATCAATGACTTCGCATCTAGAAATGTTAGAAGAAATTTTTAAGGTAATATCTATAAACTCTTTGATATGAATTTTTTTAATACATAACACATTTTAAGTGTTTGTTGGTAAAATTAGATATATATATATATATATATGTGTGTGTGTGTGTGTGTATTTATATTTAGATATTTATACTAGGGTCCCTTATTTCTAGTTTCGCTCCGGGCCCCTAAAATCTCAGGATCGGCCCTGATCAACATCCAGTCCAGGGTCCCCATCGTCTTGGATCTCAACGACGACAACTACATGGCTTGGGCACACGCATTCTCCGCCGTGTTCGGCCAATATGGCCTGGGTGACCACGTTAATGGTTCCCCACCCAAGGGCGACTCCGACTTGGTGCAAAACGACTGCGCCATCGTTTCTTGGCTCTACAACCGCGTCGCTCCCGAGCTCCTCAACATTGTCTCCGACGACGCGGACTCCGCCTCCTCTCTCTGGCGCGGGATCCGAAACCTGTTTCACAACAACAGGTCGACTCGGGCGGTCTACCTCAACGCCGAGTTTCGCCGCTTCTTCCAGGGTGACATGCCAGTACTCGCCTACTGCACTCGGATGAAATCCATGGCCGATCGCCTGGTCAATCTGGGCGCCCCCGTCACCGAGCCTGATCTTGTCCTCAACATCATCCGGGGTCTCAGCCGAGCCTGCATCAAGCCGTTCCACACATCACCATGCGCAAGCGCCTCCCCTCCTTCCTCAAGACCCGCTCCATGCTCCAACTTGAGGAACATCAGATCGGCGAATCCGCCAAGCTGCAGGCTGCCGCGGCACTCCTTGCCCAAGCCCGATCCACTCACTTGCCGTCGCCGCCGCCGCAAGGCACCACGGGTGGATCTTCGTCCAGCACCACCTACCGCTCACCCGTGCCATCATCGACGCCCCCCTCCTCCAACAAGAAGAAGAAGAAGAAGCCACCCAGCACTGCTTCCTCTTCATCGACTGCACCACCAGCGGCGCCGCCGGCTTCCAGCCCGGCGTTAACCCGTGGACTGGCCTGGTACACGCCTGGCTGTTCCCACCACCACGTGACAACGCCGGCATTCTCGGCCAGCGCCCCGCCACCGCACCTCCGCAGGCCCACGTCGCCACCAGTGCACCGGACGACCCGTCGGCTCACGTTGATCCCCAGCTGCTGGTTGCGCTGACGGATCTCTCCGTCCACAACTCTGGTGGCAACTGGTTCCTCGACACGGGCGCCTCGTCTCACATGGCCTCCGGCTCTGGTAACTTCTGCGCTATGTCTGTGGCACAAGTGCGATGGGGTTGCGTCTGTCAGGCTCCCATCAGCTCGACATCGTCGCCTACTCGGACGCCGACTGGGCAGGCTGCCCGGATACCCGCCACTCCACATCCGGGTACTGTATCTTTCTCGGTGATGCTTTGATCTCATGGTCCAGCAAGCGGCAAACGGTGGTGTCACGCTCCAGCGCAGAGGCGGAATACCGCGGCGTGGCCAACGCCGTGGCGGAATGTACATGGCTGCGCCAGCTCCTTGGCGAACTTGGCCACAACCACAGCAAGGCGATCGTGGTGTTCTGCGACAACGTGTCCGCCTGTTACATGAGCAGCAACCCTGTCCATCACAAGCGCACCAAACATATCGAGCTCGATGTTCACTTTGTTCGGGAGCAGGTGGCCATCGGCACGTGCCGGGTATTGCACGTTCCAACGACGCAGCAGTTCGCCGACGTGATG
Source organism: Dendrocalamus sinicus (assembly GCA_036346575.1). Lineage (NCBI taxonomy): Eukaryota > Viridiplantae > Streptophyta > Magnoliopsida > Poales > Poaceae > Dendrocalamus > Dendrocalamus sinicus. The sequence continues at coordinate 56,825,019 of CM070642.1, read as the reverse complement.
ACCAAAGGATTGGCCGCTGCAAGCTTCAACAAATTTCAGTCGATGCAGGCGCCTCCAACGGCCGACGCCCGATCGAGCGGGGTGTTAGCATGCACTCCTGCGGTGACTACGTGGTGACCACGTTCCATGGCTCCCCTTGTTTGTAGCTTAGACAGTTAGCTCATGCACTTGTATATGTATCTGTAACATTGATCAATACAATTGCGGTTGCAATCATTCTCACTCTTACATGGGGGAATCAGAGAGGAGAGCAGCGAGGAAAAGGGGTGGAGCAAGAAGCAGCAGCACACCCGCGGCATTCCCTTGGCTTCCTTGCGCCTTTTCTTGTAGCGGCTGTTCCTTTCTTTTTTGAGTCCACTCAAGGAGACTGACGGGTAGAGGTATCCACCTAACAGAGAGGAGGAGACCGAGGTGATTCCCTTTCCTCTCTGTGATCCTTCCAGTCAAGGAGACCTTGTCAAGTTTCTTTTGTGATCAATCATTGAAATAAAATCATGGGGACAGGAATGAAGACAAGTTTACTGATCCTAGCATTGACAAGTTGTGTAAGATTTTTAGCAACATGATAGAACAGCAGCAACAGCTAAAAGTAATATCGGAGTTTTTTAAGCATATACTTGAGCCTAACCCAATAAAATTGTCGGGACCAGGGAATTACATTAGTTGGGCTTACCATGCCCAATTGATCCTGAGTTCCTATTGTTATTCGAGCTTTCTTGTTACTGCTGAGGAAGAGAGGAAGGAATGTGACATTAGCAACAAACAGATCAATGACAAAGTGCTAGTATGATTGATGGGGAGCATGGAATCAGTTGTCCGAGAGAAAGTTGAAACTATGACCAGTGTCTCTTGTTATGAATAGCGCTTGTATTCATATGAGGCCAATGGGCCAGAATATATACACAAAGTACAAGTGGTAAATATGCAAAGAACCCCTCATAACAATGGGGAATAACAAACTATACATATCTCTAACACCCCCCCTCAAACTCATGGTGGATCAACAACACTGAGTTTGGAGAGGTAGAAGCTATGCTGTGCTCGAGTCTGGGCCTTCGTGAAGAAATCCGCTATCCAAGCTCAAGGCACATATCAAGAGTAATCACCGATCATGCACACAAGACCTCATGAAAGAAGCATCAACACCAATATGCTTGGTGAGCTCATGCTTCACAGATCACGCGCATACCGATAGCACTGTGATCTTCGACAAGAGAGAAGTCGGTGTAATGTGAAACACCAAAATCCTCAAGTAACCACCGTAGCCAAGTAATCTCATTGTCAAGAGAGCCATAGCTCGCAACTCACCTCTGCACTCGAACGGACATCGCATCTGTTTCTTCGCCTTCCGTGCAATAAGAGAACCACCAAGAAAAACACGAAGCAGAGATAGACCGCGATCGGAAGGATCGCCGCCCAAGTAGCATCCGAATAGGTCTCAAGTCAGAAAGAGCTGGAACGTGGAAAGAAGAGACGGCGAGAGATAGTCCCGCCAAGGTATCGCAGAACTCAAGAAGGTGGGTGTAGTGGACCTGAGTGGGAGCGAAACAAACCGACTCGTAATATGAACTAGATAAGTGATATCCGGACGAGGAACAACAAGGTAGACAAGACTCCCAACAAGATGACGATAGCGAGTCGATCGTAAAGAGGCTCGCCATCGAGAGTTTGAGGTGAACATTGAGCTCCATAGGAGTCTCAACAAGATACTGATCAATGAGAGAGGCGCGATCAAGAAGATCCCGAATATATTTCGCTTGGGACATAAAGAAACCATCCGGAGTGGAAGTAAACTCAATCCCAAGGAAGTAACGAAGAGGACCAAGATCCGACATAAGGAATCGCTCACTAAGACGAGCCTTGACAAAGGCAATGTACTTTAATCATCTCCGTAATGATCATATCATCAACATACGGAGAAGAAGAGTCCCACCACGAGACGAAGTGTGGACAAAGAGCGCAGGATCATGATCACTAGCTGAAAACCAGCAGCAGTGACCACGAGGAGAAGCGCCAAACCAAGCACGAGGGCTTGCTTAAGGCCATAGAGAGAGCGACGAAGGCGCATGCACCATGCCCTCGAGAACAGAATACCCGGTGGCGGATGCATGTAGACCTCCTCACGCAACTCGCCATTAAGAAAGGCATTCTTGACATCAAGCCGAGAAATGCACACCATGGCAATGACGCCACCAAATAAGAGTCCGAACAGTGGTCATGTGGGCTACAGGAGCAAAAGTCTCATCGTAGTCAACACCATGCTCCCGCTGGAAACCACGAGCAACAAGACGCGCCTTATAGCGCTCAAGAGAGCCATCAGAGCGAGTCTTAATCTTATAGACCCACTTACAAGTGATGGGATGAGAATGAGATGGACAAGGAACAAGATCCCAAGTACCAGTACGCTCAAGGGCAGCAATCTCCTCGGCCATGGCAAGCTGCCACTTAGGGTGAGTAATAAAGATCCCAGAGGAGACAAGCTCACGAGTAGCCGCGCCAGAAAGGCAAAACGGGCAGGAGGCCGAATCAACTGGCGATCGCGGAGAGCGTAGCGAGGAGAAGATGGCCCATCAGGAGAAGATGGCCCATCAGGGGAAGATGGAGCATCAGAAGAAGAGGGAACATCAGAAGAAGATGGCTCAGCTGGAAGATCCTCAAAACGAGGTCGACGAGTGTAGAAGATAAGAGGAGGAGGTACGGTAGTAGGAGGAGCCTGGGGAGTCGTAGGAGACGACACAGGCGGCGACAACGGCGGAGAGGCCACAGGAGGAATATGTGGAGACTCAGTGGGACAGGTGGACGAGGGCAAAACAGAGATAGGTGTATCTGGAAAGGTCAAGAAAGACAGAGACTCCACAGAGGAAGCCGAAGGAGAGGCAGGACGTGGGTAGAATGGACGAGACTCGTCGAAAGTCACATCCCGAGAAACCCGCATCCGACGATCAACAGGATCCCACCACCGATAGCCCTTGTGCTCGCATCGTATCCCTAAAAACACACTCAACAGATCGAGCGGTCGGTTTGGTGCGCTCGAGGGCGAGAAGAACGAGCAAACGCAGCCAAACAGATGAAGGGCGAGTAGTCGGAAGAAGACCACGAGACGCCAACAGGATCGCACCTTAAGAGCGTAAGAGGGTGGATGTTGACGAGATAGGTGGCGAGTGGAAACAGCCTCGGCCCAAAAGTGAGGTGGAATAGAGGCGGCGATCATCAGAGCACGAGCCGTCTCAAGGAGGTGCCGATGCTTGCGCTCAGCGACACCATTCTGAGCATGAGCACCGTGACAAGAGAACGAGCGAGAGTGCCTCGCTCAGCAAGAAGGAAGCGCAGTGACGAGAGAGGTACTCGCCAGCAGAGTCAGCACGAAGGACACGAATAGGAGTGGAGAACTGTGTGTGTATCATAGTGGCAAATTGTTTATAGATAGGCAAGGCCTCACTACGAGAAGACATGAAATATATCCAAGTGTGGCGAGAGAAATCATCTATAAAAATAATATAATAACGATGACCCTTTCAAACAAAGGAGCCGGACCGCAAACGCCCGAATGAACAAGATCAAAAGGACGCTGAGACACAGACTCACTATGAGGATAAGGAAGCTGAATCTGTTTACCTAACTTACAGCCCTGACAATCTAAAGATACGTCTCTGAGATGCACCCGTAAGACCACGACGAACTAGGGACGACAGCATGTGATCCACACAGATGGCCAAGACGGTGATGCCACCGCTGGAAAGAGCCGTAGACGGCGGCGGCGAGAGACCGCGGCGGCGGTGGCAGCGGAAGGAAGGTGAAGCCAGTCAAGCTCCCGAGACGCCGTGAGTCACGGCGCGAGGCCGAACCAACCGAGCTCCGTGTGGCGATCCCGAACACAACAAGAGTCGAGTCGAGAATGACCCGATAACCAAGGTCGAATCGCCAGCAGAAAGAAGTCAGAAGGTAAGGCGAGGAACATGAGCAATGTAAGGAACATGAAAGGATGAGTTGCTAAGAGATCCTCGATTAGAGACAGAAAGAGATGTACCATCGCAGTAAGAACACCGACAGGAGAATCAAGAGGTGTAATAGAGACAGAGTGGAAGGATCAGAGTCATGTGAAAAGATGCTCCGTAATCAAGAATCCACGGGAGGTGCCTCGTGTAGGAGGTGGTCTCTCGTGCGAAGAGTCGTGAGCGTAACTCGCAGAACTCGCCGAGGAGAACCCGGCGGCAAGTAGGCGCCGGTCCGCTATCTCCGCCGGTGAGAGAAGGCTGCCAAGAAGTCGAGGCGCACGCCGTCGAGAAGTACTAGTGCCGAGAAGAACGGCGTGAAAGATGCCGCTTCTTCTTGTAGCACCGGGACGCAGATGTGACCATCCTTGTCGCAGAGGAACAGTGAGGACGGCCACCTCCAGACGGAGGACGCCACCACCACCGTGGTAGCTACCGAGGAGGAAGCGGTGTAGCGACGAGCGGCGAGCACAGAGGGAGTGGCATCGCACCAGCACCACTCAAACGAGTCTCCTCTGCGCGAACTCGTAGCGCCGACGAAGATGAGTCCACATCCGAAAGCCGAAGGAGTCCCACCACCTCGTAAGAGAACTAAGGTTGACATCGCGATGAAGACAACAAGCAGCGGCGAGCGCCGTCATCGTACCACTGAGTGTAGACGGTCAGACGATCCTTGTAAAATTCCAGATCCTCCTGGTAGGTAGAGGCAGCGTCATCATCAGCAAGGCGAGCGGCCTCAGTAGCAGCCTTATCGGCTGTCGAAGGCAATGCAACAGCGAGGCTCCGCGGAGGAATAGGGCAGGCGCGCGGTGACATCGCCAGAGAGGACGCCCGAGACGAAGACCACGCATGTGGATGCACATGTGAGACACGGTCGGTGTAATTAACACCATCAAAGATCACCGCAACGAGGAGGGAACGGTGCCCATTGGTAGGCGGCGCCGACGGCGCGGCGACTAAGGCAACGGTCTAACAGCGGCGCCGACGGCGCGGCGGTTAGAACGACGCTTTTTTTGCTTTTTTAAACCCTAAACTTAACGGGCAAGGCGTCTGCAGAACACGCGCGCACGCCGCAGAGGCGGCGGCGCAGACAGCATGAGCGGCGGCGGCGCGAGCGACGCAGCGCGTGGAGCGGCGGCGCTGCGAAGCGAGCGGCGGCGGCGCGCCTCGGCGAGGAGGAGCAGCCGGCGGCGACCGAGCGGCGGCCTCGGCGAGGCCCGCGACGGCGACGGGTGGAGTCGGCGGCGACCACGGACGGCGGTCCGGCGGCGGCGCTGGGAGCCTTCTTGCGCGGGAGGCCGGCGACGCACCGAGCCGAGACCGCCCGGGAAGGCGAGTCGTTCGGCGGCGGCGGCGGCGGGGAGTCGGCGGAGCCGACGAGTGGAGACGCGCGGGGGCGGCGCAGGGAGGCCGGCGACGGCGCGGGGAGGCCGACGGCGACCGGGGAGTAGAAGCGGGGAGATGGGATCTCTCAGGCGTCGCCAAGGATGGGAGGCCGGAGGCGGCACGCGGGCGCGGAACCCTAGGTAAACCAAAACCCTAGTTTTGGCTCTGATACCATGTTATGAATAGCGCTTGTATTCATATGAGGCCAATGGGCCAGAATATATACACAAAGTACAAGTGGTAAATATGCAAAGAACCCCTCATAACAATGGGGAATAACAAACTATACATATCTCTAACATCTCTGAGGTATGGGCAACTCTAGAAAAGCAGTTTGTAGGAAAGTCAAATAAGATACAAGCCACTCGTATTATGCATGAGCTGACTAACTTGAAACAATGCTCAAGATATGTAACAGAGTATGCTAGTGAAATTAAGTGGTTGTATAAAGATCTGCATTATTATCATCCTTTGGAACCAATTGACATGAAAGATTTGGCTATTCATCATAAATGGTTTGAATCATTTGTGAGCAAGCTCTTCTTGGATGGCTTAAATCTAGAATTTGATATTCACCATCAGCTAATTTTCTCCAAACAAAAATGGCCAAGTCTAGAAGATATTATTTTCAGTATTATAGAAGAAGAGACTCGGCTTGCTCATGATAAGGAGGAAAACCAAAGGGGTTCAGATGCCTGTGTAGCTTTGTCTATTCAATCGTTCCATGCTTCCAGCATCTCGAGTGGACAAGACAAGAACAAGCTTGTGATTATTGCAAGCAAAAAAGACACATCAAAGACAAGTGCTTCGAGCTGTATGGTTATCCACCTGGGTGGTAGAAAGGGAGATCCCGGCTAAGGGGAGCTCAAGTTGGTTTCAAGAAACAAGCTAATCATGCTACATCTGCAAGGATGGTACCGATAATAGATGTGCAAGCTCATGAGGAGTTTAAATCCAAGCTCAAACTCTCAGAAAGCTCTTCCTCCACCTAAGGTTCCTTGATAGTTGATTCTAGGTTTCATGTCATCTCTCAAGATGTATAAATACACTTCAGATGTGTAATTCTGGATCCAATCAGAAAATTAATCGTATAACCTGGCACTGCAATCAGCTTAAGATGGAACATGTGAAAGTTTCTGTATGATTTTACATCATAAATCTTGTTGCTGGATCATACAACTTGCCAACTATTGCTTCAAAGAAAGCAAATTACCAGTGAAAGTGAATACAATCTTCCTTTGTTAAGTTTGACATCGATTTTCCTCTAGGAGGGCTACACAAAAAGAAAATGCATGCACGATTATCATATTATTATTCTCCTTGGACTGCTATGTGACTATATGCTAAACCCGGTGCTGAGATCTGTCTTAAGTCTAGTAATCTAGAAAAATGAACTTGATGTCAAGAAGAGTACACAAGGTATTCCTACAATAATTTTATTAGGGGGCAATGATGATAAGCAGCAATCCATTCGTGTTGAAATGGAAGATTTTACAGACAATCCACTGCCTTAAAGTAACAAAATTACAACAATCAATCTACTTGTCATCTCGCAGTCTTCAAGCCATTGACGCTAATCCATAATACAACCAAGGGGAAGCTGAGGCATGGAGGCCATGTAACATACTAATGCACTTTACAACCTAATCTCCTGAAACAAAACTTAAATACACCAGTCACATTGGTACAACATAACATTGGGGATCTAGTTCTCCAGCCTCATCAGTTCTGATTCCCTGAGCAAGTGCAGTTTGCTTGGTCGTGTTTTAGCTTCTGCACAAATCCATTTTAACATAGTAAGAGCTGTATTTTATTTGTAAGTATGACCCAATTCTAATTGGAGTGCTATGCAAGAATAATGCTCTTTTAAGTGCCCAGAAATCTGTCCTTCATTTTTGGAAATAAGTACATTAATTACTAATTCATCCTAAGCTTGTGGCAAAAATAAGTGAAACCTGTCGGTGAGTACATGTGGGACGGGAATATGACATTCTTAAACAAGAACTTCTGAAGTGTGTACCCTGTGGAGCATACCTCAACTTGGCCCTGCAGCTCTCTTATGTAGTGTACAGCAAGATCCAACATGTCTGAGGTATTTGTTTGCTGCATTTCAAGAAACTAATAAGCATATCACATCACTTTTATTGAAGAACAGCTGTGTAAATGCATTTCAGAACAGCAGGATTGGACGATTTCAAATATATATAGCAGGATAGTTTGTTGTAAGGAACAGTGTTTACTGATCAGGTAGATTGCTACAGAGTTCCAACTAATTTAGTTCCGAGTCATTTACAACTTCTAAGGTTTTGGGTTTCTGAGTTCTGACTGAGAGATACTTCTAATCTGGGCTAGAATTACCAGGTCCAGTTGCTTAATGAGTAGGAACTTCTGTAGTTCATGGCGAAAATTTGTTCCACATCTGCTGAATGAAATGACAGTGGCCATTACTTATTACAATGCCATTAGGTTACCTTGTCCATGTTAGGCACGAGATCCTGCAGCTTCTTCAGCCTCTTGCTAATCCTTGTTCTTCTTTCCTAAACAGCACAAAGAAAAACGACTCCATATTAACATCAAACATCGAGATGGTGCACGGATACACAAAGGCTAAAAAAGAGGAATTGCCATGTTGTTAAAGCAAATGAGGTCGAAAACTTAACCCTCTCAGCGATGCTTCGCGGGTGAGTCGCGCATCCACGCTTTGCACGGACTCTGCAAGCAATGGAGTCTTGCTGCAGCTGCAGGTAATCATCCATGCCGGACATCTCTAAAGATGACTTGGACAGGCCAAACTGAATTGCAACAAACAAAAATGAAACTTGCCATTAACACAGATTATCATCACCTATGAAGCAAGATTCAAGGATGCAATGCTTTAACACATAAAGATCACCCAATATGCAGCAAGGAGGTGTACCACCTGTGAGTCGATGTTGCTGAAGCTCGTGACCATGTCATCCGCGGCGTCCACTTTGGCCTTCTTGCTCGGCGAGGAGAACATGATGGAGTTGGTGTCGTCCCACGAGCTCATGGAGAAGTTCCTGGAGAGGTAGGAGGAGGACTGCACGCCGGCGCCGTCGCAGCCGGTGATGCTTTCCCCAACGTCGGGTATGATCCCCGTCTCCGATATATGCGGCAGGTCCTGCCTCGAGAAGCTCCACTGCGAGTTCAGCCTCCTGTGAGCCATCGCACCGGCGGCATCGGTGCCTGCCTGCGAGTAGCTCCCGATTCCTCTCGTGCCGCCCATGCCTGGACACGCATGCATCACAAAACACATCAATTTCGCACCATTTGGTCCAGATGACTAGCATGTCAGACCAGTGGGGCCAAGATTTGATTACACCTAAGCTCAGTAGTAGAATGATTTAGGTTATCTGAGCTGGATTATGAAAATGTCACTTAGACTGGATTGAATTTACTCGGGCTGTACACTAGATATTATTTTCACACCTCAGACTGAAGCCTACCCTATCCGGGTGTAACTCAGACAGTTGTAACTCCCCCTGTACGCACGTGTCGGTGACTATTCGTAACCATTTTTCAAGCCATTGGTAAGCCGATCGATCAAGCGCTTCCGTTCCCATGAAGGCTTGATGGACACATACAGATAGTGCAAAAGGAAAATGAAAACTCGGGCCCCACAAGTCAGGCGGTGTGTGCCGATCGGCAGAGCCGGGCAGCCGGGCGGGTGGATCTTAAGAATTTGCACGCGCAACTCGGGCGTCCACAATTGGTGGGGCGTGACATCACAGCGCGGCCTCCTCCTGGCGCTACTGCTAGGGGCACCCATTATCCTACCCCACTGACGAAAAGCTAAAGGCTAAAGGCTAAGCTACCACCCATGTCGTCTACCGACGACGTACAGCAGTGAATAGTTGCCGGGTCGTCTCATTGCATCCCATCAATTGGATTTGGCCGCGACATAGTATATTCGCTTAGAGCATCTGTAGTGTATGAAAATAGAGGATCTTAAACCATCTTAAGATCAATCTTATATATTACAAGGTGACCTTAGGGAGGTTATAAGCAAAAAAGGCTTAAGGATGGTCCTCAAGCTAAAGACCTGACCATAAGCATTAAAATACAATTTTTCTTTATCTGCCGAGTGGGACCGTCTTAAGACCCCTTGGGTTATATACACTATAGAGTCGACCTTAAAGTTTAGATGAGACCCACCTTAAGGCCTCTTGGGTTATATACACTATGGATGCCTTTAGAAAGGTCAAAAACAATATGAATAAAACAATGGTCATAGATACGTCATATATCTCATCACTCTCGCTCCTGTTACATACACGTATCTCTCTTTTATTTTTTTCACAACTCACCCTTTTCTTCTAAAAACTACTTTTTCAGTAACTTGTATTTATTTTTAGTTAAAAGTCAAAAGACACAATAAAAGCCAATTCAGACACCCCATAAAACAGAGTAATTTTCTGATGCGCGCAAATGGCTACTGAATGTCATGATAGGTAAACAGATGGTTTACAGAACTATTCTATCTAGAAAGTCGTGTCAGGTAAACAGATAATTCACTTTACATTTGTGCGTCTTTTTTTATCTTTTTACCCTGCAGATAAAGGCAGTGCCGGCCCTGAGGGGGGGCAAATGGTGCGGCCGCTCCAGGCCCCCTACGCTGCTGGCCCCTCCCAATATATGTATGCAGTACTAGTATTCTTTGTATATGGCCCATGATCAACAAGGCAACAAGATCAACAAATTAGTACACGTTAGTCTTCAAAGCTAATAGGCTTAGAGCCCACCCAAAGAACGCGTCAGAGGCCGCATGCCCAGCCGATACAGCATCAGCACATCGACGCTTTGGCTTCAGATTTGCATTCTTTTCGAAAGTCCGACGACGACGCTTCGCTCAGAACGCCGAGTCGCCACGATCGTGCCGACGCCGCTGGGCCATTGGCATAGGCCGAGGACGCCGTCGCTGGCTCGCCGCTCCCGCTTGTTGCTTCTGCAGCCTGCTGAATCAGTGTATGTTCTCTATGCTTCTTTTTAGTCTCTCAATTTAGAATCAAATTCATCTGTTAGGGCACAGTAATCATCTACGATGATTTTTTCTTTTTAACAGATTGTGTGAAGAGTTATTGTAAGAATATTGCTTTTCGATACATGTGTGTGCAAAAATTTTATATATACACGTTGAGTATTTTTTTTATCATGTTTATAAAGGGCCCAAAGTTTTGGTTCGGCTCCAGGTCCAATAAAACTCAGGACCGGCACTGGATAAAGGGCATAAGGCTTGTCGCCCGAATCTCCTTTAGCCCCATAGTGCCTGTTTAGCGTGACTCCTGACGACAGGATATGCTTTGCCGTTGTTGTCACTCGCTAATTTGTGCTGACATATTCCACGTAACGTTTTGCAAATGACTTTTGACTTTTCAGACTCATCGGGCCAAGAAATTGCTCTACCGTCTTTGTTCGACCACGACCACAGAAAAGAAAAAAAAAATAACACAACGCAATTTCTCGATGACATGAGCAGTAATGATTGGAGCATAGTCGACAGCACCAGCAAATCAAACTAAGAGCAAGTACAACAATGGTCTTATAGCCAAGCTAGTCAGCATTTTTGCTGATGTGAAGGAGAGAAGAGAGGAGAGAGAGGAGAGCTTGGCTCTCATGCAAGCAACAAGCTGCACACGGGAGTCTATGCAGTGGTGGGTCCAGATAATAAATGTATGTGAGGAGGAGTAGGAAAGAGAATGTGAGACATGGTACCACATAACAATAAAAAAATCTTTTGTAGACAAATAGAAGACAGATTATTGTATAACTTGACTCTTATAACTTGACTTATAGCCAAATACTTAGAGCAAGTACAATAGTATAGCTAACTAGTGGCTATAACACTTGTCCATTTTATCTATAGTCTTCAAAAAAATAGTTCATACAATAAGGTAGCTATTACAATAACTATTTGGCCTCACGTGTAAGAGAGTGAAATGCATATTTTTACGTGCTATAGCTAGCTGCAATTTAGTAGCTAGCTTCTTTCTCTCTCTTCCTTTCTCTCTCTACCATGTAAGATTTTGTTGATATTATATTTGCTATAGCCTGCTGACTAAGCCTTATTGTACCTGCTCTTAGGTCTATTATTGGACTTGCTCTAACCGGTCTAATTTTAGCCCGTATACCAATTGGAATTACTTCGAATTTGATGCCACTGTCTTCGAGACATGCATAGTATTCATGGATTCTATGTTCAAACCATTGTCTTCAATTTTTTTTCATGCGTTTCACACATATGACATGGAGAAGACAGTACGACACGCAAGATAATTGCCAACACGGCATAGAGAAATCATTGGGGATGACGACCTTAAAGGCCTAAGTCGTGCCCCTTAACGGCCTCTGACCTACATGTTAAATATCTTGTTCGTTAATGAATAGCAGATGATAAATTCAGCCCGCTCAAAACGGCTTACCCTTCTAGCTTCTGGCTTATTTTTCACTATTCAACAATTTCGCCTTTTTCTGGTTTTTTGGCTATTTTTTAGCTTTTCTCGATTCTTTTTTTCCCGTATTCGTTTGTACTGTCTGTGATAGGATAACCTATTTTTTATTTTTTAAATTTAATTACACTAAATAAAGCCACCATCAGCTACAGTGCAATTTCAGCTAGCTACAATGTGTTTCAGCCATAAGTTACTTAAAAAAAAGCCATTTTGAGCACGGCCTTATTTAGATCACACGAATTGAATTTTTTCTTGCAAAATTATTCGGTTCCAAACAGCACTTAGAAAGTAGAGTCTCTATCGGTGTGGGGATGTACACGAACATTGTAAATGCTGAGACAAGTGACATGTGTCGAGGTTCGCTGTAGCTGCCAGATGCTCGCCAGAAGGAAGGTCCACGTCACCCCGGCAAAAATGCACTAGCTAGGCTTAATTAAGGCAGCTACTAAACAAACAACTTTTTAGAGCAAGTTTAAGGTGGTGATCGGTTCGGCTGAAAAGCTCATGACTTATGACTGAAAACACTGTAGTTGGCTGAAAAAGATCAGAATGATTGTAATCTTATTTAGCATAATTAAATTTTAAAAAAATTTAAAAATATAAAAAATATGTTAGCTCATTACGTATAATACAAACAAATACGAGAAAAAAAGAACCGGCAAAAAAGCTCAACAAAAAGCCAAAAGTTCAGGAAAAAGACGAAACTTATGAATAGTAAAAAATAAGCTAGAAGTCAGAAGCCGAAACCGAGTTGATCAGGACCTAATAAAGCTGACTGTGCTAGCTACAAGAGAATCTACGTCAGCATAGCCCTATGTGGAGGAGAGAAAAAAGAAGAGAGAGAGCCAAGCCGACTCCCATGCAAGAGTCAGGCTATAGCACAGGAAAAGATGCATTATCCATGTATGTACCCATAGAACTAATTGCTATACCCATGCATGTATTAAATTATCAATACCCATGTATGTATTAAATGATTGAGAGCTCTTGTGGAGACAACTTATAGCCAGCTTTGTATGAGTTGACTGCATCATTATCTTTTGATGATATGGAAATGTATTGAAGGTAGCAGCTATCTGTACTATTAAACTTGCTCTTACAAGTCACAGCTGCACTGCACTGTCACTAACGCGGTAACGCCCCCTTGTTAAATGTTAATTACAAAGCGGACGAGTGTAGTAAAGTACGTATTTCCCTGTATATACGTGTCTGATGAAGTCTACTTGCATAAAATAATGAGTTAATGATAGTACTCGTGTACAACTACAACTACATCCGAGATGATTATTCCAATTATTCTGCGCCTTACTGGCACTGGCCAACCACCCAAATTAGTACGAGCAGTACTAGTATAGAACCGTACTGTGACGGTTTGGCCATCATTTCCCTAATTACTCGCTCACTAAACATCATCACTAAGTAGTACTAACTACAGTACATTAGTAGTACTCCCTGTTTAGCACTGGCAATGGTAGTATACTACCAGTATTAGAATTAAGTTCAGCACAGAAGTGCTAGTACTAATTACTAAGCTGTAATTAAGCAAGCAAGGGCGTGCGAGCTGGAGCGCGCGAACCGCATCACCCGCGCGGAACGGACAAACCGGAGCGCGACACGTACGTGCAGGCAAGGAACCACGCGCGGCCGCGGGCTAAACAATGGGGGCACGCGAAGCAAAGTAGGCGAGCAGGTGTAAGCTAGGCGGAACGGAACGGAACGACGTACCGTGCGGGTCGGCCATGAGGCGGGAGAGCAGCCCGGCGGGGGAGCTGCTGTGCCGGAAGAGCGGGACCAGCGGGCCGTCGCCCCCGCCGCCGGCGCCGCCCAGCCCCACCTGCGCGGGGGCTGGCGGCGGGACGTGGATCTCGCCGGAGCCGCCGTAGGCCCGCTCCAGCCCGGGGCGGCCGTCCGTCCGGCAGCTGGACTCGCAGGAGGTGAGCCCGGACGACTCCCCGGAGAAGAACCGGCTCACGGCCCCCGCCGGCGCCGGCTCACCGCCGTGCGTGACGGAGTCGGCGATGGCGGCGAGGAACGAGCCCGGTGCGGAGCCGTAGCGCGCCAGCCCCGCCCCCGGCGGCCGCGGCGGCATCGCCCCATGCTGCGGCGGCGGCGTCAAGCGGTTCATGGCTTCCTAGTGCCTGCTAAAGATAGATCGATCGAGCGGGTGAAAGGCGGCGGTGGTGAGGAGAGCGTCGATCATTGTTGGTGCGAGGAGGACGCTGCGTCGTGCGGAGGTGGGAGGATGCTGCGTCGTGGGGAGGTGCGTTCCCCCTGCTGCTTTTAGCGGGGCACCTTCCCCTCCGAGGCGAGCCAAGGGGGATGGATGCACTGTGGCGGGGCCCGCCTCCGCCTTAGTACACGGTGAGCCACTCGGGAGTCGGGACGCGCCAAGTCATGCCCCCCGCGCGTCTACTGCTACGACGACGACTCGTCCTTCGATTGGCCTAGCCCTCTCGCCTTCGGGTTGGGTTATTTCCTAGCCGTCAGATCAGATACATCATCAGATATTCAGATCAGATGACTAGATATTCTTTCTAGCACGACAAAACGCGATCTATGTACAGTGATTACGTATCGGACATGCGCAGATGCCATCAGATAAGATGAGATCTCACAGCGTGAGAATGAAGGTCACCTTACTGCCTGCAATACGTATTTGATTTTGTTACATAAGTCTTGTTGAAATTTAAATTTTATTTTAAAAATTGGCAAAATTCAAGTTTTGCTGTCAATACAACTGGTCTGACCGATTGGTCTAGTGCGACTGAACTCTGATTGGTGGTATGACTGAATTCTATTTGTTGGTTGTTTTTTTCTAGAAAATATGTGTTTGAGTTGGATATGTGCGATCAGACCGGCTAGTGGTTGGCAGTTTGATCAGGGTGGTCTGACCGTCATAGAGAGAGCGGTCAAACTAGTGCTGAGAGGTCTGACCAGCTGTGGCACGGCTGTCATACCAGCTTCTCGAGGGCAAACGTGTTTGGGGTGCTCTAGACATGTTTAGTTTATACAAAGAGATTCTAGATATGCTAAACATGTCCACAGTATCTAAGACATTCTGTGGTTTTGATGAAAATGGATATGAGCATGATTAAGGAGTAGGTCGCCAAGAGGGTTATGTCCATATGCTATGATGTGCATATGAAAGCTATGTGTGACATGGTTGGACGAACTATGATGGTCTTGAGTTTGACTCATGACTTGATAGCTATGGGTGGTTTGAGAGTATGCATGGCATGAGTTCCATTGATTGGTTGTGTTATGTTGTATTATGCTTTTTTTTTGACTAATGTGAGTAGTGCATAAAACTTGTGCTCGAGATAGTTTTTGATCTTCGAATGTGTAGATAGCTTAGAAAACGTTAGCGGCCAACGTCAAGTGACTAGGACAGGACGGGAGAGCTGAGATCTGTGCAATCGTGTAAGTTCGGGTGAGGCTACGTGGCTCAAGTGGGAACCACATAAAAGGCAAGAATCATGAAAGACGAGTTGGTACATATGATGCACCAAGTGACGAGACCGATGCATATAGAGATGGTTTGGAGGAAGTTCGAATGTGTGAAAACGTGATGGCTAGTAATTAGGTACTATGAGTTACGTGTTAAAACATATGGAGATACTTTGCTGTGAATGTAAGGGTTCTTGACTCATCAATTACATCAATTGATGATTTTGTGTATTGTGCGGTGTTATGTAACTATTTGTTTATTAGTGTTGGTTGTTGGACTCCAATGCTAGGTCATAGTGGGGCAGATGGGATCGGGACTAAGTTAGAAAAGCTTAGATTCAAAGCGGTCAAAGGATTAGGACTAAGCTAGGAGAGTTGAGGTCATTAACAATTAAGGTGCCGTCGAAAGATGATTGAGACTAACGGAGTAGTTATAAGCTAAGAAAGACAAGAAACCGGAGCAGAAGCTACCAGTGGTGGACATGACAGATAATGGCAAGGTGGATCGGAGCTAAGCTTAGATAGGAGTTGAGGTTCAGACCAGTCAGAAAAGCTGGGTGCGGTCATGGTGCATAGAGAGGCATGTGGTGCGCCAATTGAGTTAGGCTCGTTTGCAAGCGATGACGGTTAGGTGGGATCCGGAAATATGAGAGGTTCGACAGCAAGTCATTGGGGTCACATGGAGTTGAAGATGAAACACGGGGTTACTTCAAGGTGAAGGAAGCGTGAAGTTCGTGAAAGAATATGATAGAGGGGTATTTTGGTAAACTGCTTAATACAATAAAAGTTGTGTTGTACGAAACATGGTGGCCTAAGTGAATAAGATCAAGGGGTTTTCAGGGAGGATATAGAATGGCGAATTAGGGCTATTAGAGTCAAGTGTAGGTCGCGCATTGAGAAGCATGTATACATGAGTGTAAAATTTGATATTGTGTTGGGTTAACGGATTAGCCCGTGTAAGAGAGGATAAAACCCAACTAGAGGTGCTGGTTAGAGTTTTTTGTAAGCCTCCACTATATAGGAGGATGAGTTGGAAGAGTTATGGTTAGCTCTCTAGGAAGCCAAATAGAGTAGAGTTAGGGTTCTTAGAGAGAATCTTTGAAAGTTGAGTTGTGGCTCTTATACTTATGTTTTTTGTCATCCTTAGGCTTTGTGAGTTGCTAAGGAGTGGTTGTAAATATTTATCTATAAATATCAATAGAAATAATAAATTCACCTATTTATTCTCTTTGCTCAAGTGCTAAAATCTTGTTTTGGCTTAGTTTTGGTGTTTTCTTCTCCCCTCTTGATCATACTGTGATCCATGATGAGTAAGGGTTAGAAGATAAGTCTATTTAATCAATCTTCACCTATCTAGATTACTCATAGCAAGATTCGAGATAAGCCTGATTTTACTTTTTCTTGGCTTAAATTTTGGTTTTCATGATTTAGATAGTTTTAGTTTGAACCCATGCCTAGATTAGCTTGCTATAACATATAGAAGTAAATTTGGATTATCCTCTTGATTAGAATCTCCTTAAGTAAAAAATAATTTTAGTCTGGGAGCAACAGGCAGGTCAGACCTGTGGTCAAATCGGGACCGGTCAAGCTAGCCATAAACCAGCAATCAGACCGCCTAGGCCTAGTCGTACTGGTCTTAAACTTGCGGTCATACTGGCCCAGTGATGACTTGGATTATTTTATTCTTCGATTGTTTTCTTGCCTATTTGGTTTTTGTTTTATGGTTACTTTCGGTGTGCATATGATCTTCTTAATTTTCTATAGATATTGAAGTGAAGAAGCTTTTATTTTCGAAATAGGTTAATTTTATTAGAGAAGAAAAGAGTTGAAGATCATTTACCTCCTCTATTCGCCACCATCAGTCCAACTGATAGTTTTGCGTTGCGTACATGGTTTGCCAGTCATCAAGCATCCTCTGGCTGTCCCGGAACGTTCGGACAAGCACAGATTGTCATCGGTTTTTGTTGGCTAGCTAACTCCTGCGAGTCCGTAGTGGATGGATGACTGAATGCCTGTATCTTTCAGGTTGGCAACTGTATACTCTTGTTTGCCAGCCACCTCCTGCATCGCAATAGGTTAGTGGACGGGGCTGTCGGGTTATCCCCATCTTTTTATCCTCTTGCGCGAAGGTACTTTTTATTTTTCTCGAAAGTAATTTGTATAATTTTTAAAACATGATTAATAATGAATATATGTTATGTATCTTTTCATATGTTTTGAAATTAGTATTATTCTTATTGAAGAGGAAAGCACAAAAACACCATAGATATATAGAAGAACAGCCCGGTTATATATGTCGCGCAGTATTTTCCAATCCGTTGATTATCTGCAGTGGCATCTCGTGGTATATATTTTGTATCTCATCTTATCATCTTAGGTGTGTTTGGTTGCATGTATCTTGGATAGGTGGATGTATAATCAGTGGCGGATCTGTATGAGCGGATGGCCCTCATCTGGATGGTGGATACGCTCAAAATGATGGATGAGTGGATCAGATGTATCAGTCTCCGCTCATACGAGCAACCAAACAAAGATCTCGGCTTTTTTATCATGCACTGAAATACGATTCCACTCAGTCTACATCCACTCAGCCAGGATATACGATGCAACCTCCATCCACGAACCAAACACACACTTATGGTATGTGTATGTATGAATGAATCGATCGATTAGTCTTCTCGCGTAGACCTTTTTGTTTTCCTCGCCGCGCGTCCGTCGTCAGGCTCCTGTCCTGCGGGCTGTTCACAGCTCATCCGGTGGCGTACGCAGGCCTAGAACTCCGGATGTTATAAAATAAGATGCGATTAATTGAAGTCAACCCAATTATACTAGTGTTTCTTCAGGTAGAAAGAACATGCAGTCAATTAACCAGCCTTCTGATCCTAGTGGAAACCTGATGATAGCTTTGTATACATGCATGCTAGAACAAAGAAATGTTAGAAAAAAGAATTTTTTTAAATTGGTCTGAGGATAATTCCTTTGCACAAAGAAGTTCGTTGTCCAGGAAAACGGCTCAATAGAACGACAGATTCTAGCGAAACGAAAGCAGATAGCAGCAGTACCGTGCGGCTCTGAGCTATATACAAAGGCTAGCTAGTGCTGTGGCTTTCATTTTTTTTCCCTAACTGCGAAAGAGATTAAGAAAGTAAGGATACTTGTATTGAGAAATCACTTGTTCAAAACGGCTACTACAATAATCACGAAATTTTGCCGTTTTGACCATCCGTCCGTCCCATTCCCATGTGAGCATCGTGCGCAGAAACGGCTGTCTCGGAGGCAGTTTGCACTGCAGCCATTATTTTACGGGCTCTTGCCTTGCTTGCGTGCCTCTGTTGCTGGCTAATTAAACTAAACGGGCTCAATCTAATCGTAGATTACTGCAAGATAACGAGAGCCATAACATGGGTTAGGGTTTGGTGCCCTGGATGGCAAACTAGTGCTACTAGTTGGCATGGATCGATGCATGGTGGGCAGTTTTCTATGTGAATAATGGTGGGATCTGGAGTGACCGCGCTCGTTTTCCCAGTTGCAACGAGACGAGAATCTCACGAATTTCTTCAGCGGTATGGGCCGTTCACCATCGGATTAACGGTTGCGATCATGAGAGCATATCCAAATCTCCCAACGCATGCAACCGAGGATGATCCAGCCAGGCTTGGATTCCATGGGGATGGGTCCTGAAGACGGCTGGTACTTGCGAGGATGGCATTGTTGCACCATTGAGCGAGGAAGCCTCTCCTAAAATACTACTGTCATCGGTGAGTGTCTTCAGTGGCGTAGCCAGGATTTGTAGTTATAGTGGTCCATTGTTTAAAATTTATTTAACCGCTATAAATTTAACATATCGGTACACAAGTATATGAATTACGAAATGCAATTAAGGTAAAAGAGAGGCAATATCACCACTCCTCTTCATGTTTTAACAGATCTGCAAGAGAATTATATAAAGTTTCAATTTACTAAACCAATAATCTAATACTGCAAAAAAACATATAATTGAAATTACTCATTAAGACCAAGTTACTAAATGGCAAGAAACGAACATTATTCGTTGTCTATACTAGGAGTTGAACTAGTTGTTTCCAAATGCTATTATTGGCAAGTAATTAAACTGCTAGTATTTTCTGTTTCTTATGATAAAAATGCAAAAGAGAACGGGAAGAAGCTGACACCGCGACCAAAATCACGAGAAAACCCCTGGCACCCAAAAATTTACTAGAGAAAACTAATTAACCGAGCTGTTATGAGTAATAGAAAAGGCTAGTAGTGATTAGCAGTAAATACCTTAGGCAAAGCGAATTAGCGAAACCGAAGTACTTGTTCTTCACGCCGGGCGCCAGTGCCGCTCCGGCGTCCGTACGGCCGCACGGAGAAGAATACAAATGGGCGCAGTGAGTCTGACGCGAATACACGGCCACGCGAATGCAGAAGGCCAAGCGGCAAGCGTCGAGCGAAATGCTGAATCACTGGAGTCTGGAGAATTCAGCGGTCAAGCGACGGTATGCCATATTGCCATGCTGAATCACTAATGGGCTTTGGCCGAGCGCAGGGTGGTCCGCGGCCCACAGGGACCACCCTGTAGCTCCGCCCCGGAGTGTCTTCAGAAAACAGAAGTATGGAAGGAAATAGGGTTATACTCCTAGAAGGGGAGAAGGGGGCTTATGCATATTTTAGAACCTACTCGAGTCTTTTTTTGTCTGGCTAAATACTTCTTCCGCTCTTTTTTTATTTCGTTTTTGACTTTTATAGTATCTAAGAATCTATTTCGACCGCTACTTTTATAACTTTACACTAATTTATATTAATAAAATTATAATATTATAAAAATATTTTTAATGATAAATTTAATAATATAACTTTTGTATAGTCAATCTAGATAGTTGTGAGTTTATTCGTAATTAAATCTTAAAAAGGTTGATTGTACGAATTCTAGAAAGTCAAGTAAAAAAGAACGGTGAGAATAAGTTGCAAATAATGCTAAACTTGGGACTACTTGCGTAATCTTAAATTCTCCAAAGCCCTAAGCAAGTAAGCAGGCAACCTCCAGGCCAACTGGCGGCTCAAATCCTGTTGCAGTTTGCGAGCGCCAAAGAACAAGATTAGTCTTAAAGGAGCAAATAATTAAGGCTTTGATCGTGATGCTTGTCAGCTTGTAGTGACTAATAATGCTGTTGTTTATGCGCCAAACTGGCATACATGATACATATGGAGGCTGCGTCCGAGACTTAAAACTATAACTTGCCAGATCTACAAAAAATACTATACAAGTACAGCTTCGCTCAATCCAACGAGGTAACGCACTGTTCCCGCGTCTCTGCATGGCGCAACTTGCCGTTGCCGCGCATGTGGCGGATTCGCGTCCGCAGGCGCTGGTTGAGGTTGCGTTGAAACATTTGCATTTGCACCTCGCGTTGCGTACGTACCGCATTAGCAAGTGGCGTTCTTGGTGTACTTTTACTGTACTGGAGTAGTTTTGCTGGTGATGCAGTACTCGCAGAGGTCGAGGTCGTCGATCGTTTGTCCTGGTGCGTCGCCACGTATAAAGTCAAGTCAGAAAATGTGGCGAGATTATGGCCCGCACCTTGAGCTTGTGACTTTTTTTTTAGCTTCCAACTTATTTAAATTAAAAATCACTTAAAATATATCAGATTATAGTTTAGTTTTATTGGTTTTTCCCCTTATTCATTTACATCAGCCTTGATGATATAATATTTTAAAAAAATTCTTATTTTCCCTTTTTCTTTTTTCTTAGAAAAAACTAATAGCCGCTACAATACAATTTCAGCAAAAAAGTTGAAGCCGTGAGCTACTTGGAGCACCGCCTAAATAAATGATCGGAAGAAGAATAATTTAAAGGTCCCATTCTAAAATGTGAGAGCTTTTAGAAACCAAAAGTCATTTGAAACATGTTGACATTTTTAAAGCGTATTTTTTATTTTTATATTATTTGTGAAAATATAACGGTGTTCTTTCCCTATTTTTTATTTTCCTTTAATTGAACACCTCAGAAAAAACTAACACCACTATAATACTATTTCAGCTAAAAAAACTAATAGTCACTGCTGTTTAGAACATGGGCGTAAGTCGAAAGCATAGGTGCTACTTTTGTGGATTACGGGTGGTAGCTTTTATTTGCGCCTTTCGGTATGACGGCGGAGACACCAACACTAATGGCGGACACTGTTTTGAGCTCAGAAAACTGTTTGGAGAGCCACTTTATTTGTTTTGGTTTTTTAAGGAGAAGCCGAAGCTACAAAACACACACAAAAAAAGAACGGGGCATAACGTTTTGGCTGGACTTTTTCTCCTGATATTTCTTCCCTGATATTCGAGAAGTATATACAGCTTGACCGGGTTAGATGCTGGGTCAAAAGCTTTGATCAACGGTCGCGCGGGTCATTTTCCGGGCAATGAGAAGCATGGTTGCAATGGTCGGCTGCTCCTCCTAACGTGACGGACTGGCTTTGTTGAAAGTCTAGCTACCAGTTTCGTTCGTGCCGACTTGGTTCGTGTTGTTAGTTTCTTGCCGCGGATTGGGCCACAGCGGCGGCAACAGACGAAGAATTAACAGGCAGTAGAAGTGCCCACAGCCCATTGGCGTCGAAGAGCCCAATAATTGTGCCCTCCGCTCCGCTACTCGGCTAAACAGGCCCACGCTCGTCTGCGCAGCCTTCCTCTGCGCTTGGTTAAAAACCAAACTCTCACGGCCCATTGTATCAGTCTCTCTCCGCGTGCATGCCCAACGCCTAACCTGCCAACCGGGCTCAACGTCCACCTTGTTTGCTAGTCCTGTTTTTTAAACTGTGGTTGATAGTTTTACTATAGTTGATAGTTCTTATTGTGTTTTTGAGATGACGATGAACGAGATATACAGTTTAAAGCTTAGAAAACCGTTCGGAGTTTGGAGAAGTTACTCCGCTTGTTTTGGCTTTCAGAGAAGTCAAAACAAAAAAAAACCAAAAAATGCCTAAAAGAACAGGGACGACCATATCAGCTGCAAATCAGAGCACACCATGCCGTGAAGAGATGACCCAATAGTAGGTGGCTGGAGCAAGGGTGCTCTTTCTCGCATAACCTAGTTACATCCTAAAATCTACATGTATGTCCCATTTCATACATGTACGCAGGGACGGAGATAGGCCTTGTGCCGATTGGGCAACGGTCCGAGGCCTGGAGAAAACAGTAGTGTGGAAATAGTAGTATGCATCTAAATATTTTTTGAGTATACAGTATCAGGCCTGAGGCACATTCGTGCCGACTCAGCTTAGCTCCCAAGCGGCGGCGTAGCCAGCCCAGCCCAACCTCAATGCTCAATAGGCGCGCGGAGGCAACCCTAGCCTCTTCAATCCTCAACTCCTCACGGCGCCGCCCGCCTCCTCCTCTCCAGTGCCGCTTGTCTCCACCGCCCTTGCCTCCTCCTCTCCAGCGCAGCCCGCTTCCACTGTCCCAGCGTCGCCCCTAGCCTCCTCTCCAGTGCCGCTCGCCTCCACCACCCAGCGCTGCCCCCGCCTACTCCTCTCTAGCTCCGCTTGCCTCCACCGCCCGGTGCCGTCCCCCACCTCCTCCTCTCCAGTGCCCTCGCCTCCACCGCCCAGCGTCGTCCCCGCTTCTTCCTCTCTAGTGCCCCCCGCGTCCACCGCCCAGTGTCACCCGCCCACGACCTGCCCCCACCGGACCAACTTGCCACCTCGGGTCCTCGGCATGACGGTGCCTCCTCTCCAGGCTCCAGTGGTATGTTACATTCCTATTTTTTTGCTATGTTTTATCTATTTTGTTGTATCGTTGAATATAGAATTCAAAATTTATTTCGATAGTGCATTTGTATTGTACTTTTGTTATGTCGTAGTGTTGATAGTATTCAACATAAGTTGTAGACTTACAACCCTTAGTTTTAGGCCTAAGGCTTTGTAAAATCTTGGCTCTGCCACTGCATGTACACGTGTGTGTGAGTGATGTTTTTGCAATATTGGACGCTTGGACTACAAAGGTTGTGTAGGATCAAGCATCAAAGCTAAGGAGCATCTGTGCCGCATAGTACCGCACCACATGCCTTGTGTCTGCATTGCAGATTTAGAATTGAATTAGGAAAAAGTTCCTTCTGATATCTCAACTTATGTCTGAGTCTGATTTGTTCCATCAACTATGGAATCATTCACTTTATATCCATCGACTATCGAAACCAGAGTAAATCATCCCGATCTTATATGACGTGACACTCATGCGACAGTGATTTTGATAGATAAATTGATTTCAGATGATATGACAGCCACATGTTCTAATGCATGGATATAAGTGTAAAGACAAAAATACTATTATTGATCAAGCAGCTGCTCTCCCATAGGCTCTTCGCGATTGAAACAATGGAACAGCCAGAGCATGGCAGCCGCCATTGTTGACCAAGTTGCTGCTCTCCCGTAGGCTCCACGGTAGAGATAAGGGGTAAAGGGACGATGATATTGCAATGTAAGAACAGGGATAAGAAGTTGTTGATAGGGATTTACTATATAACAAGTCTGTGTAACAACATACTCAGTTTCGGGCAGATGATAGAAAGAGGGCGCAGGGTGGTGTTGCAGGATGAGTTCTTACATGTGTATGACAAGAACAAAGATTTTTAATGAAGGCAAAAATATATCCAAATCGTTTATACAAAATTTCTTTGAAAACTTGTAAATTGGTTTGTCTAAAGAGCAGCTTGGAGGAGCTGAGTGACGACATGGAATGTGATGGCTCGGGTCAAGGTGGTGTGCCTCATGACGCAGGCATACATGTAGCTGTGGGTGGCACCTCTGGAGGCACATGTGGTGCATATATAGGTGCGGCTAACACAGGAAGTCGAGGCGGTGGGACTCTAGGTGGAAAAAGTGCACAATGTCCAAGAGGAAGACTTGGAGTACATGTTGGTGTAGTTTTCTGTGGTTTTATAAAGGGAATGCAGGAAGTGTTGGAGACAGGAGTTAGGGACGATGTAGCCTCAGCTGTGGTGTACATGGGAAAGTGAACAGACTTGGTCCAAGAGAGAGGAGCGGGAAGCTCAGGTAAAGGCAAAGCCAAGGCAGCTGTGGGAGTAGGTGCTGCAGCCCAAGCAGACGTGCAAGGAAGGACGGGATCAGTCCAGGTACGAGACGCGGCAAGTATTGGATTGTGCAAGGCTTAGGATGAAGCAAGCACATGCGGTAGTGCGGTGATGGCTCAGGAAGGAATGGCGCACGGGAGTGCAGGTAGAAGGAAAAGGTGGAAGCAAGAGAGAAGATCAGTGTGATCGAGATGGAGAAATAAGATTAAGGATGTGATTGTTAGAGTTAGTAATCTTGTTGAGTCCGTTTGAGTCCGAGTCTGAGTCCGTATACGTGTATGATTTCGTTGTAGTGTACATATATGACATGAGCTGAGTTCGTTTCCGAGTTGGATTATTATGTGCATCTTCGAGTCGTGTAATCTTGCTTTAAAAGGTTGTGGAGAGTTTTGTGATGGAGCAACAAGGGCGTGATCGGTGTGATCGAGAGAGAGAAGAAATAAAAGAAAAGCGGAGCGGTTGGTGCTCCCAAGAAAACAATAAACGCTCTCGATGTTTCTTCCGTTTGTGTGGAGTCCTGTCTCTCGCGTGAAGATCAGAAGGTCACACAAGAGGAGAAGAGAGCAGAGGGTGCTGCTTCATCTTGTCGCATCAGGAAGGCAAGGGCCTGTCCACGTCGCGAGCAGAGATAGCAGGAGCACCGTGCTGTGTGCATCAAGAGTAACAAATCCGCAAAAATTTCCAACACCTACCAATTTGGCCAGAACTTAGTCGCATCTCGCTAATAGCGAGGTGTTTCTTCTCACAGTCGCTGTCCCTGCTGCCAAGCCATTCTGGCTATGTCGAGCCTCTCCTATGTCAGTGAACGTTGCCACACGCTATGCATACGCCATACCCACAGTTACGCCATCCCCTTTTCTGGCTACCACCGTTCTCCTCTGCGCCGTCACAGCCTTCCATAGTGCGCCCAAGACATAGCCTCAACCACTATTAGAATCTCCACAACCACGCCATGCTCATGTGCTCGCTTTTCCGGTCAATAAGCTGTTAGGCTTCTCCACTGGCGAGCACCCTTTTTGCCGATTGCAGGACCTTGCCGACCTGGAAGCTCAGCAAGACCAGTTGTTTCGCGTAGACTCCGAGAGGTACCTAGGCGTCACACTTCCGCCATGAGGTACAGAACAGGGCAGCCCTCGCTGGAGAGCCTTTGTATATCTTTGAGTTTATTTCGTTTATTGCTTGTTGTGTGAATTACGAATTGTCTAAATTTATAATTGTATTATTATGATACCATAATTGTCATGTCCAGGAACTAGGAAGGACGTTCTCAGTCTCGTACCCGTTTCTTCTTCCCAGTTTTGGGCTGATGTTCGGCAGCATGTAGCTGCACACTTTCTCGTTTTCGTTCTTCCATCTCTTCCTTCAGTGAGCTTTTCAACATCGAAAATGACTCGAGGAACAAGCAAAGGAACATTTACGTACTCCAGCTTTCTAAGCCATGCATCACACTCAAAACCCACGAGTCATCGACGTGTACTCGAGACCAACATGATCTACGGAGTATACATGATGGAGTGACGTTGGTGTAACTCCTCAGTCTGTACAGTCAGTATTGTTAGCTCGTTCAGTCATGTTACACGCGACGGCTGCGGAACGACGAAGTAAACAAGATCAATCGCAGAGAGACACGAGATTTAACGTGGAAAACCCTCTCAATGCGCGAGGGAAAAAACCACGGGCGCCAGCCAGCAACAATCTTCACTATATCGGGGTGAGGTTACAATGCCGGGGATTTACAACTCTAATCTCATATCCCAAACGGCGGCTTACAGGCCCTAAGCCTCCGGCGACGGGCCTCCGCTACGCTCCGTCCAGAAGCTGGCCTAATGTATAGAATTTGGATCACAAATCAACATACTCCACCTTGAGACAAATTCCTTCCTGTAGCATAAATCAATCCTTCACCCTGAACACAACAAAGAAAGAAATACTTTCGGCGCCACATAGCCTCTTGGGCTAAGCTGTAATACCAACTAAGCTTGAGCAAAGCTCAAACTTAGCAACAGGAACTGGCTTTGTCAACATATCAGCAGGATTTTCATGAGTGCTAATCTTGCATACCTTTAGCTTACCCTTTGCAACAATATCTCTGACATAATTATATTTAATCTCAATATGCTTTGTCCTCTCATGAAACATCTGATCTTTAGTGAGATAAATTGCACTCTGGCTGTCACAAAACAGATTAATGCAAGAATCAACTCCAGCAAGCTCAGCAAACAAACCTTTCAGCCAAACTGACTCTTTACTTGCTTCACAAATAGCCATATATTCTCGCCGATGGTGGATGCAGCAACAACATCCCGCAAATGTGCCTTCCACTCACAAAGACAACCTTCAATGGTAAATACATAACCTGTGAGAGACCTACGCTTATCCAAATCACCAGCATAATCTGAATCAACATAGCCAACGAGTTCCTTTTCAGTCCTGCCAAACTTCAAACAAGCATCCGATGTGCCTTGCATGTACCTGAAAATCCACTGAACGGCCTTCCAATGCTCTTTACCAGGATTAGCCATATATCTACTAACTATACTCATAGCATAAGATAAATCCGACGAGAGCAAACCATGGCATACATCAAAGACCCAACAAAGACTAGCATACGGAACTCGGACATGTACTCAATCTCCTCATCAGTGCTAGGACATTGTGAAGCTGACAATTTAAAGTGAGGTGCAATGGGAGTACTAACAGGCTTTGAATCATGCATGTTGAAACGATGAAGCACTTTCTGAATATAATTTTGCTGACTAAGAAACAATAAACCAGAAGCACGGTCTCTAGTAATTTCCATACCTAGAATTTTCTTAGCAGCACCAAGATCCTTCATATCAAATTTATTGCTCAATCGAGCCTTCAATGCGATGATTTCTTTCTTACTCTTGGCAGCAATCAGCATATCATCAACATATAATGCAAGTATATAGGTGATCCATCAACAAATTTAATGTAGACACAGCTATCATAATCAGATCTTTTAAAGTTATTTGATAACATGAATGAATCAAACTTCTTATACCATCAGCGAGAGAGTGTTTCAAACCATATAAGGACTTCTTCAATTTGCAAACATGATCCTCCTTACTGTGCACTATGAACCCTTCTCGTTGGTCCATGTATATCTCCTCCTCAAGATCTCCATGCAAGAATGTCGTCTTCACATCTAGCTGCTCAAGCTCAAGATCACGCATAGCAACAATACTAAAGAATGTACGGATTGAGCTATGTTTCACAACTGGGAGAACACATCATTGTAATCAACACCCGAATCTGATGAAACCTTTAGCTACTAACCTTGCCTTAAATCTTGGAGGCTCACTAGAGATAGACCCTCCTTCCTCTTGAAGATCCATTTGCAACGCACGGTCTTCTTAATTTTAGGCAAGCGCACCACGCCCCATGTGCCATTTTCTCCGGATCGTGATCTCTTCTTGCATACCGAGATCCACTTCTCATGATCTCCGAAGCAATGGCTTGCAGTACGTGAGTCGCTCATGATTGTTCTCCACCTGTTCAAAGACAACTAAGAGCATAATGAATCAAATTACACTCTTCAATTAATCGGGATCGAGGACCACAACTCCTCTTTTCTCTCGAAGTGCAATAGGTCGATCGTCTTGCTGCAAAACAGAGATAAGTGCTGAATAAAGATCAATAGTATCATCAATAAATTCATCTCCCGATCATCCACGTGCTCCACCGCACGCCATATTCTCGCCGCTCATCATCGATCATGCCGTACAATATCTAAGGGTAAACTGTCATTAAACATCACAGATTCATTAAAAACAACACTTCTGCTCATGAAAGTCTTTCTTGTTTCAGGATTCCATAGCTTATATCCTTTTACTCCAGAACCATAACCAAGAAACAAACACTTAATAGCTCTAGGCTCCAATTTTCCATTATCAACATGAGCATAAGCAGTGCAACCAAAAACTCTCAGCTGTGAATAATCAGCAGATGTACCAGACCATACCTCAATGGGAGTTTTCTTGTTGAGTGGAATAGAAGGCGACCTGTTGATCAAATAGCATGCGGTGTTGGCGGCCTCTGCCCAAAAACGCTTGCTCATCTTTGCGTTTGACAAACATGGCGAGCCTTCGATATGATGGTTCTGTTCATGCGCTCACCACACCGCTCACTGCGAGTGTACGGGATGGTGTGATGCCTCACAATGCCTTCCTTTCGCAATAATAATTAAACTCATGCGAGCAAAATTCACCACCATTATCGCTGACGGCGCTTTACCTTCTTCTCGCTTTGCCTTTCTATCATTACTTTCCAATCTCTAAAAGCAAAGAAATGTATCATCTTTACCTTTCGTAAAATAAGACCACACTTTTCTAGAGTAATCATCAATGATAGTAAGCATATAATTTGCACCACCATACGAGGTCTTACGAGAAGGCCCCCACAAATCAGCATGTACATACTCAAGTATACCTTTGGAGCGATGTACCGAGGCATTGAACTTTACCCTCTTGTGCTTACCAAAAATGCAAGTGCTCACGAAGTTCATCTTACTCGAGTGCAGCCATCCAAGAGTTCCTCTTCATCAATTCGCCATACCAAGTTCACTCATGTGTCCAAGACGCTTATGCCGAGGTTAGTATTATTATCGAGAGACGAGAGTACCGTGAGCGGAACCACGCAATGTACTTCCTCTAAGCACATATAACTTGGCGAATTCATATCACCAACCATGTAAACGAGAGAACCTCTTAATACCTTTAAAACTCCACAGGCGGAGTACTTGTACCCATCATCATCGAGTGTGTTGAGGAGATGAGACTTCTTGCCATCCTTGGTATATGTCGCACATTGTCCAATAGGCGAACCATGCCATCATGTGTCCCGATCCAATGCGGATCCAATGCCCACGATCTCACATGGGCTGTCATCTCCCATGCGAACGACATCTCCACTCGCACGGGCTTATAAGAACTAAACCATTCTCTCGTTAATGCATATATGAAACGAACATGACGAATCGAGTAACCATTCATCATGACCAGCAACACAACCAAGAAATACGACAAGGCAATCTCCGAATCAATACTATCAAGACCGAGACAACAGAGGCATTACCTTCAGATTTATTTTTCTGTTGGTGTGCAGCATTCCTCTTCTCCTTATTCTTTAACTTATAGCAATCCTCGATGAAGTGGTTCGTTTTCTTGCAGTACTTGCAGAACTTCTTATCCCTGGACTTTGAACGTCCTTTACCATGCTGGCTCTTGTCGCGATTGTTGTTATCATAGGACTTCTGTTCAGATCTGCCCCTGACCTGCAACGCCTCGCCCTTGGAGGACGATGGCTCACCTTGCACCATACCTTTCATCTTCTCCTTACTCTGGAGCGCCTCATAAACCTCCGCTAGGGTTAGTTCATCACGGCTTAACAATATGGTGTCACGGAAATTTGAATGTGAACTAGGCAGTGAGCATAGTAACAGAAGACCTAAATCCTCATCATCAAATTTTACCTCCATGGATAACAGATCGGCCACGATCTCCTTAAAGACCGATATGTGGTTCAACACCGATCCTCCCTCCTGCAACTTGTGCGAGAACAACTTCATCTTCATGTGCATCTTACTGGTGAGATCTTTTGACATGCAGATCGATTCCGATTTCACCTAAAGTTCTGCGTAGTTTTCACTGCAGCACTTCTTGCAAAATATCATTAGAAAGATGAAGTTGAATGAGCGAAAGAGCCTTACGATCTTTACGTTTCTCCTCAGGAGTCCATTGATCCTTCTCCTTCTTCCCGAAGCAATCTAGGGCCTCATCCAGATCCTGTGATTGGGCGAGAATCG
Organism: Dendrocalamus sinicus; assembly: GCA_036346575.1. Classification (NCBI taxonomy): domain Eukaryota; kingdom Viridiplantae; phylum Streptophyta; class Magnoliopsida; order Poales; family Poaceae; genus Dendrocalamus; species Dendrocalamus sinicus. The sequence goes on along the minus strand of CM070642.1, from coordinate 56,794,821 downwards.
CCCTCATCTTCACTTGCCACAGCGAGAATCTCGTCTTGTGTCGAGTAGCGGTAGATCAAACTTCACCGACGCCATCGCGATGCCCGATCTGAAGAACCAAGGCTCTGATACCACTTGTTAGGGGCTTGAAGAACCAAGGATCTGAAGAACCAGTCAGCTGTGCGGTCATGCCAAGACTGCCAAGTAGGGATGCCATTGTAGCAAACGGAATATGTGCACTGCGGTGTGACGAAAGCAAGCTAACCCCAGTTAATGTTAGCTCGTTTAGTTAGCTAGCGAGCTGACTAGTACATTCATGACGCAATGCAAGCCCCTAACGAAAAGTGGGTCTGTTCTTTTTGGCTGCAGCTTATGACTTTTGGCTGAAATACTTCCTCAGTGGGAAGTGTTTCCGTACTCCACCGGAAAGGACATGGCACTTTTTCTAGAGCGGAGTTCAAATAGTGGCTGAGCTTGATGTCCACCAACCTATAGCCGACCTCAATTAATTTAGGATTTGCAGAGTTTTCTTTTGGTCCAAATGTAGCAACAATACTCTTTCTTGAACTAACTCATTTCTTAAGCAGTGATCCTGAATATTAAGGTCTTCTTTTAGAGACTTTCGTCATGCAAATTTAGGAATTTGTTGTGCGTGGGATGGACCTAAGAGTCAGCCCGATGAAGATCAGATGTACTATACCTGCATGATCAGTTTGAGAGCGATTAGTTAGGCAGCAGATGCGCATGGCCCGCTTGGCGCCTTGGGCTACGCAGCGTTTAGTTGCCATTTTTGCGTCATGGGATCGGGTGGAACTTACTAGACCTGAGCTGGGCCGTGAGTCTCACGGCACGGGGTTTCGGGCCGTGCCAGCCTAGCTTGCACACTTTACCATGCCGTGCTGTGCTAGCACGATAGACTGTCATTGTGTTATTATAAGATTGAGGAGATCGACTAGCAAAGATAAATAGTTGTTTGTAAATATTTTAATTAAATTCTATTTAAACTATTTGGCTAAAACTAAGTATATAATATAGAAGCTTAAATTAATTTAGTTTAGCACAAATAAAGCCTAATCAACTAGGTTCACCTAAGTGCACAAACAACTTAATTATATGTCAAAAGTTTGCAATTCTAGAAAGACAAGCAATCAATTTAATTTTTTGAATGTAAATTGTGCACAAGAAAACAAACCACAATTGACACGATTTCTTTTTACCGTGGTGTTTGGAGACTTGCTGGTCTCCCCTAATCTACATTGAGGATAGCCTAAACGAATTAGACCAGTTCCACGAATTAAGCCAAAACACCTCAATCCACTAGTGGTAGTTCTTTCCCGCTTCGGGTAGGTGAGCGCCAACCTTCACAACTTCGCGGGTCTTCTCACAACCTTCTTTGAGAAGATCACTGCGTGACGCCTCCAACGCCATCTAGGAGTCGGTAAACTCCAAGAATAATAAGTCAAGCCCCTTGCTTGACTCTCACCACGTGCAACGAATACACGAGCTTAAATGGACACTAAGTTCAACATTAGATGCAATACATGCACTCTAGATCACTCTCCTTACTCACAAGGTGTAACACATGCACAATTGAGAGGAAGATCTCACACTAGCTCAAGCGAATAGAAATGGGTCAAATAACATCTCCAACCGGTCACAAGAGGTATTTATACCTCATACAACAAAAACTAGCCGTTGGAGCCAAATCCTTAAAAAATTAGAATTATCGGAAGTACCGGCTGCAAGCTGCGGTACTTCCGCTCCCCTCGCAATGGTAAAAAATTAGCTGTCAGAAGCAAAGGACTAGTTGAATCCAGTAGTTCCATTGCACAATTTTTGATAGTTCCAATCATCGGAAGTACTGTTCCCATATGCGGAACTATTGCTCTCGCGGGGAGAAGAAGACCACCACATAGGTGCCTCTCTAGAAAAAATGTACCACTATACAAGTCGGACATTCTGCAGATCAGAAGTACCGCTCACGCAAAGCCGGTAGTTCCACTCGCTGATCGGACCACTCATACAGAGTCGATCGGATAGCTTACACAGAGCTGGTCGGAAGTACCGATTGTCGACAACACTGGTCTCTGACCACATCGGATGGTTTGACTACTCAGCTCTCCAACCATATTGTCTGGTTTGATCACACAGGTCTCCGACTACGCTGATCTCCAACCATGCTAGTCTCTGACCACGCTGTCCGGATCGACCACACATGTTTTCGACTACGCTAGTCTCTAACCTCATTTGTTTTGACCACTCAAGTCTTGACCATGTTGACCATGTTGATTTTCGACCACACAGATCTCTGACTACTCTGTCGATCTTTAACCACGTTATATCAATCACGTTAGTTTGACCATGTTGATTTCGACCACATAGATCTCGGTCACGTCGGTTTCAACCACGCTGGTTTCAATCACACAGATTCCAGCCACGTCAGTTCCGACCGTGCTGGTTTGACCACGCTGGTCTTCGATCACACAGATCTCAAGCACGTCGGATTCGACCACACTGGTTTCAATCACACAGATCTCGACCACATTGGTTTTGACCACTACGATCTTTGACCATGTCGATCTTCGACCACACAAGTCATCGATCATGTCAATATTTAACCACGTTGGTTCTCGACCACACAGGTCTTTCGATTACCAACAGATGTGGTAGTTCCGTAATTACAATGTCAGTAGTTCCAGACAGTGGTAGTACCACAGACTACACGTGGTAGTTTTGATTTCTCTGAGAAGTGCATATACTTCAACAAATTTTGCAAAACATATTTACAAACTATAGTATCATGCATACAAGGATTATCCATGATTTCTAATAAGTTTCAAAACATATTTGCACACTTTTAGAATCATGACACAAGGATTATATATATGAGCTTCAACCATTTGTAAAAATACATTTGCAAATGTAAGTCTCATACTATAAAGAATGAAAATATGGACTTCAAATACTTGCAAAACACATTTACAATGTATAGTCGCATGTTACAAGGATTCAACACATGAGCCACAACTATTCGCAAAACATATTCACAAATACAAGCCTCATGCCAAGGAGAGCTAGAGCAAGTGAGGTTGAGCTATCAACACATGATGAGACTTAAGCTACTAGATATGACCACTCTTAATAGTATGGTAATCTATACTAGTAATTCGGTCTTCCAACCAAACACCAAGACTGATAAAAGACTAAGAACACATCCTTAGTCGTAGCTAGTTATACATTTTCCTTGAGTCATAGTCTTAACAGTTAACATGCATCAACTCATGATGTATTTATTACTTCAACTCCATCAACACATGATAGGTCTTCACTTAATTTGATGATCAACACATGATCACTCCTTTTGGACATGCATCAATGCATGATGCATCCACCACTTGACTTGATGATTTTCAACACATGAAGTCATCCCAAGTCATGCTTCTCTGTGAAACCTAACCTATTAATCCAACTCATGAAAAATATTAGTCCACAAAATAATTGCCATCAATTACCAAACTTCACCATTAACACATAATAGAGGGATTAGATTATACAATCTTCTCTTTTTGATAATTCATGACAATTTTAATAAATAATGAGATAAAGGTTCTACTTGCGAGTATACAATATGTACACAACACTTGTATACTCAAAGATAAACTTTAAGAAAAGCTTACTTGTCTGATTGTCATTAATCACCCAACTATTAACACATAATAGAGAAGTTAGATGATAACCCGATTGCGAATGAATATATATAAATTACACAAATTATATATACTCAAAAGATATGTTTCAAAGTAAAGATCCTAAATATGTGTATTAAAGGAAACATGGATCAATACTTATGAAACCTCAAAACAAAAAGTTAACTCCCTTAAATATGTGCATACAAGTATGTGTAATGAAGACATATTCACATATTTATTTTGGACTATTTGTGGAGTTCAATATATATTTTGGATCCAAGGAATGCACTAATATATAAGAATGTGATTTCGAATACATACATCTTTGATTTCATTTTTTTATCTAAATGAGACTAAGCAATAATATACTTAAACGAACATATTAGTCTTGCATATAGATTTGTAATTTAATCATATATTTGGATGTGAGAATGCAATAAGATTATAAAAAAGATATCGAATGCTTACATCACTGGTTTTACCTTTTTCATCCATATGAGACTAAGCAATATCATAATTAATAAATAAGATTAGTCTCATAAATGCATTTATCATTATCACCAAAACCTCATAATAGTATTTATCATTATCACCAAAACCAACATAAATGGAGCTTGATCTTTCAGCCGTGCTGGCCACGGACCGACCCTGTGGACTTGGAGGCGGTCGTCGCTGCCATCTTCATCACCTTCGTGAACTACTTGTACCTTGCATATCCAATGTCTCCACTATTGATCCTCACTCAGCCACGACCATGCCCATTGTGGCTCCCTGCTTGGCCACCTCCGCCATGTCCCTAATGCCATGCTTAGACACTGACGTCATTCCGACCACCATGAAGGCGGGAACGGTAGCACAGGTTGGCACTGAACCTATGCTTGCCAGCCAGAGCTCTCGAGGCGGGTATTGGGGCCATAGGACAGACTCTCTCGCCACTTAGTTTTGTGCTCGAAATCCCGTGAACATCGAACAACGAGGATGAAGAGTGGCAGCCGCTCTAGTCCAAGTTGGGAGGTGGTTGTTTTGGAGTCGGATCTAGATGGCCCGAACTCATACATGGTGCGGCGGAAGTGAGAGCAGGAGGGGTGGCCAGCACTGGGGAGGGGGAGAGAGGGGAAGAGGAGGTGCATGGTGGCCGGTGGGGGAAGGGGCTGTGGAGGGGAGGATGACCGGTGGCGGCGTAGAGTATGAGGAGGAGGAGGAGCGGTAAAGGAGGGAGACTGAGTGGTGGCGGTGGGACGGTGGACGGGCGACGAACTAGGTAGACAAGGTGAGGACCGTCAGGTGGTGATGGTGTGGTAGAGGGGGAGAAATAGAAGCGCAGATGGCAAATTTGGAGAGTGGAGAAAGAGACCAAGTCACCTTGAGAGAGTGAGCATCAGCTAGCCACTGGTGGTGTATGGCGGGCGGTTGTCGTGCATGGCGAATTGGAGATATGGAGAGCTCAATAGAGAGAGGGAGAGAGAGCGTGACGGAGGAGCGGAGCAAGTGAGGCCAAAGTGAGACTACGAGAAGAAGAAAAGGCACACGATCGAATTGAGGCCTGAGGCACTAATGGAGGAAAAGAAAAAGGAGAGGAGAGAGAAGATGGAAAAGAAAAGAGAGGAGAAAAAGGAGGGAAAGGGAGGAAAAGAGGAAAAAAAGAAAAGTTGAAATTTAAGTAATTACGTAAAAATATGGGCATGTAAATATTTAGGGGAAAAGTAAATTTTTTGATATTCTATAGATACATTGTTACTATCTTGTTAAAAACCTTACGCATTAGAGTAGGGTTCCCCAGTAAGGAAAAAAGTACAATAATAACATCTGTACATATTAACTACTCTCTAATAAGATCGTTTATGTGTTCTAGGTCAGCGTACGCCTGCATGATATCGAGATCCTCCTGTTGATGCTGCTATCACTCTTTAACCAATTCTCAGTCCTTGACGCATGTGATTGCCTCCACCATCATAACACATGAGGGATGATCTCCTTTCTTCAAATATTCTCCCTACCATGCTAAACATCACTTCTGAAGAGACGGTGGACACCGAAACCAATAGAACATCTCATGCAAAATGGCATAGCACATAAAATATCCGCTTGTTATTCTTCCTCCACTCGAGCAAGTCTATCTAGCCTTCGCTAGCAAGATCATAATCAATGGTTGCAAAATCATTCTCCAGGTAGTGGTTCAATTCCGAGACAATTTCACTTGGTGGCCGCCTAAGGTTGAGAGAATGAAGAACTAGACTTGTCCTTTAGATTCTTTGATAAGTAAGCGATCAAACTTGCCTTGTCTTGTTGTACCTGCCATGAGGCCTTTGATCTCGCACTGCTACCAAGTTTATCATGATACAAGCAAAAAACACAAAAAACCCCTTTTTTTTAACATATTCGAAAGCTTCAAAGAAATCAAGACTGAAGCATTCCCTTATGTCCTTTGTGCCAATCTGCAATCTGCTAACTTTTTTGTAGAATAAAAATAATAAAAAACAATATAGGTGTAAAATAGATCTAAAATATTTAACAACTTTTCTCCATTGCTTCAACAGCATGGCCTAAAAGATGGCCCCGCATATTTAGCAAACTTGTTTGTAATTAGCCAAATAAAATATATAACTAAGCAAGAGGTAAGGTAGTAAACACTGGATAGAACCTTAGTTGCTTTATAACAATATCTTAAAAACTCTTAAAAATGATTAGCAATTTGCCAATTTGAATTAGTAACTATTGATTTATTATTTTGAGAGTTAGCATCGACAAAGATAGATATAATATGTTCATACCCTTGTACCTTCTTCAGCACGATGTATATCAACTTCCACTTCACTTTCATGTTAAGACCAAATTTTCTTGGCTCCTTCCCATTGATTGTGCAGTATTCCACGAACCTGTGTACCATTTGCCGCTTCACCTTCTTTCTTTGCTCCGTCTTGTCACTGATCCCCAACCATTGCCCCTCTGACTCCCTGCCCATTGCTTCTCTGGTCTTTGCTTCATCTTATTGTCATTATCATGCTAGCTGCTAGATGGCCTAGGCAACTGTTGCCAGCTAGCGCCCCTACCATGCTGAGTGCTGATGGCTTGATCTTGACTCTCCACTCACTCCACTAACTCTCCACTGATTCTCTCCCATCTCTCTCCCTCACTCCATCACTCGTTACCTCGTCGACGTTGTCACCCGGTTGCTCCCCCTATGCTCTCTCATTCTCACTCTCCATGTCGTTGCGGTTTGGGTTCATCTTTGTGTTGCTCCCCCTTGGCTGTCGATTCTCCTTGGTGTTGCTCCCCCTTGGCGATGCTGTCTCAAGTGCCACCGCGGTCGTCAATTCCCCATGCCGTCGCTCACCTTAGCGTCTCCGCAACCGTTGATTTGGCAACCTACAAGACATCTCCCTCGGGTTCTCGCTCTCTCCCAATCCCAATCTACTCTGACGGTCTGACCTGACGCCCTTCCATGGTGCAGGACCATCTTGTGTGCCTGACGCTACTGCCACTCGATGTCGCCACCGTCGGCCATGTCGATCTTAGGTTACTCTGGCCGGTCACTCTATAGGTTTGCTCTATCCAACCCTTCTTCCTCGGTGGCACGGGTGTGGGTGGAAAGGCAAGCAACAACATCGGTTGGTGTGCACTCGACGTCGGTGGTTGTCGTGGACTAGCTGTGTTGCGCCACTATGACGCTGTTGTGCCGAGCCAAACCGAGCACGACACAATAGGTCGGGCCGTGCCATGTCACCCGGCCTAGCACGGCTCGCCGTTTGTGTCAAGCCACTCTGGCCTACCATGTGTTGTGCCGTGTTGTGCTCAAGCCCTACGATTGTAAGATCGAGGAGGCTGACTAGAGGGGGGGGTAAATAGGCGGTTCTAAAAATCTTTCTTTTATTTCTATTTGGCTAAAACCAAGTATATAATGCGGAAGCATAACTCAATTTGGTTTAGTACAAATAAGTCCTAAATCAACTAGGTTTACCTAAGTGCACCAACAACCTAAGTCTATATAAAAGGTTTGCAATTGTAGAATGATATGCAGTCAATTTAATTCTATGAATGAAATTGCTTAAATGTAAGTTGAGCACAAGAGCACAAACCACAATTGACACAATTCCTTTTTACCGTGGTGTTTGGAGATCTGCCGGTCTCCCCTATTCCACGTTGAGGTAAGCCCAAACAAATTAGACTGGCTCCACGAATTAAGCCAAACACCTCAATTCACCAGTAGTAGCTCTTTCCTGCTCCAGGTAGGTGAGCTCCAACCTTCACAAATTGCTGGGTCTTCTCACAACTTTCTTTGAGAAGATCACCGCGCACAATGCCTCCAACGCCGTCTAGGAGTCGACAAACTCCAATAGGACTCACCGCGTGCAACAAATGCACAAGATCAAGTGGATATGAAATCCACCTCTAGATGCAACACATGCAATCTAGAGCACTTCTCCTTACTCACGAGATGCAACACATACATAATTGAGAGAAGCACCTCACACTAGCTCAAGAGAGTAAAATAGAGTGCCTAGAGTCTTACCCCAATCGGCCACAAGGAAGTATTTATACCCCATACCTCGAAACTAGCCGTTGGGATATAAATCAGGATTTTCGGTAGTACTGTAGGCAAAAGTTTGGTACTACTGCTCCCCTCAATAATGGTCAAAAAACTAGTCATTATAGGTAAAATCGATAGTACCACCACACAAAGTCCGATACTACCACTTAACGGTAGTACCACTCCACACCTACGGAACTACCATTTTCCAAGGGAGAACAAATCTCCCAAAATGGTAACGCCTTGGAAAAAATGTACCATGTATAAATCGGTACTACCACTGATCGGTCCGACTGCACAACACATGTCGGTCTGACCGTTGTCGGTACTACCTACATCCGGTCATACCGCACAACACATGCCGATACTACTGACTTTCGGTCGTACCACGCAACACATACCGGTACTACATTTTTCCAGAGAAGTGCATATACTTCAACTAATTTTGCAAAACACATTTGTAAATTATAGTAACATGTATAGAAGGATCAAACTATGATTCCCAACAAGTTGCAAAACATATTTACACACTTTTGGAACTATGACACAAGATCTAGGTACATAGATTTAACATGTTTGCAAAACAAATTCACAAACTTAAGTTACATGCTACAAAGGATTATGTATGAGTTTCATCCATTTGCAAAACACATTTGCAAATATAAGCCTCATACCATAAGAAGTAGGAAACATGGACTTCAAACACTTGCAAAACACATTCGTAATGTATAGTCCCATGTTACAAGGATTCAACATATGAACCTTAACTATTTGCAAAATACATTTGTAAATAATAGTATCATGCTACGGAGAGTTAGAGCAAGTGAGGTTAAATTCTCAACACATGATGAGACTCAAGTTACTAGACATAACCCCTTATAATAGTACGACAACATATACTAGCAGTCTGGTCTTCCAACCAAACACCAAGATCAGTAAAAGACTAGAAACATATTCTTAGCCCTAGCTAGTCATACCTTTATGTTGAACAACCTCTTGGAGCTTGACGACGCACATCTTCACTTCAAGTCTGGGTCATTGACTTGATATGCATCAACTCATGATTCATCCTTCATTTGAACTCCATCAACACATGATGGATCTTCTCTTGACTTGATGATTAACTCATGATCATCTTCGCTTGAGAATCTTGATCAACTCATGATCTTCTTTTCTTCTTAATGGCTTTCAACATATGAAGCCATCTACCATTTGTATCTTGATTTGATGATTTTTAACACATAAAGTCATCCCAAGTCATCCTCATTTATGGAACCTAACCTATTCATCCAATTCATGAAAATGTTAGTCTACAAATAAATTTTTATCAATTACCAAAACTTCACCTTTAACTCATAATGGAGGAACTAGATTTCATAATCTTCTATTTTTGGTAATTCATGACAATTTCAACAAATAATGAGACAGAAAATGATTCACGAGTATACAATATGTACATAACGATTGTATACTCTAGGATAAGCTTTCTATGCAATTAACTCATTTGAATGGAAGTGATTTTCTTTGAGATTAATTGCTAGCAAAGCTTACTAATCCAGTTGTTATTAATCATCCAACTGTTAACACATAATCGAGGCATTAGATTTTTAATCCCTTCCTTTGATGATTGATGACAACCCGATTATAATTTGATTTAATTTAAATCAATCATGAGTATATATAAACTGCATAAGCTATATATACTCAAGGATATGTTTCAAAGTAAAGATCCTTAATAAGTGAAAAAATGAACATAGATTAATACTTATGAAATCTTAAAACATAGAGTGAACTTTCCCTAAATCTATCCATACAAGAATGTATAATGAAAACTAACGAGGATAGAATAATTCTCAAATTATTACGTCACTATATCCACCGGATATATCCCTTATTGATAAGGGAGAAGATTCACGAACTACTCCATGGCGCAAGCTCTTTTACAACCATGAAGTCATATGTCTTTCTACGACTACTCCATGGTTGCAAGCTCTTCTACGACCATAAAGTCGTAAGTTCTTCTATGACTACTCCATGGTCACAAGCTCTTCTATGATCATGAAGTTGTAAGTCCTTCTATGACTACACTATGGTCGTGACCTCTTCTGTAACCATCAAGTCGTAAGCAGCCCTGTGATTACCTTGTGATCGTAGACTATTATGTAGTTTCTATATCCCCAATTGACTTATCAAACAATGTGTTACTACATCGTCGGGGCGTATGATAGGATGGTTAGAATGTGTGTTTATCTAATAACTGCACACAATCTCTCTCTAACAACAACTGCTGCATGGTGAGTAGGCCACTACGTCTTTCTCACAATAATTTCTGTCAGATGGTTATCATACGAAGCGTTAAGGTGTCTTCTAGCATGGCACAACGGTCGTCGCTTCACCACCTATTTAAAGGTTAACGTCAGAGAGGAGAGGAGGAAGCCAAGCTAGATTAGAGAGAGTGTAGACTCTTTTTCGCATTACACTCTTGTAATCATTTCCTTTGATTAGTGATCACATAGGACATAGGGTTATTATTCTCCTAAGAGAAGGCCCGAACTTAAATAAAAATTCCTGTGTTCCTGTTCCGTAAGACCATAGCTTAGTCTTCTGAGAAAATCCCTGAATGCAAATAAATCATATGTAAGATCAAATTAAAACACCGACAGTTGGCGCTGTCTGTGGGGTTTCTTCTTCCAAGACTCTGGTAATTTTTTCATCGGCAAGTTTCTCTTCTCCCTCCTGATGTCCTTATGGTGGACGAATGGAACGAGGAGAACTGGTTCAACTTGGCTGACTATGCGGATATCAATATGGAGGTTTGCTACTACTACGAGCAGACTATGCTTGCTTCTAACGATGAGTTGGTCCCTAGAGATCCATCCAATGATCCAGGAGACCACACGGTGGGAAAGGCTAATGAGGGATTTGAATCCCCCATAGCAGTATGCCCAACGGATGACTCACTTCCCTTAAGTGGCAAGGATCAACCTGACCATGAGAAGGACTCGCAATGTGACAATGGGCCTTCCCCCGAGCGTTCAAGTCCTGTGGTGACCTCTGAGTAGTTTCAGCGAGCCCTAGACTCTACCAATCAGGGAACTCATTGGCAATTGGTGGTGGTAACTCTCCGGTCAAATCTGTAAAGAGAATGGCTGGGCACTCTCCGTGTTCACCCGTATTTTTGTAGGGAACAAATCCAACCCGGGCCAGTTATAACCCAGAATTCCTCTGCCTGGTGAGGTTGACTCCAGGCCGTGAGGCAATATCACTCAATGATTCTTCAGACGAGGAGAGCTCCCCCAAAAATGGAGATTCTAGACAGGAGGTCTTTGCCCTACCCATAGATCATCATCAACCTCTCGGAGGAAGGCTTGAGGATGCTCCCCACTAATCACAATCTCCCGCCTCTCATGAGGATGGTGAGGAGACCTCCAGTGATGAGTCCAATCACTACTCTGATGAGCATAGGAGAAATAATAGAAATACTCACTTTCCTGTGAGGCAGCCCCAGCCAGCATTAGGGATCAAGGATCCTAAGACTGCTCGAAGGAGGCGACTGGCTGCCCAGAGGTCTTTGCCTGGACGTATCCGGTACCAGTCTGAAGAGGCTCGAGAGCTTCAACGGATCAATGACTTGCTTGAGAACCCAACTCAAGAGCTTGCTCGGGCGCTAGGCTACGATCACTTTGCTGAAGGAATTGCACAAAGACTCTATGATCTGATGGCCAGACTTGAGCACCCTCACTGACATGACATCAAGGATCGACAAGGTATGACCGCATCTAGTCGATCATGAAACTCACTTAGTTGTGTTTGACACGATGACAGCGTGCGTCGGACCTCCGATCACAAGACAAGTCGGAGGAGAGTATTTCGAATAGCTCCAGAATGGCAAGTTGATGCTTGGTCCTTGCTTTGAGCAAGGAATCTGCACTAGCAGATGGAGTATGAGGAGAACTACCCTCGTACAGGCCAGACATACTATCAATCATGTCTATCGACTGCCGGCATCATCGAGTACGATTACCTAGTGATGTCAACTACCCTTTCCCGCAAAGGAGATGACAAGAAATCATCACCAGATGTTAGGCATTCGTGTTCAAACTCCGAGCAGTGTGCTGACCACCACGATTTTGACTAGTGAATATGGAGAAATGATGGGTCCCAGAATCCCATTGAGTTCCTCCAGATTTAGACGACTATAGTTTGGCTAGCAGGAGGAGGCGAGCACGTCATGGCAAACTATCTGCCGACTATGCTTAAAGGATCTTCTTGGTCTTGGTTGCTCAATCAGCCATTTGAGTTGATCTACTTGTGGAAAGTCCTCTGTGATCTTCTGATGACCAACTTTCAAGGTACGTACAACTGCCCTGGGAAGGAGGATGACTTGCATCGAATACTCCAAGGCAACGATGAGACCTTATGACAGTTCATCCATTGCTTTAGTCAGGTTTGTAACTCGATTCCGGAGGTCTCTGATACTTCTATCATTAGGGCATTCAGATAGGGCGTACATAATAGGAGGTTCATAGAGGACATCACCTTGAATCCTCTTACTACTATCACTGAGATCTTTGAGATGGCAGACCGCTATGCGACTGCTACTGAAGTGGTGGAGTGGACCAAGACCATCGATCAAGTCAATCCAAGGTCCAAAGGGCAAGATAAGGGCAGTAGGAGGAAGGAGAAAGCCAATAAGTCCAAGAACAAGGCTAAAGGGTAGAAACCTTTGGCTAGAAGTTCCAAAAAAGTCTTAGCCATGGGTGATAAAGAGCCATGTAACTCCAAGCAATACTTTGACCAAGTAAAAAACAAAGCACCCACGCGAAAGGACAGTAGGCCTAGATGGTGCCCTTTTCACAGGAAAGAGGGGCACGATCTTCGCAATTGCTGAGTTTTTCTATGGAAACTCCAGGAATACTATTCTGACAAGGGACCACTTCCCATGCTCCTAGAGGTGGGATAGTCAAGTGGTCAAAAGAACTCAAACAAAGACGACGATATGCCTTTTTAGGATTTGAAGCACACTATCGAGCATATCTACGGTGGATCCTCGGCGTACTAGTCCAAACGATAGTATAAGCCTGTCGAGCGAGAGGTTAATTCTATCGGCCCTCCCCTTGTCAATTATCTTCCTAAGTGGTCAAAAGTCACTATTTCTTTCGAGAAGAGTGACCGCTTGATCCCTTCGACTCGACCCAGTTGGTTTCTAATCATGGTCGAGCCTACCATCAACAACTTTCGAGTGAATCACGTGTTGATCGATGGTGGCAGTTCTTTGAATATTTTATTTGTTAGTGCTCTGGACGAGATGCAAGTCCCTCGTACCAAAATAAAGGATGTACGATATTCATTTTGTGGAATCGTACCAGGATCTTTGGCTAAGCCTATTGGCCAAGTCTCTTTGCCTGTCACGTTCAGGACTCTAGATAGTTTTAGGGCAGAGAGAATCTCTTTTGATGTGGTCAACTTCAACATGACGTACAACGCCATACTCGGACGACCAACCTTAGCTCATTTTCTAATTGTCGCTCACTATGTATTTCGATGTCTTAAGATGCCAGGTCCCAAGGGAGTCATCACAGTCTGATGTGATAAGAAAATGGTGCTAGTGTGTGATCGCAAGTCTCTCGAGTTGGTCGGATAGCTACCGACTCGACAAGTTTCCAAGGCATAGCCTTCAAGCAAGCACTCAAAGCCTAAAGCCATGCCCAAGCCAAACGAAGAAGTCAAAGAAGTTCCTCTAGACCCAGCAGAGCCTTCGAAGATAGTTTGCATCGGGGTTACTTCCAACCCTATATAGGAAGACGCCCTTGTCGCCTTCCTCTGGGCAAATGCAGATGTGTTCGTGTGGCAACCATCTAACATGCCCAGAGTCCCAGGGAGGTGATCGAGCACAAGCTAGCTCTTCGTCTTAATAAGAAGCCTGTAAAATAGAAATTACACTCAGAGTGGTTTTATAAGAGAAGTCGATCACTCAGAGTGGTTGGCTAACCTGTAATGGTTAAGAAGTCTAATGGTAAGTGGCGCATAACCCACTCCATTGAAGACGCCGTACTCTTAAATATGTATGGTAGGATAACTTTGTCTTAATGTGTTATGTGGCTTTAAATAGCAAAGATGCTATCCTCATAGTATTCTTGAAAGAAGATATCTATGTGAGCCCGACTGATAATCACAATCTGTGAGAAGTAGGTACTATTTAAGAAAGTCATAAAGAGACACCGGAGTATGACTTATATGCTCCACCCGAGGGTTAGCCTATTCACAGCCTAGTATCAGTCAAGGTTTTAAGTGAAACTCATTAATGTAAAACTGCCAATTCAAGCCCTAGTCCATTGTGTAGTTGTGAATGAATGTAGCTTGAAGATTTAGGCGGGTGTTCAACCCTAACAGGTCTCCACTAAAAAACTGATATATTAACAGTGCTTCGGAACAGTAGGCAACTTTTTGAGTCTCTGGGATCTGGTGGGGCATTGTTGGAATAATGGGCCTTGGCCTATTCTTTTATCAATAATTCTAAGAAAATCTCAAAAGCCTGGCATGTGGAACACTTTAGTACCACATTGCTAGCCAAGGTGGAGAGATACCACCTTATAACGTGAAGCATGTCTAGCCTTGGTGAAGCAAGAGAAAGAAGGACTACATGCGCGTGCTCACTTGCCTCGCCACGCCAGGCTTCCCGAGCATGCAACATGCGCATGAATGGTGCGCTATTTTGGGTTTGGCTATGGGTCCAGACGCAGCTTTCTTTTGTAATTTTATTTTTTGCCATGCACTTTTGTCAGGATGGAAGGAGACGTTTAAAAATACTCTAATCACACGACATTAATTACAATTAATACACCTTCCATTTCTGAAAGATGTGATTGAGGTTTCCTTTTGAAGTCCGTAAAAGGGAAACTCTGCCTATTCTTCTCAGCAATGAATCTGAGTGTGAGTAGAATTCCTTCGCCACTACGCTACTACCAATTACTCCGTCCCTTTGTCGGTGTGCATCGGTCATGGGGAGAGCAGGTCTCCGAAGTTATCATCCTTACGATCCTGTATGGGAGAGGGTGATAAGGTTTTTGAGAAGCAACTCACGTGACTGCTCGTCATTCTCTGTGTTGACTGCTTCTGCATCTTCTCGGTAACGATCTCTTTTTCTTCACCGCAATGCTCTTCGCTTCGCTTTGGTAACATCTAGTAGTCCGTAGTTTTATTTAATTGTCACAATTCAGTTTATGTTTTTATCCATGTTTAGTATTTATATGTTGTTCTTATAGTCATGATTTATTTGCAAAATTATTATCACTTAACCACTAAATATTCTAACACCATGTAGTATTCAGATTGATGGAGAGTGTGGAACTGGGCAGCAAGTAGTGCTGGCTAGCTAAATTTCTAGCTTCATTTTCTTCTATATTCCATGTTGCATATGGAGAGCTGGGCAGGTGATGCTACGAGTAGTACATCAAGTAAGTTAATCAGTACTTAAATCTTACTACCTAAGCATGTATGATAACGCTAAAGTTTAAAGGCCACCTATGACCTCTAACTACAGGAACAACTAAACTGGTACTAGTTGTCCATTAACTGGAGTCTAGGGGTGCAATCGGAGCGGATACGGACAGATAACGCTTATCCTGTATTCTATATTATATTTTTTCCTCGGAGTCGGACACGGATAATGCCATATATCTATTTCTCCATTTCGTATCTGTTCCATAATCTTTCGGACAGTCAGTCGGACGAAAATTATCCGCTTCTTTGCACAGGACATTGGACAATATGGTAAAATTAGAGCGAATATGGAGAGACTAATTACTGAGATGTTGAAGAAAAAACACTCAGTACTCCCGCCTGTTTAGATGTGACAATTTATCTATATGTTATCTTGTTCCTAGGTGAAGTCGCAACAGACTTCCTCATATCACTTGACATACAGATATATACAGATGGATATCACTTATCCTGTATCTTATTCTATATTTTTTCCTCGGAGTCGGAGTCAGACATGGATAGTGCCGGATATCCATCTACCCATTCCGTATTCGTTCCACAAGCCTTCAGTCGATCGGATGGACATAAATTATCCGCTTCATTTGCAGCCCTAAGTGGAGTCCATGTATGTGCTGCTGCTCGAGTCCAAACTAAAAAATTCCCTAAAAAAATGCTTCATGTTGGGTTTTGTCCCACATTGGTTATGGGAAAGCAATAAGCACAATGTATAAGTTACAAACTTCTCTTACCCAAAACGAGTGGGAAGAGAAGAGCTCGAAGATGAAGAAACATGAGGGCTCAAGCAGTGCTAGGAGAGGAGGTCGTAACGATAGAGGCCAGGGACGTGGCCATGGACAAGGCGGAGGTCGAGGGGATGGTGATCGTGTCGCCAAAAAATATTAATTGTGTTTTACTCGTGTTCGCGTGCATGATATCAAAGTTCAAGTTCATTGTTCATCTAGATCCTGGGTAAATTCCCCAACAATTGGTATCAGAGCTTAAGGGGATGAAGCGATGACTGACAACACTGTTGATTCATCGATGTCAGGAGCAGTCGTTAAGACCACGGGCAATGAGCTCGATCTATCAAAGTCAGGCGTATTCGTCAAGCTAACGACAAGAAGCGCTCGATCCCAATTAAATACTCGATGTTGAGTGAAACGAATTACAACATATGAGCCGCCAAGATGAAGTTAATCTTGCATCCGCTAGGGCTATGGTCGACGGTCGAACATGGAGACGATGATGGCGACAAGGATCAAGGCGTGATTGTGGCCATCTCACAAGCGGTGCCAGACGACATGATGACATCAATCGTCGAAAAGGAGATGGCAAGAGAAGCCTGGATCGTACTAGGAAGATGCGAATAAGTGAAGATCGCGTCAAGAAGGCACGTGCTCAAGTGTTGAAACGGAAACTAAGCAAGTTGTAGATGGGGGACTTGGAGACGATCACCGAGTACTCCATGAAACTCACCACGTTGGAGGGTGAGATTTGTTCGGTAGGCACGAAGCTGGAAGAGAGCGACGCCATCGAAAAGCTATTCAGCTCGGCAATAGATCGGTTCCTCTAGATTATCGGAATGATCAAATAGTTTGGTGATGTCGCAGCTATGTTGCTCTCAGAGGCGATTGGTCATCTCAGAACCTATGAGGAATGACTTAAGGGTTGATGGCACTAGTAGGACAGGGGAGACAAACTTCTCTTTACCCAAAAGGAGTGGAAAAGAAGAGCTCGAAAACGAAGAAACATGAGGGCTCAAGCAGTGCCAGGAGAGGTCGTAATGGCAAAGGCCAGAGACGTGGCCATGGACAAGGCAGAGGCCAAGGAGAAGGCGATCGCATCGCCAAATAAGATTAACTGTGTTTTACTCATATTCATGTGCATAACCTTAAAGTTCAAATTTATTGCTCGTCTAGATTCTGGCCAAGTTTCCCAACACTCCATGCATCCTAGCTGTTCTTACTATTGTTTTAGAAATGCATCGGGAATGGGTGAAGATGTGTTTTGATATGACCTCTCTTTTCTGAAGAATTTAAGAAAAAGCTGACGAGCAATGACTTTCAGCACCAAGGGAAGGGACGGAGGATTACTCCTAGGTTGCATATATGGCCCCCAATACGCGGCCTGGCTTCCTGCAGTCTCATTATTGGTACAGCAATTCACCCTGTGAGCGATGAGTTCAGTTAAAGGTCAAGAAATAACGCATGAACGATCAGTTTGCGCTATCTGTATCACTCCACATATAGGCTTGAGTTTTCAAAATCCGATTTCGAAAAAGAATCGACAGTTTAGACGTATTCATGAATGGGCAGTTTGTGGTGCTAGCGGAAGTTAGTAGTGTAACATTATGCGCCCTCCTATCAAGAAAAATATTTGTCTGTCTCCTTGAATGCGTGCTCTTACAAAGTAGATTTGCGCACACCACCATATTCACGTGTGCACCATATGCACATATGCGAGAGCAGGATAAATTTGCGATCTCACAAAACATGAGCATATACTTTCCACTAAGCCACGCTTATATATGCATAAAATATAGACATTAAAAATTAAACTCTACTAGAAGAACTTGTACACCTACAACTTCACATAGTACGAATGTATGTTTCTCCGTTAAATCACACTTGCTTGTGGATAGACTCGTACACCACGGGTGGTTCTCCAAACCATTTAGAATAATTGGTTAAATAAAAATGATACCTGTGTTCTGTGGACTTCCATAATCAGTAAATATTTTCATATTTTCATAATCAAAATGATTTTCTATTGTAGAAATTTTCTTCTTCTTTTTGTTGTTTTTGGCAGGATTGAGCACTCAATAGGACCGTCCATGTGGTTGGTTGGCCTGGCTGCTTCGTTGTCAAAGTCAGCATACTACTTAAGTTACTGAACTCCATATAATCATAAGCGGAGGAGGGAGGGAGTCATGGACCGTGTGAAGCATATGATGGGGGAGAGAGAGAGAGAGAGAGAGAGAGAGAGAGAGAGAGAGAGAGAGCGTGAGGAAAATTAATTTTTCCCTCACGGGTATAGCACCGTCAGGTTAAATATTTTTCTCACGGGAATTGTACCGTCAGGTTAAATAATTTTCCTCACGGGTAACATTTTGCCCGTGAGTAAAATTTATTTTTCTCACGGGAATTGTACCGTCAGGTTAAATGATTTCCCTCACGGGTAAAACCGTCAGGTTAAATATCCCTGACGGGTTCCCGTCAGCCAAATAAAATTTCCCTGACCAGCCAGCCCTGAGGGGTTTTGCCTGACGGGAACCCGTCAGGGATATTTAACCTGACGGTTTTTTGTATTTTCCTGACGGTTTTGAACCGTGAGGAATGATCTGTTTTCTAGTAGTGATATAATCATAAGCGGAGGAGGGAGGGAGGGGGAGAGAGAGAGAGAGAGAGAGAGAGAGAGAGCAATTCTTTATGTTTCCTCTCACAACGTCGTTGGCCTTTCAAGATTTTGTTCCTTGGACAGGATCAGGCATGCCATGCAAGGAGCGTCAGATGTCACCAAGATCCTCTACTGGACACTGTTGTGCCCTAAACTAATCGCAAGATATTGCTATGTTTATATGTATTCCAGAAACATCAGGACAGATATTGTGCTGTTGATACGTTAATATCTAGCGCGTTACGTACGTGTGAACCGTCCGATTCACAATATTTTCTTAGGGGTAGTAATACGTACCCGCCTAATTACCATGCTAATCTAGCAATCCATTTATGTAACCAAGGAGTCAAGGATGATTGTCCTCAAGGTTGCCTCATTTCGGTGTCGGCGGGATCGGGATCCCAGGTCAGTTTGATCTGTGTAGGATTGTACCTTGAAAATCATAGTATGAAAAAAAAATAGAGATAGATTAAAATATTATAGATAATTAGTGTCTATAGTATTCTTTTATGTTATCTATATACAGCATTAAAGACGGCTCATATAATATGTTGTCTCTCTACGTATCTATATAGATAGCTCGTTCATGCATAATATGTTTCTGTAGACATTTCAACTCTCGATGCTACCTCTATCACCTTCAACATCATATATTCTATATAGCAAGATTTATAGATAGCTACCGTTATAACATATTATTGTACATGTCTCTAGCTATTAGGATTATGGTTGGAATGATCCAACAAGACGATAAGATCCTTCTATACGGACAATGACCGTGACAATCTTGACTGCCCCTGTGGTCCTTAATTTGTTGGCCTCGAGGTGCTATAAGCTATAGTTTTCTCAAACGTCCATTTCCTAAATAAATCGCACGTTTTGATATTCAAGGAAAGAAACCCGTGTGATTGGCATTTGTTCGGAATAACTACGGTGAAAACGTGTGACTAATCACAACCAACACGTAGACACCATGGCCCTTGCGTTGGCTGGGCCCAAGATTGTGCAAATTAATTTGTGTGTTTTAGCCTATCCTAAATAAATAGGATGGAAATCTTGCATACAGGTCATGAATAGCCCAGTCCATATCTAGTTTAGGTTATTGTATTGTTTTTTTTTTCTTATGGCAATTTCTTTTGTCCCTTTAAATTGTCCAAGACCAATAAAGAATTAGAAATATTAACCGGTTTCTTTACCTTTTGGAAGCGACACTTCCGGCCTTGCCCAACCTTAAATTTTTGTCCCATTTATTTCTCTGCTTTCTTTTCTGTTTTTCATTTTGCAAGTAACAAAAACAGATCCCTTTATGTGTACGTGTAAATTGTTTATCTATTATTTATGTGTACGTGTATTAATCACGCTCTCAGCTAGAGGTAGTTAGCCGGTTTCTCTAGATATTGGGTGACTTTGTATTAGCTATGATTGATGAATTTTGATTGAAAATTGTAGCACCCTAAAATAAAAAAAAGAAACCCTAATTAGCCACACCTAGGCTGAGTGGGGACCTTTAAAAAGGGACTTTCCTTCTTTTCCCGTGCGCAAACTCCTTCCCAATAACAGGTCTTTTTTTTCAATCTCTTATTCTCTCTCTTTTCTTCCCTCGGGCGTGGTCTGTCGAGTGGCACGACGTGGCGGAGCGGCTGCCGACTGCGCGCGGCGGCCAGCAGCGGCGTGGAACCAC
The DNA here is from genome assembly GCA_036346575.1 of Dendrocalamus sinicus. Taxonomy (NCBI): domain Eukaryota; kingdom Viridiplantae; phylum Streptophyta; class Magnoliopsida; order Poales; family Poaceae; genus Dendrocalamus; species Dendrocalamus sinicus. The sequence continues at coordinate 56,774,066 of CM070642.1, read as the reverse complement.
AACTCGATGGTGGGCGCACAGCAGGCGGCGGCACGACGCAGAGCAGGCGACGCGCACGGGTGTGCATTAGGTGGCGGCGCACGCATAGCAGTGCACGGGCACGCGTGACAAGGCGGCGACGCGGCACGGCGGCCGATGGCAGTGGTGGTAGTGGCGAACACCGTTCGCATCGAACGGCGATTTGCGCAGCCGAACGGCGTCCGTGCGACCGAACGGCGATTTGCGCGGCCGAGTGGTGTTTCACACGGATTCTTTTCGATCAAGCTTGTCGTCCATCGTTTTTATCAATTCTACCTAAGCCGGACGTAATGCACCTCCGTTCCATCATGTAGGGTTGTATGCAGCTGTTGAAGGAGCGGCTGGACGGTTGCGCATTCTAGATCCTTCGTACAGCATGTCTGTCGAACGTGCTCAAGTACCTCACGGTCGTAACCTCTCTTCTTCACACATTACCATTTCATGATTAACTATCGCCATTAGCTTAGTACTCAATTATTACATTATATTGATTGTCGGGTCGTATGCTGTTTTGTACTGGGTAGATCTTGATATGCTAGGCTAGCTAGTGTTGTATGCTTCTAGGTTATTATAATGCTCAATTATAGGATTCACTCTTTAATTAGTGATTAGGATTGATGCTTAAATCATTGATAGGGGTAGCGTATAAATATGTTCGAATTTAAGGTTTACCACTAGTAATCTTTTAACAATGGGCTGCTTTATTTATATACCTTACTTTCCTAATCTTTTATTTGTATGTTATTGCTCGACTGATTTATTTATGATACTCATTAACTTGACTATAACCACCTATCATGTAATAAAACCTGGATGATTGACAACCCTTGTGTGAACTATGTTAAAGTGCCATTTAGAGTAATTCCTGGATCACTACCACTATAGTATCATCCCCCATTGTTTTATATTAGAAATTATGCCTTTCCTTCTCAACCTTAACAATTCTGTCACTTATCGTAACCTTACCCAGACCTATCCTTAGTTATTCCAATCTCTTATAATATTAGCCGTTAATAACATAATTGTTACCTGGCCCGGGGTTACCCACATATAGGGGAGATTGCCACCCATCTAGTAACGTACGGAAGGTTGTACATTTTCGTTACTCAGGATATTGCACCCTATCTATGGTTATACAGTCGGGGACAAAGACGTGCTTGACTACTGTCGTATTACCGGGTATGTGGGAAGCGATCACCAGGGCCATGGCTATAACTTGTTAAATAACTAGTACCTTGGTTCCACATCTCCGCTATCTCTATCCCTGATTGTTATCAGTTTTTCTGGTAACTTAGTTTCATTACAATTAGCCTGTCGATTACTTGTTGCTTGCTTGTCCTTTTCTCTTCATGTTGCGACCGTTATTGGGTACTTGTTGAGAATCCAAATCACACGCTTGCTCTTTCCATTCTCAGGTAAAAGACCAGTGGAGTGATAGCATCATGCATGGGTGGGAGCACACAAGTTTTCGGCACCGTGCCTTGCCACTATTTATGTTATTTCATTTATTCTCTTTTGATTAGAAGTGGACTAGTCCCATGTTTTAAACATTTATTTTAATTTTCACTAGTCTTTAATAAAGTACTTTTAAGTTTTTAATTCCCTTGAATTCTTATTGTTGCTTTTATTACTTGTTCTTTACTTTGGTGATGACGTTCCATAGTAGTATCCTAAATTGACTGTATGTGGGGTGCTACAAAAATAAATAGCAATGATTGAAAGAAGTCTATTATTTTTTGCTACTCTTGCCCAATATCTTTTGTATTTCTTTTGTTTAGGCGAAATTCCTAACTAAAAAACAAAATCAATATTCTATATAGAATGAACCGTATAGACGAGATTTTCCTATCCCTAAAAAAAGAAAAGGATGACCTCTTCTTCCTATACATTACCAAGGAATAGTGATCTTTCTTGCCCAGCAGAGTGCTTTCGCCGTTGGTGTTCTTTCCGATCTCAATGCATTTCACCGCTCCACCAGAAATTCACTCTGCCCCTACCGTACTCTAGCTTGTGGCTTATGACTTTTGGATTGTTTGTGAGAGTGAGTATGGAGTAAGAAAAACTCACGTGCTTTTTTGATCGATATTAATGAAGTCGTTACAGTGTGTACTACAATCAACTTGTAGACCTTACTTTGAAAAAACATTTCATTTGAAAGCTAGTTACTGAAGAAAAGCCCGAAAACAGCTTTTAGAAACTGAAAAGAAGAGACCCGAAGTGATTGTAAGAAGGAGGGTGCGAGCGGTAGGAAAAATAAGGGAGAGATGCGTACGTGTGACGGAATCAAAAGGAGTGGGGGTGCGTGATACGACCGTGATCCCTGAATTATCCTTGGAATGAGATGAAAGCGAGAGGAGTTAAAAAGTCATTTCGAAAAATCAGATATTTATATTAACTTTTAGTTTTCTCAATATATATCATAAATAAAAACTAATATGCCTAGACGGACATTGTCCGTACTGCTAGTTTGTTAGAGCTTAGGAATGGAAAGCCGCACGGGATTCTTTGACTTTATGAAGTAAAGTCACAGCGTGACTTTGCTTCGTAAAGTTCGTCCATCCGGCGATCAACGGCCCAGATTAATCTAGCGTTTTTTGATTTTTTTTTACTTCTAGTTTTTAGCTTTTTTATTTTTATCTTTTTCTAGCTTTTTTCTTTTTTCTTATATTTCTTTATATTATCTGTGTTAAAATAACATATTTTTTATTTTAAAAAATATGTTATTTTAACACAGATAATATAAAGAAATATAAGAAAAAAGATCAAAATAAAAAAGCTAAAAACTAGAAGTAAAAAAAATCAAAAAAATGCTAGATTAATCTGGGCGTAGATCGTCGGATGGACGGACGCTGTGACTTTACTTGGTAAAGTCACAGAAGCTGCGCCGATGGAAAGCCATGGCGTCCCCTGCTTTTATCGCGGCTAGTGAGCACTGGAACTAAGATGGGGAAAATATGCCTATACGGATATTGCCCGTACTGTAGTTTGTTAGAGCTTAGGAAATGAAAGCAATGGCGTCTCCTGCTTTTATTGCGGCTACAGAGCACTGGAACCAAGATAGGTACTCGGCTCAAATATCTTCATGAGCTACTTCTCGCTTCCGCTGACATCGTTATTATAAGAGATAATTGATTGAATAGAGTCTGTTTCTATAAAATGCTACTGAAAAATACTTTTTCTCTATTTTATACTACTAAATTGCATTAAAATTCAATTATATGTCACTGTCATTAGTGCACCGTCATTGGAGACTGTTATCTTCTGAAAAAACAAAAAATGGCCCTACCAAAAGATCGAAGATCCGATTTATTTAAAATAGCAAATAACCTCCAAAAATTATGAAAATTCATAGGAGTGTTGTTCAGCATGTCAATGAGTTAGAAAAAATATTTCAAGGCACTGTTGAAAGAAAATTATCATCTTTTTAGTTTAAAAGCTAATAAAGGCTACTATTTATAAATAGAGACTAAATGAGGTTTAAAAATTCTCACATGCTTCTAAGATGTCACATAACTCCCAAAAAATATTATTTTTCATTTTTATACAGTGAATTTGTCCCGGTTTGTAAAATAGCTCAAATAGGCTGATTTTGGATTTGAATTTCAAAAATGGATCAAATAGAAGGGTCAGTTCTCGAAATTTTATATTTAAGTTGTAAACTACCCAATGATCCACCAAAAAATTCAGCATTTTTGGCTCAGCTAATTTGCCCTATATTTAGCTTTTATCATAGTGACAGATTTTGAACTGAGGGCAAAATTGTCTTTTTCTAAGGTCAAATGGAGGCTAACTAATGGCAATGACATATAATAGAGAGAGCGTTTTTCAGTGGTATTTTATAGAAGCAGACACTATTCAATGAATAGAAGCAATTTTCTCTTATTATAAAATACCAAAGTGAAATCTGCCAAATACCACTTCAAAGAATAACGACCCCTCAGAACATCACTTCGAAGATTGAACTTGATACTAAAAGACATAAACATGCACAGAATATCATTTCCCATCCTTTATTGCATCTTCCCGCTGTTTCATTTTTCTTAGCCGCGCAAAGTGACCTTATTGCCCTTGGTTGGAGCACACTCGTATCCTGTTACGGAAAACCAGGTACAATATTCTTTAGGACAAATCCGTGTCTACAAATCGTACGCACCCGGGGGATCCAGCACCGGTAGTTTGGGCCTGCGACTAGAGAGGGAGGTACTCGTACAAAAAAAAACTGTTATGCAAAGAAATAAGAAAAAAAATAAAAGATCTTAAAAGTTAAAATTAAAAGTCTATGTGTTCTAAATAATTTCTGATTTAAATAAAATGAAAGATAACATAAATCAGAAGCAGGAACAAAAATGCGGCTGTATGGTTGGCGAGGGGAAGAGATCGAGTGATTGACCAAAGCTGTGGATCCCAATTAATTTCAATTATTTTCGCATTTTGATCTGGTCCGGACGGTTGATGAGTTGCACTTCTTAAGGATCAAAAGCAAACAAAAATGTCTAAAAATGAAAGCAGCTTGTACGACTAGGACGAACAAAATCCTAGTGGACAGCCACTCGGGACTCGAGGATTGGATCGGCAGGAATCTCTGATCACGGATTAAGCAACTTAGAGAGGAATAGGTGCCTTAATTAAACTTTGCAGTCGAGATTGCTGCTAAGCATGTTCGAATCCTGGAGTGGATCGTACAGCTTCTCATGGTCTGAATATCTTAGCAATGAGATTATTATATATATACTAGTCATGTGTCCGTGTATTACAATGAAATTCATTGAATTTGTAGATAAACATGCTATAGAAAATAGCTGCTTTGATCGATTAGGAAGTAAAGAGTGATGATAAGTCGAAGAAATAGAACGGTTAAAGGAGAACGACGTACAGCTACCAACTCGTTTTTTTATAATAGTAATGATAACGATAATGATAAAATTCTGCCACTTTAAATCTACTAATTTTTCTATGCATCTATAGCGACATTGATGACATTTTAGAGCCCTTGAGGACCGTTCCACATTTATTGCAAAATGCAGCTCCTTACTGGTGATCTTAAGATCCTTATTTTGTCGCGTGAGATATGAATGGTTCTAATATCATATTACTCTGTAAGCTGGGCCACAACCGAATCGTAATGCTATCTTGAGGAATCATAATCAAATCATGTCAAATGTTGAAAAGAGATCAGAGCTAACCTGTGCAACCTCACAAATAAAAAGGATGGGCGAACTTGCCAGTGCAACAAGAGCAACACGCCATTCTAGCAACATACAAAGAAGTGATACAAACATGGTTATTGTATCCTGAACGAATATAGAAAGCCTATTGCTAAAAGCAGCACAATCTGTGATCATTTTGGCTTCAGCTTTTAGCTTCTAGTTTATTTTTCACTATTAATAAATTTCGTCTTTTTCTGAACTTTTTTCCCGTATTTGTTTGTATTATACGTAATGGACTAACATATTTTTTATATTTTTTAATTTTTTAAGTTTAATTATGCTAAATAAGCCTCTGTCAGCTACAGTATTTTTTCAGCCAGCTACAGTGCTTTTCAACCATAAACCACAAAAAAAAGCCCAAATGATCACCACCTTGAATATCGCATCATTTGCAAGTCGCATTAATAAAATATCCACACTACTGTCTTCATCATCAAACCACCCAACTTCATTGTGCATAATTGCTGGAATGCAGTAAACGGGGCAGTGATAAGCCTCTGGTAGTACAATGACAGTTTTACATACTATTACTAAGTTACCATGTTAGAACATTGTATCACTGATCAACGCATTATATATTCATGAATATGAATATGTGCTTCAAGTACTGATGTGCTATCAGATCAAGAATACGTTACAAAAGGATGGGTTGCACCATCAACAATGCAATAATATATAGCACTTTCCATGGCATAAATAAGAAAAGGCAAAGCCACACCTGAAAACATCATTCTTATATGCTCAGTCATTTTCTATCCAATTATACCAAAATAGAAGTGCTGCAAGAAGTTCGCTAGCACGGTAATTATACCCATGCCCACAATGAGTGAGCAATACTTAGGCCAGTCTCAGTGGGAGTTTCATCTGCATTTAATAGGCTGCCACATAGGCATTTTTGATGATATTGCAACATTTTTAAGAAGAGAGAGAAGAAGTGAGTTTCATCTAGATGAAACTCTCTTGGCACGATTACCAACTCTATATGAGTCATGAAATTAAATGTCTATGAAACAATAGAATGAAACTATGCATTGAGGATGGATGTTTCATTCATGTTTCATTTCATTTTACATGATGTGGCAGTCTTGAAGACAACGCCATGAAACTCTCTACTGAGAATGGCCTTATGGACTTCATCGTGCACATCACGGACACCTATTCTGTAGTACGCCACCACTATTAAAGATACTCACTTGGTTCTTTTTATTTGACTTTCTAAAATTGATATCAATTTTTTTAAAATTTGACTGCTAATAGACTTAAAACTATCTAGATTGGTTATACAAAAGTTACATCATTAGTTTTATTGTTAAAAATACTTTCATAATATTATAAGAGTAAAGTCCATTACCGGTCCTTAAACTTTTTATGCTGTGTCATCCCGGTCCATAAACTTTTAAAGTATGTCATCCCGGTCCTTAAACTTTCAAAGTGTGGCAATATCCTATGTAGTTGTAGCAGTGAACTTTTTATGCTGTGTCATCCCGGTCCATAGACTTTCAAAAGAAATTGCCACACTTTGAAAGTTTAAGGACCGGGATGACATACTTTAAAAGTTTATGGATTGGAATGACACAGCATAAAAAGTTTAAGGACCGGTAATGGACTTTACTCATATTATAATTTTACTAATATATCTTAGTATAAAATTATAAAAAAATAGCGGTCAAAATCGTATCTTAAAGATCGTAAAAAGTTAAAAACGTCAAGTAAAAAAAAACGAAGGAAGCAAGCAAGAAGAGGATTAAATGAACCAAAGCAAGCAGCAGCAGAACTCCCTAACAGAGCATAAAAATACTCTATAAGGCTAAGCTTTGCAAGCCTCCAAAATGGAGGAGTTTTTGCTTGCTGCTTCTTTGACTCATCAACATGAAAATCATCGAACATATCAAGAGCTTGGCTGAAAGTTTTTGAGTGGGAATGCTCATTCTTTGGATCAGAAGTCAACAGCGGTGATATTGGTGATTCTGGATCTGAAATAATATTTGAAGACTGTCGGTGTAGGGGGGCATCAATTTTGGGAAGATTGGGCAATTTCATTTCAAAAATGTCCTGCCTTTTGATGGATGGAGCTCTCTCGGAAGCAACCATAGGTAGTCTCGCTTCTGCCATTTGCTCTGAAGGGGGACTTCGAATATTTGGTCACTTATATGAGTTATGATTGGCATCTGAGTTTCAGAGTGCAAGAAAACAATGTGTTTTCTGAAGCGATGGTGATTTTGACATCTTAGGAGAAGATGACTCTTGGAAGCTGTGACTTGCTGATGAACCCCTTTCAATTTGGAAGGAGATAGGCGCTTTGTAGTTTCTAATTGGTGTCCTGAAACAGTTTAGTGATTAGGAGAAAATGAGCGCTTCAATCAACTAAAAAAACAAATAACCAGCTCAATTAATCAACAAAACTTTGTAGATCTATAAAACAAATACTAATCCAGTTACCACAGAAATGAAGAGTAAACATTTCATGCTAGTTGAACAAAAAAAAATGTTAAAGAGATTCACAGCAGGTATATATGAGGAGCTGATCAATTACATCAATTCCAACATGAAATAAACTCACTGCAACAATTCAAGAAGCGCAAAACATCTGCAATGTATGACATAAGCATTCAAAACTAACAGCTCTTTTAAGCTTAGAGGCCAGCTTAGACATATTGCTTGGCACAAACAGCTCAATCAAAATATACATCTACTTATAAGCTTCACCATACAGGACAAATTTATATCAAAAGAACATTTATACAAAAGTAAATGCACGGATGGGTATGACTATGGATGAAGAATTTTGCATGTCAACGCCATCCATCTCAATTACCATGTGATATAAAAATTTAGCACTTGCACAAACGAACTATCATCTTTATTAGGTAAATACAAACTCAAAGATACCAATGCCGTTAAAAAGTAAAGTGGCTTGAACGGGAAAATATCACCATCGCTGTGGATATCAAACAAAAAATGAAGAAAATATAAGAAGTTATTAGACCCCTTACTGGAGAAAATAAAGCATGAATTCCAGATGCTAGGAAACTATAAAAACTAAAGGATAGGACAAATCAGCCCTGTTGAAATGTGACAGTAGTGGTCTCCTGGGTAAGCAGATTTCTTTTCTACTGCATCTCTCCATTAAACCCCTTGCCATATGTCCATACATTGTGTAAGGCATTATTCTTTTCGATTTATGGCTTATGACTTACTTCGAACAAACAAACATATCGGTTTTTCTATCATCTTTTCAAAATAATTTATCAGTACAACATTTTAGAAATGACTTATCGGCATTTGATTTATTCGCATAAACGCTCACGTTAGGAACAAATACTATCAGCCGTAGCCATAAGCCACAGCCAAAAAATATCGCACCCTAGAGCTTGAGACTGCCACGTTGATGTGTCATGCCAAGACATCAGCACTGGCGCTTGACACTGGTAACTTGAACACTGGCCATTCAGATCAGTTTTTCCATTGTGTGTATGCCCTATTTCGAGGCTTCCTTTTCTTGCGTGATCACTATACAGTGTGCGCAGAACACAAGAAAAAGAATAGAAAGACTACAAAATGCTATAGCTTTTTTACTCAATCAATAGGATAGCATCTAACCATTCAATGTTCTTATCCATGACTTCATCTCCCACCAATACCTCTCTCCGAGCAAGAACATGCTTTGTGTCTCCGAATGAGTTCCCCCAAACCTCTCTCCTATTCCCTTTCTCCCCAATCCAAATCCCTCCCCCATATCTTCCTTCTCTCCACGCTGAACACCACTAGCCGATTCGCAACCAGCGGAGGTGAATCTTATGTCGATCCACCTCGATTTGGTTCCAACAACAGCGTTAGTGTAGCATGTGAGAAGGATGCAGCGATGACAGAATTGCAACAGTGTGCGGCTCACTGATGTTCTCATTGTCGGCCAGCCATGGGTCACTGGTGTTCTCTGAAAGATATTAATTGTGAGGTAAATAGTGTTATCAACAATTACTACATATTACGATGGAGGAGGCCACTGCCAATGTTCTGGGTGTTCAAAAGGAGGCTACTGCAACAATGTTGATGTTTAAGTGGTAGTGCATGCTCACAATGAGCCTCAGAATTGCAGTGAGGTTTTTTGAGACTTGTGCCATGGAATCTAAAATTAATATGCCCCTTAGCTATTCGATAAAATGCCAATGTATGATTTTGTTTGGGTTCCATACATGAAACTTAAAATATACCAGCATTTGGCTCAAAAAAGAAGGAGAAACTTACCCATAGGGGTGAAAACGGGTCGGATTCGGACGGATATTGCTGTTACCATATCCTAACCCATATTTTTTCTCCGGATTCGGTACCAATCGGATTCGGTATCAATCGGATTCGGTGTCGGATCGGTCGGGATTAACCCATTTCGTTTGCACCCCTACTTGTTTGTAAGGAATGCATACAAGGCGATAAATGCGAGAGGACGACCGACTTGATGTTACTATTTAATAGCTGATGTGGAAGATTTTATTTTACCATTGCAAAAGAAAATGAAACGTCAAATAGTAGCACTAACCTGAAATCAAAGTTGAAGATGTATCGGATTCGGACGGATATTCGGATTCGGACGGATATTGCTGTTACCATATCCTAACCCATATTTTTTTCTCCGGATTCGGTACTAGTCGGATTCGGTACCAATCGGATTCGGTGCCGGATCGGTCGGGATTAACCCGACCCGTTTTCACCCCTACTTACCCACAACACAGAAGTGCTTAGTGATATTGCTTTTTTGAGTGATATGTTTGGTAAATGATTGTCAATGATGATGTACAAGTATGTAATTTCAGTGGAATTGGAATGTGCAATTTTGTGAATACTATTTATGTACGCCGTACTAAATTTCATGAGGTTTCATTACTAAGTTTCATAGTGTTTCATAAGGTTTTAAGACTAACTTTCATGAAGTTTTTGTAGCAGCTTCATAAAATTGAATTTCAAATTTCATGAGGTTTCATAAAGATTCATGAGGTTTCACGACTAAGTCTCAATACTTTATTTTGTAAACTGCTCAAGTTTCATGAGGTTTCATGATGTCTCAGCTTGTTTTATGCGGTTTCATGACTAGGTTTTCATTAGATTACTGAGATTTTATATCTAAATTTAATTCAAGTTTTAAGATATTTTATGACTAAATTTCATGAGATTTCAAGACTAACTTGAAGTTTCATGAAGTTTTGTGTAGCGAATAATGAAGTTGAAAGTAATTTGTAGCAGATTCATGAAGTTGAACTCTAAGTTTCATGAGGTTTTATTAAGTTTCAAGAGGTTTCATAACTAAGTTTTATGGTGTTTCATTAAATTTTAGGAGGTTTCACACCTAAGTTGACTTATGTTTTGTAAGGTTTTATGTCTAAGTTTCATGGTGTTTCATAATATTTCATAAAGTTTTTGTAGCAGTTTCATGAAGTTGAACTCTAGGTTTCATGAGATTTTACAAAGTTTAAGGAGGTTTCATAAGGTTCCATGACTGAGTTTCGTGTTGTTTTATCATGCTTCAGAAGATTTCATAGTTAAATTGACTAAGTTTTATAAGATTATATGTCTAAGTTTTATGATATTTCATAAACTTTTTTTGTAGCGGATTTTTAAAGTTGAAAGTATTTTATAGCGGATTCATAAAGTTTCAGGAAATTTCGTAAAATTTCATGAGGCTTGTTTAGTAAGTTTTATGGTGTTTCATTAAGTTTCATAGAGTTTCAGAAGGTTTTATGCGTAAGCTAACTAAATTTTATAAGGTTTTATATCTAAGGTTCATGATGTTTCATAATGTTTTATAAAGTTTCAGGAGATTTTATGCCTAAGTTAACTAAGACTTTTTTGAGTCATGAAACCTTATAAAAACTACTCTAAAATATGAAGCCCATCTCTTAATACTTGATATCTTGTTAAAATGAGTTTCTAATTGGATATAGTTGACTAGCATCCTTTTCTTGGGCAGATGTCAACAACCAATTTCATGAAAATTACAAAAGATTTGCACTGGGCATTTTAGATCGAGCAACAAAACACACTGAAACTTACATTTCATTCCAAATTTTATCACACATTTCATCAAACATGTTTAATGCATAATAGCAAAACCAAAGTTTCATTTTAGAGATGCCTTCCTAGTTCCAGATAGGACGCTAACATGATATCAGCATGCATATATGAAAAGACACGGACTAGTCGACTGCTTCACCGATGATGCTGAAGTTCCAAGAGGTCTCGAGAGCATTGTTCAGTAGAAATTGAAATTTCAGACTATCTATGCCATGCTTGGAGGAAGGACCACCAAAGTTTCAGGCCGCAAGCCACATGAAGGAAGGCCAGAGGAGGTCACCTGTGCACCGTGCGTAGAAGAAGCCAACGAAGTTTTAGTCCATCCAGCTGCACCACAAGCATAGGAAGGATCGATGAAGTTTCACTACTACCAAAAAAGGCTAATACTGGATGCCTCATCACAGATGGTTGACCAAAACTATCAATATTAAATACAATCACAGACGGTTTTAATTTAACAATCGTCTGCGTTACTAGTAATGCTAAAACCATCTGTAAAGAGATAATATCACAGATGGTTCATATTGAAAACCGTATGTGAAGTATCACAGACGGTTATTAAGAAGAACCGTATGTAATATTATCTTTTCACAGACGGTTTGTATTAAAAATCGTTTGTGATATTTCGCTGCCCGATTTCACCGCCCTCTTCATTCAAACTTTCAAACTGAAGCAACGTCGCAATCTCTCAACTACTGATCAGTTTCATTACCTAAATGCCCTTATATATGCTGCCCACACGCCTACTCCAACACTCCAAACCGAAGCGTCGCTTAGCTAGCTCCCTCAAATTGAATGAAGCACTGCCTCCCCAACAACGCCGACTACCTCCCCAAGCTCCTCCGCCTCTAGTTGTGATGCCACGGTTCACTATATAAGGCACTCTTGTCATTAGAGTGTCTTATATAGTATCACTGTCGTGACATAACGCTCTACTGCCATCGGCCTCTTCTTCATCGCCGATGATATATCTCCTACCCCTTCTCTCTCTTCCTTGGTGCTTGTATATGAAATTACAAACTTATGACGTTGTACCACTTTACTATGAGAACTTGTATTTTATTTTCTCGGCTCCCTAAATTTGTCTCCGTTTGCACCGTAGGTTGTTTCCTCTGTTTGCTAATAGAATTTGCTGATGTGGCGCATATGGCTGCTAGCACACTAGACGCATACGACCATGGCTTCCGCGCGCCTACGACCATGGCTTCCTCGTGCCTACGACCATGGCTTACGACTGCGCGCCTACGACCACGACATATCAAAGCAACAAAACAACAACACCTACAATCTAAAAAACGAACCATTAAAGACATGGCGCCAATCATAAATAGGCATGCTTTTGTTCATCTGTATTATCTGATTGCGTTGTTTTATAGCGTAATCAGAGAATGTTGATGAACTGAAAGAGGTCTATTTATGATATCGCGAGAACGCAATCACAAATGGTTCTTAACTAGAACTGTTTGTGATAATAGACTATCACAGACGGCTATGTTTAAGAACCATTTGTGATATTTGATGTATGATAGACGGGCTTTTTAAAAAACCGTCTGTGTTGTAACTTATCAAAGACAGTTTAAAAGCTATCTGTGATAATCATCTGTTATCACAGATACATAAATTCAGATAGTCCGAAACTATCTATAATGATACTTTTGAACCATAATGATCCTTTTGTGGTGGTGTTTCAAGCGCGCCGTGGAGGAAGACATCGCATGTATGCAGCGGATGAAGTCAGCAATATAAATCATTGTGCATCATGAAGATTTGATTGATGGCTGCTAGCTATCCCGTCAGAACGGGAATCTAACGGGATACCGTGTTGTAGTCACGTTCTTAAAAGGAAAAAAAAAGAATAATTTGCTTGTGATCTCTATGATGATTACTCTATACAAAAACTAACAAAAGAACGACCATAAAACCCTCGGAAAAAAAATTGTCGAAGAGGATTAGCGGCCAGTTAATCCTAATCACAGCAGCTTGGTTAGCACCCCTCGGGCTCAGATCAGCCCGAGAGTCTGCACCAAGCCGCCCATTTGCAGAGCCGCGTCTTGCCACGGCAATGCGCCGGCGCGCTGCCGGCCCACGAACTCGACCACCTTGGTGAGCGCGCCGAAGCCGCCGCCGCCGTCACGGTCCCCTGCTTTCGCCGCCTGTGGCTTCTTGTCGGTCCTGAGTAATGCGATGTACGTGCCGAGGTCGTGCACGGCCGCCAGGTCGCCGACCTTGAAGAAGTCGAGGGGGAGCTCCACGCCGACGTGCGTGTAGCATGAGGCGCGCCACGGGCGGAGCACCCCCGTGGTGGTCTCGTTGAGGAAGACGCCCGGGAGCTTGGTGATCGGGTCGTGGACGTTGGCGATGCGGAGCGCCTTGACGCCGAGCTCGTCGCAGCGCGCCTTGAAGGCCGCGTTGCCGACCCTTGGCCCGCCGAAGGAGAAGACGGTGATGGGGGCGTCGCGGTTGAGGCCGAGCTCGGCGAGGTCGTACGCGAAGAGCAGCGCGAGGGCGCTGCCCATGCTGTGGCCGGCAAGCGTGACGCTCATGTCCTCGCCGGGGTGGTTCTTGGAGCACGAGTCCATGAGGCGGGACACCTCACGGAGAAGCTGCTCCCGGCAGCTCCCGGCGCCGCCGAAGCGGCACGTCTTGTCGGCGGAGGTGTAGAGGCTGAGGAAGCCCGACTCGACCTTGACGTCCGGGCGCGGGTCGCATGGGTCCAGGCGCGCCGGCTCGAGAGAGCTCATGAGGTTGGCCATCCACTCGGCGGGCGTGACGGTGCCGCGGAACGAGACGAGCAAGTCCCGCCTCCCGAGCCGCCGGGTCATTTCGTCGGTGGACACCGCGACGTACCCGATCCACCGGCCGCGGCCGCTGGTGGACGCCTCCATGGTGGGCACGGTGACATCCGCCGCCGCGTAGATGTACCTGGTCACCTCGTAGCCCGCGCCGGCCATGCCCACCTCCTCCAGCATCCTCTCCTTGCCGTACTTGCAGTTCAGGTACCGCCGCGACGCCGGGTCGAGGTCGAACGCCTTGTAGCAAGCGTCCACCAGCTCGCCGTACCGCGCCACCTCGCTCCTGAGCACCGGGTGCAGCGCCGGCTCGAGCAGCCCCTCCCAATCGTCACACCCCTGCACCTGCCTCCACATACCCGCCACGGACGACGACGACGCGGCCCTCCGAGCCGCGCGCACCGCCGGCACCGGCACGCACGCCATCTCCGTAGCCATCGCCGCCGTGGTGCTACCCGCCGCGGCGGCTCTGCAGCGCGCGGCGCAGGGCTTAGTAGAGCTCGGGAGCGTGGCACGGCATTGCGGCCGGAGCGTCATTGCCGCCGTTGCGGCTGCGAAGGCCATGAGCTAGCTGCGCGGCGAGGCGGTGTGGGAGCGCGAAGACCATAGACGGAGAGGGAGAGGCAGGGGAGGAGGAGACGGATGGAGTGGATGATGCATGGGCATGGGCATTGGGCGCGCGCGGGGAGGGCATATAAAGGGCGGGAGCGATTCGGCTTGGGGTGGCTTGCACGCATGTCCCCCTCAAATCTTATGGGAAGCCGAGCTAAAGCCACTGTTGCTGAGTGCGTCGAGTTAGGATTCGATTTCTGGGGCGCGAAGCTGCCTGCCTTGCCACTGCAGCTGCCGCCGCCGCTGCGCGCTTTTCGCAATAACACTCCCTTCGTCTAGTTGCCTGGTCTGGAAAGCTGAAATAAATTTTAAATAAATGAATTAGAGGAGGGCTAATTGTAATTGGGCAGATTACTGGAGTATTAATCCCCTCATTCTTGAGGGGTTTTGACTGCTGTAGAAAAATGGGTTGGAGATTGGAACCGGATGGAGAGTGATGGTGTTTTTTTTAAAAAAAAATCTGAGATGAAAAGGGAGGCAAAAGTAGGCAGCGTGGCCTTGCTCAGTCTCTGACTCTGGCTGCATATATGTTTGGCAAGTGATTGACCGGGTTCTTTTTCAGTTTTGTTTCTTTGTGTTCTCTGGTTTCGTTGGGGTTGGCTGTAGAGCTGAGATTCCTTGGGATGGTCATAATCACAGTTCAAGAATCAAGACCGGGAGGAATGGGATCTCATCTGCCTCAGATTGGTTGGATCCTGGGTTTCTGAAGATCAGGGAGGTGAAAAAAAGGGAAGGGGAATGTTGCAGGGAGATGGATGCTGCCTCAGCGGAAGCAGAGCATGCAGCAGGGAGCTCCCTAATTCAAAGGAAGCCGGTGTTGATCAGTGAGGACGGCATTTACTTTGCCACGGACATGCCGGATTACCGGTAAGCCCTTGCCAAATCAGCTGGCTTTTAGCCCTCCAGTTAGACAGAGAAATCGATCGGCTACTAACTTAAGTCCGTCAGTTTCTGAAAAAAAAATGACATTAAAAAACGACCAGTCTATCTCGACTAGTCAACTACAAATCGGTCTGACAAGTTCAGCTCAGAAGAGCTTCATCATTCGTTTCAACAATCCTCTTAACCAAGACGTCAGGGTTGTTACTTCCTGCCCATCCGAAAGAGCTCTTGTTTTTCTTCTAAGGATCGAAAGAGCCCTTGTTATTACTGGATTGTGCGTGACCCGGCACAAGGAATGGGCGTGTGCTAATTGTACCGACCCTAATGACTGATTTTGCCGGATCATGATCCGGCAAAGCACTCCATTTCCTGCTTTTAGATTTCAACAATGGACCAACACCTGTCTGTACGAGTACACAATGCGAACGCTACATTGGCAAAGACGTTCTCCTTCGTAGTGAGGAAGCACAGTACGCTACTTGAATACAGGGTGGGAGGCCATCAGCCCTGACAGATACGTACGCCAAAAAGTGGCGAGTTAAGGAGCCGGTTGGAAGGCAGTGCAGCTCGAGCGGCCGACGTGGGCGAACCGAGGCCACGCCGGCGCGGCCCGCCGCGGCGCTACGTGGCCACCCCCGCCGCGCGCCTTTGGGGATTAATTGGCGGTCGGTTGGTGACGCGGACCGTGCTCTGCTTGGCTCGCTCGGCCCCGGCCGGGGAAAAGGCTCCTCGCTAGCGACGACGAGACGACGATGCGGGGGCCGGGACGTTTAGCGGCCGGGATGCTGCCGTCTCGGTGAGGGTCAACGATCCGTCGACGTGTCCCCGTCCCCTGTATTTTTCGGCCATTGAATTGGGCGATGCCCGCATCCGATAAACCAGGTTTCTCTCCTCTAGGGCGGTCGCGCGAGGCCTGGCTTGTCGTAGGTTGGAGCCGGCTCGATGACTAGCTCTGATATGAAACTGCGAGCGTCAAATTAATGAATTTTACAGCTGCAGTAGAGCCGGCTATGTTCTTTTGAGTTATAGCTGATATCTTTTGATTATGGTTAATGTTTTTATATGTATTTTTCGAGACGGCAACTTAAATTAACAAATTTTATAGCTGTCGTGCAGGTATTGGTCCTACTTTTTGGGTTACAACTGATGTCTTTTGGTTATGATTGATAACTTTATCTATATTTTTTTAAGACAGTAACGAATGTTATAGGCGTTAATACGGACGACGTATATAATTTTCAGTTTAAGTATCTTCTAGGTAATTCGATTCAAAAAAATTATTTCATTTATTTTAATTCTTTTAAAAACCAAATGTCAAAAGTACAAGTGAAGTAGTGAACTAACCATTCGCCGTGGCGATCCAAGGACCAGTTAACTGCATTGCGAGGGTTGACAGGATTTAAAAGAGGAGCTAGACGGGATAAAAAAAATCGCAGGCATGTAGCTCGAGTGCTGACTTCCCTGCTGAGCGCTGTTATAGCGTAGGCATCCGCGTAGTTGGAGACCTCCGAGTCGTGAGGTACTGAGGTGTCGGCATCGGTCCCACGTCGTCGTTGACACTTTCTTCTCTCTCTGTACGGTCGCGAGTGAACATTCCATGCACTGATCATTGAGAGGCGTCCTTTGCAGATTAAATAGTGCCAAGGTAGGCAAGAAGCTGACCCCAAGTAACCAAACCTTTTTTTTGTTGTGCAAAGGGGCATTAACCAAGCTTGTAGCAGTACGTGGCCTCCTCTCTCTACAATGGCAATTAACCTCTTCCACGTCAGGCAGGTACTGCGTGTGTTGGTATGGGAGCACCAATGGCCTGCTCTTTTTTTTGTTTGTTTCTAGTCCATTTTTAGCTTTAATTTTTATCAGAAGTCATTATTAATCAAATCGATTCGGTAGAGTAAAAGACATTAGCTATAGATAAAAAAACAAATAATTAATTAAGTATTTTTTTTCTTATCCCTCTATTTTTATGTGCTTGCTTGCCTATACCACCTTTGCTTGTTCGGCTGTCCCTCCTTTAGTTGTTTCTTCGAGTGTCTAGGTATTCTCCCTTGCGGCCTTGCCCAATCACTTAACTCATTGAACCAGCAAAATCTAGCTAACAAAACAAAACAGTCTCACATGCATGCTAGCAAGAAACTACCGCAACATGTACAAATGTCTTTCCTTCACTAGATATTTACCATAGTGTAGAGTCGGTATGGTAATAACGGGGTGAATAATACATTTAAATTTTTTTAGGTATCTACTAATTCTTCACTCTAATAGTTATGAGAAAATATAAGATCAAGAATCTATGCCCCTAAAAAGATTGGTTTTGGTAATTAATGACATTATGTGAACATGGGACTAACATGTGCACTAAGTGTTTAGAAGGTTTAGTCCCGAAGGCGAAGTAAGAGATACATAAAAAGATTTCATGGGATTCAAAGAACTCCACGACAAAAAGGTAATTAGTTTAGGGCTCTTTTTCATTTTACCGGTCTTAGGAAAAAGGTTGGAAGACCGGATTATAGGATAAATACCGTACTATTAAGAGGGATGATAGCTAAGTGCTTGATTACATGTTCCTGTGCCTTATGGATCAATTCATGATCATGCATGCACTTTAAAATAAAATTGAATGATAAAACTGTGCATTGTCAGAAATATCAAAAGTACCGGCGTTAAACCAACGGAACTTCCGATCGGTCGGAAGTACCGGAGTTAAAACCACGGAACTTCCGATCGGCTGGAAGTACCAACTTCCAGAGCGGTACGTTTTTTCCAGAGAGCGACCGCGAGTAAACTTAGCCTCTCGGATATCGGAAGAACCGCGAGTTCAACGGCAAAACTTCCGCTAGGTCGGATGTTCCAAAAATCAGAAGTTCCGGCATATGAGAGCGGAACGTTTTTTTCCAAATAGCAACCTTTTCAAAACTTAACACCGTGGACATCGGAAGTTCCAGGCCTCTATCGGAACTACCAGAAAATCGAAAGTACCGCATTTTCAATGGTGGAAGTACCGCATTAAATGTCAACGGATACTTCTGACGCTCTGACATAGTCGTTCTGAAGCTTCTGTAGAAAAACGAAACTTCCGGACTTTGCACTGCGAAACTTCCGATTTCCCTGAATTTTCTGAATTAAGTTTTGCAACGGCTAGTTTTGGTTGGTGGGGTATAAATTCGACCCCACCAGCACAAGGACATGTTGTTGAACCATTATTGAGCATCCTTGAGTATAGAACAACCTCTCACACCTCATTTCATCTCTTGTGCATTCATTTGAAGTAGTTGAGTGAATTCAAGTGCATTCATCCATAGATTGATCCTCGGCACTTGAAAGTAGTCAAGCAACGCAGTTATTCATTACTCTCGGTGTTTGCCGACACTTAGACGGCTTGGCGGAGAGTGCCCGGTGATCTTCTCGAGAAGGTTGTGAGAAGGCCCGGCAAGATTGTGAAGGTTGAAGCTCGCCTACCCGGAAAGGGGAAGAGCTACCACTAGTGATCGATGTGTTTCGGCTTAATTTGTGGAGCCGGTTCGATTTGTTCGGGCTTACCTCAACGTGGGCTAGACAGACCGGCAAGTCTCTGAACACCACGGTAAAAGTGATCGTGTCATTTGCGGTTTGCTTTCTTATACTCTATTTACTTTCAAGCAATTTATATTCTTAGAATTATTGTGATTGCTTGTATACATAGAATTGCAAATCTTGACTTATGCTAGAATTGTCGTTGCACTTAGGCGAATTTAGTTGTTCTAGTCACTATTTGAGTTAAACCAACTTGAACTTAATTTCTGCATTGTTTATTTGGTTTAGGCAAATAGAGTAAGACTTTAATTGATAGCCTTAATTTTGGAGAAAATTTTTAGACCGCCTATTCACCCCCTCTAGTCGGCCTCCTCGATCTTACAGAAGAGCTCGGTGACAGTAGTTGGAGAATTTAAAGAGATATCTTCTGTGTACCTTCTATTGCGGACTTTCTGCTTAAATGCTCTAATAACAGAAGCATCAGAAACTTTCAGAATGGAATTACGAACCTAACAGAAACGCTTGATGAATTGTCGTAAGATCTCGTTGGTATTTTGCCTCATCTGATGCAGGTCATCCTCCTTCCCAGGGCGATTGTATGTGCCCTAGAAGTTGGCTAGAAGAAGATCATAGAGATGTTGCCACGAATGGATCGACTCCAGTGTTTGATTCAACAACCACGATTGAGCGGGTCCCTCGAGTATAGTCGGAAGGTAGTTCGCCATGACATGCTCTCCTCCTGCTGCTTAAACCGCGGTTGTGTAAATTTGAAGGAATTCAATGGATTTTGAGACCAATCAAACTTCTCCATGTTTATTGGTCGAAACCGTGGTGGCTGGTGTACTGCTCGGAGTTCAGCCACAAATGCCCGACATCTGATAACAAGATCTTGATGTCTCCTTTGCGGGAAAGGATGATTGCTGTCTCCAAGAGACCGTTCTCGATGATGCTCAGCAGTCGGTGGACCTAACCTGTAATAGGTCTCGTCCATTCAAGGGTAATACTCCTCGTATTCCACCTATTGTTGCAGATTGCTTGCTCGAAGTGGTGAACGATCACCTCCTCCAAAAGATCACTGATCCAGGGTCATTCGAGGAACTCTTCTTCGACTAGAGTTGTGATTATGAGAATAACTAGACGCAGTCATACCTGTTCGATTCGCAGAGTTGTGTCGGCGAGGTTGCTCGAGCTTGGTTAGAGTCTTCGTGCGATCCCTTCAACGAAGTGGTCATAGTCCGGTACTTGAGCAAGCTCTTTACTTGGATTTTCAAGTAGATCATTTATGCGTTGAAACTCCCGAGCCTCTTCAGACCGGTATTGGACACGCCTAGACAAAGACCTCTAAGCAGCCAATCTCCTTTTTCGAATGGTCTCGGGATCCTCAATATCTGAGGCAGTTTGAGACCGCCTTAATGGAGTGCAATTATCTTGAGGATTTCTCTCACGCTCATCAGAGTACTCACCTGGCTCATCACTGGAGACCTCCTCGCCATCACCATGAGGGGTCACAGTCTGTGATCGGTAGGGAGCACTGTCAGGCCTTCCTCCGAGAAAGTAATTAGTATCCGAGGAAAGGGCGAAAACCTCTTGAACATGATCTCTACTCACCTCATATGCCTTCTGGCTTGAGGAGTCGTCAAATGACAGGGCCTCATGGCCCGAAATAGGCCTCCCTAGAAAGGGGAATTCTAGATTATAACTATCTTTGACTAGAGTTGAACCCTATGAGAGTACGGGTGGACTCACATGAAGCCCACCCACATTCTCTACGAGGACAACTGAAGAGTCATGACCACCAGCTACTAATGGATTCCTGGAACAACAAATTCCAGGGCTTGCTGACCCAGATCAATTGATTAGTAAGGTACTTGAACACTTGGAGGTGAATCCCTCATGTTACAGACCCACCTTGGTGCAATCTAGATTGTGATCAGATTGACTCTTACCCTCTGGGAAAACTAGTTCCTCCATTGAGCGTAATGTTGTGGGGGATGGGGATCACTTCTCAACCTTATACGTGGTGCAATCTCCGGGATCTCGTGATGGACCTCCAGAGACAGCCTCACCATTGGATGAAAGCGTGGTCTACTTGTTGTCATAGCAGGCATCTATGTCAAGACCTATATAGACGGTTAGGTCAAATCAGTTCTTCTCATTCCACTCTCATGCTACGAGGATATTAAAAAGAAGAGAACTTGACAACAAGGAATTATCGGAGTTTTGGCGGAGATGTTTCCCACAGATGGTGCCAACTGTTGATGTTATAATATCAATCTTACGTATGATTTATTTGGGTTCTAGGGAACTCTCGAAGACTTGGCTATGAACACACAGAAAGAAGACATAGAGATTTTTTATACAGGTTCGAGCCTTCTGCAGCAAAAATAACAACCCTACTTCCTGTGTAGATATCTCTCAATGAACTGATTACAATGGAGAAAGTAATGGGAAAAAAGCCTCCTCTACCACTATTCTCCCTTGGGTCTGTCCTGGATCCTCCCCCTCTTCTCCCTGGGCCATGGGAGGCCTTAATGTTTCGAATGATAACCATCCGATGGGAGTTATTAGAGATGTGATATCTCACTCATCGTGCGGCGGTTTCTGCTAGGGTGATGTTACATGCACTTATTCTAGAGAATAAATACTCATGCTAACCGCCTTGTCAGATAGGCCTATAACGCAATGGGTTATCGTAGACAAGTCAGTTAGAGTTTGGCTTAGTTGTTGGAGAATCTACGACCACAAGGTTTCGATTATGCCATGGTACTAGGAGAACTCACGACTATAAGGTTATCGCGGAAGAGTTTATGACTAAAGGGTGGTCATAAAAGAGCTTACGACTAAGGAGTTATCGTAGAAGAGTTTACGACTAAAGGATAGTAGTAGAAGAGCTTACAACTAAGGAGTTATCGTAGAAGAACTTACGACTAAAGGGTAGTCGTAGAAAACTTACGACTAAAGAAGTTATTGTAGAAGAGCATACGACAAAGGAGTTATCGTAGAAGAGCTTACGACTAAAGGGTAGTCGTAGAAAAGTTTATGACTACCTTGTAGATAAGGGGTATACTTGAGGAGCATAATGACATAACCATATCATTTATAGATAAATAATAATTTGAGGATTGATTATACCCTCGTCACCTCTCTTTTTTATACTCACCTTAGATTGGTCAGGGATCATATTGAGGTTTTTCTTTCCACTAGAGAGTCTCTCAATGGTATTTTTGAGGTAGCCATTTTCTTGGGCTAGGTTCTCACATGTGGCACATTAATTTGTCTTGGTTGTCCTAGCGTATCTTTATTATGGATAGCTACCTTAAGTTTTAAGGCCTCATCAGACACACAAGGGTAATTTTTAACCATATACAAGCACTCCTTATACTTGACTCTAAACACCTAATGCATCTCATCTGAATTAGTCCCAATTTTAGCACAAAATGCACAATAAATAGAATCAAAGACTTTCTTAGATGAGTCATGGACATAGATTTTTTTTAATTCTACATTGCTCCTCAAGTGCCTGGTTTAGAGCATCAATCTCAGTTGTAAGCTTAGGATAATTTTCACATGATTTAATCCTAGAATGAAGAAGCATTTTAATCATTTCTTTTATTTTAAGTTTACTAAACTCACAATTAGAGCACATATGATCATGAGTAAATTTATGCAATTCCTTAGTTGCACTATCCAATTTTAATTCAAGCAAGTCATAATTTGAGTAAGATGAAGGGATAGCATCAATAAGAATCACATCTAAAGCAATAGCCTCCAAGTAAACATGATTATGACTAGATTTGAGATATTCTAGTTCATCTAGAGTATTGTTAAGTTAACCAACAACAGAGAAATGAGCAATTTTAGATTAGTCATTTCATCATGTAAGCACAAGCAAAATTCATAATTATCATCGGGATTAATGGATTTGAATCTAACAACTTCTAGGTTCAAGTTGTCAATCATAATGTCCTGATTCCTAATTATTTTGGCTTGTTTCTTTAATTGTTGTTCAATAGCAATAAGAGCACATTTCATCTCTTTGGAGGAAGGGCATACCTCATCAGGATCACTGTAGGGCTCATTGTCAGAGAAGTAGATGTCATGGCTGCCTTTGGCCATGAAGTATATGCTGGTAAAGTTCTAGGTCATCTTCTTGCTGTGGGAGTTGTCCCCATCATCCTCCACCCCGAGTCCACATCACTCATGTCAACATTCTCAAGAGTGGCAAGGACCTAGTTGACGAACTTTTGATAGTTGGGCTTCTTGGCCTTTACGTCTCGAGCTTCAGCACACCTCCGGAACTCCTTCTCCTCCTTGCCCATCAGCCTGGGACACTTAGCCCAAATGTGGTTTGAATCACCACACTCAAAGCAAGTAACAGGACCACCTCTTCTCTTGTTCCCCACTTTGTTGTAGGATCTTGTGAATTTTGTGGATAGGAGGGTTAAGTCATCCTCAGGTAGCTCCCCTAGCTGCTCATCACTCAATGATTGCAATGCAGACAAGGAAAATTTAGATAAACCAAAATCTAAAGAATCAGAAGAGCTACTCTGAGGGAGTTAACAACTAGTGCCATCGACTATATTTTGGAAAGACGCAAGATGAAGTCAATCTCATATGTCTTCAACCTTGAGTAGAGCTTATCTATATGACAAGGAAATGACCAATCCTCAAATTATTATTTATCTATAAATAATATGGTGACATCATTATGCTCCTCAAGTATACCCCTTATTTCCAAAGGAGAGATTATGCAAGGTAGTTGTAAGCTTTCTACGATTACCCCTTAGTCATAAGCTTTTCTACGACAACCCGCTAGTCATAAGCTATTCTACGACTACCTCTTAGTCTTAAGCTCTTCTACGATAACCCACTAGTCATAAGCTCTTTTACGACAATCCACTGGTCGTAAGCTCTGCTATGACAACCCGCTAGTCGTAAGCTCTTCTACGACAACTTTATAGTCGTAAGTTCTCCTATGACCTTAGCATAGTCATAAGTTATCTTGCGACCACCTCGTGGTCGTAGAGCCCTCTACGACTAAGCCAAGCTCCGACTAGCTTGTTCGTGACAACTCATTGCTTCATGGGCCTATCTAGCAAGGTAGCTAGCGACAGTATTTATTCTCTGGAATAAGTGCACTTAACTTCACCCTGGTAGAAACCGCCCCACGAATGGACGAGACCTATTACAGGTTAGGTCCACTAATTGCTGGGCATTATCGATGATGATCGCCTAGAGATACCAATCATCCTTTCCCGCAAAGGAGGCATCATGATCTTGTTACCACATATCGGGCATTCACGCCTGAGCTCTGAGCAGTATGCTGGCCACCACAATTTCAACCTGTAAAAATGGAGAAGTTCAATGGGTCTCAAAATCCCATTGAGTTCCTTCAAATTTACACGACCATGGTTCGAGCAGCAGGAGGGGGAGAGTATGTCATGGAGAATTACCCTCCAACTCCACTCAAGGGATCCGCTCGATCGTGGCTACTGAATCAACTACTAGAGTCAATCCACTCATGATAATATCTATGTGATCTTCTACTGGTCAACTTCCAAAGAACGTATAATCGCCCTGGAAAGGAAGACGACCTGCACCGGATGAGACAGAGCAACAACGAGACCCTACAACAATTCATTAGGTGTTTCAATTAGGTTCGTAATTCCATTCTGGAAATTTCTGATGCTTGTGTTATTAGAGCTTTTAAGCAGGGAGTCCGCAATAGAAGGTTCACAGAAGATATCACTTTGAACCCTCCAACTACTGTCGTCAAGTTCTTTGAGATGGCTGATCACTATGTGACAGCCGCTAAAGCAGTCGAGTGGAGTAAGACTATCGACCATACTGATCAAGGTACCAAAGAGGTAGGCGAAGGTAGCAAAGGAAAGGGAAAGGTCAAGAAATCCAATAACAAGGTAAAAGGTAAGAAGCCTCAAGCCAGAAGTTCTAAGGAGGTCTTAGCCGTGGGTGATAAAGAGCTACGAAATCCAAAGCAGTACTTTGATTAGGGCAAGGGCAAAATCCTTACTCAGAAGGACAACAACAAGTCTAGGTGGTGTCCCTTTCATAAAAGGGAAGGACACAACCTTCGCAATTGCCGAGTTTTCTAATAAAATCTCGAGGACTACTACTCCGGCAAAGGATCACTCCCTACACTCCAAGAGTTAGGATAAACGAGTGGTCGGAAGCACTCGAACGATGATGGGGAGATGTCATTTCAGGATCCACCGCATATCGTCGAGCACATCTATGGAGGATCTTTGGCATAGAGTCAAAACAACAGTATAAAGTTGTCGAGTGCGAGGTAAACTCCATTGACCCTCCCCTTGTCAATTATCTTCCAAAATGGTCAAAAGTCACTATCACTTTTGAGAAGAGTGACTGCCCGATCACTTCGACTTGACCAAGTTGATTTTCGATCATGGTCGAGCCCACCATCAATAACTGTCGAGTGGATCGAGTGTTGATCAATGATGCTAGTTCTTTAAATATCGTGTTTGTAGGTGCTCTAGACTAGATGCAAGTTTCTCGTACTAGAATAAAGCTTGTACAATACTCATTTCATGGAATTGTACTAAGGTCTTCAAACATGCCAATTAGCCAAATTTCTCTGCCTATCACATTTGGTTCTCCAAGCAATTTCAGGACAGTAAAAATCTCCTTTGACGTGGTTGATTTCGATACGTCATATAATGCCATACTTGGACAACCATCTCTGGCACGTTTTCTAATAGTTGCTCACTATGCAGTTGATGTATTAAGATGCCAGGTCCTGAGGAAGTAATCATAGTCCGCTATGGTAAAAAGATAGCTCTTACATGCGACCGCAAATTCCTCAAGATGGTAGGCCAATTACCAACTTGAGAAGTAAACAAGACGTTGCCTGCAACCAAGCACTTGAAGCTTAGAGCTGTGCCAAAGCCAAATAAGCAGGTTAAGGAAGTTCCATTAGATCTAGCGAAGCCTTCAAAGACCATTCGTATTGGGGTTTCTTTCGATCCTGCATACGAAGACGCCCTCGTCACCTTCCTCCAAGCAAACACAGATGTATTCACGTGGCAAGCATCTAACATACCCAGGGTCTCCAGGGAGGTAATTGAGCACAGGCTAGCTGTACGGCCTGACAAGAAACCCGAAAAACAAAAATTTTGGAGGTTTGCATCTGATCAAAGGGAGGCTATTAAATTTGAATTGGACAAGCTAATAAAAGCAGATTTTTAAGAGAGGTTAATCACATAGAGTGGTTGGCTAACAATGTAATGGTTAAGAAGTCCCATATGTGTATAGACTATATTGATATTAATAAAGCTTGTCCAAAAGATGATTTTTCGTCTTCTCGTATCGATCAATTGGTTGACTCCACTGCTATTTGTGAAACATTAAGTTTTCTAGATGCATACTCTGGTTATCATTAGATTAGTATGTCTCTAGGAGATGAAGAGAAGACCACGTTTATTACGCCATTTGAAATATTTTGCCATGTCAAAATGCCATTTGGTTTTAAAATGCTGGTCGAACTTTTCAGCAGTTGATGTAATCAACTTTTTTCTTCAACTAGGCTGAAATTTGGAAGCCTGTGTTGATGATCTAGTCGTAAAAAGCATCAAATGACTTAATCACATTTTAGACATTCAGGAAACATTCGACAACCTCAGAAAACACTGTTTGAAACTCAATCCTGAGAAGCTTATGTTAGGAATTTCTTCAGGAAAGTTGTTCGGATTCCTTGTTTCAGCAAGAGGTATTGAAGAAATCTTGAAAAGATAAAGGCCATTGAGCAAATGCACCCTCCGACCACTAAGAAAGAAGTCCAGAAGGTCACAAGGTGCATGTCATTTCATCACACGACTGGAAGAAAAATGACTTCCTTTCTTTAAGCTTTTAAGAGAACACGAGGGTTTCGAGTGGTCAAAAGAGGCTAATTATGTCTTCGAGGTTGTCAAGAGATATCTTACGAGTGCACCTATTCTAGTTTCTCCAAAACCAGAAGAGACACTCTTAATATACCTAGCTACCACGCCATAGGCAGTAAGCATAGTATTGGTTGCAGAATGCGATAGCCTCTAACGACTAGTCTACTATGAAAGTGAGGTTTTACACATGCATAAGGAGTGCTACAATCAGGTTCAAAAACTTCTATATGCCCTCCTCATATCTTCGAGGAAATTGCGACATTATTTTTAGGAGCACAAAATTGTTGTGCTATCTGAGTTTTGCTTAGAAGAGGTCCTCCAAAACAGAGAAGCAGCAGGACGCATGGCCAAATAGTTGGTAGAAATTGACAAGTTCGACCTCTATTTCGTGTTTCAAACAGCCATTAAATCCCAGATCTTGGCAAAAATTTTCATCGAATGGGCAAATCCTGAACATGTTCAGGATCCCTAGCACACTTTCCACGATCAGTGGATGATGTACTTTGACTGGTCACTTGCGCTTAGTGGCTCAGGGGCTGGGGTAGTCCTGGAATTTCCTAAGAAAGAGACCTTAAAGTATAGCATTCAATTAAACTTTCCATCCAATAATAACGTGGCTGAATTTGAGGGTTTGTTGGTTGGCATACGAGCAGCGAAAGTGCTCGGGATTTGTCAACTACTCGTGAGAGGAGACTCTCAACTAGTCATGAATCAAGTCAAAAAAGAGTACCAATGCTCTAGTATGACCATGTCTCAGTACATGTTGGAAGTCAGAAAGCTTGAGAGACATTTTTTTGGTTTTGAGATATAATACATCCATCGAAAGGATAATTTTCTCACTAACCAGTTGGCTCAAATAGCTTATTCCTTATCTCAAGTACCAACAAGAGTCTTCTTGGAGCAACTGCAGAAGCCATCTCTGGTAGAAACACCAGAAACAACTCCTAATGAGATAGCCTCTCTTGAGTACGAGGATACCTAGATGAGACCCATCTACGAGTATCTTTAGAAGGGTTTCATACCCGACGATGATCTCGAAGTAGATTGTTTACCCCGTAAAGCCAAAATATATACTTTAGTCAATGGGGTACTCTATAAAAAGAGTACTCAAGGGGTTCTCATGCTATGTATTCTGCAGAGAGAAGGATTACAATTCCTTCAAGACATTCATAGGGGCATCTGTGGAGCTCATGCTTCTCATAGAACGCTAGTTGGAAATGCCTTGCGACAAGGTTTTTACTGGCCAACGGCCCACAATGATGCCAAAGAGCTGGTTAAGAAATATGTACAATGCCAGTTTTATAACAGGTAGATACACCAACCAGTTCAGGCTCTACAAACTATTCCTTTATCTTGGCCTTTTACGACCTAGGGTTTAGACATCCTAGGGACATTCCCAAAAGCACGAGAGGGCTTCCGATTTTTTGTGGCTGTTGATACGTTCACAAAAAGAATTGATACCGAACATGTGATTGGGATAACAACGAAATCCACTAAAAGGTTCTTGATGAAGAGTGTGATTACTTGATTTGGGGTACCAAGTCGAATAATTATAGATAATAGTAAACTATTTTTGAGTGCAAAATTCTAATAATTTTGTGATGAATTGCGTACCAAGTTATGTTTCGCCTTTGTTACCCATTCTCAAAGCAATAGGGTAGTCAAAAGAGCGAATGGACAAATAATTCTAGAAATTAAGACTCAAGTCTTCGACCAGCACATAAAGCGCTCGAGGGCTTAGGTGCAAGAGTTACCCTCAGTATTATGGGCAATTCGCACGACTTCTAGTCAGGCGATAGGAGAAACTCCTTTCTTCCTAGTTTTTGGGGCTGAAGCTATGCTTCCTCCAGAACTAAAGATTAGGTCAACGTGAGTTGAGAGCTTTGACAACTCCAATCAAAAGCAACTTCAAGCAGATGACATTAACCTGCTTGAAGAGAAGTGATATCAAACCTTAATCCGATCGGCAGTCTATCAACAAGCCATGTGTAGATACTACGATCATAAGGTCCAACCTCGCAGCCTTGCTATATGTGATATGGTATTGAAAAGAATTCAGTTCCAGTCTAATCAGAACAAACTTTTCCCCAAGTGGGAAGGTCCTTACACTGTGGTCGAAATTACACGACCAGGCTCAGTACGACTCACCATGGAAGACGGCCGGATCCTCTCAAACTCCTGAAATATTGACCAATTGTGTAAGTTTTATGTGTAATATTTCTACTTTTTTAATAAAGTTTTTAGTCTTTCAAATCGTTATTGTCATATGTGGAGAAGAGCTTCTTTTACATTTGTTCGCACACCACTGGTACGTTCAATATGTTTAAGCCTAATCAGAGGAAGAAACAACACCTAGTCGAAGTCTTTCCTCTCTGCACGTGGTCCTACCTACTAGAAGAAGGTTCCTAGTGTCACATCATTTCCAACTCTTGCTATCAGTAAACAACAATTGAGTTAACCATGTACAGTTGAATGAACAAGATCTTTAAGCGTTTGTCTTGTTCGTGTTTATGACTTCGATTTGATTAACTTGGTCAAAGGAAGGTAACATCAACTAGTCGAAGTCTCTCTTCTCTACACGTGATCCTACCCACTAGAAGGAGTTTCCTAGCGTCGACTCGTTCCTGACTTTTGCTACCAGCACATAATGATCAAAGTTGACAATGCTAGTCAGATGAACTGCTCTGATCTCCACATACCTTATTCTGAGTGTTTATCCTATTTTTGTTATGCCTTTAGTTTGATTAACCTGGTCGAAGAAAGGTAATATTACCTAGTCGAAGTCTCTCATCTCTGCACATAGTCCTGCCCACTAGAAGGAGCTTCTTAGGATCAACTCGTTCTTAACTTTTGCTACCAAAACATGACAATTGAAGTCGACAATGATAATCGGATAAACTACTCTGATTTTAACATATCCTATTCTGTACTATTTGCATAGTTTATTCGTATAAATTAAGTAAATAGTTGGGGCTAAGATAGAGTTATTCATATAACTTCAATTCTTAGTCGTACTTTCATTTTTTTTGTCTTACGAG
This sequence comes from Dendrocalamus sinicus, assembly GCA_036346575.1. Taxonomy (NCBI): domain Eukaryota; kingdom Viridiplantae; phylum Streptophyta; class Magnoliopsida; order Poales; family Poaceae; genus Dendrocalamus; species Dendrocalamus sinicus. The sequence goes on along the minus strand of CM070642.1, from coordinate 56,744,031 downwards.
TACTAACTACTCAACAAGATGAATTGCAAGAAAAGGAAGATGAATTTTATTAAGGTTTGTTTTTACAAAATTCTCTAATGCAAACTACTCTGACGAAGAAGATCCAACTCGCATCCCCTCCGCGACCTTCCTATGAGTTAGCTCCATCTCTTCGATCAGACGAGTTGCTTCTACTTCAGAGCAGTCAAAGTCATAGTTAATTGGTTGAAGATTGAGGCTTGGGTTGCATGCCTTGAGTTTTTCCAAGGTATAGCCTACTGCACCTTTAATTGCTTCCTGGAGTGAATTAGCCCGTTGGTCTTCAGAGTGTTTACGAGCTTCTCTAAGGATCTGACTTGTCACTCAATCATACTTGCTTGAGCAGTTCTGGTGTCCTCAGAAGGAGTAATCTTCTTAGCACCAAACCCTCCGTGTAGATCGTTTAGGAGAGAAATGTTGTCCTGAAGAGCCATCTTCGTCGATTGCATCTACTCCTGGCTACGAGTCAAAGCTTCTACAAGTTGCTTATTTTTCAACTACAGCTTCTACAAAGTAGAGTGAGACTTTGTCAGGACAACACCATATAAAAGACTGGTTAGTAGGAACTACTCGAAGGTAAAGAATTCCTTACCTACTAGTCGAGACTTGAGCTTCTCAACTTCATCCTTACGCTGGTCTTCTAGTAGCCTGATCCTCTAGTTTTTCTCTTTTTCGATACGAGTAAGCTCGCTAATCACTTTGGTCTTTTCATGGACCTCAATGTGTAGCTTACCCATTTCGACCACTTTTTCGGTAAAAAGAAAAAGAGTTAGAGAAAAACAAGAGAGGCATTCGAATAAATAATCGTAAGTTCAGAACTTACTATTTATTTTATCCTGCAACTTGTTGGTTGTAGATATGGTCTTTTCATTGTTCTTAGACCTGTAAAGGGTAAATATAGACATGAACAGCTGGACTGGTAGTCGAAATAGGAAAATGACTGTGTATACCAGTGGCTTACCATTTCTTCACCTATTCTCAAAGTTCAGTATTTTCCTCCCTCAAGAGCATGAGTTGTCTGTAGTATTTAGCCACAGTTGCTATGTCTTCCAAAACTCTCTAGATAAAGGAAGACAATGAGAAGTGAGAAAAGCCAATTATAAAAAACTAAGCACCAGATGCTTACGTTCATGCTTGTACGAGCAAATTTGGCGAGTACTCACTGGAAATCCTCTAGTCGATCAAGCTCTTTGACCTTGTTCCACCATACCTTCTCATGGTGATCATCATCAAAGACATTCACCTTCTCGGGAATATCTTTGGGATGAGGAACTCGATCGTAAGATCGATATGAAGAAGATCCTACTACAAAAGCATGATTTAAAAGCGAAGAGAAGAAATTTGGCTCTTCTTCTTCTTCAGCTATACTTTCCTTGAGGAGAAGAATCGCCCTTGCTTCTATTTCGACCACCTTGGTGATCATAGCCGCTCCCGCCTTAGTAGCGGTCTTCGTCGTTACCATAGTGGTCAGTTCTTTGACCATATCCTCTGTTGTCTCTTCGACTGTGGGGAGAATGGCAAGGGGCTTCTCGATAGAAGTATCCCTAGACGATAAGCTAAAGACATGAAAATAGAAGTGAATTGGCATTTCAGGAGGCTAAAAGGGTAAATTGATAATCTTATGATCTTTTTGCATACCTTATTTTCTTATCCCTATGTTGAATTTAGAAGGAAGCTCCCCTAAGGAAGGTTTCTTCTACTTCCTCTCTACGACGTCTGGTTGTTGAATGGCGGGGTCACCTACGACCACGTCTGGTCATAGACCATGAGCACCTATCATTACTCCTTCTTCCTCTAGCCCTTTTTGATGGTCAAGACCAGTTTTGACCACCTAGAGATCAGTCTCTTTTTTTATCACAGGTTCTACCGCCACAGCAGTCTCCTTCATGAAAGATATAAAACTCTTCCAGCTTTCCTTTTCAAGTTGCTTAATGAAGCCGTGAGAAGTGCCAACTGAGAAAGTTTTATCATTATAATAGAAGGGTACCTTGATCTTAGGAGCCGGTTGCTCTAGAACAGCCACCCCAATTTCCTCTATAGCAGCTATGTCTGTACAAAACTGCTCGATGGGGGCAGACGAAGGAAGAAAAGAAGGAGCAACACTCAAACTTTCACCTTACTTGGCAACAGCCTTGGTTAGTCGATGCTTCTTGGTTGCAGAAGCTTTAGCTTCCTCCATCTCTTGTTTGATTACCATCAATTCGATCTCTTTGTCGCTTTAACATTTTTTCATACCAACTTTCTATAGTAGGAAAGAAAGTTAAGTACTCATAGTTTACAACTACGAAGACCTAAGGAAGAAGTCAAATTTTGATTACCATTAGACGTTCATTTCTTTCCTCGGTAAAATCATCTGCCAAGATGCAAAGAGCCTCCAAGTCGAGCGTTGGAGCCTTCTCACAAATAGCTTTGACTCAGGCGTCAATCTCCCCTAGTGGAAGATCTGCATAGATAGGCGAAAGTGATTGGTAAACAAGACTCGAAATTTAGGAAACGACTTCAATTGTTACTGACCAACCTCATAGTCTCTGGTCGTATCCTTGGTTCCCGAGTACATCCACATTGGGTGTGCTTGTTTCTTTAGAAGGCTAATACGACGTGTGGTGAAGTCTTTCACCACGTGCCAACTGGATAGCCCCATTTCGCTCAGTTCATTGATGGCTTAGATGTAGGGAGCTATCCGACTAAGGTCTTTTGGGGCTGAGTTTTAGGAAGAAATTTTGTTGGCACCCTTTCCCACAAAGGAAATGTTGTCTTCTCTGGTTGTCTCCCAATAGAACCATTTCTTCTTCCAGTTTGGCCATGACAACCGAGTAAACATTGGAATGTATTACTCCGTCTTGCCATCATGAAGCTTCAGACCACAGCTTACAGCAATTTTTGCTCATCTCATAACAATACCAAAAGAGCACTAGATCTAGAGAAATTCCCAATTAGGCTTCGTACAGATACATGAATACACTTAACATGGTAATCGAATTGGAAACCAAGTTCACCAATTTCACCCCCAAAGTATTCGAGTACCGTTGTGAGGAAGGGGTGAGAAGGAAGTCAAAGACCCCACTCACAATATGCTTGGAAAACTGGAATTTGTCCAATCTTCCCCCATGGCCAATTTTGTCCAGCAGCCTCAATCCACCGCACAAGTTCCCTCAAAGGATTCTTCTCTGCTATGACCAAAGCTTTCATCTTCGCTTTACCCATCTCCAACACCAACCAATTGGAAGAAGATTTCGACATTTTCTTTAAGTAATTGGTTTGGATTTGGAAGAAATTGGGAAAAAGAAGGCATGGACGGTGGTGGAAAGTTCGAAGTGGGTTGACGCAGAAGGGGAAAGTAAGAAAAGATACCTCCTGGTAATAAGAAAAGATACCTCCGGGTAAGTTTTTATAACCATACGGGTCAGTTATTACCTCTTTGGAAACCGTTCCAAGTGTATAGATTGGTGGAAACCGATTCATTTTCCTCTGTTTGAAGCCGGTGTGTTTTTGCAACTTAAGCAAAATTACCCTTTTGACCTGATTTGTTTCTGGTCAAATCAAATAAATTGAAAAGTCTCTGCTTTCGATCTCTATTCATCTACTACTTATCTTTCTCAAGTAGGTTATTTTCACTTAAAGTTGGGGGGCTAAATGACGATGATATGACCAATCCTCAAATTATTATTTATCTATAAATAATATGGTGATGTTATTATGCTCCTCAAGTATACCCCTTATTTGTAAGGGAGAGATTTCGTAAGGTAGTTGTAAGCTCTTCTACGACTACCCCTCAGTTATAAGCTCTTCTACGACAACCCGCTAGTCGTAAGCTATTCTATGACTACCCCTTAGCCGTAATCTCTTCTACGACAACGCGCTAGTTGTAAGCTCTTTTACGACAATCCGCTGGTCACAAGCTCTGCTACTACAACCCGCTAGTCATAAACTCTTCTATGACAACTTTATAGTTATAAGTTCTCCTAGACCTTGGCATAGTCGTAAGTTATCCTGCGACCACCTCATGGTTGTAGATCCCCCTACAACTAAGCCAAGCTCGGACTAGCTTGTTTACGACAATCCATTGCTTCATGGGCCTATCTAGCAAGGTAGTTAGTGAGAGCATTTATTCTCTAGAATAAGTGCACTTAACTTCACCCTGGTAGAAACTGTCGCATGATGAGTGTGATATCAAGTCTCTAGTAACTCTCATAGGGCAGTTATCACTTGAAACGTTCAGGCATTTATTGGTGAGAACAAACTACTGCTGCCGTGCAAGCTATATAAGGTGGACATCAGGGAGAAGAGGAGGGGGATCTGGGCCAGACCCAAGGGAGAGTAGCAGTAAAGCAGGCTTTTTCGCATTACTTTCTCCCTTATAATTCCACATTGCTTTCCTCCATTGTACTCACTTCATTGAGCAATAGTCAACAGGAAGTAGGGTTATTATTCTTGCTGTAAAATGTCCGAAATTGTATAAAAATCCATATATCTTGCCTCTGCATGTCGATAGCCAGGTCCTTAAAAGTTTTCCTGAACCCAAACAAATCATTGCGTAAGATTGATATTAAAACATCGATATTATGGTAAGTTCACTCATAATAGTATTATCATTAATGGAAGCGATCTTCATCCCCCTAAACTATCATATCAAGTGCATCCAAGAGCTGACGTGCATTCTTAGACTCAAAAAACACAAGACCAACAGCTCATAGATCATGGATGATCTTGGAAAACCTTCCCCATAACTCATCCAAAGATTCACCAAGCCTTTGCACGATCTTTGAGTACTCTTTCCTCATTCCTCAGTACTCTTTCCTCAGTTGGTTCTGTCTCACTTCCTTTACCACGGTAGAGCCCTCATGGTAGTCAACAAAGGTCTTTCAAATCTTATGAGTAGACCTCAAGTGAGTGACATGCTTGAATTCAGATTAACTAAGCTCTTCAATCAAGAAATTTTGAGCTTTACTGTTTGCCTCCACATCCGGTGTGATCATATCATCATTGGCTGTACGGCATAAGTATTTTTGACCTTAACCCAAATTGAGTTCCCCCGAGCCTCGACGTAGGCATGCATGCGAGCCTTCCAATAAGAGAAATTGAATTTATCGAAGATAGGTAACTTGGTAGAATACTTACCTGATGCCATGGCTTCTAAGACCGGTTAAGATATATAAAAAGAGCTAACCGGGCTTTGATACCACTTATAAGATTGGTATGGCTACAAAGGAGGGTGAGTGGTGCCTTCAAATTTTTCCAAGTATTCACCAATCTTTCACACCAATACCTATAAGAAGCTATAAAGATCAAGAACCCAAAATTTTGAAAATCATTGTGCTATGGTAATTTTAGCCCCGTGAACAGTAAATCCAGGGCTATTTCAAAAAGAAAATCCATTAAACTTTTGATCTGTAAATCCAAAAGACTTGAAACTTGAAACAAGGCTAGACCATGACCTTAGGAACCTACTCAATTAAAAAATATTGAAAGAACTTGAGAGAATTAGGATCTTTTCGTTCGTGAAGCTCTATTGTACTAAAATCGGGCCAAAACCTAAAATTGAGCTAACTCTCAAACCAAAACTCTAAATCACTGAAAATTTGGTATGAACCATCTATAGGATGTAAAGAATCTATTCCAATCAACAATTAAAAAATTGTTGCCAAAGTTCTAATATTTTTTCGTTTGAAGAAAGATTTGCACAAAAAAGAGGTCAAAAACAAAAAATGGTGAATATGACTTGTTCGTAGGTGAATGTTGGCCAAGCTGCCTTTAAATGTATTTCCACATATCATAGCAAGTAGAACACCAATGAAATTAAGGCGAAATAGATTAATCAAAAAATCACTCGGAGAGGCTAAAAAGAGTAAAAACCGGATTTCTTCATGAGCTTGTCATGTAAATGCCTAGATGGGTGGAGATTATTTTCCAGAGGTTATCTCAATCTCTTACACATTATTGGCATAGCAAGATCAAGAAGGGAAGAGAGAGAGGAGGAACAATCAATGAAATCAAGAGCAAATCAATCAACACAAGAGAGATTCATGAAGATGAATAAAGATTGATGTGCTGCTACTTGAGGATTAAAGTTTTACAGCCACTCCACCTAGAGGACAAGAGAGCATACCACAACACTCAACTTTTCTCAAACGCTAACCCTAGAACTTGTGAACACTTGGTTTCAAGAGAGTATAGTTGGATGCTTAACTATAAGTCTCCAACTCAACCCATTAAATAGATGGGCTAGCTAGCCCCCTCTAACCCTTAGTGGATACTATCCACTTAGCACATATAGAAAAACCTGATAACTTTGCACACACGGGTTTTAACTCACACACTATATTTATACATGCTTTGCAAAGCGTGTAAGCTCGAATCCACTAAGTCTTTAGTCTTGATCGAACCTGATTTTCTCAGCTTCTTCTTGATCTAAACTGCTCTCTTAAGCATCACTATTTTGTTCCAATATAGTTTCTGGTATTGTGGTCAAACTACCAAAATATTCTTTCTTTACCAAGTCATCTCCTTTCATTGCAAACAATCATCGTGCTTGCCATGTGTAGGTGCACTACTGGCTTGTTACGCGTCGGCAAGTCTCTCCCATTTTGGTTCCACCGGACCACGCCTCACTTGGACCAACCAAGTCACATGGTGCAATCCGCCATTCGAACTTCTGTTCAGCATTTTTCGCCCTTTTCGTGCTATGCTTGAGCTCACCACCTCACCCGGTATCGTTGATTGTTCTGGGTCTTGGTCTCTCCTTGAGCATAGCCTCGATCCTCGCCATTGACTGTAGTTTACTCTAAGCGACTCTGCACATCCAAAGATAAAGAAATTATTTTCGGGAATAAGTTCTTCATAACTTGACCCACATTAGCAATAACATGTCTTATACAACTTATAACCACTGACCTAGGTTACCAAATCTTCCCATGACTCAAATTTTCTAAAATCATCTATTTCTACAAGCTGTCCAAAAAATCTATAAATTTACTAATTCTAAATTTTCACTCTTTCAAATTAACAATGATTCATCACAATAAAACCATAGATCACATGTTCCTTCACATAGGTTACATTTTACAAGGAGAGATCGGCCAAAATTGTGCTATGAGCCCTTAGCAATTTCAATTTGTGCAATCAAGTTCTCATAGTACATTTTTCCTATTTGAGACCCTCAACTATTTTGGTTTAGTCTTTTGTGTAATCAAACCCATTAGGCCTAATTTTTTTATCTAATCAGATCCTTCCGACTAATATATCTACCAAATAGGCGATAATTTTAGGCAACAAAGATTGGTCACTAGCATCTAGACTTGTAAACTTGTTGCGGAGAAAAATTCCCCACAAAGCAGTAAATTAATGAAAACTTCGTACAAAAAAGACATGTAATGTATAGTTGCAGCAGAAAAATTATCTTGAAAAACACGCTATAAAGTTTCAATAACATTTTAACATCATGTCTAATCCGAACTACCGGCCCACATTGACACAAAATCGTGGCCGCGTCACCAATTTGTCTATGAGTTCTCGCCTTGATGATGATTAACTAATTTATTAAATACGATTTAAATATTTAATTAAGATCTTCATATAGTTGTTTTCATAATTATCTCTCACTGACAATAAACGAATATAAATTATTATCAGATATCTCTCTGGCACCAACCACCCCCTCGACCAGACAAGACGAAGATCTGTTATTATCAGATATCTTCCATTTACAATAGCTGAAAATCAATTATTATCATATATCTCTCTCTGGCAGCAACCACATCCTTGACCAGACAAGACGATTCAACAAGGCATCTGTTTATGTGGATAACTGATATCTCTTCAGTACTATTTAAGGATTGACGAGACAAGACACAGATAATGGCAATTCGAATATGAATTGGAATCAGAATCAGAACAATAAGATAGCGAACAACTTCAATGTTCATAGTCTTTCGACCAGCGGAAAGATTGTAAAGATAAGAACTAATTACGTCCTTTGTAATCTCTTAGAAAGATATCCTGTATCTAGTTTACAGTAATAAAGATAATATTTTTTGATGATCTTTTAGTAAGATATCCTATATCTAGTTTACAGTAATAAAGATAATATTTTTTTTATGCGCGTGTTCCCGGCCGCAAGGCGCAATTGATGAGATGTCAGGGCTCGCATTGCATATGTGATGATGTGACACTTCAGGAGTTAATGAGCGCGCCAAGAAAATGCCCTACTGTCTAATGTAGCTGACAGAGGGTGAGAGAGGGAGGGAGGGAGACTAATGTAGCCGTGTAGGGGTGGACATGGCTGACTTGCTGAGGCTGACGCTCCGTCGCCTGCGTCGACATGGCGGATTACCAGCCAGCCAAGCCCGTCAAGCCCTGACCTTGTCGCTCTTAATTCCCCGCGAAAGAGATCGGTCGATCCATCGCCATTAATCCGTTCATCCCCAACAGAAAAAAATGATCTCCGGCCAGTCGATCGATCGAAATCCCGTTTCTACAGCCTCGCCGACGTCCACCATCGGTCGGCCAGTATATTTTCACGTGGCCGGGTCAGTTACTTAGACCGAACTGACCGGCCGCCGAAAGGGGATCAGCGCGCGAGTCGTCGCCGCCGCCGTCTCCTCGTCGTCCGTCTCCCCGTGGAAGTTGGTTCGACGCATGCAGCATGGCCCATGGTCCACCGCGACCAAAATTTGAAAGCCGTTTTCGATTTCTTTTTCGATTACAGACTTAGTGTCCGATTATTCCAATTTTTTAGTGGTTTTTAGTTTTTTGGCTATTAATTTTTATTGTAATTATATTGAAACGGTTGTTATTTTTTCGAGTTATTCAATTAAAAATAAAAAATACTGTTAAATCTTCACGGATAATGTAAAAAGAAAAAAACAAAAGCGGAAAAAAGAATAAAAACTAAAATAAAAAAACTTAAAAGCTAATATATTTATTCTGGCTTCTGAAAAATACACGTAAGAAACTAAAACCGGAACGAAAGAGACCTTAGACTTGCTTTGGATTTGGATTGAGCTTTGGGTGCAATGTATGTATACGGGCGGGTGGGCGGGGGCATGCATGTGTCGGAATCCGGTTTACGAAGCCTAGCTTTTGGACTCGACTCACCGCAGCCTGCGAATATTTAGGTTCGACGCCAACCAATCAGCGACCGTGCAGTGCGTGCATGCGTGCTGCTGCTGCTTCCCGGAAACTTTTTTTTTCTTTTGAAATCTGCGCCCCGGAAACTTGCACTGCTACACAACATGTAGTATACTAGTACTTGCCCTTCGAGTTTTTGCCATTTCAATATTTATTTAAAATAGATGTATGTAAATAGTATTGATAAAAATAATATTTTTATGTTCGATGATCGAACAACAGCGTCCAACGGTCGACATGTGGCACCTGTTGTCCGACAAGCACATGGCAGGCACCTGTCATCCCGCAAGCAGACAGCAAACGCCTGACAGGTGGCCTATCGTCTGCCCATAAAATGGCACGTAATTAAGCTGGCTAATTAGCCAATTTAATAATCTGCTTAAATTCGTAATTTTATGTTATAACTTTTTGAATTTGTAAATATAACAAATGAGCCTAAAAAAGTATGAAATTTTTGATGGAGCTTCCCGAGGCATCTGATATGTTGTATAATTGTTTTTTGCAATTTTTTAAAGCTATTTGCTACCTCTAAAAATTTTTAAATTGATGCATAATTAACCAGGCAAGTAGGCAATTATACATCCCTCCAAGATTTTTTAGAGGTAGAAAACAACCATGAAAAATTACAAAATTTTTATGCAACTTCCTGATATAGTGTTCTATGTTGTGTAATTTTTACGTAATTTTTTTGCATCACTTTACTACCTCTAAAAATTATTTGAGCGGTGCGTAATTAAACCGGTGATTAAGTACTAATGGCTAGAGGCGAATGGCTTGCCGTCTGGCCTATCGCACAGTAGCCAAGCAGCAGGCCATTAGTCCCCAGCCATTAGTGCTTGACCACCCGTTTAATTACATGCCGCTCAAATAATTTTAAAGATAGCAAAGTGGCGCAAAAAATTACGTAAGCATTATACAACAAAGCACACTGCATCAAGAAGTTTTATAAAAAAATTATAATTTTTTACAATTATTTACTATCTCTAAAAATTCTTGGAGCAGTGTATAACTGTTTAATCGCCTGATTAATTGTGCGTCATTCCAATAATTTTTAGAAATAGAAAATGGCCTAAAAAATTACAAAAAAATTCAACAACGTACCAATTTGCCTTGAGAAGCTCCATCAAAAATATTGTAATTTGTTGAGCTCATTTGATATATTTACAATTTTAAATATATATAACATAAAATTATGAATTTAGATAGGTAATTAAGCCGGCTAATTAGCTAGCTTAATCACCTGCCATTTCGGGCGGCAGGCATCTACCATCTGCTAGCCGGATGGTAGGCGCCACGAGTCGACTGTTGGACACTACTGTCTGGTGACCGGACGGTAGAAATGTTATTTTTATCAATATTGCTTGTACATAGCTATTTAAATACACATTGAAAAGACCCTATATATGACTAAAACTCCTTGCCCTTCCATGCGTACATACATATATATGTAGTGGCACTAGTAGAATCAATGCCAGTTTTGCACTATTTCGCACAGTATTTACAAAAATGGCAGTATGTGAGACGTATTGACAAAAATGTCATTTTTATCGTCGGCGGGCCAGGCGGTAGCTCCTGCGAGGCGACGCATGGCGATGTCGCCCGGCGGTAGGCGCCGTCGCCCAGCCACCAGGCGGCAGGTAATTAGGCTAGCTAATTAGCCAGCTTAATTATCTGTTTTTCCAGTTTAGTGTTTGTTTGAATTTTTAAATATATGAAATGAACTCAAAAAATTACAAAAATTTATGTACAGCCTCTAGACACAACATTCCTTGTAGTAAAATTTTTGGAGAATTCTATCCATGGTGAATGTTGCTAAAAATTCATACAATTTTGATATTTTTATGAGTTTTTACATGTAGCATATGAGCTCCAAAAATTATGAGTTTTTGATAAAATTTATGAGTTTTTTAGGAATTTTATATACTCCGAATTTGCCACATTTATTCGGATTAACTTAATCATGAATTTAACAATCCTTACACATGTTTTGAACTAACATGTGTCGGCCAATCATGGTATATATTATTTGCTGCTATTTGGTTTGCATAATTGTCACACTCTCTGTATGTGTCCCTCTCACGCACTCTCTCGTTACTAATGTCATTCAAACATGTGTTGGATTGACATAACGCCCCCTCGCCCGCTCCCTCATCGGCACAAATGTTAGTGCAGCCATGTCGCCTCGTCTCGCCCGCGCCGTCGTGCACACATATGTCACTTTTACCGTGGTATCTGCTGTTGCCCATGGTGGTGTACGTCGACAACGCGTCCGTAATTTCCGGTGAGAACACACGGATTCTCTTTTCACCCGCTTCAAATACAGAGCTCTTGCAATCGCTCATCGCTCATGTAAATTTTATTTCGCTTCTTGTAGGAAGAAAAACCTTCTGCGTCATACAGTAACATAGCATGGTAGAGACCGAGGGGCCAGTCGAAGTGGAGTCTCCGAAGGAAGATCTTCATCTAGAAAGGAGAGAGAACTTCAGCCGTAACTACCACTTGAGGCCAAATAGGGGGGCTCAACCGGTTTGGCCGAAATGAAAAACAGAGAGGACACGGTCGTGCAGGTCCTTGATGGCCATTTCGATGGCGGGTAAGTTTCTTCTGATGCCCACACTCTGGAGTACAATTAACCAATAGTTTATTTTGTCTTACTGGTAATAGCGCTTCCATGTTAACCCTCATTTCATGCAGATGGCGAAATGCGACTTCGTCCGCTGGATCGATCCTCCCCATAAACACTATGTTGTGAGGTACATAGATACACTGTGGGAGGGAATCTTAGAGATAGGGTGCATATTGACAGTCTTAATGAGGAGAACGATAACCTCCGGTAACAGATGCAGCGCGAAAGGGGCAGTGAGGAGATCGTCAATATAGGAAGTACATATGAACCCACATGCTGTTGCGCGAACCCTATGATACAACACATTGAGTGGTATCATCTTGAAGCTCCACTTATGGTTCTCCGGGTGTCGAGGGGCCGGGCTCATCAACGTTTTTAGACTCCCGGTGCGTGAAACTTAGGTACACATCAGCCTCCTCTAAATGGCCGCCTTAGACTGGGAGGCAATTTGCATGTACTGCTTCCATGCTGTAGTGCCATTCACCTTCACGAGCTCCCATACGCCATTGGTGCAGGTGATCCCCTCGATGGCAACTTTCATCGCCATTGCCTCCGTGGCGATCCCTCTTCAGATGCAGCTTCGTAGCTCATGAATATACATGATGTCGAGTCTCTTGGTCTGGAGCACTTTATATTGGCATGTTGATAGGTCCAACCCATTGGGTCCAGCCCCTACAAGACCATCGCCATAGAACATTACCAAGTGTTCCATGTCTGCTACTACCTGAAGCCACAACAACCAGATCCACAGTAAACGTTACAACAAAACATAATTACATGCATGTAACTACATACAAATAGTTCAATAATTACTGACAATTTGACTACCAATTAAAAAAATTACTAGCCTTTCCTCGAGTGATGAGCGACTGAGATGACCAATGACCAACTACGACAGGTTCATATTTATAGCAGAGCGCGAAGCGAACCCGGTGCACTCAACCCGCAACATAAGGACTCCTTGTTGATGTGCAGCACTTTCGGCGAGGGGGACGACATACTAACATTGACAAATGTGCAGACGAGGGTGGATGGTATGAACATAATAACATCAGTGCGGACGAGACGGGACAACACGGGCAGACTGACATTTGTGCGAAGCACACAGTGGAAAAGAAAAGATTGCAACAATGGGCCGACATATGTGCGAAGGACAGAGATCACACACTTGAAAGAAGGATTGAATTAATATGAAACGATAGCACCAACTGGCCGATAATTACGATAAAATTTTTATAAATAAACGTGGCTAATTCGGATCGTATAAAATTCCCAAAAAATTATATAATAACTATTACTACATCGATAGGCTTCACACAAAATTTCATAATTTTTGAAGCTCGTTTGCTATATGTAAAAACTCGTAAAATATCAAAATTGTATGATTTTTAGCAACATATGGATAAAATTGCTCAAGAATTACACTGCGAGGAACATTATGTCGGGAGGTTGTACATAATTTTTTATAATTTTTTGAACTCATTTGATATATTTAAAAGTTCAAACAAACACTAAACTGGAAAAAAAAAATAGGTAGGTAATTAGGCCAGCTAATTAGTCGGCCTAATTACCATTCGCCTGGAGGGCTAGCAACAGGTTTGCTTGCCGCTTGGTGGCTGGGCGATGGCGTCTGCTGCCAGGCGACAGCGCCATGCATCGCCTCGCGGGCGCTGCCGCCCGGTCTGCCAATAGTAAAAATGATATTCTTGTCAATATATCTTGTATATTGCTATTTTTGTAAATACGATGTGAAAATAGTGTTAAAACTGGTTTTGATTCGGTATTAGTGGTAGAGTACTAGTTTTATAAGCATGCCCAACGTAGCCAATCTGGTATGAGTCGATCACGCTCACATAGGGGCATGTTCCACACGTAATATAAGCCGGCCACTGACACGTAGGCCTGAGCAAGCGCTATGGATGAGGTCCTGTCGTGGTCGCTGACGCGTGGATCCATGCTCGCGACGTCGGCGACGAGCCCGCGACCGCGTCGAAGCCGGCCACTGACACGTAGAAAAAGCCTCTCCATTTTTCTGGGGTTTCTATCTGGGAATCGTGGATCGCATTTGGGCCACACAGATGGCCGCGAGCCCGCGACCACGTCGAAGCTTTTGGCCCTCTTCCTTTGGTCTTCTTTTACGCTACCGGTGATTACTTTTAGCTACGTCTATAATTTTGTTTATATTTTTTAAAACAATACAGATACCAATATAAATGGTATATATAATTTTAGATTTGAAAAATTATTTAAAGAAGTGATTTTTTTGAAACTATTTGAAAAAACCATCCCATTTATTTTAGCTTTTGAAAAAACCGTGGCCAAAAGACCAAAAAGAACATGATAACTTATGGCCCCGCTCGTTCCAGCTTCTGGTTTCTGGCTTATTTTTACTATTCATAAATTTCATCTTTTTTGATTTTTTTTCTTTTTCTTGTTTTTTTGCCGGTTCTTTTTTCTGTATTCATTGGCGTTGTCCGATATAAGTTAACATATTTTTTCTATTTTTAAATTTTTAAATTTTAATTACGCCAAAGAAGTCACCTTCAACTACAGTGCATTTTCAGCTATAAGCCACAGCTTTTCGGTTCAACCGAGCAGGGCAACTTATAGCATATAATTTTCTCCAAACAAATAAACGGTATAATTTCTTTGTCGTCTTTCTAAAACGATTTATGAAAACAATTTTTTAAAAGCGAATTATTAATATTTATTTTGTTTACGTAATAGTCATGTTACCAAAGGCATCAGCCGCAGTTGAAGCCGAAAAAAGCCACCCTTTCTCAGAGAGAGAGAGAGAGAGAGAGAAGGAGCATTGATTATGAGTAAATAATATGTCTGTTGAGCACTGTGTAAGTGTGCGCGCTGTAGTGTATTAAAGGCCTCCTTTGACCAAGCACTGCTAGTGCCCTAGCGCAATGCAGTGTGTGCGAGCCATCGGTCTCCGTCTCCTGCTCAAAAGCGCGCCTAAATTGAAAGGCGCCACGCATGCGAGTCGTTGAGGACAACGAGGAGGATGATGTTTGCGTTCCAGCAGCAGCAAGCTCATCAAGTCTCTCGGGTGCCCACTTTCCTGGATCCTGTTTATATAAACAGTATGTTTAGATATTGTTTATGTGAACGATGCTTTTGAATATATAAATGTATATGGATGTTTTCAGTGATCAAAATATGTATCCGCACTCTATAGACTTTTAGGTCTCTATCTCATTCTAAACTGTGCATTGAACGTATAGACACCGAGCCCGATCGCATTGTCCAATTTTAAGATGAGTTTTACACCGGATATTCCCCGTCGGGCACATGCACATTTATGTTGTTGGATGGAGCTGGTACATGTAGTTGATCTGTCCGGTTGACAATGTGTGCCTGAAACGGCTGGGTACGTACGTGCTCCCGGAGGATGCACGGGTGGCGCCCCCGGGTTCCACAAGCTCCTAGGTCATCCTGCCAGTTCTGAAGGGTGACTTTGCCATATCATTTGGTTGGTGAGCCTAGCTAGCCGGCCAGGCAGGCTAGGGTTGAGCTAGGGGCGTCGCTTGTAGACTGCGAACACCGTCTAGGCGTCTACTTTATGTGGAATTTGCAGCGTCGTCGGTTGGCCGAGGACGGCAATCAAACGTACGAACGTCTTTGATTTTTTTTTTCTTCTTGCTTGACAAACTTTTGTCAAACTTAGCCTGCCCAAGTTGCTTCCTTTGGTTACTGAAACTCCCAACACACTGCTGAAAGGCAGAGGAAAGCTTGACGCGTTGGGTGAAGTTTTTTTTTTCTTTCTTTTTTCTCTTGCCGGCGAAACCAACGTCGCCGCCGGCTTGCCGGGCGACAAAGAGGGGACAAGAGGAGGGAAAGCTCGGGCGGGTAAAGTTTTGAGGCGGTTTTCCAACTGAAAAGTCATCGCTTTCCAGTTTCAGAGATGTGGTGTTCGATATGGAGAGGTATTTCGTGAAGCTTCTTGGCGCCTGATCGGTGCAGAAAAAGGGCTGTGCGTGCCTGAATTTTTTCCTCAACTGTCAACTTGTTTCAGTTCGCTACGTCAGATTGGAACAAAGCTGGACCTGGACTAGCCTAGCTCGATCTTGCCCTGAACAAGGAACGAGGCGAGAGGGAATAGCGACGATGACATCGAATATATGTGCAACTTTGGTTTGGTTGGTACTGATCACTTCGATATATATTCGAACCTGTCAAGCAGCAGTTGAGTTGCTTCTCGTCATCACGATTCCTTGGTTCTTTCCAATCTGATGGCATACCTTTCTGGGTTTTATTTTTCCAGGAATCTTTCTTCAGGAGATGATGACAGATTGGCCAGGCCCCGTTCATTTCGACTTGAACTTTTGATTTCTGACTTATTTTTCACTATTTAACAATTCCGTCTTTTTATATTTTTTTGAGCTTTTTGTCGGTTTTTTTAATTCGTTTGTACTGTGGCTAACCTGTTTTTTATTTTTAAATTTTTTAAATTTAATTACGCCAAATAAGCTATCTTCAGTCACAATATTTTTTTAGCTAGCTACAGTGTTTTTAGCTATAAGCCTTTTTAAGCAGGCCGAGGGTCCCTTAAAAAGGTCCATGACAACCTTACCTGTTTGATTGCTGGAGCCGACATTTGTTTTGGTGTTTTATTGTGGCAGGATGAGGTCGTTGAGGTGCTCGATCTAAATCTGTCTATTCAACTCTTGTGGCTGTTTCCTCACCACCTTCTAGTTGTCACACACTAGCACTTGAATACTAGTATACTACTTGATCTGTTCTTTTCTTACAGAGGAGAGGGGGAGTTGAATGCAAGTCTCCATGAGAGATAATATATGCCGGGTAATTGAATTGAGGGAAAGTCTTGTAAGCTTTTTTGACTTGAGTTATGCACAATTTCACAGATTTGTCAGTAAATGAATGTTGTGCTAGCTGGACTTGAAGGGTACAAGAAGGTTGTAATGCCTTCAGAGTTCAGACCAACAGAAAAATGCAATGTGAATTCCTCCTTCACTAGAGAAACTAGTTTATTCAACGAGCACAGAATTCACGGCAGTTCATATTTTACAGTGGATATATACATGTACTGTGCAACTATCAAAGTTACAACACTGCTTGAAGCAAAAGTTGATAGTAGATGCTTAATTTACTACAAAACTTCCATAAATGAAGGCTGTCTCTGTTGATCTTGTTACACGCGACGGCTGCGGAACGACGAAGTAAACAAGATCAATCGCAGAGAGACACGAGATTTAACGTGGAAAACCCTCCCAATGCGAGAGGGAAAAAACCACGGGCGCCAGCCAGCAACAATCTTCACTATATCGGGGTGAGGTTACAATGCCGGGGATTTACAACTCTAATCTCATATCCCAAACGGCGGCTTACAGGGAATATATATAACAGGGAAACCCTAATTCGACTAGAATCCATACCGCGGGGGGGCTTCGCCCCCCCGCACCCCCGCAGGCGTCCCTGGGTGCACGGGCCTTGCACAATAGGCCAGCTTCAGGACTCCGCTCCGCTCCGGCCCTAAGCCTCCGGCGACGGGCCTCCGCTACGCTCCGTCCAGAAGCTGGCCTAATGTATAGAATTTGGATCACAAATCAACAGATCTCAGAGCAAGCCTATCAAAAGCTGAATACAACAATGCTGGGATCAAGTAATGTTCATCAGGATGGGCCGATGGCCTGCTTCATCACTTGATTCTTCTACTTGGAGGCAATAATGTGTATGTTACCGACCTCATGTGAAGAGCAGATGATCCTGATTCCCTAACTTATGTACAAAAAAGAAGGCAAGCTGCATAATAGATTTACATAACATCCTCTCTAGCGAACGAATCATGAATGAGCTGGTTCCGTTTCCGTGTTTCTATAACCCTTTGCATAGCATAGTGACACCTACAGAGCATCAAATCAATTCTATTAGTTCAGAAAATACACCGGTGAACAATGTTGCAGTTATCTTTGTCAAAAAAAAATTCCAATTTCCATAACTACAGAAGCATCACATCTGTGGTCCAAGCAAAACAAGCACGGATTTGTGTTACAGAGTTACACTGAAACAAGGGCTAACTGAAATCGGTATAACTTCAGTCCAGCTAAATCTAGAATGATTTAAAATTCATACCCATTCTCATTTGCAATAGCACAGGAATATAACCCTTAAATCTAATAAACTTTCCAAATGAAGTTTTTGTTAAGGGTATTAGAGATAAGGTATTAGAGATAGAATATGACTCTTATTTGTTTCCTTATATCCCTCTTGTACTCTCTATATATATTGCCCTTTGGGCCTCATCAATATACACACAATATTCATAACATGATATCAGAGCTAAGGTTCATACCTCTCAAACCCTAGCCTCTATACGTCTTCCGCTGCCGCTGCCCCCGGGAGGATCATCTCTACTCCCGGGGCGGCCACCTCATCTACGGTCGGCCCGGTCCTCTTCTTGGACCGGGCAGCCATCTCGTTGGGCGCCCATCTCTGTCGCCGTCGAACTCATCGCCGCTGGATCCCGCCGGTCGCCCAAGCTCACGCAGCTGCCAGGCACCGCACGGATCCGCCGCCGCCGCCGCGTCGCGCGCGCCGCCGCTTCGGGCTGCCTCGCTCGCTCAGTCGCCTCCTCCGCCGACGCCAGCCACCGTGCGGATCTGACCTGCTGCCGGCCACGTGCCGACCCCGACCCCGACCGGCACCTCTCCTCTCCGTGCTTCTTCCGCCGCCGAGATCGGATCTGGCCTCGCCCCACCTGGATCCTCGCCGTCGCTGCCCGCTAATGACTCGCCGTGCCCTCCTCCGACCAGCTCGCGCGCGCCCGCGCTGATCCGGCCGCCTCGCCTCGCCGCGTGGATCCGGCCACCCGACCGCTGCGCCTCTTCGGGCGGTCGCCGGTGGCCTCTCGCTCCAGGTCCGGCTCGTCTTCGACAGCGATGCCCGCTGATCCGGCGCTGCCAGCGCGGATCCGTCCGCCGCCGCGCGCTCGGCTGATCCGACGCTCTCGCACCGACGCGTGTGCTTCGCCGCGCCGGCTCTCCGGATCGTCGCCTCGACGTCGCCGTCTTTGTGCCTCCAGGCCGTCGCACCAGGGCCACCGTGCCGTGCCTCCGCGCCCGCGCCGCCGTCTTCTTCCGTCGCGAGATGGGAGGAAGAGGGAGTGCGGGAGAGATGAGTGAGGCGTGCGCGAGTGAGGAGGGGTGTGGAGAGAGAGGAAGGGTTTTAAGGAAGTGGGGTGTGCTGATTTGTTTTTAAGTCAGCCTTTAGTTATTTTTCGCGAGTCCTTCCGTTGCGTCCATCTAAATCCGTAGTCTTTAATTTTTAATTCGTCCAAGCCGTGCAAGTCCACAAATTTTATTGTCAGTCATAGAAGTGTAGGAATTTTCTTTTGCATGGTAGCAGCCGCTGCTCTTTTCCTTGAGCCGCTGCAGATCGTAGAAGTCTTTATGATACCGCCGCTTCTCTTTGAGCCGCCGCCCTGAGTTTTTAAGGCCGCCGCGCTTCTTCTGCACCGCGCCTCATTGCGTTTTTGTGCCTTTGCGCGCGCTGCGTCTCGAGCTTCGATCTGTGCCGTCATGCTTCTATCTATTCCTCTTCGGCTTGATTTGACAGTTTATTTAACGACTGCACACAACGACGACTTTATCACGACTCGGATGTCGGATATTTCTTGTTTTAGTATTAACCCCTTTTTCAAATGCAATGCTATTGCATACGCCTTGCATTTGTGGGTGGGGGTGTTAAGGGTATTAGAGATAAGGTGTTAGAGATAGAATAGGACTCTTATTTGTTTCCTTATATCCCTCTTGTACTCTCTATATATATTGCCCTTTGGGCCTCATCAATATACACACAATATTCATAACAGTTTTGATCTAATGAACGACTTTCCAAATGAGTATATTTTTGAGGATATACCTCCAAGGGAGATGATCAAGGAACATGCGAGGTGTCACAACAAGGTCCATAAAATCTTGCCGATTAGCTATCAATGCCTTGTAACTCTTGTTCTTGTGACGAGTAACAAGTGTCTTCTGCAACGAAGAAGTACCATTCTTTACTGGAACAATATAAGTAATGAGGCCAGGGAGATACACCTCTGGTGATTGCCCTTCAGACAAACTTATTGTACATATGTGATCGTTAGGAGCGGATGAGAATTCAGTACCATTATTTGAATGAGGTGACCTGTATCCCCTACCACATTCATTCAAGTCATCTTCTGCAAACTTGCCATCTCTGAATGCATTACTAGGTTCTCCAGAGTGCGAAACATCCAGAACACTACTGGAAGCAACCATGCATTTCCCTCCATTACCAACGACAGTTGTCCTAGATCTTCCCAACTCATAGTTAATTGCTGCAGTGGAGCTAATTCGATGTTTTGGAGTATTTATCAAGCAAGATATCACTTGACCAAAGAGGAATACACCACCTCTAATTGCATGCATTAGATTCTTTCCATGCATTTGATCATTACTTAGCTTTGCCTCATTGACTGTCTGAAGAGCACCAGTAGAAACACAATGATCCACAACATTTTCATCGTATCTTTTGGTGCTCGTGATTCCACCAACTAGTTTGCCAACTTTAGCAGAATTTGGTGAAGCATCCTTCGAGAGAGCTCTTATAGCAGCACCGCGTAATCTAATTACCGAATTCATGGATAATCGTGCAGAAAATTCATCGTTGTGGACAATGCTGTAAGTAATGGACAATTAATCAGAAAATCACACGCTGCTGCCAGCATTAGCGAATAAATAACTGCACAGTAAGCTCACTAGTATAGCGATTTGAATCTCACCTGGTAACAAACTGTGAGCATGCATCTGCTATCACATAATCTACACATGGCGCGGCTCCATATGCATACACATGTAGCTTTGGAAAGTGTCCATATAGCTGCATATCATAAAATACAAGTTGATTGTCAAAAGTGAATACAAACGAAAAAAAGATTACATGAAACACTTACAAGACGTAACTTCCCTACAGACTCGAAGATTTGACATAATTTAGTTTAAGCAAGAATGTAAACTTGCGTTATAGATGGCATTTATGAAGTTTGTCCCAACTCCTATATAATTGAAATTGATAAGCTGTTGATAAGGACTAATCATAAATGTGCATAACGACTCACTACGACAGATAACATCTAATTATTATGAATATTGTGTGTATATTGAAGAAACCCAATAGGCAATATATATAGCGAGTACAAAGGGATATTACAAAGAAATATGCCATATACGGATAAGAAAAACAAGGCATATAGGGAAAGGAACAATACAATTCCTATTCTATCTCTAATACTCTTAACACCCCCCTCAAACGCAAAGCGTATGCAATAGCATTACATTTGAAAAAGGGTTAACACTAAAACAAGAAAAATCCGAAGCCCGAGTCTTGATAATATCGTCATTGCGTGCAGCTTTTGAATAAATTATCAAATCAAGCCGAAGAGGAATAGATAGAAGCATGGCGGCGTAGATCGAAGCCCAAGACGGTGGCGGCGTAGTGCACAAGGTGCAAAAAACGCGTGTCGGCCTTAGAAGCTTGGGGTGGCAGCTAGAGAAGCGACGACATCATAACGACTTCTACAATCTGCACGCGGCTTAGAGAGTAGAGCGACGGCCGCTGTCATGCAAAAGAAAATTTCTATACTTCCATGACTGACAATAAATTTGTGGACTCGCACGGTTTGGATGAATTGAAAGAGAATCTACAGACTTTGATGAACATAACGAAAGACTTAAAACAAAAAAAAAACCTCAACAGACTATTTCCTCTCTTCACCCTTTATATTATCCCTTTCCTATCTCTTCACCCTCTCACTCTCTCCCATCTCTCTCTCTCTCTCTGCCCTTCCCTCTTCCTCTCTCCACCACCACCGACCAGGGGAGGCGACCGGATCAGCGCCCCATGGGAAGGACGGCGGTGACCCCAGGGTGCGCGGGCGGCCAGTAGGCGACCTGGCGTGACTCGGGCGACCGGGGAAGGAGATGGCGCAGGTGATGGTGGGAGGCGGCATGGGCGGAGCTCGGGCAACCGACGACCGGTGAAGAGGCCAGATCCAAGAGCAGCGGCGGCGGATTCGACCTGTAGGCGGCAGCAGGACGGCGTCGGAGTGGAGGATCCGGTAGAAGGCGGCTGGATCCGTCGCGGATCAACAACGGAGTACGCTGGATCCGACAATCCGACGGGATTTGGAGTGGGCGAGCGCGCGTGTGAACGCGACGGCCTGTGGTGGCGTGGGCACTAGCGCACGCGGGCGCGTCGGTATCCGAACCCCAAATCCGGCTTGGGCTCGGGCAGACGCGGTCAATGGTGGCTTCGGGCTCGGCGACGGGAGGCGGCGGCACGAAGAAGGTGCGGCGACGTCGTCGTTGTTGAGCGGTGTCCGAAGACGAGGCGGTGGTCGGTCAACGCGGCCCAACGAGATGGCCGCCTCCAGGAGAGGAGATCGATCCTCCCGGGGGCAGCAGCAGCGGAAGTAGATCGATATTAGGATTTTAACCTAAGCTCTGACACCCAAATAAACTCCATCACACCAATAAAATTATGCATTCCTGAACACCTTTAGCATTTTAATGCTCCATTTCTTGTTCAAGTGCCAAGCTTTCCGCGTATTCTTTACTCAGTGATACAAAATAAGGGGCTATTAAGACCCAATAATTAGAAAGGGTTATTTGCCGGTTTATCTAATGAGTCCATCTTGCAAGGTGCGACCTAATGTTGTGTTGTCCCAAAAATTTGGATGGACAACACCATGCAAGATCCCTTCAAAATTCTCCTGTTGGCACATCACCTTATCCAGGATCCTTGCATTCGGTGATTTTGGTCACCTCATCTGAACACTGAATCCTAAAGCATCCTACCAACGGTGGGCTGATCCCAGCTACCAAACAGCTACAAGGTGAACTCAACCTTTAACAATTGTAAGAAACATAAAAAATAATAAATAATACAGAAATATTTTCGTACCTCATGGGCACATGTCCACATTTGCGAAAAGTGAAACACAAAATAATTCAGTCAAGCTTTGAAATTAAAACTGACAATTCAACATAATCAATTGACATGAAATAAATTCCCCTGTACATTGAAATAACCAAACTTACCCTAATACCAAGAAGTGCAGCTACAGCACCTCCTAAAGAATGTCCAACGATTTCAATATTGTATCCATGGCACTCACCTCCAGCCCCAAGCAGAGAAGATAAGAATCCAGCTGTCACTGCTTCTGACTTATCTGCAGGTAGTTCGATGGAAGCAGTTAATAGCATGGCGTTCTCAAGCAATTTGTCAAAGAATAATGAGCTAGAGTGATAAAGAATATAAATACAAAACAATAAATCATTTATTGCAGTAATTGAAGTGTTCTTATTTTAATAAATAAAAAATAAATCAATTTCATACTAGAGTCTGGTCTATTGTGCACATATTAACTAGAACAATAAATTTGCATTTGGTGCCACGTTAACCTTGATGAATGGACTGCCCTTCAAGTTTTGCGTACAATTCTCGAGCTGATTCAACAATTCCTGCATGTCCATGGTGTGGAAAAGACGAGAGGACAACATCCTTCACTTGAGGGGACAACTGATCAGAACTGCAATAGAACAAATCATTTTATCAGGCAAATGAAGAGTCCAAATTCATAATTGAGTTCAGAGTGATCATCGATGCTATAGTGAACGCGAATATTTTCCAGGCTCAATCTTCGCAGCCTACTAGTGGTGGGGACTGGGGAGTTCCAAATCATTAACGCATGAGTAGCTGTCTGATGATATGAATAATAAAGGTCATTCATATATATGCCTTATACTCTAAAAGAAATCTATATTTTACTCGTGATTAATGTCAGTATAAGAAATAAGGGTAAGGTAGAGAGAGTTACTTGATCAGCCCATCCAAGTCATCCCTGGTAAGAGGGCATTCCCTACACAATCCATCAGTTATAACATCTTCTAGAGTCTCAGTTCCACGTATGGCAATGACTACTGTTTTCAAATCATGTAGGACGACAACAAAATAGACAGCCTCACGTTTTTTCTGCAAACAGAAAAGAAGAGACCTTAGTTGGTCACAACAAAACTGTAAATAGAAGTTGATGTAGTGGATGTGCTGATTTACCTGACTAACACGACCTTTTCGAAGGACTTCTGGGGCCATATTGACATATTTTAGGAAAGCAGCCGCATGCCCTCTCCACCAGTTATCACCTTCAAGGATTGGTCGCCTGTGGAAATAAAGTTCTGTAATCATGATTAAGTACCACGCAACAAAGAAAGAACAGACATCTCATAAACACTAAACATGTTTTGGAGCCTCAGTTTATTGGTCGGAATGCCAATGCAATTCTTTGTTTTTTTATCCACCATTTTACTTTTGAACCCAAGGGAGAAACTGCAACACCTCATATTTAAGAGATTGTGTTTGAAGAAGAAATAAAATTGATTAACTTAAATGTTTCAATTTTCAAATGATTTGAAGGGAATTAGTAGGTTCAAATTCAGAGCAACCATTTCTCAAAAGAAGGAGACCAATTCATAGTGGATCGAAATGCAACAACTCATATGAGCCATGTCTATGACTCACCACCAAACAACACTATTCGATGTTCTTATTTTTTTGCCTCAAATAATGAACAGGCACCAGATTCAGCCAGCATGAATTATCTAAATGTTACAGATACAGCAGGCACTATTAAAAAACCACCCCAATCCCTAAGTCATTGCTACACAACATAATCTAATTTTTGATGTCAATGTTTTTTGAGAAGGCTCATAAAATTTACCTGCAACGAGTCCATGGAGTCAAAACACCTTGCCTATTGAGCCAAACACAGGGAAACATAAAAGGATTCCTTCCAAAATCAAGCAGCGGGCCCTGCAAGGAGAACATGTCAAAAATATATTGGAAACCACTGAAATGGGACGAAGTGAAGGATGCAGAGAATAACTGTATAGGCAGCTTCAGCAAATGGATGAAAGAGAATAGCCTCTTGAATGAGATCCTGAGGAGCCTCCACTTGTTTTTTTGAATTAACTGTGGACAACTTAGATTTCTGCAATAATGAAAGCCCTGAAGAAGAAACATTTGAGACACATATATTAGTGCTGAATAATAGTATCATGAAAGCACATCATCAAACTATTCTCCTTGTTTATCGTTTAATGGTCAGATCAAATAACAAAGTTTCAATGAAGTTCACACAGATATTGTTCAAAAGGCTCACGATATAGCAGAACAGATCAACCACAACAAGGACAACTTGTTGACATTTTGAGCTGACTACCGACTTAAGTAGCTGCTACCTTAGCCAAATGGATATTATGTGCTTTTACGGGATTTGCTTCAGTACACCTCTTTTAGAAAAAGGTTACAGATCTTAAAAGCAAAGTAGTTAATATTAGAGGACGGCAAATATGTACCAACCTATAAAAAATAAATCAAATTGAAGATTATATATGGATATAGACTATATTAGGTAGGGGCATTGTTTTAAATAGTGTGTAGCAGGAGCGTAGCGGCTAAGTGTTTTTATAGCGGAATAGTATATATCAGCGATATAGCGGGCGCACCAAGCTCAGCTATATTTGTAGGGCAAATCTTCAATTTGATTTTTTTAGGTTATGCATATTTGTCACCATCTAATATAAACTACTTTGTTTTAAGATCCATAAACTTTTTTAAAAGAAGTGTACCGAAGCATACCCCGTGCTTTTACCCATTAGGAGGCCAAGATAAATTGACAAATAGTCACCAATATTTTACAGAACTGAGCTTTGAATCACAAGCTAAAGAGAAAACCAACCTGCTATGAGCTCAAGATGACCAGTTCCAGATGCACGATAAGCCATAAGATCACCCAATAATTTTGCCACAACACATATATCGTCATCTTCCAATACACTCCTAGAAAGGTGAATATCAAAGTTGCTGATTGTTCAAATATCAGTGCAGCTAGGGTATACCACTGAGCACCAGAGAGAAACTTACGAATACTTAACCCTCCCTAGACAGCATAAAACCTCACGTATGCCATGATCAAACACCTCCCTGTAATGAGCCCTCCACGCAATATCATGGGATGCATAAAATGACCTCCATCTTAATACATCACAACCTGTAGCGCACTGAACTACAGTTGCCACCCACATGATGACAAGAAAACTTATTAACAAGATGTGCTTCCAGTCACTATTATCTTGTTCCTGTCCTGATAAAATTCGCATAACATGACTCAGTGATTAGCACTATAATATAGGAATTCCCAAACCTGCATCTAACAAACTGATAATTAAAGACGGACTTTTTGTTAAACATATCAGATTCGCACTTTGATAATACAGATAGTTTAAGCACGAAGGACAGGGATAGAGTAAATAAAAAAACTAAGTTATATAGCAGCTTCGCTCTTTGATAATTCAGATAATTTAAGCACGACGGACATGGATAGAGTAAATAAAAACTAAGTTCTTTGTAGTCTGGAAAATTCAGCATCAGTTTCCTTTCAATTATGCCAAATTAGTGCAGTAAAAGACACTGTTGTGCAGAAGTCTTCAAGTCATATATATGGTGTCAAAATAATAATCAATCTCAACAAACATCCTCATGGTCTGTCTACAACATTTTGCACGTACCTGAAAAGCACTGTTTTGAGGACCCTCCAGCTGAGAAATCCTTCATAATAATACACATCAAATAAAGTGCCAATACAAATTGCAGCACTGTAATGACCATTCCAAACCTTGTCCACCAAAGCCATCTCTTGTACCTCAGCTGTCCACAAAAAGGAATAACCTCTGGTCAGAAATTACTGTAAGCATCTGAAATCCAAGTCAGATGTGAATTGTGTTAAGAGCTCTTTTACAGCACCCCAACAATTAATATGGACCGTTCATTGTTTATAATCCAACGGACCGGATTAATTAGAACTGGCTATACTACACCACCAGGTATGTGGAAGTAGCAACCTTTTAAGGGTAAAATTGTAACTAAACAAGATTATAACAAATTAGTAAATGTAATTCGTCACACAGACTCCACAGCCCTAACCTGCGGCCAAATTTTTGTGCGCTCGCCCAGCCACGCCATCAATGGCGCTGTCCACAAGCCCCACCCTCGAATATACAGCGGCGATGAGGTGATCAAAGGCAGTAGATCGAAGCTCCACAACGTCAAGGATTATAGGATTGTGAAGAATCTAAGTTCCACATTTTAACTAGATCGTAGGATACAATTGAATTTTGCCAATAGGTTATGTGTATGCAACACAACTTAATGTTCGCTTGAATCAAATAGAAATCGATGAATTCCATCAGCACAGGCAGTGGGGTGCGAGCTTGTGAGTGGTGTAGGGCGTGCGAGCGGCGGCGGCAGTGTACAAGAGGCGTCGTGCAGGAGGCGGCCGTGTAGAAAACATGTTGGTTGTTGGGGGTTAGTTTAGGTTTAATCCAAAATTCCATAATACCCGTGGAGAACATTTTAGAGCAAAAATTCTATACCACCCCTTGAAATCAATGGTCAGATTTTTTCTACTACCACCCCTTACTACCAGTAGAATGTACCATAAAAATTCCCTTGTGTTAACACTGCAAAGTGCTAGCCAAACTATCAGCAATAAATCTCTCACTTGAAAGTAGTAGTGTCATTGACCCGAATACTGATATAAGGTAGAAAACTACTGAGACAAACTCACTGCCATGCTTTTTACAACGACAGAATCGTTCAATTGATTCAGAATACCCTTCTCTCATGATTGCAAGCTTCCCGCGCCATGAAAGCCCAGCGCAGGGACCCAAGGTCCGGAACCACCAATGCCGCGGAATCCAGCGCGATCGCCACTTCCCGGCCCCGCATGGAAACCCAATTAGCGATACAAAATTGCTCTTTTGAGCGCAGTTCCGCTCCAATTTGGCCATGGATGTGGCTATTATTACCCCCGAGCTACAGATAGCGTAGCTTCCCAACCCATTTTTCAACGATTAAATGTTTCACATTTTAGGCATTGATTTGCAAAGGGTTAGTAACTAGCTCGAACACAAGAGTGCGTTACTCTTCAGAACTTACCCGCGAGAGGTGGCGGAGGTCGCGCTCGCTGTCGACGTGTGCCCCGATGGCGCCAGCGGCAATCGCGGCCGCCGCGGCGCCCTGCGCGAACCCCGCCACGGTGGAGGCGAGGAGCCTCGCCGCCGAGGCGGCGGACGCGGCGGCGACGGCGGGGCCGAGCGCGCCGCAGCGGCGCCGTAGGGCGAAGGCCGCGACGGCGGCGCCGGTGCAGGCGGCGGCGACGTTGAGCAGCGCCGAGCAGGCGGTGGCCCACCTGACGGTGGCCAGCACGCCGGCTGCCATGGAGCTTTGCCGCGCCGCGGAGGCGGAGACGACGAGGACGAGGATGAGGAAGAGACGCACGACCAGCGTCAGTGAGTGCGTGGTTTGTGTAGGCATCTGGTTGGCACTCGAGCTGCTCGCTTTTGCTTGGCGCTCTCACACGGAAAGGCTCCGCGTACGAAAAATATTATTTAAGTTACTAACTACAGTACGAAACACTTACTGATAGGTGGGCCAACAAAAGTCCAACGTGGCTTGTGGCCCACTAGTCAGCGACGTTGCAAAAGTTTCCTGGTAGCCTCAGGTCACACGCGTAGCAGCAACGGCAGCGCTCTCTTTCCGGGCTAGAAGAAAGCTCACCGGAATTTCGCATGACATGTGGGCCAGGAAAGGCTGGTATGTGTTGGGTCCCGCAAGCCATCGTTGTGTACCGTTGGTGGTTGGACTGATGCGGGACGGGGTTGTTGGCACGTCGAGCGGCGGGGTGATTAATGGCGTGTTTCCAGAACGAGGTGTTTAGAGTAAGTATAATAGTATAGTTAACTAATAGTTATAACACTTGTCTATTTTATTTATAGTTTTTAAAAAATAGTTTATACAATAAGGTAGCTATTACAATAACTATTTGGCCCAATGTGTAAGAGAGTGAAATGTATATTTTTACGTGCTATAGTTAGCTGTAATTTAGTAGCCAGCTTTCTTCTCTCTCTTCCTTTCTCTCTCTGCCACGTAAGATTTTGTTGATATTATATTTACTATAGTCTGCTGACTAAGTCTTATTGTATCTGCTCTTGCAACTTACTTTACTGGGTTCGTTTCGCCATTGACGGCAGCTGAGGTCAATGCATCGGGTCCACTCCCACATGTCGAGCAACAGTACACTATGGACGATTGGAGTTGCGCTGCGCACAACCGAAAGAAAGAATTTTTTTTGCCACGAAAAAAAAGAAAAACTTACGCAAGGAATTCGGGCTTGGGAATATCCTCGTCATATGGAGAGTACCCTCACATGAGATAAAGACCCGCTCCAACGACTTAAAGCACTGACTTATGGTTTTAACTATTAGCTTTTAATTGTAAATATATTGTAATGATTGTTATTTTTTAAAAAAAATTAAAAAATATAAAAGTAAGAAAAATTGAAAAAAAAATTAGTTATATATCATCACAGACAATACAAAAAACTAAAATAAAAACTAAAAAAGCTGAAATTAAGAAGCCAGCGTGTTCTAAGTGAGTTCTGTCCTTCTGAAAGCCAAAATCTGAAACCATTTAGAGCGGAGCCATAAAACACTCTCGAGTCATTTAATCATAGCTCGGCTCAAGGTAAACACATTTTTTGCTATTGGTTTATTAGGCCCAGTTTCGCATTGCACACTCTTGTTTCGAGCGAGACCCGACCGATGAGGCAAACAAATATCATTACACTCTCAAAAATAGCTAGGGGTGCTAATGGGCCGAAGCCCGACACTAGCCTAGTCCAAGACAAAAATTGTTTTCCTTTGATTCAATGCAAGCTTGGTTCAACACAAATAAGCCTAAATCTAATCTAAACCCAAATAAAAGGACTGGGCCTTGATCCAGACCACAACTCAATTGCATAAACTCTAATGAAGCCCAAATAAAGAACCACCCCAATGTCCGTCGCCACCAGCAGTGGCGACGTCTCCCGTGCCCAATGCCAAACCCCACATGCATCGCCGCTGCCGCCTCCGCTCCTGCTCGCCATCCTATTGCCACGCCACTACCTGCTTGCCACCACACTCCTCGTGCTCCTCTCCCTCCTCCTCCTTACCACGCCCTGAGCACCTTAGCTAGGATGCAGGTCTCGAACAACACCAACTTGATCTAGTCACCCTTTACCTCTGATGGCTTCTTAGAGGTGTTGACGCTCAATAGCATCCTCCAGGCTTTAGCGTGGTCTGTGTCCACACAGCCTCCAACCCAAAGAACCACCGTGCCTCCACGCAGGTGTTCAGGTAGCGTTGTAGCTTGAAGACCGCTGTCACGAACAGCATGTCTGACTACTTAATGAGCAAGTAGAGCATGTACTCGAACAGGGTATTGCCGATCGGTATCATCTTACTTACGATGTGCTCTTTTGCCATTGAATACTCGGGGAGGGGGAGAAGGCACAAGTCCACAGCGATGTGCCACAGCAGCAAGGACTTGTCAAACTCCACCAAGACCCTGCCCACTAGGGCGTCGTTGAATTTTTCTTCTGTCTTCCTAATGACCTCCGCCTCATCAAGGTTTGGGTTGCCTGTCTCGTGTTGCTTTAGCCTCAGCTTGATCTCCACATGAAGGTCCTTGTCATTCACAAGGACTCCCTCGCCTTGGTAGTCTTCGTGCTTCATGCCCATAGCTTTCGTGGACACCTCTTGAGCCTTTTTGAAGATAAACTTGAGGAGAAGGGGCTCCTCTCCCTGGTTGTAGTTGAGAGGCTCGCGTCAAATGAAGAACAAGTCAGCAAAGATCTCTCTATGTGCACATCATTTCTGTGACCTTGGCAAGCGCAGCGTTGCCGTCTGGCTTGCCCAGGCAGTAATTAGTAAAAAAGATGAGCCCCACAGCCCGATCCAATCTAACTCAAATCTGATCCGGTAAAGAATGGTCTAAATTTTATCTAGTCTATTTGTAATTTTAGATCAATCTAGTCTAAAAGCTTAACAGACCCAACCCATTAGCAGCCCAAAAACAGCTAGAGACACACACGGTAGGATCCCTGAAGCGTGGTTGTTCCCTGTGCAGTCTCCACCTGCGGACCGTGGAGTTCCTGTCCGCCATACAGCCCACACACTTGCGGTGAGCGAAACGTCACGGCCCGCAGCACAACGGGCGCGCGGCCTGCGCGTGGCGAGCGGGCGCGCGTGCAAAGTTGGCCGGCCGCCGAGATGAAGATATGGCGCCGAGCGCGTGGGCGGCCCAGCCCGTATGTAGGATGTGCGGTGGCAGTGGGCTCGCTGGCGCCGGGCTGAGTTGGCCCGAGGAAGCGTGACGAGGGTTAGAGCATCTCCAACAAATCTTCTATAATACTCATATCCCCTATATTTTAGAAGAAAAGGTAAAACAAAGTCTCCAACAGCTCTTCTAAATGATCCCTAAAAATATAGAGGACTTCAATTCTGGTTTTTCGTCCCCCAAATTTGGAGGACGTACGTCATCCCCAAAAGCCATCGACGGTTTTGTCCTGCGCTACATCGGAGATGCCCGTGCCTTCCGCCGCCTCGGCTTCTCCGTCCGGCTCCCTCCGTCCGCCTCCTCGCGCCCGCGCCGTGACCAGTCAACTCTGAAGTCTCCCCGACCATCGCACGAGCACGACGGCACGAGTCCTTCTCACTCCGCCTCAAGCTCGCAATGTCTCGGCGACTCGCGTGCCGGCGACTCAATCGTTGCCGCTCTCTCGCCGTTGTGAAACAATGGCCGACCAAGAGAAGCGGCGTCTTCTTAGCCAACCTCAAGGCCTCCACGAATCCTTCTTCTTCGCGCCAAGCGGCTCTCCAAGTCGCGCTCGCGCCCCTCGGCCTCGTCTCGAGCCGTCTGCCGCGTCGGCGAGGACCAGCTCCGCCGCCTCGGCGCTAAAGCTGCAGCGCGCGCGCGCGCTCGGGACGCCGAGCGCCTCGGCTGGCCGGCCCGCCGCGACGCCGAGTCGCGGCGTCGAGGACATCCTCGAGAAGGTGCGGTTCGAGGCCTGCGCGCCTCCTCGTCGAGGACCTCGGCGCCGACGATGATGATGGCGCCGATCCGGCCAAAACGCGCGCCGCGCTGCGAGGTCGGCGCCATTGTCGCGATTCGCCGCCGAGCTCTCGGGCCTCAAGATCAAGAAGGTATGGGAGAAGTACTACGAAATCGCCTCCGGCCGCGAGGCTCTCCGTCGGCAGCCGGAGGGCGGGCGGTGCGGCCGTGTGCATCCGAGAGGTGCACGCGGCGAGCTTCGTCCCTCGGGCGGTGAGCTTTATGGCCGAGAGGGTGACCTCCAGCGCCTTCTTGAGCTTCTCTTATCTGAAGATTGCGGTAGCCGTGTCCTCACGGTCATGTCTGTTGTCGGGATGGGTGGTGTGGGCAAGACTACCTATGGATCGATGGCACAAGGTTTTCTTCAACATCAAGAAAGATTGCAGCCTGAAGATGTTCGTCGTAAGTACTTTGATGACTTGGTTGGGAGATGCTTCTTCCAGGAGTCCCCATTCTATGATGCCATCGAAGGAAGGTATGAGATGCATGATTTTTTTCATGCATTAGCACAATCTATTGCTGAAAAGGAATGTGCCAGGTGACCCTTGATCGATTCAAGATCCATAGACATTCTCTGCGACGGCAC
The DNA here is from genome assembly GCA_036346575.1 of Dendrocalamus sinicus. Classification (NCBI taxonomy): domain Eukaryota; kingdom Viridiplantae; phylum Streptophyta; class Magnoliopsida; order Poales; family Poaceae; genus Dendrocalamus; species Dendrocalamus sinicus. Next base: position 56,711,629 of record CM070642.1, on the reverse strand, counting down.
AGCACTTCATCAAAATCTCACTACTACGGCACACTGATCAAACTGACTAAACGAGACACCGCCGTCGTTTTTCTTCCGGGAGGAAGGGACGGGGGGAGATGGAAAGATTGGTTGGTAGTTTTTGTGGACCCAGATTTTAATTTAGGGGATTATATTTATGGGATTTATTGGAGATTACATATTTTTAGTCTTCTATATTCTAGATTATGTCCTCTAAAAAGTGATTTAGGGGATGAAATTTAGAGAACATTGTTGGAGATGCTCTTAGCGGCGTGCTGGCCTTCCTGCCTCCCAATCGGCCGCGCGAGGGGGCGGGGCTGTGAGAACGAGACGAGGCAGGTGCTCTTGACCCGTTGGTCGCGGAGAAATTAACGGATGCACGGCCCGTTGGTGGAGCGGGTTGTGCCCGGAATCATCCTAGCTCGCCTCTGGGCACCTTGGCCCACGCGCGTGTAAACAAGGTTTTTGCTGTTGAATGCAGCCATAAGGCATTCCTTCCTCTCAATAAAAGGAGGAGAAGAAGAATTCAGGCATTCCTTATTCTTCTTCTTTTGCTTTTATTATTTGTTTTTGAAAATCTAGCTTGTAGAACAGATAATTTTTTTTATCGTTTGACTAATTGGCTTTATTTGTTCCACTTCCATCGATATTTTTCGTTTGTTCTACGGGTAGTTTTGATTTGTTTCACTAAATGTCTTAATTTTTCCACGAGCATTTTCATTTGTTGCCTCATTATTTTTATTTTTTTTGTTCCGCTACTAGTCTTGAGAAGTTTTGGTTTGTTCTGCTAGTAATCTTGATTTGCTTGCTCAATATGAAAGAAGATCAACATATATAATACAGAGACCATAAAACAATTTTTTTATCATGAAGAAACCTGACTTATTTTGTGGTCCTTTTCGTCGCCAAAAAACAGAGTGGTCCTTCAAGCTGCATACCGGTTTATGCCTGGGCGTCGGGTTTCTTGTGCTTTCGGCGCATGCAGCTGGGCGCCGGCAGACGAGTTTTTTTTAACTTAATGGGCCGGGTGGAGTCAGTCAGACTAACAGCAACTACGAGTTGCGACTGGGAGTAGGAGACAAAGGGTCTGTTCTTTTGAGGCTGCGGTTTGTGGTTTTTAATTACGGTTTATGACTTTTGGCTGTTTGTGTGAGAGATTATAGAGTAACTGAAATTCACGTGCAGCTTTTGGCGATATAAATGAAGTCGGTACAGTATGTACTACAATTAACTAGTAGACCCTATCTTAAAAAGACACTTCATTTAAAAGCTAGTTACTGTAGAAAATCCAAAAGCTGGAGCCAAAAGCCGCTTAAGAACAGGGCCAAAATGGTTTTTGCTTCTCCTCCATGCAGTTGCAGTTTGCAACGGCATTGCATGCACAAACCAGCCGCATGAGTGAATATACCATACACAAGTAAGACAACCTATTTATACGTACGGAAAATTGGCTATAAGGCACTGTAAATTTACATCATTTGTCAATGGACATCCAAAAAACGTGGTTTCGTCATAACACACTGTAAAGACGTGTAATTTTGCCGTAGAACATTGAGGTGACTATTTTATTATTTTCGGGTTAGAAGGGAGAGAGAAAGCATACGAATTATCTATTTTGCCATTTTCTCTTCTGCTCTCATCTTCTTCTTCCCTTTTCTCCCTTTCTTCCTCTTCTCTTCCTACCTAGCCGCACCAGCCCAAATCCAGTCCTTAACTCCACGGTTGAGGAATGCGCTAGAGAGCGTCGTGTCTGTCAACACCTTCTTCAACGTCGCCGTCTTCATCGGCATCACTGGCACCATCACCCCCATCATCCTCCATCCCTCCCAACTGTGTCACCTACGATAACATCGCCCACAACTTCTTCCTATTCGAGATCTTCTCCTTCGGCTTTTACCTCCTGTCCAGCCTGGTGGCACGGGGCATGGGGGAGCGACGGCGAGCCGTGTTACAGTTTGCACAGCCGATGATGCTGTTGGCGACAGGTTGCTCTATCATGGGCACCTTCTTCCTGCTGTTGTTCATGGTGGATGCCATCCAGCTCAAGTTCTGCCTCCTCTCCTGCAACATCCTGCTTGCCGTTGCACCACATTTGTGCTCTCCACGCTCGTCGTCAGCGTCCTGCTCTTCTACGGATCCACCATCGCCCATGTGCTCACCCACTACCTGTTGTGATTGATTGATCAGTAATTAGCTGCTGTGATCCTGGATGGGTGCCACGTCGACGGGAACATGATGGGGATAGGAAAAGGGGAACATGGAAGCCGCGTTCCATACGCGTAGGGCTGGCTATCGGCTCGGCTCGGATCGTGCAAACTCGTCTAAAAAACTAGCTCGCCTCGATAAAAAGCTCAAGTTGCTCGTGAGTAGTTCATGAGCCACATATGTTCAGATCAGGAGAATAGGTAAGAGAGGCGTGTTGTTATGCTGCTGTACAAACTTAGAACTAGGGGAAAGAGAGTTGTTAGCTGTTTAAACCAAGAGCCAGTAGCACTTTATTTTCTACACAATGTTGATATAATGACATGTTGTTGTAACATATACAGATACTTAGTATATTCAGGAGAAAATTGTAATGTGCTCACAACTTTTGAGCTTAGCATATTCCAACATGCTCATGAGTTTGATTTTTTTCCCTCTAAGTTAGTTCAGTGGTGTCCTTTAAAACAAATGGTTAGTTTAGTATCCTGCTTAAGTCTTACAAATAGAAAATTTATGAAGTCCAATTTTCTGCTTTGTTGCAATTCCCATTTGTCTAAACTATATGGTCCAATACACTGGGTAGGGTTGGGCTTTGAGAAAAGTAAATCACCAATACGCTGCACGCAAAAGCCCATGAGTATTTACTTACTGAGCCTTAACGAGCTCAAGCTCGGCTTGTTAAGCTACTGAGCTGGGTAGGCAACTTGGCTCGGCTCATTAATTTTACGAGCCAAGCTCGAGTCGAGCTCATAACGAGCCGAGTTCGAGTAACTCGCAAGCTTTGAGCTTTTTTTGCTAGCCTTGCACACTCACCTCTAGGCCGGCCGAGCCTGTCGAGCCTGCAAGCGGCTTGTGAGCCAACAAGAGCTTGGCTCGTTACGTGGTCAAGCTGAAACCCTGGCTTGGCTTATTTATGCCATAAGCCGAGCCGAGCCTTAAATGAGCTGAGCTGGCTCACGAGCCTCAAGCTTTTTGCCACCCTAGTATGGATGCATGACTGATGAATGTCTGTAGGACCAGTATGACAACAGAGGGGGCCGAGTGGTACCTTTAATTTTTTTCAAGTATTCACCAATTCTTCACTCCAATAGCTATGAAAGTCAAGAACCCAAAATTTCAAAAAAAAAATATCGGTGCTACAACAATTTCAACCCCAAAAGTACCTAGATGGGTGGAGATTGATTTTCAGAGGTTATCTTTTTCTATTACACATCCATACTAGGTTTCAGAGGAAAAACCAATCAAATCAAGAGCAAATCAACCAATACAAGAGGGATTTATGGAGATAAATTAAGATTGGTATATTACTACTTGAGAATGAATGTTTTATAGCAACTCCACCTGAACGACAAGAGAGCACACCACATCACTCAACTTATCTCAAACCCTAACCCTAGAACTTATGAACACTTGATCTCCGGAGATGATGGTTGGATGGTTAACTACAAGTCACCAGTTAAATAGATAAACTAGCTAACACATTCAACCCTTAGTGGATAATATCTAATTAGTTCATATGGGGAAACCAGATAACACTACACACATGCACGTTTTCTAAAGTACATAAGGCCGAATCCGCTAAGTCTTTAGCTTTAATCCAACTTGATATTCTCAGTTTCTCTTTGATCTAAATCGCTCTTCCAAGCGCCGCGGTTTTACTCCAAGGTAGTTTTCAATATTTTAGTCAAATTACCAAAACACACTTTCTTAACCCAGTCATCTCCTTCCATTGCAAGCAATCGTCATGTTCGCCATGTGTAGATGCACCACTGGCTTACCACGCGTCGATGATTCTCTCCTATTCTGATTCCACTGCACCACACCTCACTTGAACCAACTAAGCCACATGGTGCAATCCATCGCTTGAACTTTTCTTCAGCATTTTTCACCTTTCTTGTGCCAATGCTTAAGCTCATCCATCTCATCCGACATTCTTGATCTTCTGGGTCTCGGTTGCTCCATGAGTGTAGTTTTGATCCTCGTTGTTAACTATGGTTGACTCCAATCGACTCTGCATATCCAATGACAAAGAAATCATTTCTGAGCATAATTTGTTCACAATTTGACCTACATTAGCAATAACATGTCTCATACAATCTATAACCACTGACCTAGGTCATCAAATCATCACATGACTTAAATTTTCTAAAATAATCTATTTCTGCAAGCTGTCCAAAAAATCTATAAATTTATAAATTCTAAATTTACACTTCTCTAAAATAAATAATAGTTTATCATAATAAAATCAATTACCTTCTCATATTGTGCTTCGCTGTCTTTCGTAGAGAAGAGAAGAAGAAAACAATTTAGAGAAGAAAAAAATGAGCACGGGTGATAAGAAAATGCGGCATAGACTTAGTTAGGCTGTGACAGGGCTAGGGCCTAAGGCTAAGTAGCAGCTAGTGGTACCAGTACGAGGTTTTTTTAATGAACCTATAACAGAAATAGCGAAATACCACTGTTTTTTTATCTAGCCTCCTCTTTAAACTCAGTTAATACTTTTTAATTAGTGTTTCTATTTAATCAGTGCCAATCATATTTAATTAGTATTAATTATTTTTAATTAGTGTTAGTCCTAATTAATGCTAACCACCTGTTGCTTTTGTGGGGCTGGGCAGCAGTGTTGCCGAGCTCCTGTAGCGAGGTAGCACCTATCGAGCTTCTATAGTGCGGGGACGTCGAGCTCGGGAAGAGGATAGATTTGCAAAAATAAACGTCCAGGGATCGAATTTGAAGAAAAAGGCTACAGTTGTGTGAATAGATCATTTTGTATACACTCAACAGCTATGGCCTACGGGTGACGAGAATGTGACTTTTTAGCATATTTGGCACTGTTTGACACTATATTTATAAAAATAGTTGTATATCTAGCGTATTGACAAACTGTTTTTGCCATCCGGTGGCCGAACGGCAGCGCGCGTGGGCTACACGTCGGTCCGCGCGCACTGCCGTCTGGCCACTGGATGGTAAAAACATCATTTTTATCAATACGCTATGTATACGATCATTTTTGTAAATACAATATCAAATATACTAACAAAGTCAGAAAGTGTAAGCCAGTAGTCTACGTAGTCTTCAGATCAAATGCCTCAGTGAGCCTACTCCCACAAAAGCTGCCCAAATCAATCCAAGTGTTTTTTAGAGGGATTGCCTACCCTACTCACCCAGCTTAGTTGTTCTTTTTCCTGCTAGCTTAGGCCCCGCTCGGTTGGGCTGAAAAGCTGTGGCTTATGGCTGAAAATGCACTATAGCGGCTGGAATTTCACTGTAGCTGAAGGTGGCTTATTTGGCGCAATTAAATTTAAAAAAAATTAGAAATAGAAAAATATTCGAGCTCATCACGTACAACGCAAACGAATACGGAAAAATAATCGGAAAAAAGCTCAAAAAAAGCCAAAAGTTCAGAAAAAACAAAATTTATAAATAGTGAAAATTAAGCCAGAAGGTGAAGCTGAAATGAGTGGGGCCTAATCTCTCTCTCCCTCCCGGTCATGCATGCATGATTAACTGCATGCAAAGCGTAGTAATTATGGAGGATTAATATACACAAGCTAGGTTATCAGGTGATCTGTTGATTTCTCCTAGGCCAGTGCAAGCTGCTTACTACGGTTTGAATGATCCACGCCATGAGGACATCTCTACTTCAAGTGTGCATCAAGAAGCTAGTCATGAGGCTTCTACAGGTCCTATGACAAGAGCAAGAGCTAAGCTACTACAACAACATGTACTTTTGTTTCTTAGAGAATTCCCTAGTGATTTAGATGAGAATGGTATACTACCTCATGCAAATGTTTTATGCATTCTCAGGTTTGAATATTGTGAAGCCTTTCGACCCACGATGGAGGAGAGGCTCAGTGATGAGGACATCGCTAGTAATGCCAAAGGTTTGAAAAGTCAATGATGGACGGAGATCAAGGATATGTGGCCGTCATCCAAGGAAGCACAAGTCCACGGCATGAACAGAGATCGGCCCATGAATAGTGCCACGCATGAACGATGTCGGTGCGCTCTGATGCGACCCATGAGCGATGTCGTGCTCTGATGCAGGGCCATGGCGATCTTTGCGCTCTGATGCAGGCCGTGAATAATGTCGTACTCTGATGAGCTCGCACATGAATAGTACCGCATGGAAATTTAGTGTTGAATAGCTCTTAGGCTGAGACTATATATTGAGGGGTAGACCCCATTGTAAAAGGGGAACCACTTTTGATAATAGAATTATACTCTTGTTCTTTTTGTTGGCTGAACCAACTTGAGGGAATTGGGAGTTCGCTGAAATCAAGATCGTTCAACCTTTCCGCTGGAAATTGGGAGCGCGATGGAACTTCATCGGTGGTCGTGAAGTTCAGCACGTGAGGTTGGGCGAATTATAGAGTGCTAACTCTTGTATTGGCAACGAGGGATCACTACGGTTCATCAAATCCACGTGAGTATCTTGATCCTACGTCGAGAAGATCGGACGACCTCGTATCATCTTGGTATCAGAGCGTGGTTTACTCGGTAGGATTATTTACCCTTACTTTTAGATTGTTTTACTTCTGTCCTATAGTCCATAAACCGAAAATAAAAAAATCCAAACCCTAGTTTCGCATCTGTTATTTTCGTGAGTTTTATTAGGTTTTAGTCCATTAGAATTTTTGTTTAGGTGCTGATCATTCGTGTTTATTTGCGTAGCTTAATCTTTGTGTCCAATCCAAAATTCAAAAAAAATTGATCGTTACAGTACGTGATTGCTACAGTATTTCCAGAATTTGCTACAGTTCCGCATCGAGCTACAATGCGCAAAAAAATCTTGCTGATATTTTTTTCATCAACTGAGACTAGCTGTTGAATATTGCATCTAGGGCTGCTCTTGAGTATTTTACACATTGCTGAATATTTGTGACTTATGCAAAATCGAAGAGACTATTAAATCTAGTTCGGCCTTTGAAGAAAAAAAAACAGAAAAAAGTCACAGATTGACCAAAAAGAGAGAGAGAGAAGAAGAAGAAAAGAAAAAGAAAAAAACATACCCGAATTTGGGTGAGTTCCTAGTCCATAAATTCAGATTGTGTAATTTAATTTCTTGAGCAATCTCGTGCCCTTACATTTATATCATTGCAATTGGCTAGCGTCTCTTCTAGTACTTGGTGCAAAACGAGCTATCTAATCTTTAATTTCATATTGCCTCTAGTTAGCTCAGTCCTTTGTTTGCATCGAGCACATTGATCTTTGCGTGTGCATTCATATACTTCACTTAAATCCTTTGGATCAGCATTTAGGAAAAGTATTCTAGCTTGGATTATTACTTAATTTTACAACATTGAGAAATTCAGATTGAGTAGGAGAAGCATTATCATACCAAGCTCCACCATATAACCGTTGTTGTGCAAGTTGTAAACACTCTTGAATTCGCTTAATCATCACGGTGCTGGTGTCACTTCTGCCAGGTGTAAGTTTATTGGCCTTAATTCACTTCGGAAGGGTAAGAACTTTACTTGGAGAGAGGACATAGTGAGATTGAGTGATTTCCACAAAGCATTATTATACACAGCTATTTGTTCTTGCATAACTAACCATGTCAGGTGGAGGAGAACACCATGATGAGAGTGGTGATACAAATGAAAATCAAGCATTCGTTAAGCAATATCAATTTGGGGCACTCCGTGAACACTTTCAACGTGAGCTACGCCAAGGGCTCGATCAACTCCATGAGAAGCATGATGCTTTTGTTGATCAAATTGCAAGGGAGATGCAAAATATGGAAATACAAGCTGGTAAAAATGTGCGCCAATTGCGCGAGGACATTGGAGCCCTCACTAGGCTCATACAAGCTCACAATGGTGGCGATGATGCAAGTGTTCAAGGAGGAGAAGCTGCTGCACATGTACCTCCGGCACCGCAACACCGAGTGGCGGCCAACGTGGTGTGTCCACCACAGCTCAGAGGACGAGGAGGAGGTCATGGAGGACGTGGCCAAGGCCTAGGTGGAGGTCGTGGTGGTGGTGCACATGCGTTGGAAGAGGATGGTGATTTTACTTTGCATCACAATGACCATTATCGTCGTCTACGCAATGAAGATGATGGATTGGGCAAGCTCAAGTTTTTCATGCCCAAGTTTACAGGTGGGACTGATCCCGAGGAGTATCTCACTTGGGAATTGAAGGTTGACAAAATATTCCGTATGCATCACTATACGGATGAGAGAAAGATACAGTTGGCATCACTTGAGTTTGAAGGTTATGCTTTGTATTGGTGGGGACAAGTCATTACTCAAAGAGCTGAGAATGGAGAAAACCCTGTTGCAACATGGCAAGAGATGAAGCGGGAAATGAGAGCCCGTTTTGTTCCTCGTCATTACAAGCGTGATCTATTTGATAAATTGCAGAATATGAAGCAGGGAGCACATTTTGTGGAGGAGTACTACAAGGAGATGGAGCTAGCCATGATTCGAGCCAAGGTTCAAGAACAAGAAGAGCAAACCATGGCACGCTTCCTCTCAGGTTTGAACCATCAAGTCAAAAGAATTGTCAATTTTCAGCCATATAACAATCTTTATGAGTTAGTGCATCAAGCTACAAAGGCCGAACGACAATTGCAAGAGGATGCTAAGTTTGCAAGATCAACGTCCTTTGCTGCCCGTACACCGTCCAGCGGAGGAAGATATGGTTCCAAATCACAAATAAGCCAAAGAACAGCTCCAAGTGGTGGTTCAAGCTTTCGCCCATCATCTAGCAAGAAGGAAGAAGCCACTTCAAGTGCAAGGAAGCCATCAAATCCAGCAGCTAGTGGTTCCTCTTCTGTGGGTTCTACAGCGAAGAGTAGCGGCATACAATGCTTCAAGTGCCTTGGTCGTGGTCATATGCAAAAGGATTGCCCAAATAACAAGGCGATGTTGATATTAGATAATAGAGAATATGATTCTGCAAGTGAAGAAGAGAATGATCACCATGCTGATTTTGATGCACATGAGGAGGAGCAAGATAAAGAGTATTGTGATCCCGGTGTTGGTCCTATATTGTGTGTGCGCCAACGGTGTTGAGTGTGCAACCAAAGCCTTCCCATGAACAGCGCTGCAATTTATTCCACACAAGAGCTCAAGTTAGTAAAGATGGTAAATTTTGCAAGGTAATCATTAATGGTGGGAGTTGTCATAATTTGTCTAGCAAGGAACTTTGCAATAAACTTGGGTTGAAGTACAAGAAACACCCATATCCATATCAGATCCAGTGGTTGCATGAGAAAGGCTCGTTGAATGTGGGATACACCATGGATGTTGAATTTGAAATTGGCACCTATCGTGATACGGTGGAGTGTGATGTGGTGCCTATAGATGTATGTCACTTACTGCTAGGACGACCATGGCAATATGATCGTGTTGTGCTTCATGATGGAAGAACTAATCAATACAAGTTTTGGTGGAACAACAAACAAGTTGTCTTTGACCGTTGACTCCTTCTCAAATTGTAAATGATCTTGTACAAAAGATTGAAGTGCAAGTTGAGAGTGAGAAAGGAGAGAACAAAGAGTGTGATTCCACAAAAAGTGAGTGAGAGCCACAAACCAAACCCGAGAGGTAAAGGCAAGAGTGAGGGAGAGAAAAACTTAGACATGATAGCCACCAAATCTGATCTGAGAGAGATGAAAGATGACCCCGCTTTGATGCACCTTGTATTGTTGTACAAGGATGCATTGCTTTCTACTAATGATTTAACCTCTCTTCCTAGTGCTGTTTCTGAAGTTTTGAAGGCTTACGATGACGTGTTTCCGGAGGAGGTGCCCGCTGGTCTTCCACCTATTCGAGGTATTGAGCATCAAATTGACTTAGTCCCGGGAGCCCCTCTTCCCAACCGGCCGTGCATCGCACAAATCCAGAAGAAACAAAGGAGATTCAGCGTCAAGTGCAAGCACTTTTGGACAAAGGGTACGTACGCGAGAGTCTTAGTCCCTGTGCCGTTCCTGTTATTCTTGTTCCTAAGAAAGATGGTACTTGGAGAATGTGCGTAGACTGTAGAGCTATTAACAACATAACTGTTCGCTATCGTCATCCTATTCCTAGGTTAGATGAGGTTAGATGATATGCTTGATGAGTTAAGTGGTTCTACTACCTTTTCTAAGATTGATTTACGTAGTGGCTACCATCAAATAAAAATGAAACATGGTGATGAATGGAAAACTGCTTTTAAAACGAAATTTGGCTTGTATGAGTGGTTAGTGATGCCTTTTGTTTTGTGCAATGCTCCTAGTACATTCATGCGCTTAATGAACCATATTTTAAGACATTTCATTGGAAAATTTGTGGTAGTTTACTTTGATGATATTATGATATATAGCCCTTTTTGGATGATCATGTTGAACACATCAAACAAGTGCTTCAGAAAAAACGCTTGTATGCCAATCTTGAGAAGTATACTTTTTGCACTAGTAAGGTTGTGTTTCTTGGCTTTGTTGTTTCAGCTCATGGAATTGAAGTGGATGAATCTAAAATGGAAGCTATTAGAAATTGGCCAAAACCTGTCAATGTTAGTCAAATTCGAAGCTTCCATGGGCTTGCTAGCTTTTATCGATGATTTATGAAAGACTTTAGCACCATTGCTGCCCCATTAAATGAACTAACTAAAAAGGGGATGATTTTTGAGTGGGGAGAAAAACAAGACAAAACTTTTGCTGAATTAAAGAAGTGTTTGACTGAAGCACCATTGCTTGCTTTACCTGATTTCACAAAAACTTTTGAGATTGAATGTGATGCTAGTGGAATAGGTATTGATGGTGTTTTGATTCAAGAAAGAAAATCTGTTGCATATTTCAGCGAGAAACTTCATGGTGCACAATTGAATTATCCTGTTTATGATAAAGAATTATATGCTTTTGTGCGTGTGTTGGAAACTTGGCAACATTATCTTTGGCCCAAGGAATTTATAATACATTCTGATCATGAATATTTGAAATACTTAAAGGGCCAAGCGAAATTGAATCGTAGACATACTAAGTGGGTAGACTTCATTGAGACATTTTCATACGTTGTCAAATATAAGAAAGGCAAAGAGAATGTGGTAGCTGATGCATTGTCTAGAAAACATGTGCTTTTGACTCAGTTGGAGGTAAAGGTACCGGGGTTGGAAAGTTTGAAAGGTTTATATGTTTCCGATCATGAATTTGCAGCTCTATATTCTAATTGCAAAGAGGGGAAAGGGTGGGATAAGTTTCATATTAATGATGGTTTTCTTTTTCGCATGAATAAGCTGTGTTCCGGAGTCCTCGGTGCGTTTGTTATTTTTGCAGAAATCTCATGCAGGAGGATTGATGGGGCATTTTAGGAGAGAGAAGACTTACCTGATGTTGGCTGATCACTTCTATTGGCCAAAGATGAGGCGAGACGTCGAGAGGTTCGTTCAAAGATGCATCACATGTCATAAGGCGAAGTCAAAACTCAATCCACATGGTTTGTATACTCCACTTTCTATTCCTAGTGCTCCTTGGGAAGATATTAGCATGGATTTTGTGTTAGAACTGCCCAGGACCAAAAGGGGAAGGGATTCAGTCTTTGTTGTTGTGGATAGATTCTCTAAAATGGCATATTTTATTCCCTGTCATAAGAGCGACGATGCGTCGCATGTCGCTGACTTGTTTTTCAGGGAGATTGTGAGATTGCATGGAATGCCAAGAACCATTGTTTCAGATCGTGACGTTAAGTTCATGAGCTACTTTTGGAAGACTTTGTGGGCCAAGCTTGGGACAAAGTTGTTGTTTTCAACGACTTGTCATCCACAAACAGATGGGCAAACAGAAGTGGTGAACCGCACACTTTCAACATTGCTACGTACCATGATAAATAAGAACTTGAAAGAGTGGGAAGATTGCCTACCGCATGTGGAGTTTACATATAACAGGGCGGTACATTCTACAACTCAATTGTGTCCATTCGAGGTGGTGTATGGTTTCAAACCAATCACGCCACTTGATTTGCTTCCACTCCCACTACAAGAACACGCTAATATTGAGGCTTCTAAACGTGCTGATTTTGTAAAAAATCTTCATGCCACAACCAAAGAGGTAATTGAAAAGAAGGTACGTGCTTATGCTTCTAAAGCTAACAAGTTTAGAAAGAAAATGCTTTTTGAACCAGGTGATTTAGTGTGGGTACACCTTCGCAAAGATCGCTTTCCGGAGAAGCGTAGATCTAAGTTGATGCCCCGTGGTGATGGACCTTTTAAAGTTCTTGCCAAGATCAATAACAATGCATACAAGATTGAGCTTCCCGGTGATGACTATGGGGTAAGCTCTACATTTATTGTTGCTGATTTATCAGCCTTCTTTGGACAAGATTGTACAGAGTCGATGTCGACTCCTTTTCAAGAGGGGGAGGATGATGATGACATCTTTACTTCAAGTGTGCATCAAGAAGCTAGTCATGAGGCTTCTACAGGTCATATGACAAGAGCAAGAGCCAATCTACTACAACAATAGGTGCTTTTGTTTCTTAGAGAATTCCCTAGTGATTTAGATGAGAATGGTATACTACCTCATGCAAATATTTTATGCATTCTCAGGTTTGAATATTGTGAAGCCTTTGGACCCACGATGGAGGAGAGGCTCAGTGATGAGGACATCGCTAGTAATGCCAAAGGTTTGAAAAGTCAATGATGGACGGAGATCAAGGATATGTGGCCGTCATCCAAGGAAGCACAAGTCCACGGCATGAACAGAGATCGGCCCATGAATAGTGCCACGCATGAACGATGTCGAGCTACGCTACGATGCGGCCCATGAGCGAGTGTCGTACTCTGATGCGGGGCCATGGCGATCTTTGCGCTACTGATGCACGTGCCGTGAATAATGTCGTACTACTGAGAGCTTCGCGCATGAATAGTACTGCATGGAAATTTAGTGTTGAATAACTCTTAGGCTGAGACTATATATTGAGGGGTAGACCCTATTGTAAAAGGGAAACCACTTTTGATAATAGAATTATACTCTTGTTCTTTCTGTTGGCCGAACCAACTTGAGGGAATTGGAAGTTCGTTGAAATCAAGATCGTTCAACCTTTCTGCTGGGAATTGGGAGCGCGATGGAACTTCATCGGTGGTCATGAAGTTCAGCACGTGAGGTTGGGCGAATTATAGAGTGCTAACTCTTGTATTGGCAACGGGGGATCACTACGGTTCATCAAATCCACGTGAGTATCTTGATCCTACGTCGAGAAGATCGGGCGACCCCATAAATTGGGGTTTAAGATGCAATCTGAAATTGTATTGAGGATAAAGATTAAGTTCATAGATTGGGTTTCCTCAATCGAACAATGCGGTGAAACTGCTAAGCAGAATAATCTCTTAAGAAAATCCAAGAAAAACTAAAGGGTGCGACCTCCTTAAATAGGGGAAGGGGAAGCCGCACTTATCTAATGAAATGGTATGTGGTTTTTTTGGAAGTTACTGTTCATGTGGCCGTGGTACTGTTCACGTGAACAGTACCGCCCCAAATAGTCTAAGTTACAAGGCTCTCGGCCCACTTTGACTCGGACTGAAAAAGTGATATATCTTCTTTCGCAGTTTCTGATCTGTTCGGATGGAGTTTGGAGGTGAGACTAGATCCATCCGAAAGTAGATTTCAAGATCTTTCCAACGAGTACTCATGGGCCCCGAGAAGCCTTCTGGATCAAAAGTTCTGGCCATTTGAAGTAGACACTGTTGCAAAGGCCGAATCTGAATCGAACTCGCGAACATGACTTGGATTGCGCTTGACGGTTCCACTTCTACACTTGAGCCCAAGTGGTTCTTCACCATAGTTCCTAAGGACAATTAAATCATCACAAGAATTAAGTAGTATGCCATTCTTTGAAACATTTGTATGTAAACTTAGGAACGCATTCACCTGATGATTAAGTTGACGCGCTCGTGCTCGAGTTATTGGTCCTTTGTATCATAGTTTCAGTTTGTGGAGTTTGTTGTGGAGTTGGAATAGTTGTATTTATGGAACGGATGTCCTCATCATCCTCCCCTTCTTGAATTGGAGTCGTCCTCGACTCAATCTCATCTTCCACACCCAAGCAAGGTCGCAAATCTGCAATGTGAAAGGTGGGGCTAACCCCAAAATCTGCAGGTAAGTCTAACTTATATGCATTATCATTAATACATTTAAGCACTCTAAAAGGACCATCTACACGAGGCATGAGTTTAGACTTTCTCAATTCAGGAAATCGTTCTTTACGCAAATGTAACCACACAAGATCACCAGGTTCAAAAGTAATATGCTTGCGTCCTTGACTATCAGCAACTTTATATCTAGCATTCATAATCTCAATGTTCTCTTTAGTTGTCTCATGCATCTTACGTATCAAATCAGCACGTTGTTGCGCATCAAAATTTACCTTCTCAGAAGCTGGAAGAGGCAACAAGTCGATAGGTGCACGAGGTATGAAACCATAAACAATCTCAAAAGGGCATTTCTTTGTGGTAGAATGCAGCGAACGATTATAAGCAAATTCCACATGAGGCAAACACTCCTCCCACATTTTTAAGTTCTTTTTAAGCACAGCCCTGAACATAGTAGACAATGTTCTATTGACTACCTCAATTTGTCCATCAGTTTGGGGATGACAAGTATTGAAAAATAACAGTTTAGTTCCTAACTTTCCCCACAAGGTTCTCCAAAAATGACTAAGAAATTTAGCATCACGATCTGAAACTATCGTATTCGGAATACCATGCAAGCGAACAATTTCCTTAAAGAACAAATCAGCAACATGTGTAGCATCATCACTTTTATGACATGATATAAAATGAGATATCTTAGAGAATCTATCCACGACAACAAAAATACTACCCCTCCCCTTCTTTGTTCTAGGAAGCCCTAAAACAAAGTCCATAGAAATATCTTCCCAAGGTATGCTTGGAACAGGAAGAGGCATGTATAAACCATGAGGATTAAGTTGTGACTTAGCTTTTTGGCACGTGGTGCAGCGGGAAATGAAGCGTTCGACGTCACGCCTCATCTTTGGCCAATAAAAATGGTGGAACAGAATGTCCTCAGTCTTCTTCACGCCGAAGTGGCCCATCAATCCTCCTCCATGCGCCTCCTGTAACAACAAAAGACAAACGGAACCACCAGGAATGCATAGCTTGCTAGCACAGTATATGAACCCATCATGCACAATAAATTTATTCCAACCCTTTCCCTCTTGACAATTTAGCAACACATCTTTAAAATCAGCATCATGCATATATTGCTCCTTTATTGTCTCTAACCCAAAGATTTTGAAATCAAGTTGTGAAAGCATGGTATATCTCCTAGACAACGCATCAGCTATCACATTTTCTTTGCCCTTTTTATATTTAATGACATAGGGAAAAGATTCAATAAACTCAATCCACTTAGCATGTCTACGGTTCAGGTTGGTTTGACTTCGAATATGTTTCAAGGATTCATGATCAGAATGTATTACAAACTCTTTGGGCCATAAATAATGCTGCCATGTTTCCAAAGTTCGAACTAGAGCATATAATTCTTTATCATAGGTAGAATAGTTCAAACTAGGACCGCTTAACTTTTCACTAAAGTAAGCAACAAGTTTTCCTTCTTGCATTAACACACCCCCAAGACCTATGCCACTAGCATCACATTCTAATTCAAAAGTCTTGCCGAAATCAGGAAGTTGAAGCAAAGGGGCATGTGTTAACTTATCTTTGAGAGTGTTAAAAGCTTGTTGATGATTGGTGGCCCAAGTAAAAGGAACACCCTTCTTTGTAAGCTCATTCAATGGTACAGCGAGGGTGCTGAAATCCCGAACAAAACGCCGATAGAAACCAGCGAGCCCGAGAAAACTCCGCACTTGTGTGACCGTTTTAGGAGGCGGCCAACTCTGGATAGCGATGATCTTGGCTTGATCAACCTCAATTCTCTGCGGAGTAACAACATAGCCAAGAAAACAAACTCGATCGGTGCAAAAGGTGCACTTTTCGAGGTTACCAAACAAACGTGCATCTCTCAAAGCAATAAAAACAGCACGTAAGTGTTCAAGATGTTCATCTAGTGACTTGCTGTAAATCAATATATCATCAAAGTAAACTATCACAAATTTACTAATGAAAGCACGTAAAACTTCGTTCATTAATCTCATGAAAGTGCTAGGGGCATTAGTTAAACCAAAAGGCATCACTAGCCACTCATATAACCTGAACTTAGTTTTAAATGCCGTCTTCTATTCATCTCCAAGTTTCATTCTAATTTGGTGGTATCCACTACGCAAGTCAACTTTAGAAAACATTGTAGAGCCACTTAATTCATCAAGCATGTCGTCTAACCTAGGAATAGGACGACGGTATCTAATGGTAATATTATTGATAGCTCTACAAGCAACACACATACGCCATGACTCATCTTTCTTTGGAACCAAAAGTACAGGAACAGCACATGGACTAAGGCTCTCACATACGTACCCTTTGTCAAGCAAGTCTCGCACTTGACGCTCAATCTCCTTAGTCTCCTCCGGGTTGGTTCAGTATGGCGCGCGGTTGGGTAGGGAAGCTCCTGGGATCAAATCAATTTGATGTTTAATACCCCTAATTGGTGGCAGCCCTGGGGGTATCTCAGCAGGAAACACATCCTCAAACTCCTGCAAAAGGTTAGTGACAGCAGACGGCAAAGAGCTAGATACATCATCAAGTGAAAATAAAGCATCTTTGCATATCAAAGCATAGCATGGCATTTCATCATGGCAAATTTCAGCAAGATCAGATTTGGTTGCAAGCATGACACAACCCTTTAATTTAATTCCCTCGGTCCTAGAACTAGATGGCAACCTCTCTTTCTTAGGTGGGAATACATCCTTCACTACTTGCTGATTTTGAGATTCATGTTCAAGTTCTTTCTTCTTATTTTCAGCTAGCTCTTTATCACAATTAGCAATTTCAGTAGGTGTCAAAGGTAGCAAAGTTATTTTCTTTCCTTTGTGCACAAGAGAGTATTTATTACTTCTACCATGATGAGTTGCATCGGTATCAAATTCCCATGGGCGACCTAATAAAAGTGAGCATGCTTGCATAGGTACTACATCGAAATCAGCAACATCATGATAGGAACCAATGGAAAAATGCACTCTCGCAGATTGTGTTACCTTCACCTTACCGCTGTTGTTGAACCATTGAATGTGGTATGGGTGAGGATGCGTACGTGTGGTCAAGCCAAGCTTCTTGACCAATCCCGAATCCACCAAGTTATTGCAGCTCCCGCCATCAATTATAACACGAACACGGCAATCCTTGACGATGAGGAACATCTGAAACAAATTATGATGTTGTAGCTTCTCCTCTTGCTCTCTTTGAGTGCTCAATACTCGCTGCACAATTATGGTTCTGTAATTCACCGTAGCAGCGGCACCTAAAATTTCCTCACCATCGCTATCTGTCTCATGATCATCACCATTACCTGCAAGGTTAGCTGCAAGAGCATATTCATCCTCAACATCACTAGCACTTACATAACCTCCATATTCTGTCGCAATGTACGCCCGCTGACTTGGGCAATCTCTCATGACGTGACCTATCCCTTTACAACGGTGGCACACAATGCCCGTCGTACAGCCCGTGGAAGCAACCGATGAAGAGCTCTTTGCTGATGCTTGCACACTAGTAGATTTGCTCGTCTCGGGTGCGCGTGATGGTGGTGACGGTGTTGCTGAACGTGCCCTACTCACAGAGGGGGCAGCAGCTCGAAAAGCAGGAGGTGGGGCTGTCTTGGGTTGTCCCTGCGTCGGTCTCGATGTAGACGTACCACTAAAATTGCTCCTTGTCCTTTGCCTACCCTGCAATTCTTTTTCTGCCAAACAAGCAAGCTGGAACAATCTATTGATATCATTATACTCTTTGTAATCAATTATGTCATGAATTTCACGCCTTAAGCCTCCATAGAAACGAGCCATTTTATCCTCGTCATCCTCTTCAACATTACAACGCAACATGCCAATTTGTAGTTCTTGATAATATTCCTCGACAGATCTATTACCTTGGTCTAAGCGCTGCAATTTCTTACGCATTTCACGTTTAAAAGCAGGAGGAACAAATCTAGCACGCATAGTTTCCTTCAATCTATCCCACGTATCAGGTCTTAAACCAGAATTAACTACTTGAGTCCACCAAATGATAGCAAAATCTTTAAATTCACTAGTGGCTTGTCTGACTCTATGCATTTCAGGAACTAGATGAGCATTAAATTTTTGTTCAACTGTCATCTCCCAATCTAGATAAGTTTCAGTATCATAAGTACCCGCAAAAGATGGTATGGTAAATTTGACTTTAGCAAATTGGTCATCATGAGCACAAGCATTGTGGTGCTGAAAATTATTACCTCCCATACCGTGACGGTTCTGATGAGGACAGTGTTGTGGCCGTGCATCTTGGGCAGCAAATGCAGCACTGGCGTCGCGGTTTTGTCTCTCATTATCATCTCCCTCCTCCTGATCTTGGCCTGCATCGTGATCATACCCACGTCCATTGTTTGGTGGTCGATTCTCCATTCTTTCAAGGCGTACAGTGAGTGCTGCTATACTCTCATTGATGGAACGCTGCAGTGTATCCATCATAGCTTGAAACTTCCTATCGATGTCCTCAGTAATGGTAGTGCGTTGTTCATCCAAGAGCGTCATGAGCTCTCCCTTTAAAACACACTCTTGTGCATCAGACGACTCACCTGCCATGGTTAGTAGAAAACAAAAGACAACACAAATGTATTATCCCTATCAACTACTAGGTGATGGAAAGTGGAAACACACACTCTCAAGCGTCTTACCACACTCTTACAAGTGTTCTTACCAATGCAGCAGGTGGTACAACAGGTGGCTGGTTCGTGACACCGTGTCGAGCGTGGGTACGATTGCAAGAGGGGATCTGTTCTGATCAAGAGTATGTGGAACTTGGAAGGCACAATATGGTAGCAAAAGGATCAGCAATAATCAGTTTAGTAAATGCAAGCTGAAAGTTTGTTCAAAGGATTCGCGAAAAGTTGCTGATCCTAGCCTAATCACAGCTAGCCAATCAAGCCCTATTTAAGGAAGTGTATGTACTCACACGCAACGAACAAGGTGACTTGATGTAAGCAAAGGAGAACCTCACAACAAGTACTAGGAGAGACGCTAGCCCACTGCTCAAACTTCTTTCTAAGGGCACAAGATTATTCGCGCTATGTAGAGCACAAAACAGCGATATCGATAAAACACGAACAACCCTCTAGATTGAGCAGATACAACAGCTAATCTCAAATGATGAAAAAGCATAGTTTTATATGGCTTATATATACTCGTTTGAAAGGTTTCGACGAGATCTACAACTTTTTCAACTGCACGAAACCCAAATTCCGAAGGGAAGACCAAATAAATGACCAAAGACAGAAATCTGAAAACTTGCGACGCGATTTTGGGGCTAAAGATGGCCGATTTTGGGGGTCTTGGAGGGTGACAGGCGCTTCATCAAATCCACATGAGTATCTTGATCCTGCGTCGAGAAGATCGGGCAACCCCGTATCTTGTTGAAGTATAAGTGAATTGCCCATCTTTCCTCATCAGCTTAAGCTTTTGGGTGAATTGGTTGGTGCATGAAACTCAATATGGTATCAGAGCCAAGAGGTCTCGAGTTCAAGACCTGGCTGACGCAATTAAAAAAATTAATTGCAGTCCACTTCTATTCCACGTATTAGGCCTAAGAGAGTCTATACGTGAGGGGGAGTGTTGAAGTATAAGTGAATTGCCCATCTTTCCTCATCAGCTTAAGCTTTTGGGTGAATTGGCTGGTGCATGAAACTCAATATGACGATGGCCCAATCTTCCGAGAAGTACTGATAAGTCAATTGTGGAGAACTCGACGTTGATGATCCAAAGGTTCCGATCAAAACAGATCGAACCCCTCGCAATCACTACACCACTGCTCCGTTGGTTATCAACCGTGCCGAACACGGTTGACCTCGCCAAGAAGGCTATCTCCTGCAAGCGAATCAAGAACACACGCAAGAGAGTTTAAGATGCAATCTGAAATTGTATTGCGGACAAAGATTAAGTTCACAAATTGGGGTTCCTCAACCGAACAATGCGATGAAACTGCTAAGCAGAATAATCTCTTAAGAAAAACCCGAGAAAAACTAAAGGGGTGCGACCTCCTTAAATAGGGGAGGGGAAGCCGCACTTATCTAATGAAACGGTATGTGGTACTATTCAAAGTTACTGTTCACGTGGCGGTGGTACTGTTCACGTGAACAGTACCGGCCCAAATAGTCTAAGTTACAAGGCCCTCGGCCCACTTTGACTCGGACTGAAAGAGTGATGTGTCTTGTTTCACAGTTTCTGATATGCTCGGATGGAGTTGGAGGTGAGACCAGATCCATCTGAAAGTAGACTTCAAGATCTTTCCAACGAGTACTCATGGGCCCCGAGAAGCCTTCTGGATCAAAAGTTATGGCCGTTTGAAGTAGACGCTGTTGCAAAGGCCGAATCTGAATCGAACTCGCGAACAGGACTTAGATTGCGCTTGACGGTTCCACTTCTACACTTAAGCCCAAGTGGTTCTTCACCATGGTTCCTAAGGACAATTAAATCATCACAAGAATTAAGTAGTATGCCATTCTTTGAAATATTTGTATGCAAATTTAGGAACGCATTCACCTGATGGTTAAGTTGACGCGCTCGTGCTCGAGTTATTGGTCCTTGTATCATAGTTTCAGTTTGTGGAGTTTCAGTCTAGGGTGACAAGGTATCGAGGAATTTCAATATCAATGGAGGAATTAACAAGTAGGCAATAACTAAATTTCAAACTGAATTGAAATACGTTCAATAAAAATATGCATGCAATATAATTTAAATCAACTGGGATCAACATGATCAAGGAGTGTGACTTGCCTTGCTCTTCAACTTGGTTTGAATCTTCGTCGAAGAATGTTCCCGAATCGTCGAAATCTACACGTGAAAATAACCCACCAAATTCAAATAAATTCAAATTGACTTCAAATATTTGAATTGAGGCTAGAAATGGATAGAGGGGAATTTTTGATGAATTTAGAAATTTGAATGGGCTAAATCGGAGTTAGGACGAAGGACAACAGGCTCCGGGAAATTTAAAATCTGAGAAATTGAAAAACTGGATTTTTGGGAATTATTTACCTAAAAGAAAATCTGAATTATTGCGTCAGCAGGGAATTTAATTTTGGCTGGATTATTTTTCTGAAGAAAAAGCCATTTATGGCGTCAGCACTGGGGTAAACCCCACTGACAGGTGGGTCCGGGTCCATGTGGACTAAGTCCACGGACCGGGGAGAGGTGAGGTGGCACGGGTGGCGGGTGGCGTCACTTTGGCGCCGATGGGGCGGGGCGGCCGAGGTGACGGCCACGTGGCGGGCGCGCCGACATGGCTGGCCGGCCGAGGGGCACACGGCCGGAGCTCGCCGGTGCTCGGCGGGTGACGGCCGGCGGCAAGTGGCGCGGGAGGGAGAGGGAGATGCGGGGAGTCCGGGGGTGGGCTCGGGTTTACCGGAGGCGGCCGGGAAGAGGCCGGCGGCGAGGAGGGCGGCGGCGGCGCTCGGGTCTCACGGCGCAGCGGCGATGGAACGGCTGAGGAAGGGAGGTGAGCGGAGGGGAAGGAAGTACGGGAAGAGGGGAGGACGGGGGTGGTATTTATAGGGGGGCGGCGGGCAACGGGCCGGCGAGAATTTCTCGCCGGAGTGGCGTGGACGTGCGGCGGTTGCGGCGGAAGGTGGGGAGGTGGGCGTGGAAAATAGGGGAACGTGGGCGCGGGCGCGGAGAGGAGAGGGAGGTGTGGCGCATGCGGAGTGGGGACGGGAGAAGCCGGGCGGTGCGGGTCGGAGGTTGCGGGCGGCGGTTACGGCCGGGGTGGCGCGGGAGGAAGGAGGAGGCGGGGTAGAAGACAGGTCTGACGCGTGGGGCCAGGATGCAGAGAGAGGGGCGGGAACGGCGGAGATTGCGGGAGTGGGGATCGGACGGCTAGAGGGCTATGCGGGCGGACGGCAGATGGGCCGGGCGCGCGCGGGTGCAGCTGATGTGGGCAGCACGCGTGTCGCGTGGGGAGGAGAGGAAGGCAGATCTGGGCGGGCGGCGTGGGCTGATCCCGGCCGTCCACGTGGCGGCCGGAGGAGGGGAGTTGGGGTTTTTATTTTATTTTCTGGTTTCAGATTTTCAGAAATTGCCAGGAAATTCATTTAGCCTCAGAAAAATATGAAAATACTTCCAAAAATCCCAGAAAAATTCAGAGAACCTCCTGGACACTTTTTGGACTTAATAAAATTATTTGCAACTAATGTTGGCTCTATAATGTTTTTATTGGAAATACCTTTTAATTTCAAAAATACATTTTTAAACTCCAGAAAATCCAGGAAACCAAATAAGAGCCAAGTAAATCCAAATAATTAATTTGACATAAGATGTTTATTGAAAATCAAAATATCCTTTTATTTAATAATTATTGTTAGGTTTTCACTTAAAATACTTTTCAAATATAGTTTTTTTCAAAAACAGAAATTCAGGGTAAATCGAAAATTAAAATTTCGGCACAAAAAATACTTATTCTAATTTAATTTTTTATTTTAATTAGTTTTTATTTATTTA
The DNA here is from genome assembly GCA_036346575.1 of Dendrocalamus sinicus. Lineage (NCBI taxonomy): Eukaryota > Viridiplantae > Streptophyta > Magnoliopsida > Poales > Poaceae > Dendrocalamus > Dendrocalamus sinicus. The sequence continues at coordinate 56,688,852 of CM070642.1, read as the reverse complement.
TTATTTTTTATTTTAAGAAAAACCTGGGCTGTTACAGCTAGGTGGTGGGGCGGCAGGCCTGCCATCTATTGGCGGGACGACAGACTGGGCGGCAGGCCCACGCGTCAGGAAGCTGACGTTCTTGTCCGGCTACTAGACGGTAGAAATGCTATTTTTGCTAATACGGTCTGCATACTGCTATTTTTTGTAAATACAGATATAAACAGTGCAATATATGCCAAAAACTCATGTTAATTGAAGGGTAGAACAATACTAGCTCCAGCCTACTGTAGTGTACCATCGATCGAGATAAATGTATGGTTATCTTTTTCCATATACGGTACTGTACACCGTATAAAACTTTGAGCAAAACCAGCAATACAAGTGCACCTTGAGGAGTTTTTGCCATATATAGCGCCTGAGCGGTCTTGACAAAAATAGCACTTCTGCCGTCCGATCGCTGTACGGCACGGCACGCCCAACAGTTGACACATGGTGCCTACCGTCTAGCCAGTAGATGGCAGGCACCTGCCGCCTGACCAGCAGACGACAAGTGGCCTGCTGTTTGCCTACAAAACGACAGGTGATTAAGTTCGCTAATTACCTGCCTAAATTTATAATTTTATGTTATAATTTTTTGAATTTTTAAATATATCAAATAAGTTAAAAAAATTATGATATTTTTGCTGGAGCTTTCCGAGGTATTGTGGTATGTTATGTAATTTGTTTACAATTTTTTAAGGCTATTTGCTAATTCTAAAAATTCTTGAAATGACACATAATTAACTAGGAGATTAAAAAGTTATACACCGCTCTAAGAGTTTTAAGAGGTAGCAAATGGTCGTGAAAAATTACAAATTTTTTTTGTAAAGCTTCCTAATGCAGTGTACTATGTTGTATAATTTTTACGTAATTATTCACATCACTTTGCTAGTACTAAAAATTATTTGAGCGGCATGTAATTAAATGGATGATTAAGCACTAATGGTTGGGGGCTAATGGCCCATTGTATAGCCACTGTGTGGCACCAGGCTTGCCGCACAGTGGCTGGGCAGTAGGCCATTAGCCCCTAGCCATTAGTTCTTAATCACCAGTTTAATTATGCGCTGCTTAAATAATTTTTAGAGGTAGAAAAGTGGTGAAAAAATTATAAAAATTACACAACGTAGCACACTATATAGAAAACCTTCATAAGAAATTATATATATTTTTTACGATCATTTGCTATCTCTAAAAATCTTTGGAGCAACATATAAATGCTTAATCGCCTAATTAATTATGTGTTGTTCCAAGAATTTTAGAGGTAGCAAATATCTCAAAAAATTACACAATGTACCATGATGCCTCGGGAAGCTCCACCAAAAATGTCATAATTTTTTGTGATAATTTGCTGTATTTACAAATTCAAAAAATTATAACGTAAAATTACGAATTTAGGCAGGTAATTAAGCCGTCTATTTAACCAGTTTAATCAACTGCTATTTTGTGGGCAAACGGCAGGCCACCTGCCGTCTGCTGGCTAGGCAGACGTTGCCATCTGCTGGCCAGATAGCAGACACCACGTGTTGACTATTGGGTGCTGTCATCCGGTGACCGAACGGCAGAAGTACTATTTTATCAATATAACTCATACATAATTATTTCTGTAAATATATATTAAAAAGACGTTATATATGGCAAAAGGTCATGTCACACTACATCGCTACTGGTACACCTGTCTGGTCTATTTCATCTATCCGTTATTTAAAGCAGGAAGCAAACTGCCCCCATCATCGTCATTATCATCTGTTCATCGGTCATTTAGTAACGGGACCAACAAACACTAAATGCTGAATTTACGTCGAGATCCAGTACTCACCAACTCAGGTGATCCAGATGCAGCTATGCTAAACCAAAACATGTCCATGCATCATGCCGTGGCCTGTTACACATTCTAAAAGCTATTTTTTTATGATTAATAATTTTTAAATAAAGTATTTTTAGATAGGATTCACAAATCGATCATAATAGACACTACAATAATTTCATTTATATCAGTTAAAATTGTACATGAGTCTCTTTCTATACTCCCTCTCACCAAAATCTAAAAACCGAAGCAAAAAGAACAGACTCTTAAACTTTGGTTCTTTTTGAAGAAATCTTATATGTGCATTTTTAAAAAAAAAACTAGTCAGTGATTGCGTGGAATATACGCCGCATCAATATCAAATAATCATGGTAACACAATAGAATTTTTAAGTTAATATGGCTGCCGGAGAGGCATAGACAGGCAGGAGGCAGCCGACGGGGACGTAGTGAGAGGCGGAGATTATTTTGTTCTGTGGATTATTGTGCTTAATTAACATTATTAACATAATTATGAAATCAAGAGATGGTGTGAAATAAGCATAGGAAGGTTGATGTTGACCGAGATCAAACAAACTGATGTTGAGATGAAATTTGTCAAATTTAGGTGTGAATAAGTTTGAATATGACCCTTTTAAAACCTGTGTTTTTTTATATTAGTATAGAAAGTAGAAAAAAGTGAAATAAAGAGAAGAATCTGTGATATAAAGATAGTGCTTATTTGGGTTTAAGCTTAGGGCCTGTTCTTTTCCTCCGAAGCTGATGACTTTTGGCTTTTGCTACAGTATCTAACTTTTAAACGGAGTATTTTTTCAAGACGAGGCCTACAAGTTAAACGATGTACACGTTAAAAGCACAACATCTGTAACATTCAAAATCACAAGTGAGTATCTCTCTCCGTAATCTGTACCGTAAACAACCAAAATTCAAAAATTTCAGCCAAAAGCCATAAGCCGCAGCCGTTGTCAAACAGGCCCAGTCTTTTGAGCTTTTTGATACTGTTTGATGCTTTTTTAGGTAGCTATTGTAAATTTTTTTGGTGTAATTAAATTTAAAGATAGAAAAACATATTCTCTCATCACAGATTGATAATACAAAAGAGCAAAAAAAAACCAAGAATCTAAAAAACTAAAAATTATGAAAGAACAAAATTAAGAAATAAAAAGCTAAAAACCAAAACTTAAACCCAAATTATGGTTGGAGCCTTGGAAGCAGCGCAATAAATTTGGAAGCTGCCTGCAGAAAAGGCGCAGATTACCAAGAACACCCTCCTGCAGTCTCGCACTCCTCTTTGTCCTCAAGGCGGGGGCTGGGGGTAGGCGAAGGAAGGGGAAAGGGTAGGACTATTGCAGCTCGCGAAGGTCAGTCTGCAGTCTGCTCCGCGATCCGCCTTGGTGGGCGTTCGGCCGTGTTGCCGTTATCGCCGCCGCCGGCCTAGTTTTCTCTGATCCTCCGGTTCTTTTCTATTTCAAGGACCAACCTTTGCTGCGGCTTATTGGTCAGTGCTGTTAATCTCTTCTTTTTCATACTAAGTTCGACTCTAATCAGTACGAGTGATGCGGTTGTTCCATCTTGGCTTGTCTGGTCATACTCATAGAGCGGCGGCAAGAACTGATTAGGAGGAGATATGTTTTTTTGGGTTTGTTTAACTGTTGCTCGAGGAACAGGGGAGATCTGTTTCTTGATCAGTGCGACTGTTTCATGTGTGAGCGTTCACTGCAGCTTTTGGCTTTTGGTCAGAGAATTTTGTCGAATAACTTCGGTATTGGTTTGATTAGTGCTGGAGTGTGCGATTTTATGCTGCGGTTGCTGCTTCAGTTTCCGAGTGTTCTTGATCCACTGGGCCCACGAGAACGCAAGGTGTTCAGGAATTAGGGACACTGGATTAAAAAAAAAAAGTAGATTTTAGCTTGGTTTCGGATGTGTTCTTGGTGCATTCGCAGTTTCGCACATTCCAAAGTGGCTCTTTTCCTCGGGCAGTCCAATTCTGAATCCACTAGAACATCTCTATGTATGGCATTGTGCGTTTCTCTCCTCTTTGCCCCCATATGAAGAACTGCAATTTATAGGGAGACTGATTTTCCCTATTATTAAGGATGAAGATGTGCATGCATTATCCAACTGTTTTTTTGATTTGGATGCATTAATTGTTCGGAGTCGTGTTCTAATTTCAGGGGCTCTAGACTCTAGTTGGTTGTTTGTGCTTTGGTGGATTTGTGCTTTGGTGGATAAGACAGGAGACTAAATCGGGCTGACTGTTGGAGAAGGGGGGATACTGGCTGTGAACCCTGCCTTTGCTAAAGGAATTAGCCTTTTATTTTGTGATTAGTCATGTCGTTATTTATTTGTTTCAGTCTACTCTTCAGCCATGCTTTCTTTGACTCTTTGATATAAGCTAGTTGTAAATTGGCAATCAATGGCAAATTTGCTTATGTTGAGAAAAATACCATGTATGCTGTATCATCTTTGATTGGTATCGTGCCCATGTTTGAACAGCGCTCTTTCTTAGTTACCAATTCTGTTTCTTTTGGCAGAACATATTTGATTGTCCTTTGTTGGAGTTTGTCAATGTCGGCAGGGGCCACTTTAAACTGGATTAAAACCCCATTTGACACCCGGAAATTTCATGACTTATCTAGTTTAAGGTCTCTCCCTTCCTCATTGTTTCAAGTGAATCCTTTGAATGACTCCCTTGTATTTTGAAACTAACAATTGTAACCATTTATTGTAGTTTTAGATGCCGAAACACTTTTGGATCAATTCAACCTTGCTGGTTGGCAACTGATCAGGATTCATCCCTATCCAAAGTTTGTGTGGCTGCAGATTACTCAGACTCAGTGCCAGAATCAAAGTACACGAGTGATCGAGGTTACCATCCTCTTGAAGAAGTTAAAGAATGTCCAAAGAAAAAGGACCTTTCACTGACAGATGTGGAAACAGCTAGAACAGTTGTAGAGGTAACCTAGTGCAACTAAACAGTGTTTTTGTTACTAATGCGTCTAGCCATTGTAATGTTGCGTAGGGATGACCAATTCCATAGTATAAAATGCCTCAACCTAACCCTGAGTATACAACTATATATCTGTAAAAGCTAACACAAATCCCTCCTGTTGTACAACAATAAACTGATGATTTTTATATTTGTATGGTTGTACATAGTATCTTACCATCTTCTGGATAACATTCCATCTTGTGTAGGCCAATAGCAAGGGATTGCTTGTATTTCCTGCAAGGGTGCATAATGAACCTCATAGACATGTTGCTTGGTCAGAGTTTCGGTATGTTGTTGATGACTATGGAGGTAATGCCTTAATGTGCAGGCAAAATTTTCAGAATATAAATTTCATAGCGCTCCTCTTGTGAATCTAACACTTTGTGAACTTATGCACAGGCATTTTCTTTCAAGTACCTGACAGCGGGAACATTCTGGAAGATGCTGCTGCAAACAACCCTGTGGTAAGATCACTCCTGTTTTATTTTCTGTTGGTGTGTCTCTTGACAAGCACAGATGTTTTTGTCTTGAAGATCACTAGTGCTACCAAAAAGGTCTCAACTGTTGAGTTTTTCCATTGCGATTTGGCATATGTGGACCCTGGGATATACCATCCACCTAGTTTAGTGCTGCTATTGTCATAATGTTGCCTTGTTGATAATGGTGTTATTCTCAAGTGTAAACTGTTTTGCTCAAATATTTTGATGGGAATGGCATGTTTGCTTGGCTGTTATTGAATGGCATTTTAATTGCAGACAGTTTTGATTGGAATGGATGGCCCCATTATTGGGGAAACTAGTGTGGTAATGAGCGATTTTGGCGCTTACATGGATGTTGAAAATTTTATAGACATGCCTGATGAGAACTACAGCAAGGTTTGCTAAGAAAGTTTTTAGCTGTTTTCAGCTGGTATTATTGGTCAGTTCCCTAGTTAGCAACAAGTCCTGCCATTATTGATGTTTCCATTGTGAAATGTCACAGATTGATACAGAAATAACTGATATTCTTATAGAGTGGGGGATGCCAGCAACGATGCGTGCAATACATCCAATTTATTTTGCAAAGTGTTTGACAAAGGTAAGCCATCAACAGTTATTGCAGGTGTCGGCAACCATTGATATAGTGAAACAGACAACAATATAACTAGGAAAGTTTTCATAAGTGTGGTGGAGGGAACAATGTAGATACTAAAAGTGCTTACATACTACGCTTTAAAATGATCTATTAAACTTATACTTTTTATGAAGGGTTCAGAGTTGATCTTCTAGTTAAAAAAATTACTACCTCTTAAGTGATGCCATAGAATCCGTGTAGTCAAACTTTCTAAAATTTGAGCACTAATATGTTTAAAACTATTTAGATTGGTTGTATGAAAAATATATCATTAGATTTGTCGTGAAAAATATTTTCATAATATTATAATTTTATTAGTATATAATAAGATAAAGTTTAAAAAGTAACGGTCAAAGTCACATCTTGGAGACCGTAAAAATAAAAAAAAACATCACTTAAAAAAGAACGGAGTGAGTAACAGCCTTGACCTCTCAGCTTGACACATCAAGATCGAAAAATAGAAGATAGAAAAATCATTAATTCAAGAAATGGTCGCATTTATTTCAAGATATAGATACGCTCTCTGTCAACTGGAACATGATAAAAAAGCACACTCAGTCAATCAATGAAAAGAAAAACAAACAGCATCCATCTGTTAGTACCGGTGGTGGATGAAAATGAGTGAAGTGCTGAAGATAGATCATTTTAAAAAACAGAGTTAATTTTGAATGCGCAATACTGAACTTATTATATTATTTACTCTAAATTTTCCTGTAGCAGTTCATTAAAGAATAAATTGCTTTAGCAAGCATATTTTATAGCCTGAATTATCACAAGGAGCACTACGTTATGCCCTATCATTCATCAAACCACTCCAGTTTCAGAGAGCTAGACAATTGCATTATGTGTTCTTTTGTTATGCAGGCTGTTCATGATAATCATGGGGAAAAGATGGATAGTCCATCAAATGGTCTCTCTATTGTAGGATATCTGAGACCTGCTTTCATAGAAGAAGAATCTTACCTGAGGAGTTTATTTCATGGTGAATGCAATGCTGATGGTTATTCATCTGATTCGAGAGGTACTTTTTAGCCTGCTGTTGGTTACATCCATCGGTGCTATTCTTTGTTCCGGTTTTTTGTTCTAATAAATAATAAATCCAACAGATGATTACAATAGAGAACATGGGCCAGCTTCTGGAACCTATGGCCTAAGTGGTAATTTGATCAGTTGAGATCTTTCATTTAGTTACCCACTTGCCTTCAGTTTTTTTGTGACTAACGGTAAGTGAATATTCAGATGATGATAAATCAAGATTCGACTTCAATGATGTGGGAAGTAGCACTGATTCAATAATCTACAAGTTGGAGATAATGACAATTGAGCTGTTTTCCATCTATGGCAAGCAGGTAAGGCCTTCCCTCTTCCACCCATTTTTTTGAACGATAAGGCAGGAGCTCTGCCAATTTCATTAAAGGGGGAAGAGCAAGTTCAAGAGTTTAACAGGGAAGAGAGAGGAAGAACACAACTAGAATGTCATGTGCACCGTGTGTGCACATGGTGCAGCCGGCCAGCAAGGGAGCGCTGCAGCAGCAGCCATGTCATCTTTGTTATTCTCTTGTTAGTCCCTTTATTTCAGCAGCTAATATCTCTATTTGTTAGCTATGTCATTGGTTGGTTAGATAAGCTTTGTTAGGTGAGGCTGGCTCTATAAAAGGGTACTCGGCTGATCATTTGTAATCAAGCAAGAGCCATAAAGTAATCTATTCTCATCCCAATCAAGTCGACATCACCCAGCTATCCTCCCGGTGGTATTTATCCCCTTGTAAGGTACTAGGTACATTACATAGAAGGAGCACAGCTACTTAAAGAAAATCAAAGACTCGCGGCTGGAGCCTCAGAGGCACAACTAGAAAGGAGAAACTACTCAAGGAAAGCATGCTCCCAGAGTTGAAGGTCCTCTTTGATTTTGAAGGCGAGCTGCTGCGAGTTCATTGCCACATTTTGAAATATCCTCCAATTTCTCTCCTTCCAAATGTTCCATGCTATGTAAATGACCCTTCCATTGAATTTTCTTCTATCACCTTTCGGCATTTGTAGGCTAGCTTGTTGCCACCATTCCATCAAGTTACTGAAATTTTGAGGTGGCACATGGCTCATTATGTTGCAGTTTGTCTAGGTGAACACTCTAGACCATGTCTCAACTGTGTAGGGGCACAGCGGGCATAGGTGTGACGCTGTTTCCGAGGCTTGGTTGCAGAGGCTACACAAGGGTTGGTGCAGCCATCCTCTCTTTGCTAAATTATCAGCCGTTAGGGTCTTATCATGACCTAAATTCGAAGCGAAAAACTTACATTTGTTCTCCGTCTGGGCCTTCCAGATCAGCTTTTCATGCAGCCATTGGGTGCTGCCTTGAAATTGTATTAAGTAGGCTGACTTAGAAGAGTACTCACCATTTGGCGTCCATGTCCAGACTATGTCATCTTGGCTGTTTGGGTTGAGGTGGACATGCTGAACCTTAGTCCAGAGAGCTATGAATTCCTGCAATTGCTGAGATGTGTTGAGAGATCTCACTGAGCGGATCCAGTTGTTTTGCAGTTCCTTGAAGAGCGATCTTTTTTTTTTGTTGCTATTTTGTATAGGTTCAGTGCCATGTCTTTTGGTGCTGCATTTGATAACCAGTGGTCATGCCAGAATTTAGCCTTGTGGCCACTCTTCCACCCAATGTATTGCGTCGATATTGGTTCAGAATATATACATGATTGAATTAAAGGAAAGTTTGATCCATGTATTCCTTTGTAAAGGGGAAATGGGAGATTATTAGCATTGTTCTCTTGGCTTGGTAGCCACTGTGATTTCTTTCATTCTGTTGATTGCTGCAGTTGATGATTGATCCGCAAGATTTTCAAGATGCAGAACCAGATCTTCTTGCAAATTCTGCTTCAGAAATTATAGAACGCATCAAAGAAAACAGTGATAAGTGTACCATGGCTCTTAGGTCCCTCTGTCGTAGGAAAAAAGGCCTTACTGTCGAGGTGTGTTTCTGTTCTTACATGATAATCATGTCCCTTGCTCCTTAGGGTGCATGAATGAATGGGAGAAATCTGTTTCTAAATTTATATTGCCAATTGGATTAATACTTCTTTAGAGTAAGCTAAATTTTCAGTATGATATGTTTTACAGAAGGCAAGCTTGATTGGCGTTGACACTCTTGGTATTGATGTTAGAGCCTTTTCTGGCTTGGAAGCTCGGACCGTTCGGTTTTCATTTAATGCACAGGCTAGCTCTTAGTCTTAAACTTTGTACCTCTGGCCTTTTCATGGAACCCAGACTAATCATTCTGAACTTTTGGTTTCAGGCGCTCTCTGAACGTTCAGCTGAAAAGAAGATCAGGCGAATGCTTTTTCCACGTTATCAACGCAAGACTGTGAAGGCTTTCACTGAAGATGAAGGCTAGCCTATTGCTTATTTTCCCTTCGAACACCTAAAAATGCTGAGTGTAAAGGGAGTCAGCACAAGATCTGCATCCAATCTGATGCCAATTTGTTAGGAGAAGTGCACATCCGTCGACTATGAAATAACCTCAAGGATTGAGTACTCCATCGAGGTTTTGACTTCATCGGTGATAGCAGGTTGATCACCCATGGTTTCTGACAAATAAGGTGGTGGACTGGTGGTCTTGTCTAGGGGCATCCTTGGATGCAATGCTATTCGTTGCCGGTGGCAATCTGCAACTGACCAAGTTTCATCAGCCATAAATTTCCCACAGAAAAAAAATAAAAAAATCTGTAAGAAAGGTCAGATTAATAAGATCTCTTAGGCCTGAAATATCTTCTTTTTTACTGCAACTTGTAACTAACTAGCTGTCATTTTTTCAAGCCTGAATAAATGTAACCCCAATGTCAGTATGTCGCTGTCAAAATCTTGAAGGTGTCACAACAATCAGCTTTACTGTCTGAAGGCTGAAAGGTGAAGGACCATCGGGATAATCCTATGATAAACCATTATAAATTTTATAAAGTTGGTATTTGATTTTGTAAAAATTAGTTTTTATCTGGATCGGTTTTAGGATTTTTTAGGCAAACTGGTCATACCACTGGTATGGCAGTGGTTATAACACAGAGCGATAGTACCGTGAATTATTTGCCATAGCTATTTTTTAGAAAGATCCAGTTACAAGGAGTGATAGTACTGGCCTGTGGTAGGCGGTAGCATCGGTCCAGGTGAAAATTCTTAGAATTTGGGAATTTGGTGTTGGATTGTTGTGAATTGCGTTTTGTCCGTGCATTAATGTTGCATAAAGCAAGTCCCCTCTTCTTGGAGGACTCGACATCATCGGAATCAGTGTACTTCTCAATGGAGTTCCATTCTTCAATATGCATTTCGCCTTTATCATCTTTGTGAAGCTTCTTGAAAAGTTTTTTCTCGCCGTTGTATTCCTTAGATAACTTGAACTTGTTATCCATCTTGTTAGGTCAATGAGAGGCAATGTATACTTTCTTATCGCACTCATAACAACGAATATTGTTATAACGCTTGTTATTGTTGGAGGATTGCCCCTTCTTGCTCTTGACAAAGTTAGCACTCCAATTTAAGTGCATCCTCATGAACTTCTTTATTTTCCTTATAAGGAGTGTCATCTTCGTTGTTCTCCATCTCATCACTTGATTCCGCTTTCATTTTGAAAGTTGTAATCTTCTTCTTAGAGTAGGATTGCTTCTAGAGCTCCTCGTTGTCACTCTTACACAACTAACTGGTTACGAGGTTATCCAAGAGGCTGATTGGTGCCATCTTTGGAAACTCGGGTGAGTTAAGGAATAAAGTCACTAAGGTTTTGTACTTCTCTAGTAGGGCTATAAGCATCTTGCGAACAATATCAATATTGGTTAGTGTAGTGTCTAAGCCCTTAAGGTTATCACAATGTTGTTGAGTCTTAAATATATCTCATTGATATTTTCATGTGGCAACATTGTAAATGTTTCATATTTGATCCGAAGTCTATGCAATTTGGCCTCTTTGACCGTGAATATGCTCTCATAGATTTTCTAGAGCGTAGTCCAAATTTCATAAGCGGTTTCTAAATTGCTCACTCGATTGAACTCATCCGAGTTCAAAGCTCCAAAAAGAACTTTCATCGCTTGAGCAATGAGGTAAGGTTCGCTCCTCAAGGTCCATAGGGTATGTAGGATCAAGAGGCATAACGAAATCCTCAAATCCTCCATATATCGGGCTCATGGCCTTCAAATATGTAGTCATGTAAATTTTTCAATATACATAATTTGAGCCATAAAAAAGATGTGCCTTTCCTAGAGAAATAGCGTCACTAGCCATCCTTACTCTTTATATGGGAAAACCTAACAAAGAGAGACCAAACTTTGATATCACTTGTAGGATGAAGGGTAACCGACTAGGAGGTTTTTAAAATCTTTTGGCTAAATCAAAAATTTACCTAGAATGAAGTTAATTTAAATTATTTTGCACAATCAAAATCTAAATTCTCTAGGTTTCACTAAGGCACTGCAAAGCTGTGCTAATATTTGATACAATTCTAGCTACACAATTCAATTCAAGTAATTTGTTAGAAATATAAATGCGGAAAGTAAAGACAAAAAGATAAACCACAATAGAGACACATGATGTTTCCTGTAGTCTCGAAGATTTACCGGCCTTCCCTAATCCACATTAAGGTAAGCCCAAATAGAATGGACTGGCTTCACGAATTAAGTCTAACCACCTCAAGTCCACTAAGGTTGCTTTTTCTCCACTCCGGATATGGCGAGCACTGTACCACCCACAAACGTGCTAGGTCTTTTTACAAGCTTCTTTGAAAATATCACCGCATAACTTTCTCCAAACCATCTAGGTGTCGACAATCATCAATAGTAACGAGTCATAACATTTGCTTAAAGGTTTTTCAAGTGCTATAAAGATCAAGTAATGATGAAATGCACTTGAATACTCTCAACCACCTTAATATGTGAAAATGAAACAAATGAGTAGAAGAGAGTGCAACAAAGGCTCAAGAGTATTCAATGAGATCAAATAAGAAGCCCTTGCTGTAGGTGGGGGGGTGTTTATAGTCTCTACCCACCAAGATGACCATTGGGGTCAAAATCCAAAAAAAATAGGAAATGTTGTACTATTGCACCCGCTATTTTAGATTCATTAAATGTGCATAAACTAGTCGTTACTTTAAATATCAGTAGTACTGCACTTACAAGAGTCGATAGTACTGATAATGCAGTAGTACCACACCTCAGATGCGGTAGTATTGATTTTCAAAGGAGAGAAAATGCTCCAAAATTACACATCTAAAAATTAGCTATTGCTAACTAAAGTTCGGTCATATCGTACTCCGGTGGTACCATTCTCATCTTACGGTCATATTGCTCTGTGGTACTATTGCGCAACACATGCAGTAGTATTGATTAAAGAAAAGTTCAATATGCACATCTCTGGAAAATAGTTACCGACATGTAACGGCTGGTAGTACCCATGCAGCTATACTATTGTCGATATGCCTGCACTCATACCGGTTTTTCAAAAGAAATTCAGAGAGCGTTCCAAATGAGGTTTCAAATATATGCATGAACTATAATTGATCAAAGTGGCACAAGATAAACTTCGAACTGCTAGCCATAACTCCTCTTTATAGTATGTTATCTATTCTACAAATTCGGTCTTTTCAACCGAACATTAAGACCGGTAAAAAAATATAAAGAGATCCTTAGACTACAACATACCATTGGCTTGAGCCATGTCTTGATCAATATCAATCTTTGATCACTTTTGTATGCCTTTTCCATGACGTCATTAAAATCTGGGACTAAACATTTCAATAAGTTAGTCCATTTAACCATTATTGTCGTTAATCACCAAAACTATTTTTAGGGGTCTAGATACTTCAGTGGGTCAAATTATGAAGAACTTGTGTCCAAAAATCATTTCTTAGTCTTTGGATATGCAGGGACACTTAGAGTCAATAATGGTCAATGATGATGATCGGTGCTATGCTCATAGAGGAGCCGAGGCCCAGAACGATTAATGATGCCGGGTGAGTTAGTTGAGCTTAAGTATGACATGAAAAATGTGGGAAATATTGAGGGGAATTCAAGTGACGGGTTGTACCATATGGTTTCGCTGGTCCAATGAGGTGTGATCCAGTGGAATAGGAACAAGAGAGACTTGCCGACACATGGCAAGCTAGTGGTGCACCAACATGTGGCAAGCATGATAATTGCTTTCAAAGAAAGATGAAGATCAGGTCAAGAAAGGGTATTTTAGTAAGTTGATCAAAATAGTAAAAACTATCTTGAATCAAAACCACGGTACTTGAGAGAGCGGTTTATGTCAAGGAGAAATTGAGAAGATCAAGTTGGATCAAATGCTAAGAGCCTAGTACATTTAGGCTTATGTGCTTTAAAAAGCGTGCGTAAGTGTAGTCTGTAAGTAAAGCCCGTATAGTATGGGGTTAATGGTTCTCCCATTTGTGTTAAGTGGATAATATCCATTAGAGTTAGATGGAGCTAGATGTCTTGTCTATTTAATAGGTCAGGATGGAGACTTGCTAGTTAACCATTTAACCATTCTAGTTTTACTCATTGAAACTAAATGTTTTATGGTTAGGATATGAGAAGTGTGAGTATTGTGATCTTCATTATCAAGCATTCCACCTAGAGGGCTCTCTTGCCCTCTAGGTGGAATGCTTGTAAAACCTTCATTATCAAGTAGCAATATACCAACATTGTTCATCTTTTTATGTATCTCTATTGTTTTGATTGATTTGCTCTTGATTTGGTTGATTTTGATCTTCTCTCTCATTCTTGATCTTGCTAGATGCTAAGGATGAGTAAGTAATTGAGATATCCCATGAAAATTAATCCTCATCTATTTAGACATTAGGTTTGGAAAGTTTTTGAAGTTACCTGATTTTTGCTTGATATGGCCTCTCCGAATGATTTATTGATCTAGTCATTTTTGTCTTGATTCCTTGGTGTTCTAGCTTACTGTGATATGTATCATTCACTCATACGCAAGTTATATTCACTTTTTTGTTTTATCCAATTTTAGTGCAACCTTACTTCAAACGGAAAATATCGGAACTTTGACAACGATTTTCTTGATCGATGATTGTAATAAGTTATTGATATCCTAGTGAAGGTGTATGCAAGTTTCAAATCATTTGGATATATGGATCATAACTTACATAGATTCTTAGTTTTAAAATAGTACTGTTTTTACCGTTCTCGAGCTGATTTTTACTATAGCGGTACTACTGATGAACAATACAAACACTACTGATTTCACTGTAGTGGCACTACCAATTTACTGTTCATTTATCAGATTTTACCTTCTTCGTTTGCTGGTTTTTGGATTGGCTTTCTATCGTAAATTTTCGTAGCTCGTAGTTATCGGAACGAAGGGTGGGCAAATATTTAAAGAAAAATTTAAATGTACTATTCAGCCTCTGTTGCTATACGGTCCTATAGAAGGAGTGTGCACTTCGTCACGGGTACTAATCTACATCAGATATAAAGTATGCTAACCATGTTGTCGGAATGGAATGGGGGGCCTATTTGTTTGTCGATGAATACTAGCTTTTTTTTTCTTTCTTTCAGAAAAGTGCCTTTCTTCTGCCATTTCTCTGATAAGATTGTGGCTGAGGTTAGCAGAGAGGATAATGTTTGTGCATCGATGGTGGCGGTCGCCGTCCCGAAACGAAATGGTGACGTCTTCTGTAAACCCGATACACCAGTGCCCAGTGCCACTATCTCCCTTTCTGCCCGGATTGGCCGTGGCGCCTTTTGTAATTGGATTCGATGAAAGCTGATGGAGAAGACTTTGGCGCCATCTCAAAGGGCTCGTGGAGAAAAGGGCATCGGAAAAGGGTGGATGGAACCAACCGGCGGGCCGCCGCCGGCGTCTGCAGGGAGCACCGGCCCGGCTGACGGAAAAAGGCTCAGTTGTCGGCTTCGGCGGAGGCGAATGTGCAGTGAAGTCCTGTCGACAAAGTTGCATCAGAGTTCAGAGGCGCCTCTGCTTCGTATGACTGCCAATTGCGACTCGAGTACATCTTGCAGTGTGCTACTTTCCTCCGTCTTGCATTTTTTTTTTCTTTTGAATTGTAATTGTAGTTTGCAAAAGTTGTCCCAGACATCATAAAAAGTAGAAGTGAGTATGAAAGTATCACTGTAATCATTTTTTCCAATTTAATTTTTGAACATCAATTTTTGAAAAACAATTCTTTTTATGGACGTATTGTGCATAGCGCTCACTTGCCGAGCTACTATAGCTACCGCTGGCAACTACTGTAGCTCAGTAGATTCATGTCGCACGGTAAGTCCTCAGAGTGACTATTAAAAAGTGTTTAAGAGCTAAATTTTAAAAACTAAAAACTGTATGTGCTCAATTTCAAAAGGTAGCATATTAAGGTCACACTCATTTCGGCTTGATCTTCTGGCTTATTTTTTACTATTCCTAAATTTCGTTTTTTTTCTTTTTGCTAACCTTTTGATTTTTTTGCCGTTCTTTTTTCCGTATTTGTTTGCATTGTCTTTAGTGGGCTGATATGTTTTTTTATTTTTAAAATTTAATTACACCAAATAAGTTAGTATTAACTACAGTATAATTTTAACAAATTCTAGTAAAATCTCAGTTATAAACTACTCTTTCATCCTAAGCAGTCAAGTCGAGCATTGGTGTCGCTCAGTTTGCAACACTAAATGTCACTTTCTGTCAACCAATATATATATTCCCATCAAGTTTTTTTTAAAAAAATATATTCCCATCAAGCACAAGACATAAAGTTGCCAGGCCATATTCCGCAGAAGAAGAAAGGCACGCCAGAGGACGGATGGAAAAGAGAAGGCTGGTTCGGCACGGCGGAAAGGATCGCGGAGAAGCTCAGGAGCAGCGTCAAATCAATCAAGCGCGGTCGATCGATCGTCGGGAGCCGTCTCCTTCGCCTCGCGCCCTCAGAAGTCTCCGAGCGCGCGCGCGAGGGCCACACGAGCAGCGCTCGGCCGTCTCGTACCTTGCAAGCTATGCGACGACGAGAAAAAACGGACACGCCCCCAAAAAGGATGGAGTTGTCATCGTGACACGTCCCCGTCCTGTTGCTTTGCTGGCACGTCGACCAGGCACAGTCGCACGTACCACTCCACGTCTCCACCGCCCGGCGAAAACAGAGCAGGGACTCCCTCCTGCAGAAGATCGTTAGGTCAAAAGGGTAGGCTCCACGCTTTTTGGCTTTTCAGCTGATTAGCCGAGGCCTAAAACGACGGGTACAAGATGTGTGGGACCGAAGAAGATTAGGTTCCCCTCCTACAGAAGATCGTTAGGTCCAAAACTGACGTCGATTCATGGGACCGAGCGAGCATGGTCACATTTTGAGGTTTTAAGAACAGCCGTTGTACTTCTACAAATGTGTGAGAAAGACGGTATACTGTGGTGGTAAAGCAATTATGGTCCTCATCTATTCGGCTTCGGTTTCTGGCTTCTGACTTATTTTTTACTATTTATAAATTTCGTCTTTTCTGAACTTTTGGTTTTTTGTTGAGCTTTTTTGCCGGTTCTTTTTTTTCCCCGTATTTGTTTGTATTATACGTAATGGGCTAACATTTTTATTTTAAATTTTTAAATTTAATTATGCTAAATAAGTCTCCTCTGCTTTTTTCTGATACTTTTTTTCACCATAAGCTACGAGCTTTTCAGCCGAACCGATCACCACCTATATGCGGTGGTTGAGGTCTGTGCTCCAAGTATAAGACCCTAAGATATATAGTATTTTTTTAAGCTTCTCTAGTTTGACAAGCTCTTAACATATAAGATCAAATCGGTCAAAGTTTATGCTTTTTTGTTGTTTTTTAAAAGTCATTATTTATTATACTAATAAGCTATAACTAAAAACATAAATTGTCGTCTAAAAGGACAAACCCTTTGTACTCCGGTTAGCTACACTCCTAGAATTATTGTATTGTTCTTGCCATGAGCCAATGGCGCCCAATCTATTAGGTTTTATTTTATATTGTGGTTTATGCCTTTTAAATTTTAGTTGTTCGTGAGAGAGTACGAAGAAGATAACTATATACGATTTTGGTCAGTATAGCTGAAGTCAGTATAATATCTACTACAATTAACTTATAAATTATATCTTAAAAAATGTACTGTTCGAAAACTAGCTACTATAACAAAAATCAAAAACCGCAAACAACAAGGTCAAAAGAACCCGCCAGTATCTTTCCTTCCAAGTGTTCTTTCTTTTGAAACAAATCCTGGCTAGTGTCATGTTCGTTAGATGCATCACCGGGTATCGTAAACAATCACCCCTAATACAAGTTGTTGCATAAATCTTAAAATAAGAAAAGGAGTTTAGTAATCAACTCTTGGTTTAACTTTGAGATAGTGATGTATAGGGAAATTTGTTTTTGAAAAGTACGTGCCACTGTTGTGCGGGTCCCAGCTGACGCCGCCAAACGGCGGGGCCCGCGCGGGAGCAACGCCCTCCTTGTGCCTCCTGAAATACGAACACGGCGACCGCAACCCCACCACTCCACTAAACTGCGCTTGGAGCACTCGCTCGCTCCGAGCATCCGATAGGACCGATACCACTGCCACTACCAGTCCGGTGTATCTATCGCACAGCGGCAGCGCCATGCCGCCGGCGGACGCCGTCATCAAGCCGCTGCCGCGAGCGCTCTCCCTCGCGGCGGCGGCCGCGGCAGCGGCCGCCACGTCTCTCCTCCTCATCTCCGTCGTCGTCTCCCGCGCCCGCTCCTCCTCGCCTCCCCCGTCCACCAGCGCCTCCACCACCGCCGCGCTCCCCCCGGCGCCCGCCCCCTCGCCGCTCCCGGGCACCCCACCCCCGCCGCCGCCCGTCCCGCCCTGCCCGCCCAACGCCTCCCACGCCGTCCCCTGCCACGAGCCCCCCTCCGGGCAGCGCCAGTGTCCCCCGCCCCCGCCGCCGCCTCCTCCCCACCCGCCACAGGACCCGCCGCCTCACCCGCCGCATCCCCCGCACCCTCCGCCGCCGCCACCCTGCCACGTCCCGCCGCCTCCCG
Organism: Dendrocalamus sinicus; assembly: GCA_036346575.1. Classification (NCBI taxonomy): domain Eukaryota; kingdom Viridiplantae; phylum Streptophyta; class Magnoliopsida; order Poales; family Poaceae; genus Dendrocalamus; species Dendrocalamus sinicus. The sequence goes on along the minus strand of CM070642.1, from coordinate 56,670,924 downwards.
GGTACCGCCCGCCCCCGCCGTGGCCCGCGCGGCGGGACCGCGTGCGGCTCGCGAACACGGAGCTCCCTCTGCTCGCAGCGGCCAACGCGGACACTGCTCAGGACCCCGCGCGCGCGCGCGGGGAGTGGCTGCTGTTCCCCAAGGGGGTGGGGACTTACGTCGAGCAGCTGGAGCGCGTGGTGCCTCTCCGCGGCGGCGCGGTGCGCACGGCGCTCGATGTAGGATGCGGGGTGAGTAGTTAATTTTTTAAAAAAAGTTGTTGAATTCTGAATAGTGAATGGTCAAAGCTGATTACCGTATCTTCTTCTCAAGTTGATTACTGACTAGTGAATGGTTAAAGCTGATTACCGTGTCTTCTTCTTCCCAAGTTGATTACTCAACAGTGAACGGTTAAATTTGTTAACTGAATATTGAATGGTTAAATGTGATGTCTGTCACTGTGCCTGTGACAGGTTGCAAGCTTCGGGAACTACCTGTTGAGCTATGGCATCCTGACCATGTCTATTGCTCCCAGGGACAGACATGAAGCACAAGTCCAGTTCGCCTTGGAGCGTGGACTGCCTGCGATGATCGGAGTGCTTGGTGCTCACAGGCTGCCATACCCGTCTAGGTCCTTCGACATGGTTCACTGCGCGGGATGCCTTGTCCCATGGACTGCTCATGGTAGGTCATGCAAGAAATTGATACTATCCGCGACAAAGCATATCTCCTGATGTCTTATTCATTAAACTTGTCTTTGTATGTAGCTTATGATTGTACATATCAGTAGTTTCTTGAAAGTTCTAAATTTCTATTGGCAAATGTTGCAGTCAGTGAGCAGTATTGATACCGATATGTTAATGTCAAGTACTAAAGCATTACGTTTGTTCGGTGAAGCGCTTTTGTTCTCATTCACCTATAGCTGATTCCAGATGGACTCTATATGCTGGAAATTGACCGTCTTCTCCAACCTGGTGGCTATTGGGTTATGTCTAAGCCACCCACCAGCTGGAAATCACCGTACAATGGTTTGAACCAAACGGTCAAGGACCTGCAAGTCGAGCAATTAGTTGTGGAAGATATGGCGAAGAAAATTTGTTGGACAAAGGTTGCAGAGAACGGCACAATTGCTGTCTGGAGAAAGCCTAGAAATCATCTGCAGTGTGCCCAAGAAACTAAGCTCTTAAGATCACCACCGCTCTGTACAGGAGATGACCCGGATAGTGCTTGGTAAGGTTTTCCTTGTCACCTTGTAATTTTGCTTGTCCAGGCATCTTTTGTTGTGAAGCATAATATTGCACAGTTTTGTTTTCTGTTATCTGATCCTAATATCATGACATCATCTGCCTATTTGCTGATCATCTGTGGCTTTCAAAAATCCTTGTATAGCTATAGCTGTAAAGGATAATTCTCAAAATTAGTCGAATATAGTATCTGGAGCATTTCAGAGGAGTTAACAATATGACTAAAATAAAGTTTATGCAAGAATAAAGTGCATCCAACTAAGAGTACAATGCCAGTGTATCCAAGGAGCTTACTGCCAAAAAAGGGCAATCTAGTATAGAACTCCATTGATTACATCGAAGGATTAGTCTTATAATTCGCCAAATATGAGAAATCTCATAAAGGATGAATGAATTTTTTTTCTATATTACAGGTACGTAAATATTTCAACATGTATAACTCGCCTTCCAAGAGCTGAACTTGTTAGTGATATTGCTGGTGGTGCCGTGGAGAAGTGGCCTCAAAGACTTGCCGCAGTGCCACCAAGGATTGCCAATGGGGAAACGAAGGGGGCATCCATTCAGACATATAAACACGACAGTTTAATTTGGAAGTTAAGAGTTGAATTCTATGGAACATATTTGAAAGATTCATCTCATGGGAGTTACAGAAATGTCATGGACATGAATGCTGGCTTTGGTGGCTTTGCTGCTGCTATGTCGAAATATCCTGTTTGGGTCATGAATGTGGTTCCTGCAAATATAACAGACAATACTCTTGGTATCATCTATGAGCGTGGCCTGATTGGAACGTACATGAACTGGTAATGTTACAAAGCAGATATTTTCTTGTAATGATGTACTGTTTCTATTTCTCCTATAAGATATAGTAAACAATTCACTATCTTGAGTCATTTTTTTCAATTCCAGGTGTGAGGCTTTCTCTACTTATCCACGTACATATGATCTCATACATGCTAATGGAGTATTCAGTTTGTATGCTGACAAGTAAGTGACTCCTCGTAATTCACTTTGCTCAATTATCCTTGTTCTGAGGCAGAACAGCCTCAGAAAGAGACAAGAAACGCGTTGCTAAGTCGGCTATATAAGGCTTCTGGTTCACTTATTTTGATAGTGCCAAACTGTACTTAAACATTAAGAAGTACCCACAGTCCCTCCACCCATCATATGGTTCACTTATTAATTTGCTAGTGCCAGTCTACTTAAACAAGTAGTACCCACTACCCATCTGGCGGTGCTCCAGTGGGCTTCGGCTGGGAGCTAGGGGTTTTGGCTTTCAGCTGAAATTGCACTATAGTGGTTGTTAGGTTTTTCTGACAAAAAAATAGGAAAAATAAAAACCGTTATATCGTCATGGACAATATAAAGGAATATGGGAAAAAAGTGAAAAAAATCCAAAAACAAATAAAATAAGCTGAAATTAAAAGTCAATGCGTTTCAAGTGACTTCTAGTTTAAATAAGCTAAAAGCTAAAAAAAAGGTCAGAAACTGAAGCCGTTTGAAGCAGGACTACTAGTGGATTTGCTTTTCTAAAGGAAAGCAAGTAAGGGCTTGTTTCGATGGATTAGAACTAGTTGTTAGCTAGGACTAGTTGTTAGCTGACTAGTAGTTAGCTGGCTAAAGATTAGCCCAGTCCTGTTTGGATCCAAGGACTAATAAGTACTACTATCTCAATATAAAGTCTGTTATACCCCTATGCATCTGGGAGGGTTGGCGTGGGTATCAGCGTCTTTTTTCTATCCTGCTGGTCCTTTAGCCCTCATTAGCTGGGTTTGGCCAACTAGTTGGCTAACAACTAGTTGGGGCTTTGGCTAAACTTTAGCCCACTCATTAGCACTCCTATTTGGATCCACAAGGACTAAAAATTAGCAACTAGTTGTTAGCCCATGGGATCCAAACAGGCCCTAACTAACATGGATGGGCCCTACTTAAGGCAGTGCTTGGATACCTTAGATCTGTAATTTCTTTTCGAAAAAAGGGGGCTACGTTATGTCTTCAACACTGCACTTGAGGTCCTGAAGGATAGAGTGCTTTCACAAAGCACATGAACAATTATTTGTTCAGAACAGTTAAAGAGAGATTCTAGTTCACTGCTCCATCTTGACACTAAGCTATCTTCAGGTGTGGCATTCTTGATATCTTGCTTGAGATGGATCGCATTCTCCGGCCAGGGGGCGCCACGATAATTCGAGACACAGCTGATGTTGTCCTGAAAGTAAAGGAGGCTGCAGATCGGCTACAGTGGCATAGCCGAATTGTGGATACTGAGAATGGGGCCTTGGATCCCGAGAAGCTTCTCATCGTGGACAAATCTCCCCCACCGCCAGGGAGCTAAAGCAAGAACTAATGGTATCAGTTAACAATCCATGATGAGATTGATTCGCCTTTTCTCTCATCTTCAGAATGGCGGGCTAGGATCTTATTACCTGTACAGAAGAAGAGTACATACCAGGCGAGCCTACACTTACAGTTACAGATCCAGATAGGCGAATAATGCAATAAATACATTTGAGCTGTTGACTCCACTGGACACTGTTCTTCGTTCCAATATATTAGCTAGATTATACTACTGGATAACACGATTATACTACTGGACACTGTGCTTCGTGCCAATATACTATTTCGAGTAGCATGATAACACGATTTCCGAAGCCCTGACAGCTGGTTGCCGCCAACATGTTGTTGGATGTGTTGATGCAACCAAGCTCGGCTCTGTAGAGATATATTTTCTGTACATTTGTGTAGCTCTACTGTACATGTTATGTGAAAAGCGATGTATATGCGAGAAATTAGTCCAATCAGTTTTGGGTTTGCCTTGGTTTGCTCGCTAAGCAATGTCACGATTAATGACGGCATCTACAAGACTACAACTATAATCCATAGCATAGTGTACAAAAAGTTGTAATTGGGTTGCTAAATTTTGTTTCCTTGTTTCTCCTTCCAACTTCCAAGTTCACACTAGGAAGGATCCCAGAAGAGCTGTTTGTTTAAGGTGCTGTACAAGTATAGTGCAAAATCGAGCATGGACATGATTTGCTGATAACATAATGGAACTAGTATAATTGCCGCGTGGATGGAGGTGTCCTTGCTGTGGTGCTGGACTCAAAAGGGGGACGATCGAGTTAATTCTCTTCTTTGTGGCAATGCTTCACCTACCAATTGGACAATGTCATCAGCGCTGTGCGTGTTAATTTGTACTGTCGTCGTCCTCTTATAAATAATGTTCAATCTCATTTGTCGTGGCACTACCCAAAAAGAAGAAGAAAAGGAGGAGAGATCAAAACACTTCTAATGGAATATGAACTCATGCTTGACACCGTAGTTAAATCATGGTTTGTAATCTGCACCGTAAGCAAATCCAATCATAGACTAGCCAATGTCCTTACATTACAATCTCATATAGGGTGGTGTTTGGTTCCAGCAATGTTAACCTAAACGGTATTGGAATGGGATTGCAGCGCATTTCTAGGCGTAATGGAGGATCACCTTATTTGTTTGCTTTCTGGTTGGCTTTGTTTCCTTCGGCGAGATCGATTCAACGTCGACCAAAATTATCTACTACGTTGCTGCTATACTTCTACTCGGTTGTTTAAAGACCAAAGATGACAACAAATAGGATAAATGATACCTTAAAAGTTTTCCCTCCAAGTATTAACTAATTCTTAACTCTAATAACTATAAATCTATAAAAATTAAGAGAAACAACCCACCACAACACTCAACAGCAGAAGCTAGGAAAATCAGAACTACCGACGTTATAACTACAGTACTACCGTTGTGTGGTAGTAACAGTGTTATACCGGCTGTACTACCACTCCCTCTAGAACAGGGCAAAACAACCTGAGTTCAAACTCCAAAAACCTAGGAACTTTTGATCTGTAGATCCAAATGATATAAAAATTGGCAGGAATCTACTCTAGGGTATTGTGAATCAATTGCAACAAACGATCATGAAAATCATGTCCAAAGTTATGACCTTTTTTAGTTTAAAGGTAAAGTGCACCACAACCAAGTCAAAATCAAAACCAGTGAATACAACTTGCTCATGGATGGGTGATGACCAAGAAGAGTTTAGATATATTCTCACATGTCACAGCAAGTTATATTACTATAGAAACCAAACAAAAAAAACTCTTATATTGTAACATCCTGAATTTTAAAATCTTTTTGAAGCTTTTAAAATAAAAATAACCATTTCGATTTTTCTTGAATTAATTAAAACTTAATTAGAATTTTTGTAAATTAAAGAACCCGCACGCTTAACTCCAAAGCACCACCCGAATCAGCCACCATCTTCCGCCTTTCCTCTTTCTTGGCTATTCTACACCCTTTGTCTTTTATCCTTTAGCATCGTAGTTTACTGTTCATCTTCCCAAAACGAGGCATTGATCAGAGCCATGCACGAAGTCCTTCTCTCTCCTCTCTTCCATGGCAACTTTCAATCCAGACCTTATATCAATGTCCTCCCAAAAGGAAAGTTGTGCCAAATCACGCAAGGAATCTATCTCATCTGGTCTCTTTGCGTTTTGTTCATCTATTTGCCTTTTATCCCCTATTTCCCGAAACAGACTCTAAACTAAAATCCACGAATTGGAGTCGGTTTCTGTCTCTTCCAAGCCTATAAATATGACCCCTGACCCCTCCAAACTTGTCCCAAGCCGTGCCAAGTCTCTTCAACGTCTAGAACGCCGTCGGCACCGAGGCCCTCCTGTGCCAAAATTGCTCGTCGTGTTCTGAGCTATCCAGTGAGATTTTTCAGATTGTTTTGCGTCAAATCATGTCCCCATGTATCATCTACCTTCTTGTCAAAGTAATTTGATTTTGGTGTAGCCAATCTCTCGAAATCGAGTTTTCCCCAACCCAGGCTGAGATTGCTTCCCGATGTCAATTTGTCAATTCCAGTAAGCTCATGCCGTCACCTCTTTCAAACTTGCCTCGCCGCGTTCTATGCCGTGCTTCCCTTATTTTACCCAGAAACCCTCCACAAATTTTTGCCTCTGACACCTAGCCATGGCCGCCTAGGGCATCTCGTGTTCCTATCTATCCGGTGATGTTTTCTCCAATCCTCTCGTGTCAAAACGTGCCAAACCATTCGAGGTAGCTACCTTCCAAGTGGTTTTAGATTTTTCCACCGAACACTGAGATATTAAGTTTTTCCTTTTTCTCTATCGACATCGTTCAAGCGTCGATTGTGCCATCTCTGGTGGGTTTCTCGCCGAGACGACAATTTTTCTAGTTTCATCATGCCGCGTTCTAGCCCATGCTCACCCTACTTCTTCATGTTCCATGCCCGGGTATTATTCCTCTCTCCTACCCATGTCATTGTCGACACCGCCGTCGCTGTGGGCCACACCAACCAACGCCGCCTCCAGCCATATCTTCCCTGGGACCGCAGGGTTCCATTTTGCTCATTGGCCAGACTTCCTTGGCTCTCCCTCGTGTGCGCAAGCCATGGCCAGAAGCTCCTGCGTGTGCTATATCAATTCCATGGATGCTCTCTATAGCTTCTTCTTAGCTTCTTCTTTCTTTTCCTTGTGCCACTTACCTCAATCACGCCTCCAGCTATAGCTCTAACAACTGCAGGTGGATGTTTTCTCACATTCTCTAGAAAATCATACCCTAGATCTTAATTAACTTGCAAATCTTGAATTTGTCTAGGATAAGATTGAGCATTTTCTTACCTCCAACAAATTTTTCAAGAGTGCTCATGAGGTACTCACACCCCCAAAAAAGAGAAGCGTGGGAAGAACAGGGAGAAGAAGCGGATGAAGAACAAGAAAAAGATCAAATAGCATGTACATATCTCTCCCTATGCACGGCTGCCTCAACCTTGAGGGCTTCGCAAGACACACATATGGCAGACCTAATCCTATCCATCTAGTCCTCGTAACTCTTTCTAAAAATCTCTTGTATATTCTCCATGTTCTCTTTCACATCAGCACAGAACAAACAATCAGATTGTAGCTTCTCTAGTAGATTCTTAATTAGCTTCACATATTTTTTTATCCAAAGTAATTAATTTAGATTTTAGTTTTTCACAATTGTTGCATGGTGAACTAGCAGGAGCCTTAGAAGTATATTGATCCATTTTCTTATTATAATCACACATGTCCTGAAATTGCTTAGAAACATATTCAAGTTCAGCAGTTAACTTAGGGCAGTTGGTACAAGAAGCAACGACTCAATTAAAAGCAGCACGTATTTTAGTAATTTAATGATCTGCCTTCTTTAAATTAATCTTCAAGTTAGTACAACTATCATAGATTTCAAGCAGATCAAGAAGAATGGTATATAATCCTCTAAAAGTATTATTCTTATCCTCACATGAGGTGTAGAATGTAGTCTCAACAGAATTAGACTGAGAAGAAATAATCCTAGCCATTTCTAATTCAGCTAACAGACTAACATTCTCCACATTAAGCAAATCAAGCTTAGAAATCACACTATCATGTGCGTCCTTAGTTTCTTAATATCTCCAAGCAAGGAAGCACATACATCACAACCATTATAAAAGAGGAAGAAGATCTAAGTAAAGTAAGCTCCCGTGACAAACTCCCTACCTCTTTCTCTAACTCACCACACCTAGCCCTAGGCTTAGTGTAAAACTTTTTTAATTTGAGAAAAGCATCATTGAGCTGGTCGTATAGGAGATATACCTCATCAGAGTCGTTGTAGAGATCATCATCACTGATGTCGTTCTCATCAGCCATGAAGCACATCCCGGTGAAGTCGTCGCCATTTTTGGTGTCCATCTGCGGATCATCCTCTCCATCATCGTTACTCTAGGCCTCCATGTTGCTGAAGTCAAAGTGGTCAAAGGCGGTGAGGACACAGTGGAAGAGCTTCTTGACCTTGCCGAAGTTGCCATACTTCTTCTCCTCACCTTAATCCCAAGCTGGGGGCTTCTTGTTGTGGTTCTTGTTAATGTATTCATTCTTGCTTGGACCACCGTAGTCGTTCTTGCCCTTCTCCAGCTTGGACAGTTTGCTCAAATGTGGTTAGGGCCACTATACTCGAAGCAAATCACCGAACCTTCTCTCTTGTTCTCTTTAACCCTCTTGTATGCGTGTGAGAACTTTCTGAGTAAGAGGGCTAAGTCACTCTCTAGAAACTGCTCAAAGTGGTCATTGCTCATCTCGCATAAAGCAGCCAAAGAGAACCCAGAGGCACCATCAGACGATACTCCAGGGGTAGAAGTAGGATCGGCGACTAAGGCCATCGACTGTGACTTCGTCTTGCGAGAGACAATGTCGATCTCATGATTCTTAAGGTGTGAGTATAATGTGTCAGGAGTCAAGGTCGATAGATTAGTCGTGTTCTTGATGGTGGTTACTTTCATCTCCCAAACTCTGAAGTCCAAGGCAGAAAGCATCTGACGAGTATCATCCGAATCTGAGTATGTGAGACCAATAGCTCAGAGATTGCTCAATATCTTGTGAAATCTGCCAAAGCACTCATTCATGCACTCACCAATAAGCATCTTAAATTTGTTGTATTCTCGCTTGTATTGGTCCTATCGGACAACTTGATCTAGGTGGTGCCCTCAAGGTATATATCAAGGGTCACCCAGATGTCGAATGCCGACATGAGATGAGAGATGTGATCAAACTTATTTTGGCTAAGACCCAGAATGATTATGTTCCTTGCCTTAGCATTTGCCTCCACATCTAGCGTATTCATAGCCTTGATGTGCTCATCGGTAGGAACAATAAACCGAGTCTTAACTTTCCTCCAAATCACATAGCCTTGAGTCTGAATATAAAACTCCATCCTACTCTTTCAAAAGGGATAGTTGACCCCATCGAAAAGAGGCAGCTTGGTAGAATACTTGTCTACTGTCATAGCTCTAAAGACTAGTTAAGATCTATGAGAAGAGCTAACTGGGCTCTGATACCAATTAAAAGATCGAAGATGGCAACAGAGAGGGGTGAATGGTGTCTTAAAAGTTTTCCTTTAAGTATTAAGTAATTCTTAACTTCAATAGCTATAGAGCTATAAAGATTAAGAGAAACAACCACCACAACACTCATCAGCAAAAGCCAGGGAAATCGGACCACAACCTAGTCAAAATCGAAACCGGTGAATACAACTTGCATGTGGATAGATGATGACCAAGAAGAGTTTAGATATATTCTCACATGTCACATCAAGTTAGATTACTACAGAAATCAAGCTAAAAACTCTCATATCATGAGATGGATCAAAGAGGTCAAATACAAGCAAAACCAGGTTTTCTTATGAATCTTGCTATCACGTGCTTAAATGGGTAGAGATATATTCCTAGAGATTATCTCCACCTCTTACACGTTCTTAGCACAACAAGATCAAGAGAAGTTACAAGGAGATATCCAAACCAACCAAAACAAAACCACATCAATCAAAACACAATAGACTCAAAAGAGATGCGCAACATTGATGTATTAGTTACTTGAGAATATATGTTTTATAGCCACTCCACTTTGGAGGATAAAGAGTACACAAGGCACTCACTCTCAAACCCTAACCCTAGACAAGAGAGTACAAGAGACATAGGTTAGATGATTACACATATCTCTATACCAACCCCCTTTTATAGATAGGCAATTAGCCACTTATTTTTTTAGTGGATCCTATCTACTATTACAATGGAAAAATCCGTTAACCCCCACACATGGGTTTTACTAAAACAAGTTCACTTATGCATGTTTTTCAAAGCGCACAAGTTCATATCTACTAAATCCTTAGCCTTGATCCGTCTTAATCAAACCAGCTCCATCTTGATCTAAACAGCTCTCCAATGCACAGCCCATGCACCGTGGTTTTGATCCAAAATGGTTTTCGATATTTTGGTTAAACTACCAAGATACCTTTCGTTGACCCAGTCTTCATCTCCCATTGTAAACAATCACCATGCTTGCCATGTGTAGATGCATCACTAGCTTATCACATGTCGTCAAGTCTCTAACGTCCTGGTTCCACCGAACCACGGTTCACATGACCCATCCAAGCTACATGGTGTCATCTCGCCGTTCGAACTTGCCTTCAACACTTCCCGTCTTTCTTGTGCCATGCTTGAGCTCACCATCTCACCCAGCAACCTTGATCGTTCTGAGGCTCAGCTCCTCCTGAGCCTAGCCCCGATCCTTGCCATTGATTATGGTTGGCTCCAAGCGACCCTACATATTTAAAGATAAAGAAATAGTTTTTGAGCATAAGTTCTTCACAACTTGACTCACGTTAGCCAAAATATGTATCATGCAACATTAAGTCAAAGACCTAGGTCAACTTAACTTAATCCTTGACTCAATTTCCCTAAATCTTGGTTTTTGCAAAGGTCAGTAGTACCGAACTTAATAGGCCGGTACTAACGCACCTGACTAGACTTTCTGGAAAAAGCGTACCACAACTTAAACCGGAACTACCATTCTACGGTACGACAGCGCTCGCAATGTCGGTACTACTGCTCAGCGGTACTACCGCATAAATAACTTCGGTACTTCTGATTTTCCTGATACTTTCAGAAAACAGGCTAAACAAAATGCAATCTTTGCAAAATCACTTAACCACTTCACAAAACTTATAATAGTTTATCACAATAATATCGTGAACCTTCTTATATGGTCTTCAGTTGTTGACTTTGTGACCGAGAGCTAGCAGCTGAGGTGCTGTTGGGTGAGTGCTAGCTGCTGGTGGCGAGTTGTGAAGACATCGCTGCTGATTTTCTTGCCGTGAGGCATTAAGAGGAGGACAAGGAACAGAGGAGGCGGCTATTGAATTGCTGCTGCTGTTCTTGAATAGATCGTCACGTCCTGCTGCTCCTGTTGGTGAATCAAGTGGAGGACATCACGCACTGTGCTGTGTTGGATGCAAGCACAGTGACCACCATCAATCAGCCGATACTTGCTGTCTACTTGCTAGATCGCGACCAGTTACTTGCCTTTGTTAGCTGCTGCATTGGCCGATGCTTGCTGTCGAGGAAGGCGTCGCCGTGTCGGGCGTCGAGGAGAAGGGGATCGAGGCGAGGCGAACGCGTGCAAGGGGAACGGATCGCAATACCCTCGATCTGGAGTGTAATGGGCCTTCAACTAGGCCGGTTTCCAAATACACAGCAACGCCCATCCGATCCAAACGCAGAATAACGGGATTCAATTACACTGTAATGGGATTTCACCGCAAAAACACCAAACCAAACACCACCTATATTTCTTGCCAAGTATGAACAAAGAATAGGAAGAAAAAATTCCTTTTTTGGTGCTGTTAAAAATGGCAGTTCGGAACCAGTAAAACCCCAACAGGAAAAAAAAAACCCAGTAGCTGACCTGTAGCCCTGTAACTGACATGCACGCGATGAGCACTAGACAGACCCAAAAATAGTAAATAGGAGGGAAAAAAAGGAAAGAAATGCCCTATAAAATGCGGCCACCGCCTCCCGCCCCCGAGACGAAGTAAGCGACGCCGCCGACGTCTAGAGGTAGGTATCGCGGCCACAAATCCTCCCCCCGAAATCGCACCACCGCTTTTGTGAAGCATAAGCATTTTAGCATTATAGATGCACATTATGTGTTTGAAAATTGGAAATAGAGTTCATGCTTTATCATGGCACATCAAGATGCTATAATGTGCATGCTGATATTACGATATTTCTCCTGACAAAATTTACATGCTTCACAAAGTAGGGGTAAAATAGAGCAACTCATTTGACCTTGCTTGAACCCTTTATTTTCTGTTTTCTAATTCTGATGCCATTTTAAAACTTGAAGTCTGTTTCTGCTGCTTTATCTAAGATTCACCATTCTATAAAGAATTTCATGTTATTTTCTCCTCTCTTTTTTAAGGAATGACAAAGGGTTTGAAAGATTCTGCTACTGGAGAAGCCGATCCACGCGATTCAACTCTCCCTACCAGTATTCCTGTTCTATCCTTGGATGAACTGATAGAAAAGACTGATGATTTTGGGTCGAAGGCTTTGATAGGTGAAGGGTCTTATGGGAGAGTGTATTGTGCTGTCCTTGATAATGGGACAAAATTGGCAGTGAAGAAACTTGATTCTACTGAAAATGAGCCCACATCAGAATTCTTGACCCAGGTTGGCTTGCCATTAAGATTGGAATTATTCTTTTGGTTATACCATTGGCGCTTTTCAACAGATGAAGGGTGCCTAAACAATGATGCTTACTTCTGATGCTAGGTTTCCTTGAGCGTAATCTTTTCATTGTAGCCTATGAATTTGCCACCATGGGTTCTCTTCATGATATTCTACATGGTATGATTCTGCATATCCATCATGCTCTACAGTCTGATAAAAAAATTCTATTCATGTTGGTAACTTGGGAATTGGGGTAGTATAGCTAAGCGGATTATTTTTATGTAAGTGTTTTTTAATTGTGTTAACAGGAATAAAAGGCGCACAAGGTGCACAACCTGGTCCAGCACTTGATTGGATGCAGCGAGTGAAAATTGCTGTTGATGCTGCCAAAGGACTTGAATATCTGCATGAGAAGGTTCAGCCTTCAGGGATGTTAGATCAAGTAACATCCTCTTATTTGAGGACTTCCAGGCAAAGATTGCAGTCTTCAATCTCTCAAAGCAAGCTCCAGATAGGGCTGCTCAGCTGCATTCTACTCGCGTGTTGGGAACATTCGATTATCACGCTCCAGAGTAAAAATCCTACACTACCAAATGTTTATGACGAATTAATATTTGGATCACTATTTTACAACTAAATTCAGTTTTTCTGTGTCGTGTGTACTTGTCTAATTAACTTTGCAAAAGATCAATAAGCCATATGATATTTATATAGTTTATTGAAAAGGAAGAAAACATTCATGTCGATAGATAAGTACATTTAGAACTCCCCAAGCAACATTAGAAACTAATCCTACTCTGGCATATTTTTTATTGAAGCAATAAGTATTTTATCTGCTACTAACCAGTTACATCTGTAACTAATCAGAAACTAGTAATCTCCACCTAGCTAGCACCTAGCAGTAACCACTTTGGTGCTGGGGTATTGGTGATGTCATTGTCTGATGAATCCTAAAAATGCATATTACTATATTTATATAACACCATTTTTTAAATATTAAACACATTATATAAACCTTCTGCAGGTATGCAATGACTGGTCAGCTGACCCAGAAAAGTGATGTATATAGCTTTGGAGTAGTTCTCTTGGAACTTCTGACAGGAAGAAAGCCAGTGGACCATACGATGCCTAGAGGGCAACAGAGCCTGGTTACATGGGTAATGATCACTTCCTAGTTTACTTTACTCATTTCTAATGATAACAAGACACAGCCCCATCCTTAATTGGAGACTTTGTTAACTAGCACTCTGAACATGTCTTTCTTCTGCTGTGCAGGCGAAACAGAGATTAACTGAAGACAAGGTGAAGCAGTGTATAAATCCCCGGTTGAGTGGTGAATATTGTAACGCGCTCCTTTTTTAAGAACAGGAACGTCATTATCTTCTATAACAGTTCAGGAGTTCAGTTACAGACAGAAAAAGTATCATATTTGCACACGAACATTTCAAAAGTTAGTTTGATTAAAATAAGACCTAACGATCAACTTTAACAATTTTAAGGACGTTCAAGCCCAAAATTTACTTACATCCAGAAAATCTAAAGAAAATTTTCACAGGAACGCTTGAGTACGATCATAACCCTAACACGAAAACATGTAAAATTATTTCTTCTTCTGATCTCTGTATTGGTGGAAAATGAAATAAAACTGATTACAACCAACTGTACTCAACAAGTCACATAGGGAAACACTATTTAGTTACATGCAAGAATTTCTAAGGGATGAGGATATAGTGGTTTTATTAAAGTATTTGTAGATGTACTTTTATTTGCAAATATTTTTAAACACAAAAAAATAATTTCTTAATGAATTGGGGTTTCAAAACTTGGTTACCAGATTTCAATATTTTCAAATCATTTCTAAATCTACTTATATTTTGCTGTTAGAATCACCCATTAAACATAGCTTTATTTATCAGAAATACAGCGTATTCGAATATCATTAATTTATGACTCTGCAGAGTTGCCCAACTTTACCCACAAGATCTCTTAACTCCCACGATAAAGTTAAGAAAACAAGACTTTTCATTACTCAATTCTTTATATAGTCTCTACCCAGTAGATGCTATTTTCCAACAAACTCGAGTGGCCAGTGGCCTCACCCAATTTGATGTGGATCTACTGTTGTATGGTTAACCCCCTCCTATGCATACCTTCATTTTCCCTCTTTCCCCTTGTAGATATTCAATCGAATTTGAGCAGCTACTAAATCAGATTTGACAAATCAATATTTGTGGTTGCGCGATCATTATATTCTTTACTTAGCATAGGGTTCTAGTTCTTATATTTTCACTGAGACAACTTTCATCCATAGACCCTTGTTTCAATGCCCATCCGTACTGCCACATTTTCAATCCAAGCTTCCACGCTAGGGTAAGGTCATGGAACCCTTCCATCTAGTGACTTTCCATGATATCTCCTTACCTTAGAACCACTTTTGAAATTCTACCGACAAAGTACGAAGTCTCTTAGTAGTATAAAATAGTTGAGTTTCTGATCTACCATGATTATTTAAGTAGTATTTATAATAATACTAAGTCTTGTCAAGGTAAATATGGTTATCAAATTGAACTGGACTTTTTCAGGTAATAGGACATAATTAATATCATGTCATTCTAAATATTTATTGCATATAAAATAATAGTGCGCAAATAATATAATGAAAATACTGATAAATAAATAATTAAAGGAATGTAGGTTCAATATGATCAAAAACATGTGGGAGCGGCGAGTGAGTAGGCACCCAGCAGTGCGACAGGCGTGTAGGAGCGGCGAGGCGGCAGTTAACGCCTTGCTTGTGTGTTCCTTCGTTTTCTAAGATGTTAGTTTCTCTTTTCTTGGTTGTTTCTTGATTGTTTTGCACGGTTACAACTTGCCAGCTTGCAGCTTTCTAGTGCGTATACTGAAGTGCGCTTCTTTGCTCTACCTAGATTATTTTTGTTTGTGTCGTGTGCCTTATATTGAACCTAATTGTGGTATCACTATTCTTAACTTTTGTACATGCTTTGCTTCATTGGAATCCAAGATTAGGGTGATCATCTAATCTGATGTTGTGTGGTGATTCATTCACGATTCATCCCATCCAGTCTATAGGAGAAAATGTAATGGTCTGGTCAAATTTTTGTAGTTGTTTCTTTACAGCGCATAATGATACAGGGTCGTCCGATTTTCTCGACGTAAGATTGGATACTCACGTACCCTCTCTTGAATCGTAACGATTCTTCGTTGCTAATGCAAGAGCGAACACTTTTTAACTCGCAAGATCACACACGTTGGACTTCACGACCACCAAGGAAAGCCCTATTGTGCTCCCAATTCACAGTGGAAAGGTTGAACGATCTCAATTTGCAAAAACTCACAAATTTTTCTATTGAATTTGTTTGGCTAACCAAAACTCAATGCAAAGTTGTTCATCTCCATTATCTAGTCGTCCTTTACATGAGAAGGAGGTGCCGTCATATATATGGCCGCACCTGTTATGAATATTGTGTGTATATTCATGTGACCCAAAGGGCAATATATATAGGGAGTACAAGAGGATATACAGAGGAATATACCATATACCATATACCATATATATATATATATATATAAGGAAACCAAGGCATATAAGGAAACGAATAACAATTCTATTCTATTCTTAACACCCCCTAAACTCATGGTGGATCACACATGCTGAGTTTGGAGAGAAAATACAAATTTGTACTCTAGTTTGTGGCTTCGTGAAGAAGTCAACAAGATGTAACTCTGATGGCACAAACTGTAGAGCAAGTACTCACTCCTGCACCTGCGAGCGAGTGTATGAAGTATCCACACAACCAAGATCAGTAAGCTATCCCACCGAAAGAATCTACATGGTAAGCTGGGGAACATGAGAAACAACTGTAACAGAAAAGCCAGTGGACAAAAGAATGCCCTGACAGTTGACAAACAAGGAATTACCGTCAGCTGTCTGAACAGAGATAGAAAAATCAAGAGGTCCTACTGAAATGAGAGATGTGGAATCCGATGTCATGTGAAAAGAGGCACCAGAATCTAGAACCCAAGAGTTAACTGGAGGAGACGTTTGAGCTAGACTAACAGAAACCGCTGACCTGTGTGAGAGCTACTGAAGTAGAGCCTAGCAGAGCTGCTGAATAGAGTCACCTTTTTGAGCAGAAACTGATGAGCTGGTCTGTCCTCCTGTGAAGGAAGGGCCTCCCTGCCCCCCTTTGGTCGCCCACCCCACATGTCTTGTTCCGTTTTTACCGCACCGCACAACTCTGGTAATCATACCCAAAGTCTTGCAGTAGTTGCACTGAACTCTAATTGGTGCAAAAATAGGAGCGAAGATAGGCACTTAGAGGGAGGCTGTAGTCGAAACAGATATCATTGTCATAGTCGAAGAAGGGGCAACAAGCAAGTTGGAACAGACTATGCTGCTAACCCGAGATGAAATAAGCACAATTGGAATAGACTGTGTTGCTAACCCGAGACGAAACTCTTTAGCACGAAGCGTCGAAAGGGCCTCTATAAAGGTCGACCACGGAGAGTAGCTCAGCAGCTGAGCTTTGACAAGCTCAAACACTGGGCGAAGGTGGCAGATGAAGTCATAAAGGCAAAGGCGATCATGATCTGCCTTCTGCACTTTATGACACTCCTGACAAAGTGGAGAGGCCAGCTCATCTAGCTGGCCCTAGAGACTTGCCAGGGCCCGAAAGAAGTCATCAACAGAAGAATCTCCCTAGTGAAGCGTCCCCAACTCACACTGAAGCGAAAAGAATTGAGCATCACTGCTCTGCTGGTATCGCTCACGCAAGTACTCCCAAATCTGTCTAGTAGACAATAGACCAACAATGTCTGGTTGGATGGAGTCGTTGACGCTGACCACCAAGATGGCACGAACATGGGCCTCGTCAGCACACTAGCGCTCGAAAGTGTCAATGGCATACTAAAAAGCCTCATCAGCAGTATCAGTAGTGTTAGCAACAACCTTTGCCTCCTTCTTGGTAGCATCATCTGCTGCAGGAGGTGCAGAAGTAGACTGCCTAGGAGGAAGCTGAACTGGCGGTGGGGGAGAAGGGTGTGCACCAGTGACATGTCCTCAAAGGCGAAGACCATCAAGTGTGATCTCCATGAGAGAATACCATAACCTGTAGTTCATCTCATGGAGTTTTGTTCCCAAGAACGGGATCTCAGCAAATGGAATGGAAGCCATTGATAGGCGGCGTTGACAGCGCAGTGACCAAGGCAACGAAGTCTAACAAGCAGCGCTGGATGGCTCGGTGGTTAGATCAACGTTATTTTTTCTTCTTTTCTTTCTTTTTTCTTTTTTTCTTTTTCTTTTCTTTTTTTGCTATTACAAAACAGAATGAGAAGCTCAAAGCTTCTCAAACCACCAGTGGCCAACTCGGCTTAGCTTGGACAACGAGCAGGTGGACGGTGGATCGGGTGGCTGACGGAGCAGTGGTCGGTGGAGTGGCGGCCGATAGAGCAGGCAGCCGGCGGCTCAAGGGCGACATGTGGGCAGACAACGGCGAAGCAGCCGTCAGCAAAGTGGTAGCCGATAGCTCATGAAACAGAGACGGCTTCGATCGGGTGACGACGACGACGGATAGGTAGCGCCGGATCTGGTGAGCAGCGCCGGATCGAGTGGGTAGCGCTGGATCGGGTGAAGACGACGGTGGCCTGGGAAATGACTGTGGCGGCGGCGGCGGCGGCCTGGGGAGTGTCGAAGGCAATGGAAGAACAAGGTCAGAGCACTCGCTCTAATACCATGTTATGAATATTGTGTGTATATTTATGAGGCCCAAAGGGCAAAATATATAGAGAGTACAAGAGAATATACAGATAAAGAAACCAAGACATATAAGGAAATGAATAACAATCATATTCTATCCTTAACAGCACCAACCTCATGCACATGCATGCAATGGGCCTAAGGCCTTAAATGTTTTGGACAGGAGAATCTAAGTGGCTTCCCTTGATCCGAATCAAGACTCTGTAATTGATCTCTAGTTGGTTCAGTTTTAAGAACTGAAAATGGGTATATGACCGAGCCAAAGTTGACCTCAGTCGGCAAATACAACACGCATGCCATGTGCTGGATTTTCCGTTGGACTCTAAGATTCTAAGATGGTGATTATTTGGGCTTATTTTTAATGACTTATGGCTGAAAAGCATTGTAGCTGGCTGAAAAATACTGTAGCTGACATAGGCTTATTTAGCATATAAAAATATGTTAGCCCATTACATATAATACAAACAAATACGGGAAAAAAAGAACCGGCGAAAAAGCTCAATAAAAACCAAAAGTTCAGAAAAAAAGCAAAATTTATAAATAGTGAAAAATAAGGCGGAAGCTAAAAGCTGAAGCTCAACCGATCACCCCCTAAATGCCATGTTCTTTGACATGATGGACAAAGCACCTTGGCTCCCTGGTCTTCATATGTTGGTCAGCACAAGTAACGCCTCTGCATGTGGCGTGGCTTGGCTCCATTTTGGCTTGATATGCAAGCAGCCATGAGCCCATCATTAATGGGCCTGTTTTTTTGGGCTTTTGAAATCAGATTTTAACTTCTGCTACAGTATCTAACTTTCAAACGGAGTATTTTCTTAAGATGGTGTCTACAAGTTAAACAATCTACACGTTAAAAGCCTAACATCTGTACTAGCCAAAATCGCAAGTGAGTATCAGTCTCTCCGTAATTCGTACCGTAAACAACTAAAATTCAAAAATTTCAGCCAAAAGTCATAAGCCGCAGTCGAAAAGAACAGGCCAAATACTCATGTAAACTTTGCTGCCATGCAGATGGGCTTGATTGCTTTTTTCTTTCCTCTTTATGGACTGGTTCTTGATGTGTCAACTATAGATAAGACCATAAGATTATTCATTACATGACCCCGTTGACTGATAAAAATGCACGTACATGTCTACCAATAGCATGGTATTATATGTTGCATGCCACATGTGCCAGGAAAAGTACACCATGTAAGCAACAATTAAATCATAGATGAGTTCTTTTGAAATGCGATTTATGGTTAAAAATTTTGAATTCTAGACTGTTCGTGAGAGACAGTATATAAAGAAAAATAATTACATGTGATTTTATCTGGTATAGCTGAACGTGGTACAGTTTGTACTATAATCTACCTATAGACTTCGCCTTTAAAAATATACTATATAAAAATTAGATATTGTAGCATAAACAAAAAGCTTTAATCCATAAGTGCTGCCGAACTGAGCCATTACACACCCAAATTCTTCATCCATAAAAGAACCTTATTATTTTATTGCAAGCTGCATTGTTCCAAATGCAGATACAATATAGTAGGGTCCTTCTGGAACACAACAAAGGAAAAATATAGAAATATGAAAATGTAGGAAATAGATGGCATGGATAATGGAATACCACACGACATGAGAATATAGTAATGAGTTGAAACGGTTGGGAGATAGATGAGTTGGTGAAATAGATTAGGTACTATGATAAGGATGACTGGAAAGACGTTATAAGTTAATCATCATCAAGTCAAGGTTCGAGAAGAAGAGATGATCATCATGAGTTAATGAGCATTAAGTCAAGATCTTGAAGAGCAGGTGATCGTAAGTCAAGGACTTGGACTTGGAGATAAAATGTTTGTCATTGATTTTTAAGAGGATGCATAAGGCAAAGCATAACTAGCATAAGCTAATGATATGTTCCTAGTTTTTCACCGGTCTTATGTTTGGTTAGGAGATCGGATTACTAGTATAAGTTATCATACTATTAAGAGGGGTTTTGACTAGTAGCTTGAGTATGTCATGTGTTGATGTCTCATTTAGTTTACTTTAGCTCTCTGTAGCATGATACTATCGTTTGCAAATGTGGTTTGTAAATAGTTGAGACTCGTGCTGTCATGTATAATCCTTATAATATATGACTTAAAGTTTGCGAATGTATTTTTACAAATAGTTTGAGTCTATGTTCCTAATCCTTGTGGCATGATTCTAAAGTGTGCTAATGTATTTTGCAACTTGCTGTGAATTATGTTTTGACTTTTGTTTGCATGATACTATAATTTACGAATGTGTTTTGCAAATTAATTGAAATATATGCATCTTGACCTTGCTGATCTTAACACACCGATCTGACTGGTGCTGGTGGTCTAACCAGCCATGAGTTGGCTCATCTATGTGAGTGGTTTGATCGGCCATGTGATATGACTAGGCATGTGTTGCTGGTAGTATTTTTTCAAAGAAAATTAATGGAAGTTGGTCTGGGATCTGACCACCCTTTGTGGCAGTCTGATTAGCATGAACGGTCAGATCGATCCTTCTATGGGTGGTCTAACTGGCAGCGCTGGTAACAATTAGTTTTCTAGCCGTTGGAGAGGAGGCAGTAGTACCGGCTATTAGTTGATGGTAGTATCGGTCTTAGGCTATTTTTCCTGAATTCTTGCTTCAATGGCTAGTGTTGTAGGGGTGGCCCCCACCTAAGCCCAGTAGGCCTGTTAGGTCCGAAATAGGACACGTGTAATGACATAAGAGCCCCCGAGGGGAATACTCATGTATAAGGGTATAACTGTACAAGCACTCCCCATTTGGGTATATATGTGTGGCATAGGCCACGGGGAGAAAGAAGAGGCCGTTCATTTACTCAACTCTCTACTACTACACACACTCTCTCTGTTTGGTCTGTAACCACAACAGTTGGCGCCGTCCGTGGGGAGGACAGGAACAAGCCTCCAGATCTGAAGGAGGATGGCACCAAGGAAAGCTTCACCGTCGGCGGCGAAGAAGAAGGCGGAAGCGGCGAGGTCTCGCGTCAGCACTGGGGCTTCGGCTCTAGCAGCCGCAGGTACGAGCGGTGGTGCAGGTGCGACAGTGAACCCCGCCACCGACGCGACGACCGACCCCACCAGCACCACCCCGACGACCAACCCCGGCGATGGCAACGCAGGCACATCCGTTTTTTCACCCAGCGCAGAAGCGGTGAACGGCCCCAGCGGCGACGCGAACCTCGTCGCCGACTCCAGGGCCCTCCGCGACAACGCGGCGGGCAGCCTGGGCGAGCAGGCCGTGATCACCGCCGTACCGGCAGCGCCGCCAAGCGCACCGATGGCCCCAGCCACGCCCGCGGTGGAGGCCACCCTGCTGGCGGCCCTTAGCGCGTTTCAGTGGGAGCTAACAGACCTCCGCGGAGCTGTGCGGGACATGCAAGAGGCTCGGAGGCGGGGTGGAAAAAAAGCTCGTTAGTGGGCTCGTTGGCTCGGTT
Organism: Dendrocalamus sinicus; assembly: GCA_036346575.1. Classification (NCBI taxonomy): domain Eukaryota; kingdom Viridiplantae; phylum Streptophyta; class Magnoliopsida; order Poales; family Poaceae; genus Dendrocalamus; species Dendrocalamus sinicus. The sequence continues at coordinate 56,649,403 of CM070642.1, read as the reverse complement.
CAAAATTGCTTCAATTATACTTGTTAATTGGTTAAACATTAAAATGAGTTGATTTCAAATGAATTTGAATTTTGCTCAAGCTCGGCTCGGCTCGTTAGCTCGTTTCTAAAAATACTTTTAAATTATCCGTAAAATGATATTAAATCAAAATATACCAATTTTAGAAAAAGCTCGATAAGACGAGCAGTTGGCTCGATATCCACCCCTACTCGGAGCCAACCCCCCCGCCAAGTCTTTGTGCATGTGTAGCACTTGGTGGTGGATTTCATATCCATTGAGTTTTGGCACTTAATTCATTCAAGTGAATGTCTCCAACTTGCTATTCTTGAATATTCCTGACTTCTAGACGGCTTAGAGGAGTTGAGCTGATGATCTTCTCAAGAAGCTTGTGAGAAGACCCAATGTGTTGCGAGTGGTGTGGTGCTCGTCATCTTCATCTCTGGGGGTGGAGGAAGAGCAACGATAGTGGAATTGAGGTGCTTGGCTTAATTCATAGAGCCGATACAATTCGTTTTGGCTTACCTTAATGTGAATTAGGAAAAATCGGAAAGTTTTCAAACATTACGGTAAAACATCATGCATAAATTATATTTTGCTTCCTTGTGCTTATATACATTCTTGCAATTTATATTACTAAAATTAATTTGATTGCTTGTCACCATAGGAGTGCAAACCTTAACCTAGTTGTAGTTTGTTGGACTTATTTGAAACTAGATGTTTTAGGCCGTAATTGAGCAAAACCGATTTGATTTACGTTTTCGCATCTTAAACTCGGTTTAGCTAGAGAACTTGTAAAAACACTTATCCAACCCTCCCTAGTCGGGCTTTTTGATCTTACAACCACCTCAACCCTCGCTCCCACCTCCGCCCGCCACTGTCGCTCCTCCTCCCTTGGCCCCGCCAGCGCCGCCCCTCCCTCCTTGGCCCTGTTGGTGCCACTCCTACCAGTTACCTCCACCGCTGCTCCTACCTCACCTCCGTTTTGGCCCCGCCGACACTGCCCAACGAATTTGGTCTGTTTTCCTTTTGTTTTCCATTTTTTATTTAAATTTCTTCTTTGTTTTTCTCCATGTCCATTTAATCCTTTTTAATTTTCACCATTTTTCTTTTTTCCTCTTCTAAATCATCTCAGCCAAAAACGAAAAGCTGAATTGAACACATCTACTTTTATATGTGGCTTCTTCCAATCGATGCTATTTTAGCTAAAAGCCAATAGTTGCAACTGAATCAAATAGGGCCTAACAGTAAAAGCAATGGATGTGAAGCAGAGGATGCGCTTGTTGGCTAAGAGACCACATTACACTGGTTAAGAGGTATGAGGCTTCGTCAGCTAAGTTGAACTGAAGCAATTTTTTCTCCTGAGTTTACCCAAGAGAACATGCATTGAAAATGACTTTAGCTTAGGCTATTCCAAACAGCTTCTGGTTTCAGAAGTAAAAAATTATTTGGAACGTGTTGGCTTCTTAACGTGGTTTTTTTGTATTATCTATAGTTATATAACGGTATTTTTTTTATTTATTTTTGTTAAATTGAATACCTTAGAAAAAAATTAATAGCCGCTATAGTGTCATTTCAGAAAAAAAAAACAAAAACACTTTTGAAAATGGCCTTAATCACCTTTGGTAACTTCAAAATTCTCTGCCCTAAGTTCTAAACTCCACTGCCACAGTTAAGCCCTGTTTGAAACGCGCATGAAAGTTCACCGTAGTTTAACAGAAAGTAGTTTAGTTTAACTCGTGACACAGTGACACTTGCCCTCACTGGCACTACAGGGTTCGTACTTCCAGTCAGTCCCAGTCACACACGTCTGACGAGCCTGATCCGTCCTTCCAGCACCTGACGCGACCAGCAATCCCCCACCGCGCGAGTGACTTCCACGGCACGAGAACGCCCGCCGAGTCGTACTCGTACGTGCCTCTCTCCAAACGATCCCCACGCCGAGCGTTTTGACACTCTGACCCCCAGAAAAACCCAGCAGCTCATCTCACGGGTCGGTTGCACGGACGATACGTCGCGCGGCGCATCCGCCGAGACGTCGCCGCTACGACCCAGCGGTAGCTGCTCCACGCGCGATTCTCCCACGGTTTCTCGCGAGGCTCTCGCGTCCGCAAGGGAGGCCGACGACGCACGAAGACGTGCTCTTTTACATTGCGATCCAGAAATTATCGCGCAATGCATACCATACCCTCTGAGCGAGCAGCGCGAGGGCTCGCGCGTAATTTCGTAACGCTGCAGGGGCGAGCGCACGAACCGTGCCGCGCTTTTTTTTTGCTTCGGCACGGCACGGCAGGCAGCCGCTGCGACTGCGAGTGCTAGTCCACGGACTGCCGAGCACCGCCCCCGGAAAAGATTCCATTTTTTTTCGCCCTTCGAAAGCTTTGCCTCCTCCTCCGCTCAATTCGAACGCCCCGATCGCTCGCGCCGTCGCCGAATCCCCAGATCCCCACTTCCTCCCCCTCCCACCGCCTCCAATTCGAAGCAATTCTAGGGTTTCCACCCCTCGGGCTCCCCCAAATTAGGGTTTCCATTCGGCCTGTCGGAGCTGCGGTGGGTGTTGCGTTTCCGGGCGATTGGGGCCGGGGAAGAGCGCGAGGTGCTGAGAGCTGGGGTTTGGGTTTTCGGCGCAGAGATGGGATAAAGTTTGGGAAGGTCGGAGCTTGCTCGGGGTGCTTGCGTGGCTGTGGAGCTTCGGTGAAGTTAGGGTTTGGTAGTTTGGTGGTGTGTGTGAGGAGGGGAGCCGGAAATGTTCTACTCGCAGTTCATCTTGGCCAAGAAGGGCCCCCTCGGGACCATATGGATTGCTGCGCACTTGGAGCGGAAGCTGCGCAAGAACCAGGTCGCAGATACGGATATCGGCGTCTCTGTAGGTGGGTGACCTTTTCTGTTTCAGAAGCTTTTTCGGACCTAGGCTTTGTATTGTGTAATTTAGCTTGTGCCTGTCATGACTTATGAGCTGACATGCAGAGTGGTAATGTTGTTTTGCGAACGCTCGTTGGTGTGCTACAGTTGTAAAACAAATTCCAACTTTAGCTTATTTATGGTTTTGCTGTATGCCTACTCCTTAGTTATTGCTAGTGGATTAATAAAATGGTTTAGCCTTTTCGGGTTGGTCCTAAAAAATTTCTAGTTTTTGCTAGCAGTTCTTTTTCCTAGTATGCCAGTGAGCTGGTTATTCTTTTGTTTAATGTACACAGTACACATATGCTTGATTATCACTTCCATAATAGCTGAAACATCATTTCGTGTATTAGCATGATGTCTAACTCCCTGCTTCTGTCATAACAGTAAAAGTTTCAACCTTTTCGTGTTGTATGGCTTGTTAGTGTTAAAAGTTCCAACCTTTTTTGTTTACTGTCAGTAGAGTTGTAAAAGTTCTCATGCTTTTAGAGGTTTTTTTTTTGTGGTTCTTGTGTTTTATTGCTTTTTGGGGGGTAAAGAAAACACTGACTTGGTCCTCAATATTCACTAATCAATGGTCACTAGCTTTTTATGTTTTACCGCAACTATCCTTATCATCACAAGTGAAGCTGCAAAGTCAATCATAATGGCAAATAAAGCTTATTAGATCGAGAATTTTTTCAGCTTCCTCTGTTTAGATTGTGTCTAACATCTATGACCTAAGGAAAATAGCTCACCTTTCAAGTTAGACTACTCCTTGACTAGATTTCATCTTTTTTGTATATGATTATCACTGCAATACCAGTAGAGAGGGAGGACCTTTTGTAGTTATTGTGTTATTAATATTATTATACACAATCAAGACAGCTCAAATCTTGGCTTAAGAGGAGAATAATTCAATAGCTCTATGGGGGATTTGGATAAACATAGGTAGCATAGGATTTGCAGAGATGTAGACACAAGTGTAGCATCTTATTTGATTTTATGCCTGATGCTGCCTAGCTGTCTTACTTAGATTGCATGCATTTATGTTACATGTAATGAATAGCAGCACTGTACGATGCATGTGGTACCGAAAGGCTCTACGACAGAATGTTATAATTCAGTGGAACAGGAGAATGGACATATACCTTTTCTAGTGGCATGGTCATGCAATGTTGTAACCACTTGGTTAAGGCTCTGTGGTATTAGCCATCAACTCATGCGCCTGCATGACTAGAATTGAATGCATATTTTGGATAAGTGTACCTTTTTTTCACAGTAAACAAGTGGTTACATAACAAAAACCACCTATTCACATATCATGTTTGAAAACATGCACATTTTTTTCACATCCTCCCTCTCAATTTGAACAATCACGAACAGTTTGTTTTATTTCTCTTGAGATGGATAATTTCTTTTCTTCCTTTCTTGTATATGTATTTAAAAGGAAGTGTAAAGTGGGATGGAAGACTTCCAGTAAATGTGCAATGGTAGTCGCCGGCACATTTAATAATCATTTTCAACATACAATCCTGTAGTGAAATCAGTTTACTAATAATTAATATAAAGAAAAAGGAACAGAAGGAACTTGTTCTAAACTCAGACAAAGAACAGGGAGATGATGTTTTGCAAACAAAATTCAATGGATGGAAGGTTAAGGAGCTGAAGAGTAAGGGCACTGTTACACCTACTAAATTATTGCTTCGAAGCCAAAAAATCACAGAAGCATTGTTTAGATATGTTTCAAGTTATCTTCAGGTGTATATGAGGAATATCATGAGCTGCCATTCACAACTGTATTATGGTTGTGAGTTATGAGTAATGATTGGATTATGTCTCAGTGATTGTCAAATCTTGATATTGATCTTTTATGTTAATCAAACCGTGCGAAGTGGTATGCCCAATTAAATAATACCCAGATTAACTTTCTTCATGTGAACCACCCTACTGCTAAAATAAAAAAGGTGATGCTTCCAAATATAGACAACATTAACGCTCTGAAGAGGTACCAACTAATCCATCTCATATTCTCATTATCTTTTTAAAGTGTAACATAACATTTACCACATGATGCACTGTATTATGAGGAACCTTGGAGTTGAATCGATTAGGAAGTGATGATGCATTGTATTACGAGGAACCTTGGATTTTACCAGTTAGGCAGTGAAGCGGACACATGAAAACTCCATCTAGCTGAGTGCTGTGCAGCAAGCCTGAAAAACTTGTTTGGTTTCTTTTCCCAATTGTTTTCAGGTAGCATCGGGCTATGATGGTAAAGATTTTGAGGCAACCAAAAGCAATATTATTTCGATTTCCATACACCATCTTATATTGTGTATTAAATCTTGCCATGCATAGATTGATGGGTCCACCAGCCTATCACTTCACAACTCATTCCATGTTCTATTTAAGAGACATGGAGCCATGGAATTTCTCAAAGCAAATCACATGCATGTTTCTTAGTTCTTAATTCGAAGATTTTGTAAAAAAATCAGCCTACATAAGTGTACGTAACATACTAAGTTGTTAATTAGAGCCATAAACCAGTGTAAGCTATAAGGTTCAATGTCATGAGGGCATGAATTATATTTTGGGCAAAGAAAATGTATTTTGTTCACATACGAAAAAATGCAAGTAAATGTCATGATTGGGGTCTATTCAGCGGATTGTTATTATCTTTTCATTTTGTTCCTACCAATTTGGGATTTTGTATTATTCTTTTGCACAATTACTGTGGAAATTTTTAGCTATTTGCGGTCCTATTTTTATGACTAGTATTGGTTTTCCTATCTCTTTTCTTATTACCAGCACAGGAATTTCAGGAGAGCTTGCTTGTGTGCATGCGCATGCATGTATATGTCTGGGGGATTTCCAATTATCATTACAATAAAACAAAAAGGCAACAATGATAGGCCTACCTTCCTCTAAAGAAAAAGGAATTTTATGTGTTGTTAGTTTATCTTTCTGTTCTCGTGAGTATTCTACTATATCACTAGTCGAGCGGTGTGGTACACATGAGGATGCTTTTGGCCTTATGTGGCCCGCTACGTTTCCAGCGTGTTGTGCAGTAGGCTGTCCTTTTGTTCTGTTACCATCCTGCTCCATAAATTGATGTACCCCTGACTAGCATGTGCCACAGTTACTGATTACAAAACACTAGCATAGCATCATTGAGCAAGAACATCAGCTTAGACAGTTAATTGGTGAAAACATTCATCTTGATTTTTTCCCAAGAAATGGAAATAAAGATGTCTTACATGGATTTAATATTTCTAAATAGTCAACAGTTTGGTAGGTAATACAAGGGGAAAGGTTTCATTACATCATGAACTCATAATTTAGAGCAGTTGATGCCTGGTACATTGCTTTCTTCAAGAAACTTGTAGAGCATATTGTTACTATATAACTATGTGAGTCAGGTGGACAGTGCAACCCACTATCCATCACTAAAACACATCACTAAAACAATCTTTCTGGCAATTCAAAGAATTTTATAATGGAAATGCTGTTTTCCCCTAATATTTCTCATCACTGTCATATGTTCTCTTTCATATTGAGCTGAGTACTAATCATGATTTTTCCTGCAGATTCAATTATATTCCCTGAGGTTCCCATTGCACTGCGGTTATCAAGCCATCTTATGTTAGGTGTGGTCAGAATCTATTCTCGGAAGGTGAACTACCTATTCCATGATTGCAGTGAAGCTTTGCTGAAGATAAAACAAGCCTTTAGGTCCACTGCTGTTGATCTTCCCCCTGAAGAATCAACTGCTCCGTATCATTCTATAACACTTCCTGAGACATTCCATCTCGATGATTTTGAATTGCCAGAGACTGCACTTCAGGGGTAAGGTCACAACTCTTGTTGTGTAAGGTCATTATTTAAAAATTTGCTCTTCAGTTTTCTAAGGATTTTCCACCATGATCCAGCGACATTGATCATCATGTAAGCACAAAAGAACAGATCACCTTGCAAGACAACCCGGAGAGAACAGGATATTCAACATCCCAATTTGGCTTAGATGGTTGGTCCTTTCTGTGTGCACATCTTCTATTTTTCAAATTTTGAAGTCAGCCGTTTAACCATGTTAAGCATATCTAAATATACAGAAAGATTTGGTGATGGCAATTCTTCACATCTTGGTTTGGATTTGGAGGAGGTAATTTTAACTTATTTAACTTTTCTCTGTATATCTCTTGCAAATTTCTGTGGCCTGCATCTTGCATTATCTTATCTCTACTGTCAAGATTTAAGATTCCTTTATATCTTCTTGAATGAGGTATTTCCTATGTTATTGTAGAGATAAAATTTTCCCAAAAAAATCGCATTAATAGTGCATTATTCTTGCACTACGAATATGGATTAGAATATAATGATGGGAACACACAGATAACGCCGAAGAAAACTCATTTAGTGCTGCGTAAGAAAATTTTAGAGTGTGGACATTGGACAATGGTAGTGAGTGTCATGCACTGATTTCTAGTTGAACTTGTTTGTACTTTTAGTCTTGGAGTTGTATTTGGTGGTAATTTACATGTTAGACTTGTTAATTCATTGAAAATGAGGTGACATGTTGTTTATATACGTTGTAGACTGAAGAAAGCCCTATATTTCCTGTTATTCTATCATTGTTTATCTCCTATCTCTTAATAAAAGAGCAGGAATCATTTAAAGCAGCGTGTCCTGTAAAAATGTAAGTTGGTGAAAATTCTGTGAAAATCAAACTTAGAAGTTCTAAAAAAATATGAGATGTAGGGGAGGGTATGATCTATATGTCTGCACAATTTTAAGATCAAACTCAAATCGTATTTGTGAATATAACCTCCCCTACACCTTGTAATTTCTTTAGAATTTTTAGAAACCTTTAAGTTTGGTGAAATTGTAAATTTTCACTAAATTCACATCTTCGCCTGATATTTCACCACCATAGTGTCAACATTAAAGGCTCTACTCTCTTCAAGAGCTGATTTTATTTATTTTGTCCTCAGGAATTAATGCTGAACAAGGATCACTCAACTCAACTTGAGTCTGATGATGGGTAAAATGACTAAAATCGCATCATTTATCTTTTGAACACTATTGTTATTGGAGTCTTTTGGAAATTTGATCTATTTTATCTTTTCTGGCTGCAATGATCTGTATCTTTGCTCGCATCCAATCGGTTAAATTTTGTGGTTCTCTAGAAGCGAGTTTTAAGTTTGTCCAGGCTGTTTTATGTTTTGATTTTAATTTCTAACCTTGTATTGTAAACTTGGACTGATACTGTCAGAAGACCAGTTACTAGCTTCTGCTGGTAGAAGCCTCTGCTGGTAGAGGTCCAGGTGTCCATATATATTAACTGTTTGCATACTGGGTTAAAACACTCATCGATTTGTTACTCATTTCATAAGAGCACTAATTTGTTGCCATGTCATTTTTAAAATGATGGTGCCTTGCCCTTTTTTTTACTAGAAGGTGCCTTGCATTTTGCCCTTTTAATCATATTTTGCTACGTTTACATTGCTTGTGTATTTCTTCTTTTGCCCCTCTCCAGCATTATCATTGCCTTGCATTTTGCCCTTTTAATCATATTTTGCTACGTTTACATTGCTTGTGTATTTCTTCTTTTGCCCCTCTCCAGCATTATCATTCAAGGCAGATCATCAGTTCATCCTACTGATATGGACATTGATGACAACCCAATTAAAGATGAAAGCGCTGAAGGATACAGCAACATGGATGATGGACCTTCTAGTCACAACAAACTAAATCCATTGAATGCAGATGATCTAGTAGGAAACAGTGTTCCTAACTGGACTGGTTACAATGTGCAGACCCCTGATTTGAATGATATGCTATTGCACAATGAAGGTAATGCAGGGCCATCGGCTTCATACTATCAGCCTAGTCCCTTTCCTTGTGATGAACCTACATCACCAGAGTTTGTAAGCGCTCAGGCCCCGGCTACACCTGGCTTAATGGAAGAGACAGTTCCTTCCAGAGTGCATGAAAGTCCTGTTCTGAGTCCACAGCGAAAAGCTTCACCATCAAGCAATGATGAAACTGCAAAGGCTGACAATTCTGTTGCTCCACCCTCAGATTTTCTTCATTCAGCCGCAGCTAATGCTAATGATGTTATGGGTGTTGAGACGACTGAACTTCGATTGGCTAAGCCTGTGCAAGTTGAGTCTTCTGGTGCTGTACAGGAGATTGCAACTGAGGATTTGCCACCCCAAGTTCAAACCTCAAACCTGGAAGCTACCGTGGATAAGTCGGTGATAAATACTGCTAATATAGCTGCGTCAGGTGAAACAGTAGATTTTAAAGCATCCATGGAAGGTGTACCCTTGGTTGAAAATGATGGTTCTACCGAACCATTTGTGATAGAGAATCCAACACAGTTTAATGAAGGATCAGTTGATGTGCAAGGTAAAGTTGACTTATCTTTGCTAGTTTAGTTTTTTTTCCTCAAGTCATGGTGACTGACAAATTTCGAGATCATCTGATTATTTCTTTTTCCTTTTTTTTTTGGCAGGGGACAATCTGCATGGATCTAATGCAATGATAGCAAGTGCAGATTTCCAACAGAATATAGAAGCAATTCCACAAGAATTGGCATCTAATGATAGACCAAATGACCTATCAGCCTCAGAATTTCCAGAACGTGAGAAAATGCTGTCAGCTCCAGATGTTGAATTCTACCACCCAAATGACTTGGGGCAGATAACTGCAGAAAAAGGATTCACTGAATCCGATGGAAGTAACAAAATAGGTAGTCTTACCAGCAGAAAAAGACACTTGGAGGATAGCTTACCAGCTCCAGAAAGTGGGGCTACTGAAAGGTTATCTAGCAGACCGCGTGGTAATAGAACTACTGATATTATTCCTGATGACGATGATTTACTGGCATCTATTTTAGGTACATATGACTTTATCCACAACATGTCTGTTGCCTGGCTTTTGCTGCATTATCTAATTACACGACCTTGTATTAGTTGGTAGAAGGACCCCTGGATTGAGGCTTGGTTCAACACCACTACCACCTAAGGCATCATCTCTGAAGCGCCCGAGGTTGGCATCGAAGACCGCTACGCCCAAGAGAAAAGTGCAAACGGATGATGCCATGGTTATACATGCTGAGTATGTATATGTTTCATAGCTTCCAAACGAGCTTGGTGGTGGAAACCATGTGACTTTTTCCTTAATGTATCACTGTGTTCTTGAAATTTTACTGTCACCTTTCCTCCTGATCAGGAATAAATAGGATAATAGTGCCCTGGATCCTTAGTTCCTTGACTAAGCAGCTAATAGCTATACTGCTATAGTACAAACATAGAGCATTTTTAGTGAAATACCATGGTTTCCATCTTAATGTGCTTACTTAAGTGTAATGTTGTTACCTGTCCATTCTCGTATATTCTTTTCACCACTGCAATGAACTTGTTTGTAGAAATTTTGCGAGTTTCTCTTTCTAAAGAAGAAAACACCGCAGTTTCCTTGAAGATTTGCTTTTTTGTGGTATTTCCTGGTCTTGGACGAATAGGGTAATTCGTGGTCCTAATTTTACTCCCTCTACTTAATCATTTCCTTTTGAGCCCCCTCTGGTAAGAGTGTAGGACATTGCTAAGAAAAGAAAACTCTGCAAGCTTTTGAGAGTATTAGTGCAAACTATACTTGCCAAGCTAGTGTACCTTTAGAAGTGTGCTATTGTTGTCTGTCTTTATTGTACTATTGTTCTTCATTGTACAGTTCCATTCTAAGTTCTGTATAATGTATACACTCATTGATATCTATATCTAGAAACCGGATTGCAGACTATTTGTCCAAATTATCTTCTAGTGTGAGCTTGCTTACTTACACTGCCTCTTCCCTTCTCCAGCACCATTAGGCAGCAGTTGATTAGTACTGAGGATATACGACGCATTCGCAAAAAGGCTCCATGTACCCGTTCTGAAATATGGATGATCGAGAAGGGTTCACTGGAAAACGATATATTCCATGAGCCCGTCTTTTCCTGTAAGTTCTCTGAATTAGTAAGTTGTCTTTGATTTTCTGTTTCCTCTTTGCACATCAATATTAAATTCAAATAGGAAAGAACTGAAACAGAAATGAATTAGTTTAGGTATCTGAGCATGACTAGTGGCTATGGTGGTGATTAGTTCCATGCTCTCAAATTTTACTCATGGATGTTTCTGTATCCCAACTAGGCATATGCAAGGAGCTAAACGAATTACACTATCGGACCTATGAGACTGTTGCTCACGTCACTGTTCAGAACATGGAACCACAAGGGTGCCTAGACATGTCTGAAGCTATCGAAGCAGATAGCAACTATGTTGCCTCTGGTACAAAGGACAGTGCAACTCTTGGTCACCAACTTCATATGGTGCTACCAGGTGCAGATGCTACAGCTGCTTTTGGTTTGCAAATACCATCCGACAAACAGATTAACAATGAATCTGAAGATTTTGTTGGCAACACTGTGTTTGAAGGAGTAACTGAACCTTTGATAGGTAATGAGAAAGAAATTGAACTTGTTGACAAAGCAAATGCCAATACGAGCAACAGTGCTCAAGTCAATACAGTAGATAAGGACCGCCTTCAGGATGTTCCAGCTGATTTGCAGAGGAGTACAGATACTGATACACATCTCTTTGTGCTAAATGACATCACCCCTGGTTCTCCTACTAGGATAACAGATGCTCCAGATGTGATTCTGGATGGCTCCGGCCCAGCTTGTGCACAAACAGTGGATGATGTTAACACGTTTCATAATAAGGTGATGCCCACTTCTGAGATTACCGGGCTGGAATTTACTCAAAATGCCTCTGTTTTTCCTCAACCTACGGAGCATGATAATGTTGTGTCTGCTATGGGAGAAAATTCTGGCTGGCAAGAAAATAACATGGGATCTGTTATGGATCTGGACAACTTGGGCCATGAGTTTGCACTGAAGGAATGCAGTGTAAGTCCATGTAGATGTTTTTACTTGTATACACAGACACTGACCAAATGCTTTGTGTTTCTGTTAATTGCTTAGTGTAGTTTGTTGTTTACTGGGCACTCCCGGCACATCTTGCTATACAAGCACTTGCATTATTTGTTTGAATTGTCAATAAGGCCATATTATAATCGGTATTCTGCTTAAATTACAGGATTTTGGCAGTGCGATTCATGGTGTTGATACAGGTAATCCTTCTGTTCTGATAAAAAGCATGAACTTGTGTTCTAATGTAGTGTGGATGCATTACAGGCACAGAGCTTTTGTAGATGTTGCAAAAAAATGTACATGCTTCATGACTAGTATTTTTTTGTCTGTTCTTAATTGTATTATGTTATGTAATAAACAAATTTTGTGGACGGGAACTCACACACTCCACTTTTGACTGATCTTATAATACAGCAAGTTTTTCCCAGTCGTACACTTACGATTCCGGTCTTGCGATGTGGGGATTTATTAAGCTTTTATCATAGTACTACCCTCCATTGTTTCAGATTTTCTAAACTATGACGATGAGGTGGACTTTGACGAGGCAAATAATGATGAGCCGAATCCTGATGAATTCCAGTCTCTTGACAACAGTGGTTGGTCTTCTCGTACTAGGTACAGTTGAACTTAGTGTTACTTCCCTCTAAGAGTTTAGCATTCATACTTTGACAGCTTTTTTTGATAGCATGTTGTTACAATGGCTGTGTAGGGGTGTCGCAAGATATCTCAAGACTTTATTGGATGAAGAATCTGGTCTGGGGAGAAAGAGTGTTGCCATTGATCATCTGTTAAGTGGAAAGACACGGAAGGAAGCATCAAGGATGTTCTTCGAGACTTTGGTATGCAAAGAATCTGTAGGCACTTAGAATTGCAAAGATACTATGTCTCAATTTAAGACTGCATTTTACAATTAATATCTTGTACAAACATGCTGCTAGCATCATCTCTTTGGACAATCTTATTCTCTTAACATGAACCAATTTTGTACTTGCTGTCGAACTAGATCTGCAACACTTTTCCGCTGAATTGCTTTGTTTGAACCACATCTCCTGGCATCTACCCATCAGTACTTATGTGCTCTGTTCCCCTCACAGGTTCTGACGACAAAGGACTACATTCATGTGGAGCAACCCAAGCCTTTCGATTTTGTCTGCATTAAGCCAGGACCAAAGCTCCTGAAGTCTGATTTCTAGATGAAAATCAGCTAGCGTGGTGTGATACATACCGATGTCATCATTGTCGTGACCCCCCATTTTTGTTTGTTTGTTCTTAATTTACCCCCTGTAGTATCTGCCGCACTAATCTGTGTTGTCGAGGGTCTAGAAAGATTGTGTTGTACTCCCTCTTGGTCGTTCAGTGTATATATGATTAGCTCTTGTAAAGTTTATTATGCAATGTGATAGCATCAGCTCTAAGTTATTGCTTGTTGTTTCCTTTGAATACTCCTTAAAAATTGTATACCTCTGATTAATACTCTATTTATTTCAAGTTCCTTCTGTTTCACTACTCAGTTCCCTGGATCATCATTCTTGAGAACCACTCCTTTTGCTAGAGGTGGAAAAGGGGGGCTTGAATCTCTGTTTTAGTACAAGTGTATAACCACTGTTTGTTGGGTGACTCCAAATTATAATAAGATGAATAGGACCCATGACAAAGAGAGCAAGCATGTTGCTGCTCTAGTAATCCATCATTTCATAAAGCAACTTTTAACATGGTAGCGTATGCTCTCACTATACCCAGAAAAAGGGTAAGGAGAAGTGGATGCAAGATGGAAAAAGAAATGAGCAAAGCAAAATAGATTAAAAATGTTGGGAGGATGACAAGTAACAGATCATGCCATGCTTGGAACTGTTGACATACCTGGCATTGTAGTTATTTGTTTTAATTTAGCATTTGAATATTTATTTTTGCAAATCTAGTTTTCTCCTTAAGCCCGGCAAGATGTTGGCTGACTGTACAATAATTAATTAGTGGTAATAATATTAATTAGGGCTAATCATAAATATTGATTAATTAGTGCTAATTATGCTTAATTAACACAAAATCGATTATCCTGCAGAGATGCTGCTGCTCGACAACGTTATGTCAAGCCACGGTTGCTCGGCAAGGTCTTTGAACTGTCGAGCTGTGGTTGCTACAGGTATCGTCTGTTTCGTAGCTAGATTTGTAAAATAAACGTTTGAAGGCCAGATTTGAAAAAAAAATGATACTGGCAGATGTGTCAAACAGTTCATGATCTCTGGACGGACGTAGGAAAGCGACCAAAAAGGACGGAGCGCAGGCGCAGCAAAAGTCGGTGCCAAAATTATGTTATCACCATTGCTATAGCTTGTTGGTGATCTTAGGCATAGCTAGTAGCCTAGCCCTCGTAGCGTCCTCGCCGTGCTATCCACCTGAGCGCTTGTCTGGCATGATGTTAGCCTTGTGTGCAGTCATTAAGGGCCTGTTTGGTTGCTTGCATGAGCTGATGCAACTGCATGAGCGTGGCTAGCGCAGAGTAGAAGGTCGCCGATCACGTTTCTCTCGGCTGGCTCGGTTAATTTTTGCATCCGCTTGTGCATGCTCTCACCCCGATGCAGGCAACCAAACACCATCTCCCTGCATGCGCTGGTGCGAGCCACCTCGATGCAGACAACCAAACGGCCCTAGGGGCTGTTTGGTTGCCTGCATGCGGATGGTTCGCACCCGCGTATGCAGAGAGATGGTGTTTGGTTGCCTGCATGGAGGAGAGAGCCTGCACGAATGGATACAAAAAATCAACTGGAGCTAGACTGAGGAGAAACGTGGCTGAGGAGTTTCCCTCCTCAGCCTGATCATGCTCATGCAGCTGCATGAGCACATGCAGACAACCAAACAGCCCCAAGTAACAAACCGAAGTTCAAATTCCATATACTCGTACAAAAGTATAAACCGTATATAAAGTCCTGTATTAAAGTATATTACCTTTCTTTTTTCACCATATTAATATTCTAAACGATCTAATTGATGGATGCAACTTAATATAGTATCAAAACGAAAACTTTTTAAATGCGTCTGGGTGGAGCCTGAAGCCTGGGACGCACGCACGCGGACGACACACACGGGCACAGCCCCTTCCGCGCGCAATCGTCACGGGCGTCGGCGCGTAGCCGCCCATCCATCTCAGCCCGAACGAACTGGCGTGCTGAACGTGCGCGTTTCGCCACGCGCCGCGCGCGTCAGGCGAGCGCCGCGGCCGGCGCCTCCATTTCACACGATCCACGCGCACGAAGTGGCACGTATCACGGTGATTCGGGCGCGTGGTTGGCAAGGCCGACCGGCCGAGCGCTTCGTGTTCCTACGACGTGACAAAAAATTGCCTACGGTCCTACTCCTATCGGCCGGTGCACGACGGTACGTGCTGCTACAGTGTTCTACGAAATGATCAGACGGCTAGGCAGCTCGTAATAATAGGACGGTATCAAGCTTAGCCACGAAATGATCAGACGGCTAGGTAGCTCGTAATAATAGTACGGTCTCAAGCTTAGCCAGCTGCACGAATTGGCGTATCTTGAACCTAACCAGCAGCCACCGCCCTCCACTCAGCGAGTGTCGGCGCATTGATTCCCTTCTCCTTTTTTTTCATTCTGTCCTTGTTCTTTTATTCTGTCTACTGGATGTTTGTTGGTTGATCTTTGTTGAAAACCGTCTGTAGACTACAGTGTTATGCTTCTGCAGTCGGTCACTTCTGAATATTCAGAAGCAACCAGTAGCATTCTGCAAGTTCAGAAGGTTGAACTGGAAATGAAAGGGAAACTTTTAAGTGTTCGCTTAAAGTGGAGAGATCAGATCAGGCATGCAAGTGCAATTTCTGCAATGAAATTTGCTGCCTTTTTCCTCCACGATTTTGCAAGTGTATATATATATGTGTGTAGACATGATTAGACGCAGAAAGCTCAATTGTGAGGTGTACCTAGTTATTTTATTCCGCACGTAAGGCGCACATGGCATGTGATGCTGTTGTACCTTGATGCTGGATGCTGATGCATGATGTACATTGTCCTCATTTCTCTATTATGGCTTCAGAATGATTAAAGAAACCCCAGTGCTGCACCCGGTCCACAGGAGGAGCTACAAGGGCGAGAGCACTGGACTGGCGTAAGCTCTTCAGCTCTGTATTTTATCATGTGGTCGGTCACTTTCCCTTTCCCATACAAGATCACACAACCTGGTCAGAAAATAAGAATTTAAACTTTGCTTTTGCGTCAAATTAGTCTAGTACAGAAATCATCTAGACCCTATTTTGAACGTAGTGCAATGCCAAACAGAGTCAGTGTGTTGCCGTGAAAAGTTTTTTTTTTTGGCGAGGGCCGAAAAGGGAGTTGATCTATAGTTATTCCTTTTTCAATAATCCGAAAGATCAATATTTGACCTTGCCATTTGCCTTTCATGTCATACGATCGACGGAAGATAGATGGGCTGTCTGTACGGCACCTTTTTGTGATCTCAACCCTGAAAACGACTAAGAAACAATAGTTAGGCATGCATGTAATCAAATTTATAAACCCTAAGATAATCCCCAGCGGTTAATGGTCTAATCAAACAAGCAAATCCAGCAAACGAACAACCATGCACGCCCAAATTCCTATGTCGCAACCGCTCGCCCTTCTTTTTTTGTTTTGCTTACAGCGCAAGGGGAGAGGAGACCGGAGAGGGTTTCGGTT
The DNA here is from genome assembly GCA_036346575.1 of Dendrocalamus sinicus. Lineage (NCBI taxonomy): Eukaryota > Viridiplantae > Streptophyta > Magnoliopsida > Poales > Poaceae > Dendrocalamus > Dendrocalamus sinicus. Next base: position 56,632,873 of record CM070642.1, on the reverse strand, counting down.
TCCCGGTCGACATCATGCTCCATGGGCAAAGGACACTTTGTGATAAAAGGGTGCCAACACAAAGGGCTGGCCCAGAAAGTGCTGAATAGATACCAGAATAGTAATCTTCCAATAACAATTGCCTCGTCACTGAATGGTAGTACTCCTATGACTATGATCACAACTATCATTACGCTGTGATCGTTTCAGCTTCTGCTTCTGGCTTTCGGCTTATTTTTCACTATTCATAAATTTCGTCTTTTTCTGAATTTTTGGTTTTTTGTTGAGCTTTTTTGCCAGTTCTTTTTTCCCCGTATTTGTTTGTATTATACGTAATGGGCTAACATATTTTTTATATTTTTAAATTTAATTATGCTAACTAAGCCTCTGTCAGCTACAGTGTTTTTTCAGCCAACTACAGTGCTTTTCGGCCATAAGCCATCAAAAAAGCCCAAATGATCACCACTATAGTTTTTACTAGAGAAAAAAAATCTATATATCACAATAAACTTTGCTCAAAATTCTGTTCAACACCTTGAACTATAAAATCAAATATTTGATCTCCCAAACTTTATAATCCAGTTCGAATAACATCCTGACATAGTTTCAGATAGTGGTATTAGCCGCGTGGTGTAATGAGTAGGTAATTTTACCACGTATAATAACATGTGAGGTCTATAGTGTCTTCTCCCCCAAATCGAAATAGAGGAGAGACTATAGGGGGTAGTGGCCATGGAAGCATGACTGAAAGTTCAATAGGTGAGTAGCTCTTGTAGACCCTACATATCATTTATTCAACTTGGCCAATATGTCATCCTCGTGGTAAAATCGTCTACTTATCACGTTATACGGGCAATATTACCATGCGAAACTGGGTCAGGGTGTTATTTAAATTGTATTACAAAGCTCAGGCGATCAAATGTCTGATTTCATAGTTTAGAATGTTGTATGGACTTTTAAGCAAAGTTTAAGATATTATATGGACTTATTCCTTATTATTATGTACTAGACTTTAGACGATTTGGATCTAAGTATATTAGGTTAGATACGGGGTCAAGTTGAATGGACTAGGCTAGGTTCTTTCTGAACTTATGATTTATGGTTTTTGGTACCAATCCGGTACCCAACTTATTTTTGCAAATGACCCTTTGCTTCCCTCTTTCGCTCCAAAGTCACGGCAGGGGAAGAAAGAAACATTATTTAATCCGTAGTGGGAACGACATTTAGAGGCTGGATAGAGTGGAATTAAAACTTGAACATAACGATGAAACTTTAGGGCTTCCCTCTCCCCTTCACCCGTTGATCACGGCGAAATCAATGGCTGATGGGGTCTCTCTCAGGGTGAGGCCTTCTCCCATACACCTATTTCCCCATGTATCCAGTAGAGCTTGCGCGCCTCTGCTGTGCTTACGCATGCATGCAAGAAGACAAGGTTCAACGTACAGCTTCTAAAAATTCCTCCTATCCTAGAAACGCGAGATCGAAGGGGTTCCGAACCTGCTCATTTTCCCTGTTCCAGGGCGACAAGTCAAGAACCGAACCAACGCAGAGCGGACGAGATCAGCAAAGAAACTTCACAGAAAAATCAAGGCCGCAGGGCCGGGGCAGCATTTTGGCCGGCGCCCTGGAAACAGCGGTGGGTGACGACGGGTGGTCGGCGAGCGCACGATACGAACGACGACGAGTGAGTCTCCGCTTCGACCGGAGCGTAAAAAAGACGGAGAGAGAAGTCGTCGTCGAATCACACGGAGAGAAGCCTGGGGAATGGCGGTGCTTCCTGCCGGCTTCGCGGCACGTGGCGGCCACCGCTGTCGCTTCTTCTCACGTGGGCGGTGGCCGTGCTGCCGCTGGCTCGGCTGATCAGCTGCGGTGCCGCGTCCCTGAGGGCGTCCTTGCACGCGTAATATTTGCGTGCTGCATGCGTGCCAACTACCGAGCAGAGCAGCGGTGCCTGCCTTCGACGTCTGCGTGTTATTCGTGATGGCTACCGGTTGCCCGAACAAACAAAAGGACACTCGTCGTCCGGCATCCGTTGTCAAGTGCAATGCACTAGTGCCATAGAATTTTTCCGAGTTTTCAACAATAGTGACGTTAGTTAGTCTAGTTTATTTAAACTGTGGTTTATAGTTTTTGGTTGAAATTTATTGATTTAATATATAATAATTACTAAAAAATTAAAATCAAAAGCTAACTTCACTGTAAACTATTATCTTTCTATAAACTATTGCTATTTATAAATTAAAATAAGAAGCTAGAGTACAAAAATCAATATCAACGGACCTTTTATGTTAACAAAGCGCGCATTTGGCAAATCGAGAATCTTTCCACCGTGCGCCGTTTGGTCGCTACGCAACGTCTCGTCAGATGGTCACCAATTTCGAGGCATTAGCAGCCGAAGAACGTTGGTGGCTCTGGCTTGCGTTCTGGCACGGGCAGCCTAGCTTCAGTGCAGCAGACAGCAGCCTAGCTACTGTAACAAGGCGACAAAGCGTAGCAACAGAGTATACGACTATACGTACACCGGCTGCCTAGCTAACCGCGGGCTGGGCCCACATGTCACCGGCAGGCCGAAAGCACGCCTCTGCCTGTCTGTGCCTTCAACGGTCGTTAGTCAGAGTGACGAAAGCGATAAAGATACTGTACCAAAGATGTACTACGACAGTACATCATTAAAGCTTGATATAACGAGTGCTATTTGGGTTTAAGCTTAGGTTTATGTTTTTTAACTGGGGCAGTTAAAAATACACTATAGTTGCTGTTATTTTTTTCAGTATAATTAAATTTAAAATAAATAAAAAAATTATATCATCATGGACAATGCAAAGGAATAAGAAAAAAAAGGCAAAAAGCCTCTTCACAAAAAAGATGAAATTATGAAGTTAGAATCTCTAATTCCGAAGCTTGAAGTCAGTAGGAGTACTATTATGAAACAATTCAGACCTTAAGCTTGAGGATGTAGTTCTCCCATAAAAAAAAGCCATGTGTCATATACCAATTGTACTAAATATAGTAAAGAAATGTAATTAATCTTTATACCCATCTATGATTTCGATTCCCATTCCTAGTTCTTCTTCCAAGCGCAGAATAACCCCAAGGAGTTGTGGATTTTTTTCTATCAATAGAGGCTTTTCCTTCACCGCCCCCATAGGATGGTTCACAGGGTTCATAATGACCCATCTTACTACGAGCGTTACCTAGTCAACATTTAGATCCAGCTCTACCCAAATTTTTTTGGTTCACCGTAATATTACCCACTTATCCGACTATTGCTAAGTAATTTCATGATACTAAACGGATCTCCCTAGATGATAATCTTAAAATAGCTAATTTACCCTCTTTTATAATTAGTTTCGTTACAGTATTAACTGCTCTAGCTAATTGTCCATCTTAACAACCTGTGATTTTTATGTTATGTATGCCGTATGAGAAGTTCGTTGGAGGAGGGCTATAGTCCTCTCACTCGCGGCAAAGGTACCGGCAGTAATACGTGCATGTCGTTGTCGTAATCAGCATGCGCCGTGCTTTAGCTGGTAGGAGTAGCTCGCTAGCCCAGGCCCCGGTAGGTCAAGTGTCCAAGCCGTAGTGGTATCGTGTAGTAGGTGGCTAAGGCGTACGGGGCTGGTCGTGCTCTCTCTCGTCTCGACCGGCTTGATGCGAGAGCAGATGGCGACTCGCACGTTAATAATGGCTGATTGGATACGCAGTATTTTTAAGTTTGCACAGAATGCTATGTATGAGTGTTTTTTAAATACCGTAGTACTCAAAACTTTGTGGTGTTTGATTGGGATCGTGGTTTTAAAAACTGTAGTTTCTCTAATGTCATTGTATTTTTGGAGTTTTTTAAAATCCACTCCCACCCTCTTTTTTTGTCTTACACCGAGAAACGAAGCGATGGCCACGCACCCTTTTTGACTGCACACGCGTATGCTGTTTGCATGGGGAGATTCATGTTTTTGCCACTCTTAAGATTGGCCAATTACCTCTGTCACTTACATGTGGGACCGCCTGAGTCACTGACAACGGGCCAGGATGGCAAATCTGTTGCCCCTCACCTCATAAGGGTGGCAAAAACATAAATTTTCCGTTTGCATGAACTTAAAATAACATTTGTTTCAATCGAGCGGTTTTAGCAATATTTTTAAATTAATACTAGATTTAAGCAATAATAGTGGAGCATATGACAAGTAGAAAATAAATGATATAAATATTAAACAAATAACTCTCAAGACAGATATAGCATTCAAGTCATTTAATAGAAACAACATGCTTAATCGATCAAGGTAGTGGGCAACTGAAATCTGCATAGTACTGTTAGACCATGTGGTGATCGAGTATTTAGTGATGATGAATAATTAATATTTGGATTTCATTACAATTTGCGTTTGTAAAAGTTCTGGTCAATGCGCCCATGTTGCTGGAGTTTTCAGTGCAGCATTTTGACCACGGCAGTCGCTCAATGCACATCGACCACGACTGGCTTCGACAACATTTGGTAGTCGGTGGTCCGAAGGCCTTGCATCGTTGATATGAACAGCTCTACGATAGGTGGTCCGAACGGCTTTGTCCGATCAGTATACTTCAACCACGTCAGACTTTGACCGCGACAATTCGATCACGGTAAGTCGAGCACTGTAGACTTTGATCACACCAGAATTTGACCACGTCCGGCTTCGACCACGACAGTCTTCGACTACGACCTTTTTGACCACAACAGAATGACCACGCAAGTAATCGGGAAGCTTCGATCCTGACTAGTGAACTTGTCATAGCTACAATACTTTTCGATGGCCATAGCTATAGTGCCTTGTCTATGGTCGTAGCTATAGTAATCGGTCAATAGTCGTAGACTTTACTGGTCGATACTGAATAGTCGTAGACTTTACTGCTCGATATTTGATAGTCGTAGACTTTACTGCTCGATACTTGATAGTCGTCAACTTTACTGATCAGTACTTGATAGTCGTCGACTTTACTGGTTGGTACTCGATAGTCGTCGAATTTACTGGTCGGTACTCGATAGCCATCGACTTTACTGGTCGGTACTCGATAGTCGTAGACTTTACTGGTATTCAATAGTCGAAGACTTTTTGATCGATAGTTGTAGACTTTACTGGTACTCGATAGTCGAAGACTTTATGATCGGTAGTCATAGACTTTGTAGTCTGCTGTCGTTGTCTTAGGCTTTATGGTCGGTTGTTTTAGACCTCACGATCGGCAGTCTTAAGCTTTTGCGATCGGTTACTGTAAGCTTCATGGTCGGTACTCGTAGACTTCATAGTTGGTACGACTCTTGTGATTTTTGAGTACCTCGAGTACTAGTGATTGGCCAGCGGTATAACTGGCTGGTGCATGGTGATCGACGATCGGTGAACAATACTCGAAGGTTTTGGTACTCAAAAGATGGAAGTACTCGATGGTCAGATGGTCGTGGTATTCGACAGTCAGAAGGACTCAGTACTCTGTAGTCGGAAGGACTCAGTACTCTGTAGTCATGGTTTTCATGATCGTGATCAGCGATCGGTTGTCAGAGGTGTTGCGATCGGTAGTCATAGTCAAAGTGATCGGTACTCGTTGGTTAGTACTCAATGGATTTGTGTCGGTAGCGATGCTTGATATTACCAAGTATTTTGAGTGATGGTGTTTTGCCGAGAACTTGTGTTCGAGTACTCGATGTGCTAGCGACCGATCTTATATAGCGTTTGTAACCAATCGTAATGAGTGGTTTGAAGTTGATGTTTGGGAAAGCAATGGAATTTGTGGTCGTGGACGACTTGGTTGGTGTTTGTGATGGTTTGGTTCCTGTCTATGGATAGATAAGGGTATATTTCGAGTGTGTGTATTGATGTCAGTCAAGTTGGAAAGAACTTGTGCAAGGAAAACTTTCTTTGGTTTTTGCATGTGTTGGTGGGCGTAGAGACGATCATGATCGGTGATGAGGAGAACCAGGACTAGGATGGGGAAGTCTGAGGTCTATGCGGTTGAGGATGTCACGCGAAGTGGTCGAGCTCATGCTGGAGCATGAGGAGATCAAAGGTGGTGATTCGTGGAGAAGCTACAAGCGATGCGGTCCTGGAGGCTTTGACATGAGCGGTGACGATGCGTGGAGGAGATACAAGAGGTGCGGTCCCAGAGGTTTGAACATATGATGATGATACATGATGAGGATACAAGAGGTGCAGTCCTGGAGGCTTACTACTATGGTAGTACTCACCAAATCGTGAAATCGAGACGCAAGTGTTGCCGCTCAAAGCCAATGCAATCCCCAATCGGATGAAGCAACTGAAATTTTGCGACCATGGACGCTTACGACTATGGCAGATCACGACCACGGCTGAGGCAACAACAACCAAGGCCGACTACACCACAGAGAATCAGCATAGCCTCGCTGGCATGAAATCACCAACATCCTAGTGAGTTTGCCGGAGCAAACCGCACAAGAGACCAAGGGAAAACCGCCACCACTTGCTCTCAGATCTGGGTATATGCTCTTGATTGCTCTCCACATAAAGCTTTCCTATGGTTCGATTTAAAGAGAAATAGGGAAGATCTGAAATTAGAGGAGAGGAGAAGCGGCGTTGCCACAACCGTTGGACCAAGTCCAGCGCAAGAAGAGGAGAGATCGATCCGATCCCTTCCACTCAGCTGTTCGGTCAACTGACCACATCCTCCTCCCTCATATCTCTTACAGGTGGGCCCCGAATTGGGATTTCTTTTCCTCTTTCTTTAATTCGAAAATAAGGAAATTTTCCATATTGCCCAACAACATATAATTGCTACCCCTAGGGTAGAAAGACAAAATCGTAAAATAACGTACCTATGTTCCTACGGAGTTCTCATCAGTACGTCATTAACTTGAGACCACTGGAAGCCCTAGGCCCCTAACCAGAAATGACCTTTAGACATAAAAACAGAGCATCTAACGATAATTAAGTATTATGTAGAGTATATGTCTATGCAGCATTGAAAGCATTTTTATATACAATATTGTAGTAAATACTGAGATTACGGATTACCAAACACGCCATAGTTTTATTCAAAACTGAAAAAAAAAACTGTAGTATCTTGTGAGTGGTGCATTAAAAACTGTGGTTTTCAAGTGCTGTGTGCCTGTGTGGTTCGTAAATGCTAGAACATCTAAACATGCCCTAAGCAGTGTCAAAAACCACAGTCCTAAAAACAAGGACCGTTCAGTTCGTGACGTGATAATCAGATTAGTGGAGTTGCAAATTCCATTTTAATCGTGCTCTGGTCTTGGGCAAGATGGTGGTGGGAATTTGGTGGGCGCTACGTGCGTGTTGACGCGTGAAACGCAACGTTGCTACTGCTTGTCTTTATTTGGGCTTCGGTTATGATTTTTAAACTGTTTGTGTAAGAGAATATGGAATAACAGAAATCTATGTGTAATTTTGGCTAATATAAATGAAGTCGATATAGTATATACTATAATCAATTTGTAGATAATGTTTTTTAAAAATTATTTACTATAGAAAAACCCAAAAAAATATCTTTTCAAAGTTAAGAAGATGCCCATAACCGTTAGTGATGCTTTGCTTGCAGCGCACAAAATATGAGTTGGATCGGTCTGCTTTTGATCGTTTGCTAGCTCCAAAGCCTTCGTAGGGCAGTAGATCACTTTTGTCTCAATTTACAGGATCGATCAGCCCCCACGTACGTTACACTATACACCTTAGAAAATTTTCCTTGAAAAATTCAATGGATGTCCTTTCGTGATAACTTTGGATGGAGCAATTAAGTGCCCATGTCATGGCGCGTACGTACCACAAGTGGTACCCAGCTAACTCCTGTAGATCTATTTATGTACAGGTACACTGCTGGAGTACTCTACGACGGCTATACTGCTGCATATGCGTATATGTATGTACGTATAGCCAACTGTCTTTCGCAGGTACCCTTGAACACCGACGAGGCTAAGGGCTTGTTAAGTGGTGTGTCACTGTTCTTTTGGCCGAAACGGCAGTGTAGTTGTCGTTAGTTTTTTAAAGATATTTAATAAAAAAAAGCACCCTTATATTTTCATGAAGAGTAAGGAAAAAAATAAAAAAGCCATTAAGAAGCCAACATGTTGTAAATAATTTTTGTTTTTTGAAAACCAGAAGCTATCGTTATTTGAAACAATGCCTAAAAGAGGCAAAATGCAGTGGTACAGAAGTACAGAACGGACTTTTTACGACAAGATCACCTAGGGGACAGTTAAGGGGGTATTCACATTGGTTTTTGCTGATAACTTTGGCTATAGTTTATTGCTTTTAGTTAAAAATAAATAGTAGTGACTGAAAAGTGGTTTTTAGAATAAAGAACGAGTGGTGGAAAAAGTGAGGGAGAGATACATACTTATGACCCCCTGTTTTATTACTAGAACGAGATGATAACAAAAAAGTAAAAAAACCGCTTCGAAAAATCATATATTCACATTAACTTTTAGTTTTTTAAATAAAAATCACAAACATAAGTTAATACGAACAACAATACGGCACCAGGCACAGCGGTCATCAATGTGTTTTACGTTTCCTCGCATGGGGAAAACGCGCAGAGGCTGGCAATGTCAGTGCTGCACTGCACTGTCCCAGTCCGAGGTAACTACAGGTGCGGTGACGAGTGCCTTTCGGCTGCAGCATCTGGAGACTGACTGGAGGAGAGGAGAGAGGAGCACCTCTCCCTTGAGCATTCCAACTCAGACCCAGCGTGCAGGCCTCCACACAGAGAGAGAAGGGAAGGGAAGGGAAGGGAAAAGGCAGAAAGTACACGTCGAGGCAGGCAGGTCAGGTGATAAAAGTCAAACGGACGGTCGAATAGTCTCAAATAATTCAAATATTTTCAAATACAGATACGAATATTCTCGAATACGAATACGGATATTTTCGAATACGAATTTTCTCGGATACGAATATCGGATAAAATGGATTCCTAACGATTTTGCGATTTTTCATCGGTTTTGACCGATTACGATTTTAAACCGCCTAAATTCAAGTTTTGAATCACAAAATTTGTACGGATTTTTCATAGGTTCTAGAAACGGATCGAATATGAATCGAATAGTCTCGAATACGGATACGGATACGAATATTCTCAAATATGGATGCGAATACGAATACTCTCAAATACGGATACGAATATTCTCGAATACGAATACGAATATTTTCGAATACGGATTTTGCTTACCATATTCGGATTTCTCTCGGATACGAATATCGGATAAAACGAATTATCCGTTACCGTTTTCCACCCCTAGTCGCACACCCTGATCATCTCCTCCAGCGTCCACTGGGCTGCAGAGAATCCATCCACCTCGTCCCGGCCGTTGGCCTTTTTCACGCGTCCCACGTTGGCCGTACGTCGGAATCGAACAGACGGACGTGCTAGCTGCGTGTCTCGACGGCTGCACGTCTCTGCTCGGCGTTCAGTCGCCCTGTCTGTCCGTATATATACGTGCCACAACCAAAATACAGTATAAGCTACATGACTTATGGTTTTTTACTACGGGTAGATAGTACGGCCCGTTTGTATTATCTTTTACTTATGGTTTTTTACTCTGGTTGGTAAATAGTAGTGTTCGAAGAAAGTGAAACTGTAAGAAGCACAAACGTACTTCCCGCAGTGGCGCATGACCGCGTGCTTGCCCACAAAAAAAAAAAAAAAGAGAGAGAGCACAAGTTTGTTGGTCCTCGTGGACTCACGGCCAGTCAATGCTTTCGCCCGTGCTTGTTGCATGGTTAGGAAACATCTCAGCCGTCTGACCTAACTCTGAGCTGTATTGTGGTAGCCATGCCAAGGCAAGACTGAGGCCCAGTTCGGTCTGAGTTTGGCTTATTCTTATCTGGCTTTAAAGTCTGGATTAGAAAACTCTAACTATAAATTCATAGATTATTTTAGAGGACTTTAAGTTTATAGTTTATTTTTAGACTTGGAACTCTACACATTTAGTCAAAAATGACTTCAAAGCGTAAAAACTGAAACTGAAACTTGACCATAAATATATAGCCGCACTCACTTGTTACTGCTTCCCAGGACATCTCAATTGCAGCAACACACCCTGAAGGCCTGAATACGGCAAACCTATGGAGTGTATCAGTGACAGTACGTATCCGATGGCAAACTCGAAACCTAAGCACGGTTCTAACAAAACCTAAGCGCGGTTCTAACTAACTACAGAAAAAACAGCATTTGGAGTTATACTACCGAGTCCCCGCTTCACATATGCTAGCTAGCTGTGGATACTCACACAACATGTATATTTTAGATTTTTTGGCATATATAGCACTGTTTATATCCATAATTACAAAATATCTATATGTGTCCAGTATTAACAAAAAATAGTGTTTTCACTGCCAGGCCACTGGCGGTGACGTCGTAGGCCTAACACACCTCACGGCATGCAACCTACCGCCCAGCCATCGGGCGGCCAAGATCTGCTGCCCCGCCACCAGGAGGCAGTGACCTGCCACCCCTCCACCGGGAGGCAGGTAATTAAGCAGGTTAATTTGCCAGCTTAATTACCTGTCTTAATTATTTTTTGTGTACTGATTTGTTTGAATTTTGAAATATATCAAATGAGCTCAAAAAATTATAAAATTTTATGTGCAGCCTCTTAACACAGCGTACTTGATTGTGTAATTTTTAACAATTTTATCCACTGTGAATATTGCTAAAAATTCATATAATTAGCACTTATTATTTTATTGTATACTGTTTGTTGAGTTTTTAAATATAGCAAATGAGTTTAAAATTATAAAATTTTATATGCAGCCTTCCAACACAACGTACTTAATTATGTAATTTGTTGATAATTTTATCTGTTGTGAATGTTGCTCAAAAATTTGTACGATTAGCAAGTGATTAATACCTGTTTAGGCACATTGTAATGGCTTGCTGCCTGGCCACCGGGTGGCATGCTTTGAAGCCACTGGGTAGCACGCTTTGAAGCTAGTGGCATGCGTTGGCACAGTGGCAGTGTCTTGTCTTCACTTGCATTATTATGCATGAGAGTGAATAGAGTAGGCCGAATGCCATTTGTCTGGTATGAAAAATGAGTACTCGTGTATATGCGATGAGGAAACAAATCACCGAAAATGTCACTTGCGTCGCATCTGTCTCCCCGTGCACAGTTCACTCCCATCATTATTGGCATGTTGTTAGAGCGCGCTTCACTATCGCTCTCGCCATAAAATTCGAGCTACGCACAGTCACACTCTTGCCATCTTTTCACTGACACTCTTCACCTCGTAGTCTCTTCGCTCACACTCCACGCTTGCTCTCGTCGTCTGTTTTCTTCACAGCCGATTAAATATTTTTAGTGCCGTTATTAGCAGTAATATTAACAGGTAATTTTTCTCTGGCTTTGTTAAATGTGTACATAATTAGGTGTAGTTATTTAGGTGTAATTAATTTAGTGCTAATTATTTAGACATAATTAACTAATTTTTTATATTAATTAATTTTTTGTTTGCAAGTAAATGTTGTTTAATTATATATTTTTATATGCTTTTATGTTGATTGCATTAGACGTTAAAATCGTAACTACTAAGTGTAGAAATTAAGCTGTGGAGCCAGAGGAAAGGTTATATTAGAAACATAAAAAAGAATCTATAGCAAACTTCGTATTGCATTATGCATGTTGCCTACTTTTATACGTGCGTGCCCTGTTAGCCTGTCATATGATCCTAGGCTAGCTAGCTGAGTAGTGCTACTCTTAGCTCATTTTAATTCTTAATTGATCACTACAAACATGCTTTAACCTTGTGCTCCAAATTTGCAAGAGTTTTGCATGTGTGCATTATGTAAGGCTTTTAGATAGCTGGCTAGGATCATTCATTTAGTTATACAAAACTGTACTTATTAGTTGCTGTGGAGTATGAAGTATCCATTAGTACTGATATGCATTTGTGAGGTAGAAAAGTGGTGCAACAAACTGTATAGTATATAAAAAAGTTGGGTTTATTATCACATTACATTTGGACTGTTCTTTATGGACACCGCAAGTGGCTGAAGAATTTCAGTGCGTGCCCGCAGGATGCACCAATCGACATCATTAGGACACACCTTGTTGCATACCTTTATTCAGCTCTTTGGTTGGAGCATGTTTCTAACCACACACGGTGATATTTGCAGCCCCGAGTTCATCCGCCTTGCCGAGTCTTTGGCTGACATGGAGGTTGGGGTGATGCCTCAGTACAACTGGGGATCAGCCGTCCTATGTGCCACATATTGGGGGTTGTGTGATGCTTGCCAACACAGCACTGCCGATACCCCTAGCCTGGCTGTTTGCTACGTGCTCCTGTAGTTATGGAGTTGGGAGCACTTTGCTGTTGGGCGTCCAGCTATCATGACGCCAGTGCACTCATTTGGCGAGTTCACCAACCTGGTAGACGGGCCCACATGGGCTTTCGGTGGACTGGTGCTTGTCTGCGCTGGGCCAAGGGTAGACCACCGAGGTGCTACCTGTTGTGGCACAACGAGTTTTAAGTCGTTGCACGACAGTGATATCATCTGGGGTCTATAGACTGCAGACTTTGTGGAGCATGTATCGTCGTATGGGGTGTCCCTGCAATGCCTACAGGATGTAGAGCTATGGGCGACAACATGCCATCTGGTGTTCTCGTACATGGTAGAAGCTTACGCGCGCACAACGCATAATATGAAAGTTCGGTTTGCACCAGATCGTGCCCCCTTTGGACGACATTTCCTACCGCGAGCTGTACACTGGTGAGTCAAACTCCATCCGAGTAAAGTTTACATTTTGTATGTCTTGCTCTGTAACTTTGATGATTGCAATTGAGGGTGGGTCGGCATGGTACGGACTGGCAGCCACTGCAGCAGGAGTGCACAATGGCATGGACGGATAGGGCGCACTTGGATATCATCATGGAGCAGCGTTCGTATGACGTCTGGACGTACGACAAGTACCTGCAGTGGTACGTACCTTGGTCTTGTGGCAGACTCACCGTTTCTCTACCACATCACCCCGAGCAGGTCATGCAGGATGAAGCATAAAATAGTTACAATTTATGATTTTTTCATTTACAAAATTCATATTGGTCATTATTAAACCTGTTTCATATGCCACTTTAGTTGGAGCGGGCGCAGTGCATCACAAAGATGTCTGAGACTGCCATCAGTAGCCCGGACACACCACCGGTCCTGTAGAATACTTTGAAATACATCCTAAAATAGGCCAAAAAAATAGTGCACAATCTGAGCTATGGCCGTTCGATGGAGCACGCCGTGCACATCGCCTACCCAGTGGGGGCACCGTGCTCACCTGCCAGGTCATCACAACCTAGAGAGTTCGTCCGGCCATCACAACCTACCGAGTCTGCCTGGTGTTGAATTACTATCCGTCGATGATCCGCGGTCCATATCGACAAGGAGGCAACTTACGTATAAACCTACGTTTTTTTCCTGTTATGTCTTATGTTCCGCTAACATCATGGCATTCTCCTGTCGCAAGTCTGTCATCGAGATTCATCACTTTTGACCTCCGCAACACCTACACAGATTACTGCTCCCCGTCGTTCATCTTCGATGCACATCTGGGAGGTACGAGATTTGCATTCTACATCCGAAATATTTATTGTGACTAACATCGTTTCATCTTGTAGCATTCAATTCAACATGGGAGTGATGTCGAGTCCATCGATGACAATACAGGTCTCCCAGATGGTTCCAAGGAGCGGTACACAGTGCCAGAGTTTACAGCGTATCTAGGGCAGAGCTCATCGTTCACACCATACGCAAGGTGTGAAGACTTTGATGGCAGAACTCCTCTGGCATCGCTGCCACACCGTACAATGAAGGCCAGGGCTCCTCTGCACATCGGGGATTCCTAGAGTCCTTTGTTTATGACTTTATCTCTGGTGGCACCCAATTCGGCATATCGATGTAGGAGCACATCGATGCTTACTACCAGACACGGTCTGGTGTATCTCAGACTATTGCACCACCGCCGGCCACTCAAGAAACAGAACAATCTCTATACCTCCTCCGAACCGACACGCAAGCTTCAGACTGGCTGACGTACCCCACAAGACATGCTCATACTCAATGGAAGATAAGGCCATGCACAGGAAGGCAGACGCGGTGAGGAGATAGCAGTGGCTCAGATGAGTGAGCCATATTGTTTTTAATACTATTATATGTACTTATACAAATATTCATAATGCATAAAATTCTCAAAAAATAGACAATTACTACGACTATGTCAGGAGGTTGTATATAAAATCTCGTAATTTTTGGAGCTCGTTTGCTATATGTAACAACTCCTACAAATATCGTAATTGTACGAATTTTTGATCAACATTCATAGTGGATAAAATTATCAAAAAATTACACAATCAAATACGTTTTATCGAGAGGCTGCACATAAAATTTTGTAATTTTTCAAGTACATTTACTATATTTAAAAATTCAAACAAATCAAATACAAAAAATAATTAAGATAGATAATTAAGCAGCTAATTAGTTGACTTAATTACCTGCCTCTTGGTGGCGGGGCGGCATCCATCCGGTGGCCAGATGGCAGGTTGCCTGGCGGGAGATATATCAACTCTATGGCGTTATCGCTCGGTGATCGAACGGCAAAATACTATTTTTGCTAATGTGAAACGCATATGAATATTTTTATAATTATGGGGGCAAATAGTGCCACCGTGTTTGTTCTTCTAGGTAGACTTTGCCTTTCCTCTCTTGCACTTCTCTTCAACAATTAAACAACTAGAAACGGCCAAAGAATGAGCGCCAACCAAGCGCACGCCAAGCGAGCAACAACCACCGCGCCTCTCGCGATCGCTAATTAAAACCACCACTAATGACCAACCCAACCCGACCCCCAGGAATGCTTGATTTAACTACACCAAAAAAGAATCCCATCAAAAAGCCATTTCAAGAAGAGAGGCGCAAAGCTAAGGCCTAAGGCTAGGCAGAGAGACACAGAGAGCAAGCAGTAGTGAGAGTCTGAGCGGAGAGGGCAAATCCAAAATACTCCACCTCCATGTAAGCTGTATCCACCACCACCACCACCACCACCACCTCCTCCTCCTCCTCCTCCCTCTCTCTCTCTCTCTCTCTCTCTCTCTCTCTCTCTTCCTTCCGAGATCTATCACACACACGCAGCTCTTTGCTCTTGCTCTTGCTGCTTCCTCGGTTTGCTTCTTGCACGACAATGCCATCGTCCCGGCGATTCTTGCAGTTGCTGCTACTTCCCGTCCTGCTCGCTTCTTGCGTCAATGGCGCCAACTCTCTCGACGCTCCCGCCACTGCGAGGAGGCAGCTCCACCAGCCCTTCTTCCCGGACCAGTCAGCGCCGCCGTCCCTGGCGCCGCCGGCGCCTGCGCCGCCGTTTTTCCCCACGCTGCCCGTGCCGCCCCCGCCGCCGATGCCGACCTCGCAGGAGCAGCCGACGTACCCTGCTCTGGTACTCCCCAACACCACCCCCGGGGGCGGGACGGCGCCTCCGGACGGCGGCGGCTCGCACCGGTCCAAGAGCTCCTCCAAGCTCGTCCCGGCCATACTGCTGCCGCTGCTCACGGTGGCCGTGCTCGGGCTGTCCATCGGGTTCTTCTTCTCGCGCCGGCGGGGCAATGCCGGCCGCGGGGGAGGAGGCGGGTGTGTCGGTGGCGGAGAGGACAAGTTCTTGCACCCGGAAAGGGCGAGCCTTTTCGCCCGCGACGGGTTTGGTGGGAACGGCGGGGGGGCGCCGGCGGCTGCGTCGGCCGAGTTACTGTATATGGGGACGTTGGCGAGCAGAGGGGACGCGAAGAGCAGCGAAACGACGTCGTCCGGGGACGAGGAGTCACGGAGCTCCGGCGGATCGCCGGAGCTCCGCCCTTTGCCGCCGCTGGGGCGGCAATGCGGTCCACCTGGTTCGAGGAGCCCCGGCGGGGCCTCCCCGTCCTCCGGGGAGGAGGAATTCTACTCGCCGCGAGGATCGTCCAGGACGTCGAGCTCGCACCGGACGTTGGCCGCGGCGGTCCAGGCCGCTGTGGCCGCGCGCGACCGATCGAGGAGCGGTTCCCCCGGGTCGACCCTGAGCACGCCGTCGTACCCGTCTTCTCCCGGAGCGACGACGTCCCCTGCACCTGCCTCGCCGCCGCTCTTCTCCAGCCCCGGCCAGTCGGGCCGCCGCTCCGTCAAGACAAGATCCGAGGGCGCGCGCGACGTTGTTGGCCTCCCACCGGCGCCTCCACCCCCACCTCCTCCATTCGCGCCGATACTACCACCACCACCACCTCCTCGCCGGAAACCACCCTCCCCATCACCACCCTCCTCTCCCCTCGAGAACACGCCGGCTCTCAGATCCACCACCGACACCATTTCAAGAAACCCATTTACCCAGCCACCATCCCCACCGACACGTGCACACCCACCACCTCCGCCGCCACCACCTCCTCCTCCGCCGCCGCCGCCGCCGCCGGTGGGCTACTGGGAGAGCCGCGTCCGGAAGCCCGACACGTCGAAAGAAACCCGGTCACCTGCTCTGTCTCCGCCACCCCAAACCGCCAATTTCAAGAGCGTTGCACCCATCGACGCGTTCCCCAGCCGGCTGCAGGACAATGCGGACCATGCCGACAAGTCCGAGGAGAGGATGCCGCGGCCGAAGTTGAAGCCGCTGCACTGGGACAAGGTCCGGGCCAGCTCCGACCGAGTCATGGTGTGGGATCAGCTCAAATCCAGCTCATTCCAGTGAGAGCTCTGCAAAATTCCCGTCTTTTTTCAGCTCAAATCTGTTCTTGGTTGGTTGGTTTGTTTATCAATTTAGCTGAGTTCTTGTAGGGTGAATGAGGAGATGATCGAGACGTTATTCATTTGCAACCCGGCGAATACGGCGCCGAAGGAGGCGACAAGGAGGCCGGTGCTGCCGACGCCGAAGGCGGAGAACAAGGTGCTGGATCCGAAGAAGGCGCAGAACATCGCCATCTTGCTGCGTGCACTGAATGTGACCAAGGAGGAGGTCTGCGACGCGCTCTGCAAAGGTGAGTAAGCTCTTCATCTCGAACTATACGCACGAATTCGTTATTTTTAGGCATTTTGATGATCTGCATACTGTTCGCAATGCTTGCTGAATTGACCATAGCTGCATGATCTCTACTCACTGACTTCTCGACTGGGTAGGATTCATTTCACTCGTGAGTACGTCATGTTTGCTTATCCGTAGAGTTTGGTTGGGCTTTTAATACGCGTGTCTGAAAGAAGCGAATGCCAGCATGGTCCCCTTTTGAGTCTTGACAGTCGTTGATGAATTAGCCATTTTATGCTGAAACTCATCAGGTACTTCTGAATGATTGGATTAGGTGCAGAGTTATACCAGCGGTGAAGAATGTTGGGAGATAATTATTTTGTGAACATCAGTCGTTGTGCTCTCTTCATGGTTGCTTACTATAGTAAAGCTCCTTGTTCACTGCACATAATCTTGTTTTTTGATGCAAATCATTGCAAGCTAGTTGTATTACTGCAGAGCTCCAGTAATTTCTAGTCGAGCCAACGTGATCATCCTTCCGAAATTATATTTTAGGGGACTTCACATTTCACTTAGTGTTTATTATCTGTTTAGATGATTGCTTGACTAATTAGGAATGTTTCTTGATGAACTCAGAAAATGTACATGTTTCACACTTTCCAACATCCAGACTCCACTAATGTGCTATCAATTTGCTATACCTTTCCTACAGGTAGCACAGAGAACTTTGGAGCAGAATTACTGGAGACCTTGCTAAAGATGTCTCCTACCAAGGAAGAGGAAATTAAATTGAGAGAATTCAAAGAGGAGACCTCTCCTATTAAACTTGGTCCTGCGGAGAAGTTCCTTAAGGCAGTTCTTGATGTGCCTTTTGCTTTCAAAAGAGTAGATGCAATGCTTTACATTGCTAACTTCGAATCAGAGGTCAATTACCTGAAGAAGTCCTTTGAGACCCTTGAGGTGAGCATTACGGTTTCTAACTTTCGTTTCAATCTCATTTAGTATTAACGGCATTTATCACCTCCTTTTTCTCATGAACGCTGCTCTCTCTTATGTAATTATATATATATATATATATATATATATATATATATATATATATATATATATATATATATATATATATATATATATATATATATATATATATATATATATATAATTGAACAAGTAATTTAACATCGTACCTATAACTAAGTACCAGTAACTTATTCTTTGACAGGCTGCTTGTGACGAGCTTAGAAATAGCAGACTATTTCTAAAGCTACTTGAAGCTGTTTTGAAGACCGGCAACAGGATGAATGTTGGCACAAACCGTGGCGATGCGCATGCATTCAAGCTTGATACTCTACTCAAATTGGTTGATGTCAAAGGCACTGATGGCAAGACAACCCTTCTGCACTTTGTTGTGCAGGAGATCATCCGATCAGAGGGTGCCCGCCTCTCTGCTATCAACCAATCAACTCCAAGAACTCAAGCAAATCCTTTACGAGATGAGCTTGAGTGCAAAAAGCTTGGCCTCCAGGTAGTGGCTGGCCTTGGGAACGAGCTCAGCTGTGTCAAAAAGGCAGCGGCCATGGATTCTGACGTGCTAAGTAGCTATGTTGTGAAACTTGCTGGAGGAATAGAAAAGATCACCGAGGTATTGCGGTTGAACGAAGAATCGAAGTCAAGGGAGGATGCATGGACGTTGCATGACACAATGCAGAAGTTCTTGAAGAAGGCCGATGACGAGATCATCGGAGTTCAAGCTCTGGAGAGTGTTGCACTGTCGCTTGTGAAGGAAATCACAGAATACTTCCATGGTGACTCTGCAAAAGAGGAGGCTCATCCTTTCAGAATCTTCATGGTCGTCAGGGATTTCCTCTCCGTTCTTGATCAGGTCTGCAAGGAGGTCGGTAGGATCAATGACCGCACGATTGCCAGCTCCGTGCGCAATTTCCCGGTGCCCGTCAACCCAATGATGCCGCAGTTGTTTCCAAGGATTCATGCATTGAGAGCTGGATTCTCCGATGACGAGAGTTCAGCCACTTCAGCGTCATCGCCATGATCACCGATAGTCTGCCAATGGAATTTTTTTGCGGACTAACAGTGGAAAACCGCCAGAGGGCAGAGGGATATCGATGGTGGTGGGCTGTTCTTTTTTTTTTTACTTTTTGTACCTGTAGATTATAGAATGTACAAGATTTTTGCAAATATTTATTTCTATATATAAGAAGGGATAAAATCTAGATCAGAGGAGGAAATAAGCAGTTCATGTATGTATGCAGTCTTCAGTCTGTACATGACATGAAGTAGTGAATCAGATGTCGACTTATTCATCGCCCGGTACAAAGCAGTAACAATTTCAAGTATGGTGAATCTGCAGAATTGTAAGGTAGCTGAATTCGGATGTACCTGAAAAAGAAAACAAAAGATTAAACCCTGGTGGTGCCAAGAACAAAGCATCAATGATGTTTTGTCGTCACTTTCCTGCACCAATGGTCCATACTCACTACATACACAACCATAGACTTTACCTGACACTTTAACCTACAGCTCAAGAGTTTTATCTACAACAGGACAGAAGCCCCCTGTAACCTCAGAAGTTTCACTGACCCTCTCAACAGAAGCAAGAAATACAGTGAAGCCATGAATGGAGTAAAGGCGCAAGCAACTTCCAGTCTGAGCATCTGAGTTCTGGAGTAATGCTTGTTGCTTAGCGAACTGCATTTCATCGCCATGTGAGCAGTGAGAACTACAGTTTCCATGGGTGTGTGTGGCATGTATAGTATGGAGAGAGAAAGACCCGGTGGTTTGGGTGGCTACAATCGTTAGGTCAATAGGTCCCCATCGTCCCACCCCATGTGGCCGTGACAACCGTGCCTTGGATGCATGCCCACAGAACGTTGTGGCATGCCTCCTTTCCTACCAAACTCTTTCCTAGTCATTTTGCAAACCCCACATGCTCTGGTCTAATGGCCTCAATCATTGGCCCCAAATGCCAATAAAAGTTCTATGTTTGGGCCTCTAAGCACAAATGGATCGATCTTGGCTACAAATGAGAAGCATAGGTCAAGAACTACGAGTATTTCAAGGAGAATGAAAAAGGAGTTGAAGGTGATACTAGATCCGAGGTAGTGGTTGAAGATGGAAGGTAGAGAGGACCCAGCCATAACAATCTTCTGGGGTAGCAAGATTCTAAATTGGGAAGGAGAGAACAAGTAAAAGATCATGATACATGCATGAATGATAGGTACTAAATACTAGCATGATTTGTGAATGACCAACACAATGGATGGAGGCCAACTGCAATGGCAGTGAACTACTACTCAGATCTTGCAATGAGGCCAATCTTTTATTCGATGATATCATATATCCTATGAATGTACTGTGATTGCATTGTCCGTCAAAATTCACTTCATGTTCTTTGAAGACTTTTTGCAGTGATGAACTCTTTACCCATTTGTCCATATTCTAATATCAATCTTACGTATAATTTGTTTGGATTCGGAAAAATCTAGAAGACTCAGTGTATGAACATGCAGAGTAAAGACACGGAAATTTTTATACGGGTTCGGACATTCTCCTGAGAGAACAATAAATCTACTTCCTGTGTGGCTATTGCTTAAAGAAAGAAATACAACTGAAGGTAATGCGATATGCCTAGCACTATCTCCTGCTTCAATGTGTTTCCATCCCACTCTTCCCTGACGTCAACCTTTATATAGTGTCAAAAAATGCCTCAATGCTTCAGATAATAATCGTCTGACGAAAATTACTGTCAGAGAGACGTAATGGACCGTTCGCCGTGCGACATTTATTATCAGAGAGATTATGTGCGGTTATTTAGAAAAAGCATACATTCTAACCGCCTTGCTAGACGATCCCACGACGAAGTAGGTCGTCGTAAACAAGCTAGTTGGGAATATGCTGGTTACAGTAAAATCTATGACCACGAGGTGGTCGTAAGATATCTTACGGCTATATGATCGTAAAAAGACTTACGATTGAGTAGTCGTAGGAAGAATTACGACCAATAGGTAGTCATAGTAAGATACAACCAAGAGGTAGTCGTAGTAAAACTTACAAATGAGTGGTCGTAGGAAAACTTACGATCAATATATAGTCGTAGTAATACTTACGACCGAGTGGTCGTAGGAAGACTTACGATCAATAGATAGTCGTAGTAAGACTTATGACTACCTTAGAAAATCTCTCCTTTATCGTTAAGAGATATATTCAGATAATATAATATCGTAATAATTAGAGGATTATTGTATCCTCCTCACCATTGTTAATATATAGGCAAGGAGTATCCAATCCATAAATCAGAAACTAACTTTGCCTAATTAGGGATGCACTTGCCGGATAAAGATATCAGGTACTTGAGTAGAAAGTGAAGCTTGTTAGGCAACTAATCTTGCTATTTTAGCCCAAGCACAGCTCCTACAAAGGTGGCACACTTCAAGCCCAAACTAATCCTTCATTGGTTTTTCTTAGCTACTTTGCTTTTGACAAGTACTTCCTATGTCCCAAAATATAAGTTGTTTTGGACTTTTTGCGGTCTCCAACGCAAAACTTTGACTAAGGTTTTGTATCATAATATACTAGCAAGCATAATAAAAAACATATATTATTAAAGCATCTTGCGAGATAAAGCCAATGACTTTACTTTCATGTAGTCAATTTATATACTTTAGAGTATATTAGTGGTCAAAGTTTCAACACCTTGATTGCATGGAACCCACAACGACTTATATTTTGGTACAGAGGGAGTACAAAGCAAGGCAGTTTTGCTTGGATTCGGCAACATGTGGCATTTCTCATCGAAGCAGAAGTAATAACGCAAGAAAAGCAACATAGTTAATGTCTAATCAAAACTATTAAAGGTTTTTTCCATCCTGTTGTGGTTATAGTCCAAATAGTGAACAATGAAGCTACGGGGAGGCCACAAAGAGGCCGCCTGAAGCCTTAGAAAACGTGAAGATGGTGTATAGAAGGTGTATACATTATATAGGCTTATCTCTGAAAAATGAGTCTCTCCCTCCTCATGGCGCCTCACGGTGTATATTTATAACTACGAGAAGGTTGCTTACATAAACACCCCTATTTAGGTTTATAATTGTTGGACCAATCACATCGTTTCCCCTGTGACAGACCTTTTGGGCCAGCCACACGGTCACATGATTATTAGGCCTCTTGGTGCAATGGGCTGACTGGGCCAAGGTGGGAGCTATTCCCTTAATAGTAGCCTCTATGGTTAAACCTTTTGGGACCCGGTGTTATTGGCCCTCTCGCCTTTGGCCCATCGATCATCCTCTTGAATTCCACTTGACACGGTCACATGATTATTAGGCCTCTTGGTGCAATGGGCCATCGTGCACGTCCCCTCGATTCTCATGTCTGCCATGCCAACATTAAATGGTGATGTCACATTATGTACTTAAGCATCATGGCGACTCCATTTTCAGCTATTTGCTTCCCCTCTCTCGCCTACCTGTCATTGCTTGTGATATTTCTTGTTGGTGTCGATTGTTCTTTGCTAAAGTTTCACCGTTCATTATCTCCCCGCCCCGTGTTTCATTGTTGACATGGGTCGTGGAAGTGACCATAGTGGCTGCAATGGCACGTTGGTGCCATCGAGCAGCCACACCAGTGGAGACGAGCGTTCTGAGGCCGCCGCTGGCAAGCGCTGGAAGGCATCAGAGAAGGTCAGCAGTGTGTTCGTGAACACATTTGGCCCGTCGCTCGCGACAGACGAGCTGGTGGAGTCCCTCGTGCGCAATAGGAAGATTTCGTCTCGCGAGTCTGTTCACCTCCCTAGCAGCGATGAGATCGTGCCACGATCGTGGGAGGTCGAGGCGCTGGTGTTTGCTGCCATAAATCCCCACCGTGCGCTTCATGGCCGACCTCCTCTAATTGTATGAGCTGGAGTTTCAGTAGCTAACGTTGAACGACATCGCCCATCTCGCCGAACACCATGGCCCACGAATAACACCAACTGTTATGGTTACGAACCAAATAGTGAACAATAGGGCTACGAAGAGGCCACAAAGTGCTGCCGGAGCCTTAGAAACTATGGAGATGGTGTATAAGAGGTGTATATATTACAAAGGCTTATCTCTGAAAAATGAGTCTCTCCCTCCTCATGACGCCTCGAGGTGCATATTTATAGCCATGAGGATGTTGCTTACATAAATACCTATATCTGGATCTACAATTGTAAAGACAATCACGTCATTTTTCCTGTGATAGCTCTCTTGGACCAGCTACACGATCACATGATTATTAGGTCTTTTAGTGCAATGGACTGACTGGACCAAAGTGGAGCCACTCCCTAACACATCCTGCTTGTGACACTGAGCATGCAAATGCTAAGCGCTGTCACGTGAGAATGAGATGCACACGAATCGTTTATGCAGCGTGTCTCGCTTTTCGCAAAGATCCCCATGGCTTTAGCGTTCAATCGTGATAAAGGTGCAAAGTATCCCTTTTTTAAGTTATCATTAAAGGGCCGGGTGTCTCCTGAACGTCTCGATGCTTCAGATCAGAATATCAGGCTGATGCTGTTTTCAAAAGTTCAAGCTTTGCTTCTGCATGACCAAAAGGGAATTGTTGCCGCCGGAAAATTCGCAACAGGAATAAATACAGTGCAAGATCTGAGCCTCCTAATGGATGCGATAATTGGACCAAAGCAGCTAACAAAGGCTTGCGTTTGTTATGGTTAGGTTTGTATGTCTCTGCTCAGTCAGAACACTGACTAACATCTCTCACAATTGACAACACAAGCAAGAAGCGAAGCCAATACCACAGGATTGCTTACAGGAGCACCAAAAGGAGGGAAAGCAGAGCAAAGGGAAAGGCAGAAGAGTATCAATCAATTGGCTCTGTTCTTTTGGATTCTTCGAAAGTTGAAATAGACCAAACCTTAAAGCAGATTCTCCAAACGATTTTTCGAGTCCAAAACCGTGTGGACTGTCTACATTAACGTCTCTGCCATCTGCTACTGTCACGAAAAGCTCAGACAAAATCTATCAGCCGCAACCCAAAAGAACAGGGCTGAGGGACTATGTGAGAAGGTATATGATTTTATGTGATGAACCATTACTAAGTTTGCGGAATTGAAATTTGTAATTTATAATGTTTGCAATTTTTCAGAGGTTTTGTCAAAAGAACTGGCCAGACCACTGGGCTCAATGGTCCGACTGACCGTTGTCAGCGGTCTGACTGACCAGGTTTTGGCCTTCGGCAGTTGGTCTGTATTTTGGGTGTTTTGGTCGTGGTTTGGATATTTTGGACCTATGTTAGTGCATTTATGTTGCATGGAGCATACTTTGACTAACGTAGGTTAAGTTACTAATAAATTGTGTCTGAAAATAATTTTTTATCTTTGCATGTAAGGGAAACCTGGCGTTAACCATAGTCGACGACGAGGATCGGAGCTAATCTTATGGAGAAGTCGAGGCCTAGAATGGTCGGTATATCAGGTGAGATGGTTGAACTCAAGCATGACACAAAGAAGATGGGAAATATTGAAGAGAAGGTTTGAGCATGGCTTGATCGGTCTAAATGAGATGTGGTCCGATGGAACCAAAACGAACAAGACTTGCTAATGCGTGGCAAACCATTGACGTACCTACACGTGACGAGCATGGTGATTGCTTGCAAGAGAAGATGAAGACTGGGTCAAAGAAGTGCATTTTTATAAGGAGGCCAAATACCGAAAATCATGTGAACAAAACTGCAGCGCTTAGAAGAGCGGTTTAGGTCAAGGAGATGTTGAGATGATCAATTGGATCAAAGGCTAAATGCTTATCAGATTCGGGTTTATGTGCTTTAAAAAGCCTGCATAAGTTAGGTGTATGAGTAAAACCCGTGTTGTATAGGGTTAACGTATTTTTCCTAATTGTGTTAGTGGATAGTATACATTAAGGTTAGATGTAGTCTGGTTATCTCATCTATTTAACATGTTAGGGTTGAAAGTTTGTAAGCTAACCATTCAACCATCTAACCATTCCAACTTTATGTTCTACAGTTAAGGCTAGAGAAGAGTGAGTACTGTGGTGTGCTCTCTTGTTCTCCAGGTAGGATGTAAATGGTACAGGTTAATCTTGACCGATTCGGTACCGAATCCAATTGGTGCCGAATACAGGAAGGTAATTTAGTATCTGATACCGAATTCAATAGATACCGGATAGTTGTTATCAGATATGATAGCAAAAACAGGAGAGCTAAAATCCAACCAAATAACATCGTTAAACGGTAAACTAGATACTATCTAACCACATATCCGACAAGCAAGTTAATATCCCAACAGGCCCATCCTATCAACCATCATTGACACCAACCAGCCTATATTTTATTCAAGTCCTAACCTAACTCTAGAGTCCAGCAAGTTGCCACCAATTCTCCCCGCTTATGTTGAACTTAAGTATGAATTTATCTATTTTTGAACCAATATATGAATTTATCGGTTTTCAAACTTATGCATGAATTTATCGCTTATGTTGAACTTATGTTGTGTCGATTATCGTACTTAAGTAATCTAGATAAATTTATTGCTAGTTGAAGGCTTGAAATGATGGTGGTATGGTTCAATGTATATTCTTTTATGTATGCACATACTATCTGCCTATATTATCCATTTTCGATCCGAAATCGTCATGTATCCGTCCTGATGGGACCAAATCCGAAACTCCGAATTCGTAGTCGTATCCGACCTTACCATATCTGACTCAGAATCCAAGAAAAATGTGGGTTATGGCACAATATGAACAATATCCATCTGAATCTGACCCAATTGCACCCCTTACCTCCAAGTAGAGTAGTTGTAAAATCTTTATCTTCAAGTAGCAATAGATTAATTTTGATCACTCATAGTATCTTCTTGTTTAAATTGATTTGCCCTTGTACGTGTTGGTTTTAATCTGTTCTCTCGCCTTCTTGATCTTGTTGTATGTCAAAGATATGTACGTGATAAAGATGACTTATGAAAATCATATTTCATCCATCTAGACATCAAATCTTGCAAAATTTTGAAGTTACCCGGTTTTGCTTCAATTTGGTTGTATCTTGAGATTTTTTTTAATTCCAAGGTTTTTAGTTCGAATCTTTGGGAGAAATAACTTACTATGATATATGAAAACTCATCTAGAGTCATCTTAGGTATCCTCTACCCACGAGTAAGTTATATCCTAAGATTTTAAAGTTTGCCTAGTTTTAATGCAATCTTCCTTGCCATTGGGAAATATTGAAAGTTTGATCGATCTTTGGGTAAAATAAGTTCTTGAGAACCCAAGTAAGGTGTGTTCAAAGTTCCGTATCTTTTGGTTGAGGGTTTTAGAAGTTGCAACCATTCTTGATCTTAGCTTGGGCTATTTTTCTGTTTTGAAAATAGGAAAGAGATCATACCGCTCCTAAGCCCGGTCCAACTGGCCACCAGTCAGATCATCATGGTCAAACCCGTCAGACTAGCCACCAGTTGAACCGCCAAGTGCTCGCCAGTCAGACCGCACCCTCTATGGCTGTCAGAGAGATGCTAAAAACTTAATCTCCTTATTTTTTTTGAGGATGTTGTTGTTCTAGGATTGCAATTCTCGTCTTCATAACTTTGTAGCTATTGAAGTGAAGAATTTACGAATTTTTAAAGGAAATTTCTAAAGCACTATCCATCATCTCTGTTGCCATTGCCAGTCCTAAGAGGGCCGGCCTGATTCCCGTCCTGACGCTACGCCATATCCAAAGCCGGGAATGCAACGGCATGAAAGCTTCAGAAAGTGAGCAAGAAAAACCACCTGCGTAGCTGCAATTCTTATGGATGGAATAAAGATGCATCATGCTTGCAATCATACAGCAATAGGCCCCTGGACTGAACAGAAAAGAGTGGGGGCCAGTAGGCAATACTAGCTTCCATCCTTTCACCAGTCCTTATTTCTGTACCGGTTCCATGGGGGCAATTATGACGGGTCACTTTGTCCTTCACCAATAAGCCAGTGACCAAACAGAGCAGACCTCGGTCCACCACCATCAAAAGCTAAACGGATTTTAAGCCTAGACAGTTAACTAAGTCTCCTAATGAAAACTTTGGTAAAACAGAAATAAACCTTTTCACATTGGTAATTGCTTACTGGGGCCTATGAATGACAGCCCCATAGAATAGAATAAACTAGCCACGTAGGCGTGGCACAACGCCACGCCAGTCACCGTGTGGACCGAAGTAAAAGAGACGAAAATTCGCAGGAAAAAGAAAGCGTAGGGGTTTTTTCGTAAAAAAACTGAGGGTCTTTTCGCAACAAAAGGAGAGTGGAGGGTCTTTTTCGCAAAAAACCGAGGGACTTTTCGGAAGAAATAAGGGCCTGTTCGTAATTACAGGAAACCGCGTGCCGCTATCGAGCAAAAAAATGCGCAGGGCCTTTTAGGCGCGGCGCAACGACGCTCCAGCCACCGTGTGTACCGAAGTAAAAGAGGCGATGATCCACGAGGAGTTTTTTTAAAAAAAACCGAGGGCACGTACGTATTTTCGGAAAAGCTAAATGACCTTTTCGTAAAAATCGAGGACCCGTATGTAACGAAACGAGGACCCAACCCGTATGTAACAAACGAGGACCCAGACGCCTCATAGCGCGCGCGCAACGACGCGCCCGACCACGTGTGTACCGAAGTAAAAGAGGCGATGATCCACGAGGAGTTTTTTTAAAAAAAACCGAGGGCACGTATGTATTTTCGGAAAAGCTAAAGGACCTTTTCGTAAAAATCGAGGACCCGTATGTAACGAAACGAGGACCCAACCCGTATGTAACGAAACGAGGACCCGTACGCCTCATAGGCGCGGCGCAACGACGTGCCAGCCACCGTGTGTACCGAAGTAAAAGAGGCGATGATCCACGAGGAGTTTTTTAAAAAAAACCGAGGGCACGTACGTATTTTCGGAAAAGCTAAAGGACCTTTTCGTAAAAATCGAGGACCCGTATGTAATGAAACGAGGACCCGTACGCAATTTAGAAAACCGCGGGGCGCTATCCTGCAAATTGGAGGGGTGTTTTCAGAAAAAAAAATCGCCTCAAAAAAAACCGGCAGGGACCTTTTCGCGAGGAAAAAGGACCTTGTCACGAGAAAAAAGGACCTCTACGTAATTTTCGGAAAGTACAGGGAATTTCCCTCCCCGGCCGTACAGGAATCCCCGCGCCACGCGCCGGCCGGAGCGCGGGCGCGGGCGACGTGGCGGGGCGGACCGCACGGCAAACCCCCCGGCTTTGTTTAGGGTTATATACAGCAGTAACAGCAAAGTAGCAATGCATGTGTTCAGAACTTCAGATTAGAAGCGTGAGCTATCTGCAATGTAGTGTTACTCGACATGAATTCAGAGCTTATTGGTGGGGAGTTTTTAAGCATTCATTTGGACAAACGTTGGATAAATGACAGAGTATATAGGACATCTGAAATAGAATAATTATTGTGATGACGAACAGATACACACAACAGGAGAAACAATTACTGTGTAATGTTCCTTTGCTTGCTGCAGGATGGCTCAGTTTGTGTTAGCTTTGTTTTCGGCAGCATCACCCTTCAGGAAGTGTGAGAACCATAGGGCCGATCCTTTAGGATGTCGGGAAAGCCCATTCTTGTAATCAACATAAACAATACCAAACCTCTTGGTGTATCCCATAGCCCACTCAAAGTTGTCCAAGAATGACCATGCAAAGTATCCACGAACGTCAGCACCATCCCTGTATCAAACAATTAGTTTAATCATTTGAATTTCTCTTAATTGTGTGGTAAACAGAAAAAATCAGCTTACTTGATTGCCTGTGCAACTGCAGCAAGGTATCCTTTGAAGTAACCAAGTCTCTTTGTATCATTTAAGACCTGGTCAAGTGTTGCCGATTGATCGTCTTCCTCATCCATGCCTACAGGAAAGAAACTGCGTAAGCACAACATGCAATATAGTATTTAATTCAGGTTACCAAATATCACATGTAACAAACAATAAAGTGTGCTAGTATCACAGTGGTACATTTCACATGTCAGATTTTAAAATTTTTAAATTCACAGTTTCACACTCATTGATTTCTAATAATTCGTTATATTTAATATATGTTTGGCGTTGTTCCGCAGCTGGTTCAATTTGTACCAGATAAGATAATGTTTTTCAATATGCATATTTATAATATTTGTATTAGCCTGTACAGTTAGAAACTTAGAATGCTGTCAATAGTAGGAAACTCTATTTCCAAAATAGCACTAAGATGGGCTTGGCGTATTAGGCAATATATTAAGTGGCACAGCAGGTACTCACAATGTAATGATGTATCTTGTTCTTGTATATGTACTTTACCAATGTCCATTATAATACTGAAATAAATTTAAATTCATATGCCATGACGGTTGAAGGGTATTTATCCGGATTATCTTACAGGAAGGCAGAAACCACAAAAGAGTAAAAAGGAGGTATGATTGGCTATTGGCAGATTATGGAGTATGGACTATAAAAAAATTCCATCTTTCAACTTCACTTGATGCAAAGGAATGACCAAAACACTATGATGACATTGGCTTAGATAATATCAAGATATTTGCTTCCAGTGCATATTCATAGCGCTCATTGTCATTACATATTTCCCCCACCAGTTTTGGATGGTTGAAGGGTATTTATCCGGATTACCTTACAAGAAGACAGAAACCACAAGAGAGTAAAACGGAGGTATGATTGGCTATTGGCCAAGGCCAAAGCGTAAGTGGAAAAGAACCCGCCCTATAAACATGCAAGTTGAACCACGCTCATTTTAGGAAGTATGGAAACCTTACCATTCTCAGTTATATAAATTACTGGATTTTCATATCTCTTTGCAATATATTTAAGTAATTTCTGAAGACCCCAAGGAACTATGAAAAGCCACTCGGATGCAGCCTGCACAAATATTGAGATGATATGTTAGAACTTAGGAGAGATCCCCAGAATGCACACACATGAGAAATAGTCCAGTTCAGACCCTTTCACCAATTTGTTCACCGGTATTCCATTTTTCTGCCAAAAAGTAACAAATGTCAGCATTATGGCAATAACAATATCACTAATTGGGTTGGCAAAATTTGAAGGGGACAATTTTGAATAAATCTACAGATGACTCAGGCCAAACTGCAACGGTAGTAGTTCTGCCACACCAACCTACATTGATTTGGAGTGCTACTCCAAGAGGATAGATTGGAAAAAGGAAGCAGAGGAGGTAAATGGATTCCATGCTTGGTAGTAAAAGGATGTGGCAATGGAAGTGATAGTCAGCAGAAGGGCTCCTATCACATTATCAACTATTTGTTTGACAGATTCTCTAAAAAATCTATCTGTTTGATAGGCGATGGTTACATACTTGAAAGAAAAAGACTCCCACTCATGAAAGCCTCGTACATCTATGCTAAGTAATCCAGCCACTTCCACTGCCTACATACTATATTATTTTTGTATAAATAATAGTATTGTTACAGGGCTCCCGTTGTAGCATTTTCTTAAAGATAAAAGAGAGAGAGAGAGAGAGATTCCTTGATAGCTTAAGTGTGGTACACTGGTACCTATTCTCTCCACTTGTTGTACCCCATAGAAATAAATATCTTCCGGATCCTCATGATGAGCAATGAATCTCGAAGTATAATGATTTAGCCCAATAAAATCAATTTTGTTCCTAATGAATTCTCTGTCTTTCTCCGAGAAGGTTGGAAGATCATCGCCCAGCCGCTGACGCATGCTTTCTGGGTAATCACCAAAATATATTGGGTCTAGGTACCTTCAAAGAAAGGGAAATCAATCAGTAAGACATCATGCGATATCCATATCCTAGACTCCCAGAACAAAAAAAAAACGTGGGCAAATAAGTTACATGAAAAGAAAACAAACAACTAGAATCCATGAAACCACACAATAAAATTTATCTGATGGTCTATACAAGTAACATTTATGCCTTGTGGGGAAAATATATTGTGGCCTGCGGGAGAACACTTTTTCAAAGGAAACAAATGCGGGAAGCTATGTCCATGTGCCATAAGAAATATAAACAGCATCTGTACCATCCAAGCTGAAAGTCAAGCCTTCGTTCTGCAGCAATTTGATCTTCCATTTTCTCGGAAAATGGCTCTGCCCATTCACAATCAATAACAAATCCCACTTCACCACCTTGTACAGCCTATTTTGATAACATGTAAAACCATCAGCAAAACAAAATGTACTGCAAGTGAATTGATGGAATGATGATGATGATACCACATACCAGTGGTAACTGGCCAGATCTTCCAGTCACAACCAGTATTTACAATACAGACAGAAATTAAGATGAGTTCTATGCCATTCCAAATTCCAAAGATACGAGGATATTAGCACGCAAGTGTGATGGAGGAGACACAGAAGCTTCGGAAAATGCAAAGGAAAAAAAGAAACAGACTTGACCAGAAAATTACTGTAAACTGGCCAGTAACCAGCTGGTTTCAGGCCATATTGGCCAGCATCATAATTTTTCACCCCGAAAAATGGTAAACAGAACCCTGTTGCTGATAGTTCAGATAAAAACATAAACAGTTCAGATAAAAACATAAACAGACCTTGAATTTCCTTCTGTAAACATCAACAGCAGCAGCATGAGCCAAGATTTGGTGGTGGGCGGCCAAGTAACATCTAGCAGTTTGACCATCGCATCCTCCAGGTGCAAAATGTCCAATCCCATAACCATTAACTGCAGTTTGAAGAGGCTCGTTGATTGTTATCCAATGCTTTACTCTGTCTCCAAAATTTGCAAAGCAAGCTTCTGCATACAATGCAAAGTACTCCCTGGGATATTTTGGCAGTAAGAAACTCATATAAAATACACCAAATCAAGCTGCAAGCACTCTTAAACCAAGCACTTCTCATAAAAAGAACCTCCCATACAATCATTCATGCGAGTGTCTAGGAAAACTTTGTAAATCATAGAACGAAGTTAAGATGCCTTCAATGACTTACACAATCTTGTCAGACAGCCAGCCCCCCAGAGTCTCTTGAAGATTATGTGGAAGATCCCAATGATACAGAGTTGCATAAGGCTCGATACCTAGAGTAAGACAGATGGGTGGTTAATAGCTGAAGCATTGTAACCTTTTAAGGTATCAAGTAAATCATCTGCTACCTTTCTCAATCATGAAATTGATAAGGTCATTATAGAAGGCAACACCTTGCTCATTGACCTTTTTCCCCAGGCCATCTGCAGGCATGATAAACATATAACCTTAAGCATTTGAAAATGATATGAAGCATTACCGATCACAAACAACAGACAAAATGCACCATTTATTTGGAAATGCATGCCATGTGCATACGTATTTATATGTGAAGTGCTATCTGCTAAGCTTAGCGTACCAGGAAATATACGTGCCCAAGATATGGAAAATCTATAAGCACGAAAACCCAAACTGACCATGAGCTCAATGTCTTCCTGAAAAATTCACACCAAACGGTTGAAAGAAGAAATCAGTGCTCTAGGAAACATCGCATTGAACAAACAAGATAAAGTGATGGGCAGAAATCCCTGTCAAACAAGAGGGGAAAGAAACAGTTTTCATATTAGACGAGAATGAAAATACGTTTGTAGGGGACACTTTGCACGATCGGTCTGGAGCGTTGCTCATATAGCGTTGAATTTAGCAAAACCCCAAAGTATATCGCATATGTTTGGTAGTTGGTCGTATGGTGTCAAGAAAGAGCTAAGGTCTTTAGTTCTTTTGGGAGCAGGAGTTATTGCCTGGTCTATTTGGTTGCACAGAAATGACATTGTCTTTGAAAAGAAAAAACTTTATTCTCCTTTGCAGGTTATCTATGCAGCTACCCATCGACTCCGTTCTTGGGATATTCTCCAGCGGTCGGATATGCAGGGTATAGCTATAGTGGTCTCACAACAGTTGGAGCAGATGGCGAAGGTATTCTTTTCCCAGGCGTTTGGGTGGCGGTCTAGTCTACGGATTGACTGTCATTAGTTGTTGTTTTTCCGTTTTCGCTTTATGCTGTGTGCCTCTTAGTCAGGCAGAGGCTGGGAGTGTTCCAAAGTCTGTGTATCAACTCGATGTACTGCTCTTTGGTTTAATAAAAGCTTCCGTTTCCAAAAAAAAAAAAAGGGGGACACTTTGCACAGAAATACTTCTCCCACCCACCTTCTCGAAAACTTAGACATGAATGGCCTACCTTGTATCGATGGTAATGATCAACTGCAACTTCTCCATTGCTTCCATCTAAGATACGATCTGAAAGTACAAGTGTATGAACACCAGTTACCTAGTTAAATCGAATCAGTATATGTCAACATTATTAAGGAACCCAAAGACACAAACCTTTGTTTTCTGTGAAGACATCCCATATGCTATCGCCTTTTCCCCCTTCCCTTCTCGCTCCCTCGATCTACACAGAAAAAATGTCAAACACATGACTTCCAGTTCGAGGGAGAAAGAACAGAAAACAAGCTGTTTTTCTCTATATAGTTTTTATTTGGGTCTGTCTAGGCAACAAGAACACTTTCTGCAAAAGATCATGCACCTTTCGGATCAGTTGGTCCACCTCCGAGATTTATTCACCCCAACCCCTAATTCTTCCCCTTCATCCTTAACACTCCTGCTGTTGATCCCAAAGATAAAGCTAGAAAGGTGAACGGTCTCTTTCGGGTTGTTGGCACTCGATTTGTATACTTCTCTCACCCCATTTATCACCATTTTATGCGATATTTTGTGCTTAATTGTGCCATTTGGCAAAACCCTAACGATTCCCGAAGATGTTGGATAGTATAGTGATGTGCAGGGAATATGCTGAAACACATCATATTTGGCTAAAAGGAGCCAACAAAGAGCTTCCTCGGAAAATGTGCCAAAATGATTTTCATCAAATGACAAATTGAAGGTCATCATGACATCCGCCTCGTTGAAAAGATCAAAATGCATATATTATTTGTCCAAATCGAAGGCCCGACACGAAATTATGAAGCCTGGAAGTTGTCGGAGCCAGCCTGCTAGGCCCCTAGTGCTGCTCGGCGTCACATTCTCGAAGGTTCGAGAACAACTTTGAGTTGGTGGAGAGCTCTGGCGCCACCCGACGCCAACCACATCTCTTCATCATTTTCGACCGGGACTCTTCCCTAGGGGTCCCTATATAAAAGAGAAGGCACTGCCACGCAGAAACCATCGAAGATATCAGCCGAACTCGTCGGAACCGCAATATTAGGGTTAGCCAATTAGAGAAGTCGTCGAGAGCACAGAGTCGCGCCACCCCGTGCCGCCACCTCTGTTCATCCCTAGTCTTCCTCTTCGACTCTCCTTCATCAGTAATCATGTGTAACTCCAATCTACGTATGGAGTAGTCTTTTGTTCCTCGGGTGTGAGGATCTTGCTGTAACTTGAGACATATGGATTGATATACTATTTTTGTACCTTTTATGCTATAGTTGTGTCTTCTTGATATTGTGCATCTTCCTCAGTTGGTAATTACAATATTATGATTATCAATTGCTTAGCTCTAGATGTAGACATGGATTTTGGATCTAGTGTGCGGATCTATATCAAGTTGTTCAGGTCATACCGGTGCTTATTAGCTTGATGGACCCGTGACAGGGGAGAACAACAAAGGGATCGATATTGAACTATAGGGTGAGAGCCAACGTTGTATTATTTGGTGCTATTTGCTATTAGATTGATCTAGTCTTTAGTTGCAATAAGTGAACCTAGCCTAGGGGAGGAATTTCCACATCTCGGTTAAACCTAGTTTCTCTCGTTCTAGTTTCGGTACATTTGCTTAATTACTTTCATCATCTCATAATCGTTGCTTTAGTTAGTAGTAATTTATTCTAAGTAGTGAGTCTACAGGGATTTTAATACTTTGGAATACTCCTTGGTGAAAGGCTACAGAGGACCCGTGCGCTTGCAGATATCAAATTTGTATGTGTATCTTGAGTCAACAGGGGGAATTCAGCTATGTGATGTCTAGCAAAATCCTTTCCTTTTGGTTGAATAAATGAGAAGAAACGGGAGGAATTCACAATCTTGCCTTCTATAAAAAGAAGGGGGCCAGGGGGAGAGACGTCCCCCTGATTTTCCTTCTGGTTTTAGTTGGTGAGGGCTCAAACCCGGAGCCCTCACCCGGGTCGACTAAGTGGGACATCCCCACTCTATGAAATGAAACAAACAAACCATCTGGTGTATTTCCTGAGATAATAGTTCCATGATATTCTTTATTCAAAATTCCCTCTCTTCTCTCCAATGTGAAAAGTAACTGCAATTAGTGCATGGAAAATTGTCTCCTGTCTCTCTCTTTTTCAACTGAAGTTTGTGAAGTACGTTGGCCTAGCCCTTCAACTTTCGTTCCATTCGTAGTAACATTTTAACAGGAGTGACACTTGAAACCGAGTATAAATACAAATGTTAGCCAAAACAGGAACGCTAATATAGGAGCAGCTAATTTGACGGAGGGGTCCTACACGCAGAATGCCAGTTCAATTCACCGCCGTTTCTAAGCACTGCTGCTGCATGTTCACAAGTCAATGAACTTAATCGACATCGTATATCAACCTAGACTTATGCTGATCAGAAAGTGCAAAAATTAAAAGTAAAAATACTTAAGTGATTGCGTCAGAACTAAACCGATATACCAACTTGAGACCATTCCTACGACTTCCATTACATACGCGTGTCCTAACTTAGCTGGAGTACAGTCTACAGGCAGCGAGCGCCGCGGCGCACGAGGCCACGAGTGTGGAGTAACCGACGGGGGCAGCCGAACGCGAGATGCGCGCGATTGCGCGAAGGAGCCCCGGAGTCGCCGGCGATATGCCCGAGGGTGGCGCCGCGGCCCGCGCGCGAGATGCGATGCAGTTGGCGACCGAGACCGAGACGAGCAAAGTAGTACCTGGTAGGCGGAGGTGGCGACGCCGAAGACGAAGCCGTCGGGGAAGTCGGCGCGGCTCACTTCCGCCTCGCGCCCCGTGCTCCCCATTCCCGGCGGCGAAGTGGTCTCGATTCGGGGGTGCGCGTGGCTGGCGAGGGAGGAGGGGTGGGCAAATTCGTAGTAGCTGCGTTGCGGGTTGCGGGGGGAGTTGAGTTGAATAAATAGGCGCAGGCGCAGCGGAAGCGACGCTCCATCCACACTTGTCCGGACCGGCCGGCGAGAGCGCCGGCTGGAAAAGCCCACGTGAGCGGCCACGTCGCTCTTGCCAATGGCACCAGGGGCGATGGGGGCAGCTGCGCAGGCGCTGTCGAGCCGACGAGCGGGCCCCACATGTCATTCTCGTAGGCTGGAAAAAAAATCCGGAGACAAGATTTCCCTTTCCATGGCCCACGAAAGCTTGCGAGGCTTGTTCTCTGTGAATTTTGGATACTATTAGACCCATGGACATCCAAAAATGGATTTTTGGCCCTCAAATAAAAAAAAATTCTAAATTTGGACCCCTCCTGAGCGCACATTTCACGTGGCGTCGACACGTGTCCGGTCGTGTGGTGTGATACCGCATGACCGCACTGTAGCACGGGTCGTGCGGTACCACACCGCACGACCGCCTCGCCCTTCGCGCCAGCCGCCCGTTTTGATTTTTTGACCGCACGACCGGTCATGCGGTACCACACCGCACGACCGGGGACACGTGTCGCGCTGTCGTAAACGCGTGGTGAGGAGGGGTCCAAATTTGGAATTTTTTTTCATTTGGGGGCCAAAAATGGAAATTCGGGTGTCCATGGGTCCAATAGTGTCCAAATTTTGTTCTCTGTGACTGTAGTTTAGGGTATCTTTAGTGTATATAACCCAAGGGGTCTTAAGGTGGGTCTCATCTAAACCTTAAGGCTGACTCCATAGTGTATATAACCTAATGGGCCTTAAGACGGTCCCACTTGGCAGATAAAGAAAAATTGTATTTTAATGCTTGTGGCCAGGTCTTTAGCTTGAGGACCAGCCTTAAACCTTTTTTGCTTATAGCTTGCTTAAGGTCACCCCTGTAATGTATAAGGTTGACCTTAAAGTGGCTTAAGACCCTCTATTTTCATACACTACAGATGCCCTTATAGGTTTTAAGTTAAAATTTTTGAATTTTAGTTATTTATTATTTATAGGGATTATAAAGAGAGATATTTATTTATAATTTTAGATCATACAGATGTTGGGTTTTTTAATATATATTATAATTAATTTATAAATTCTACTTAAAAATATTTTATTTGATAGTCAGATACTATACCAAAAAGTTAAAAATCAGTTTCACAGACCGAAGAGAACAGGCACGGCACGGCTGAGGTTACCCGATGAAGTCATACTAAGCCTAATTCCTTTTTAAGTAGGTGGCGTATACGGAGAAAATGTTAACATCGTGCAAATTAGATTTTCATCAAATTTAGAAGTTTAAAAAATTCTTTTTTTTTGCAGAGGCGTTGAACATATCCTCCACTAAATAGAGCAATTTTGAAACCTCTAACTTTCATGAAAATAAAAAACTTTTTCTTTCAATATAAGACAATGTGTCCGTCGTAAACGAGGCGTCAGTGGTGACTTCGTCATTTTTTTGTTAAGCTCCTCTCATCCAGTCTTCTGTCAGCGTCGTATGTGGTGATGTGCGTATACATGGATGTTCATGTGTTATATTATATGTATTCTCAAAAAATAAAAATAAAAAACTTAAGATTTTCACCGTATTCGCATTTTCACCCAATACACACTCTTTTTAGTACAATGAGCACGCACACAAACTCCATACATGAGTGTAACTACCGCAGTGCACACGTAGCGACCACTTTCACACGCTGTAAGAACAAATCTTCGGCCATTACAGAATCTGATCTAGCCTCGTTTCAAATAGCAATAACTTCTAGTTTTTATTTGCCAAAAGTTAAAAACTATTTTAAACGTGTTGACTTTTTAATGTAACTTTTTTCTTTTTTTTCTCTTTTTTCCTTTTTTCTTTGTATTATCCATGAAGATTAACGGTATTTTTTTCTTTTTCTATTTTTCTTTATTGTTAATTAAATATATTTAAAAAAAACAAACAACCACTGCGAATGGACTCGTTTTAAGCCCATGCACCATAAAACATCACTCTGGACCACTTGGTTAGACGTCCTACCTATGCTACTCTCCCACTGGGATGCGGTGGTTTATTTTGATGAGAGAGAAGCCCTCACTATTTGAGTCGCTCACTAGTTTATTTTGGAGTAAAAAACAAATAAAACCACTTCCAGAGTACAATGTGCATCACGCCATAAGAAATAAATTTGACATAACGGGTGGCCTATTTGGATGCTCATGCCTAACCCGACAGAAAATTTAACTGGATTGCGAGTTGCACCGGAGCAAATTGCTCCAAGCAATGAGAGCACTACCTCGAAAAGAAACATGCAGACAATTTGCAACCATCCATTTGTCCTGTCGTGTACATAAAAATAATGTGAATGGCCGGGAAAGCCTCAATTATGTATAACCTTACGCAAGAATTAAGCTTATCTTTGAAAGGAGAAAGCAAACCATACCATTCCAAGAATAATATGTTTGGTGTCCAATCGCACTCGCAAAGATCCAGTTTGCATAAAATGATTTTTTTGTGGAGGTGGGTGGGGGGCGGGGGGACAAAGTATGAAAACTACAAAATGGCATGATACACTACTCTACCAAATTTGAGGTGGTGATTATTTTGGTTTCAACTTTTAGCTTCCGGCTTATTTTTACTATTCATAAATTTCGTCTTTTTTTTTTTTGAAGTTTTAGCTTTTTGTTAAGTTTTTTTGCCGTTTCTTTTTTTCCTGTATTTGTTTGTATTATACGTAATGGGTTAACATATTTTTTAATTTTTTAAAATTTAATTATGCTAAATAAGTCACAGTGTTTTTTCAGCCATCTACGGTGCTTTTCAGCCATAAACCACCCAAAAAAGCCCAAATGATCACCGGAGGTGATCGAACAGATGCAGATCAGATCCGCTGAAAGAAATGTCAAAAATAAATAAACTAGAGTGCCCTAGCTACAATGGATTAGAAGAAAGAGTTTACAGTTATCAATGATACGGTAGTCCCAACTAGATCAGTACTGACGAGAGATTGCCAATACAAAGGAGTATAAATCAAGGTTTATCCTGGTATGTGAGTTCCTCTGGAAAAGTTGCTAGGCTCTTGCATCGTGCTAGTAACAAATGGACCAAATACAAAATCAAACAAATGCAAACACATGCTGTGTGCTTGCTCTCATCCTATTGACTGGTAAACCAATCACCAGAAGATGCCTACACCATGACAACTACAAGTAAACAAATTACCACACAGTGCAACAAATAATGTGTGACTACTGGACTACTGGTAGGTGACAACTGACCACAATACAACAATATGCCATGCAATGGAGCTAGAATGAGACCATTTTGCAATAGATCAACTGCATGATGGATGTAAACAAGAGTGAGCAAGCACAAGTCCTAATTGTGGTTTGAGCTCAAGGCATGATAGCTTTATACCACAGGTTCCAGATCTGGTATAGGGCCAACTACTGCTTGGTGGCCAGCAATAAAGCCCAGTAGGTTATCGGTGCTAATCAATCCAGTTTTGGGCCTCTTGGGAGAGTAATCAATTTCTCGTTAGGCATCTTTGCAGCCAGCAACACAGTCAGAGAAAAACAGTTTTAGGTTGTTTCCAGCGAGACTGAGAAGGCTCAACATTTACTATTTTCTGTTTTCTAAAAGAACAGTCCTGAATAATATGTTTTAAAACAAAAACCTTCAGAAACTGCCTTGTTTTCACAATCGATCATGTCTCACAGTAAAGAACATCTACTCCTAAATGGGCATAACCCAGCTGATTATTAATAATCGATTTAGTTTGAAATGTATTATTAAAAATCGATTTAGTTTGAAATGTCTCCACTATATCAGACACCAATGCCTACAAGTAAATGAATTACACATTCACAATTTACCAGTGACACTCTGATCTTTCACATAATATAAGCAAGCTCTTGGATATCAGGTACTACAGCACTAAGAGGTGCCTGCTACTGCATTGACATTCTAACATGTCTGTATTCTCCTTTGGCAAGGCATGAGATTAGATGGGAAATGACATATGGAAATTCCCTCAGTTCTAGACGCAGAAATTCTAGGCCAAAACTAAACAGTCTTCCCTGTCGCTCTAGCATTTATAATATAAATGCAAAACTATGGTAGCATCTAACAACAAACAGACAAGTACAAAAGATGGTGTTTCTCACAAGCTCACCAGAGATGCAGAAAGCAAAAAGAAAGCACTGTCCCAAAATTGATTAGAAGCCGTTTCATCAAGCGTATCCTAGAGAAACTATGCTTCTTGACTGGCTTTTGACTCCTCTTCCATTTCAACTCCTTGACCGCTGCTATGAGGCTGTGAGTAATGCCCTTGAAGCATAATCCACTGTCCTCCATTTCCTCCAGGAGCTTCTCAGCTGTTCTCCAGTCCACAGCATTGAGACATAATGACTGGATAAGTTTGTCATACTCGTCCACATTTGGCTGCAACCCATCTTCCTTCATCTCCTTTAGGCACTCAAGGGCCTTCTTGAACTCCGCATGTTGCAGTAACCACGAATTAGTATGTGGTAAGTAACTCGGCTTAGTTTTGGATGAATCTTCTTAGCTTCACGAAGTAGATTAGTAGAGCATGGGCTTCATCAATCATGCCTCCTTTTGTGTAGCCACTAATGATCACACTGTATGTATAAATATCAGGGTGGAGCCCTCGGCTCTCAATTACTCTCATCAAACCCTTTGCATCCTCCATTTCTCCTACTCTAGACAATGCCGTGATGACAAAGTCGAACACTGCACTACCAGGAGCTGGGCCAAGATTCACCATCCTCATCAACAATTTCTTTGCATCCTTCACACAAACCAGGTATAACCGCAGCAAAGGACTTGCCTGCATACTTAAGAGACTCCCCTTGGTACTCATCCAGTAGCTCCAGAGCCGTACTGATGGTCTCATCATTCCTCACCAAAGCACCAACAACGAAATCCAAAGCTAATGTTGGAACCCGAATCTTCTTCTCCTTCGCTGCTACGTATACTGAATGGCACTTCCTTCACAATCTCACCAACCTTCTCCCCATCAGGGAAGCACCCCGAGCCAATAATCTTCTCACAAACTCCCCATGCAGCACGAACCATGGACTTCTTTCGAGCCGCTTGAATCACCAGATAATAGCTGTTGTCATCTGGAGTACAACCGAACTCACTGAACTTGTCAAACACCTCTGGCGCCGCCTTGACTTCTTGAGCTTCCAAAACATTGCTATCACTTCATTCAATACTTGAGTGCTCACTGATCCTGGCACATTGCCCATTTCCTTAACCAAATCCCACAGCAAGTACGCATCCATCTTGTCGATCTCATCAGAATCAGCAATCTTGCTCGCGACGATCTCAAGATTGGCAAGGCTCTAGGCGGTGGGGTTGTTCTTCGCGGCAGACTTGAACAAAAGGAGTAGCTTTTTACCGGAGCAGTGCTCGGCAGAGGGGACGACGGCGGTGAGGAGCGGCTCGGTGAAGTCCACGACCATGTCTGCCAGGGCGGAGGGGATCTGGTCCTCCGGAGTGGCCTCCACGACCGCGCGGACGCGGGCAACCTCCACGTCGTCGGCTACAGCATCGGCGGCGTCGGAGGACGCGAAGATATCGTCCGCTTCGCCGGCGTCCTCCTACCAGAGCGAGGTCAGGTTGTCCTCGCCGGCCTCCGTGGAATCAGCCGAGGCGTATGCGGCGGAGGAGGAGGACGCATCCGGGAGGGCTCCGGGGAGGAGGAGAGGAAGCGGGAGAGAGGGCGTGGGGGTGGGACTCGGGTTAAGGTTCAAACTGGAGATGGTGGCGGCGGTGGAGGCGACTTGGGGATGGAGGATCGGAGGAGGATGAGAGCACGAGCTCGCGAACGCCACATCGTCGTCGTCCTCCTCCTCCTCCTCGGCGGCGGCGGCGGCGGCAGCGGCGAGGTGTTGTTGTGGAGCCGGTGGTTGTTTTAAGTGGAGTTTAAGGCCTTGATGGGCTATTGGGCTGGGCATGATAATCCCCATATTTGTTGGACCGTTGTTTACTACTGTGAAGGTCCTGAAACTTGTTTGTAGTTGTTGCCTTCGTCCTTGCAATATAAATTTTTGTTCCTGAAAAACATGGTTCTAAGATATAAATTTATTACAGAGATCAAAGATGTAGTTATTATAATATTTTTACTAGAGTAAAGTCCATTACCGGTCCTTAAACTTTTTATGTTGTGTCATTCCGATCCATAGACTTTCAAAGTGTGCCATCCCGGTGCCTAAACACTTTTTGGGTCTCAAAATTAGCCCGTTACGGGTCTTGGCTGTGTCATCCCGGTCCTTAAACTTTTATGCTGTGTCATCCCGGTCCATGGTTGTTACCACAGTAATGGCACACTTTGAAAGTCTATGGACCGGGATGACACACTTTGAAAGTCTATAGACCGGGATGACACAGCATAAAAAGTTTAAGGACCGGTAATGGACTTTACTCTTTTTACTATATACCTCTATTTTAATATTGAAAAATAAGTGATAGTTATAGCATATCATTTAATAGAGGTATATATATGGTTAAATGGTATTAACTTTTTTAAAAAAAATTAATATCTTATTGATCTATACATAAGATGAGCTTTGAGCTTATATTGTAGGACAGAGAGTAGTTTTTTTATATAAAAAAATTACTACTTGTAAGAGCTAGTAAATTTTGTTTGCACTTTCCTACAAGTTTTCGGTTTGAGTAAAAGTAGTTGCTCAATATGATAAATTATCTGCTTCATTCCAGATATGAATGTGAATCTAAACCTTGCTGCAAGTAAAGTTTGGTTCATGATACGTACTCTTATCGACTCTTGCATTCTCCAAGAGCAAAAGGAAAACAAAGCCGATGAGGATTTTATTATCTTACGAGGAAGGAGCGACAAAATGTTTTGAGTTACATGATGTGAGATATAAAATAAATTCAGAATGAGTTTGAGCATTTCCAGGATCTGATCTCCAGGTTTCTCTGCAGTTTGGCTTTCTTAATAAAGCTGGGTAGTGCCTTCTGCCTATTCAACTCAACAGGCCCATAGGCTACATGTCAAAGAAATAAAAGCAAAACAGATCCTTCAGAAAATGCATCGGATATATTTGTAATGCGCAAATCAATCTCCATAGTCCACACACATCTGAAGGTGTCTATGCAGTGACCTCAGCTTTGGCATCCTTAGCATCTTCATCTTTGGTTGCTCCTGCCGCTGCTGCTCTGTCCTGCTCTTTCTTCTGTGCCCTTATCATTGCGCGCCTTGCCCGGGGACGCATCTCGCGTACTTGGCGTGGTGGCATCACAAAAGGTTCAAGAGGTCGATCATGGAATGGATGCTCACCTCCAGAAAATATCCTCAATTTGCGATCCCTATCCTGGAGGATCAAAACAGTAGATGTTAAATGACAATACTATACCAAGGCTCTTCAACAATTTGAAGATGAAACAAAAAGGAAAGAATATGCCTTTTTGTCCAAGTACTTGATTATACCAGAGCGGCAAGGGGAAAAGGACTTGATTTCTCATACAGTACAAACTTCTAAAACATATAACAAGGATAGACCATGACCCCATCAGCACGCAGCATCAGATGGAATATCAACCGCTTGTAACAACACGCGAGATAAGATGGATGGATTTTACGATATGTTA
Source organism: Dendrocalamus sinicus (assembly GCA_036346575.1). Taxonomy (NCBI): domain Eukaryota; kingdom Viridiplantae; phylum Streptophyta; class Magnoliopsida; order Poales; family Poaceae; genus Dendrocalamus; species Dendrocalamus sinicus. Next base: position 56,589,250 of record CM070642.1, on the reverse strand, counting down.
TTGGATTTGTTCTTCAATATACACAGTTCTAGCTTTAAAATCTCCAAAAAAATTCCACAAGTAGTTACAGAACCACATCAACAAATTCTGACAGATCCATAAGCAGATCAGTTAACTTCAGAAATGCATCGCAGAAACTTCAATAAGCCAGAAGTTGCAGAGTACATACTATTCGACTGGCTTTATGAAAATTATCTCATCAAGTTTGTCGTTAAAAATACTTTCATAATATTATAAGTTTATTAGTACATCTTAATGAAAGTTATAAAAATAACAGTCAAAGTCACATCTCAGAGACCGTGAAAATAAAAAACATCAAGTAAAAAGAACGGAGGGAACAATAAATTTCTCTCATACATTTCTGCTTATAGTATATAGATTGGTATCCATGGCTCAATGAATAATAAGAAAATTAGCATTACCTGTACATCAATGCAAGATTTGCGTGCCTAGTCTATAATAATATAACTGTCATTACTATAGTTAATAAATAGAAGCATCAAAGCAAATACCGTATATGCATACACCATACAGCAATCTACAATGCTGAGTATGTAGATAACTCAACAGCAAATAAAGTTATCATCAAATCTTTAACCAAGAAAAGAATGAACTTATGACCAAAAAAACCCTAAAGTTTGGAAACAAAGAGAAATGAAGTTTCACTTACATCACGCAATCTATTGCGGGGAAGCATGCGCAGGACAGCTTTACGAATCACTTCAGTTGGGTCTTTTTCCATCTGGTCCTTGAGCCTTCTTTCTTTCAGATGACCAACATACCTATTGAAACAATGCACATAGCAAAAGAAAGTTAATAACAATACCACATAAGGTATTCAACTGTATTTGTTAGAAATTTACTAACCCTGTGTGCCAGTAGTAGATTTTATCAACCATTTTTCTTCCTGTAACACTGATATCTTTTGCATTAAGTACGATGCACATATCTCCATTTTCCATATGTGGCGCATAGGTTGGCTTGTCCTTGCCTTGAAGCACAACAGCTATTTGGGATGCCAACCGCCCAAGCACCTATCACATAGGCAAAGCAGCTTACTGCATAACCATTTCCCCTGAGTACATCCTCGCAATTGAAACCAGCAGAAAAATTCTGACCTGGCCCTTTGCATCAAAAACTCGCCATCGTAGCCCCTCTAAATTGATTCTTCTCAAACCTGCAAGTGCTTTCTGCACAGTTCAAAATGGAAACAACTGTCAGTGCCAGTACTTGACGTTTAGCTAGTGCAGGTTCAAAAACTAGTTCAGACTTAAGAAACCAAGCCATAGGCTGGATGCTGAAAAGATTCGTACTGGATAATTATTTGAGGCTTTCAATGGAAGACTTCTTTACTTCTTTCACTCAACGCAAAATAACCACAGATAACATACCATTTTCCAACGATTCTATAAACGTTTCTTGTCACAATAACAAAATAAAAAAGAAACAAAAACTTAATTTTGCACCATTCCATCAGAATGTTAATATGTTCTGCAGAGTCGGTGGCAGGATGAGTATACTAACAGTAATCACAAAATTTCCTAGCAAAGGCAGCTCAATATGCATAAATCTAACTGTCAAGTGTCATTAATGTCCCATTTCGTCCCTCGGCACACCATAGACCATAGTTTATTCACACAAGTCTAGAATTTCACAACCCGGGTACAATGGTAGAAAACCAAGAAACGTAGTTCTTCATAGAGGTAGCAATGGATGGATGTGGGCTTTACCTCTCAAGTCTCAAAAAGCTCAAGTTATATTCAACCAACATAAAAATATGTGCAATCAACAAAAATCAGTAACCATTTACAGTCCAAATTGATCCATGATCCATATGCAGGAGTGTTTGGACTCTTGACTGCAACTAAATGAATCTACCATGGAGGCATGGACTACCCATTTGCCCGAAGCCAAACAGCCGGTCGACCTGACCGCCTGTATCCCACTCACCTCACGCCCCTGAAAGCCAACCTGCTAGGGGCCACTCGCTCTTGAGGATCAGACTCCCCGGTCAGTGTCCACCACCGACAGCAGTCACACGCACGGACCTCGCTCTGCTTACTGGCTGAGTACATTCGGCTGCACTACGAAAAACCTCGATTACCAGACTTCCGCCCACCGCGCGGCACGAACGACCGCCGCCCCGTTTCTGCCGCCATACCCTCCAAATGAGGCTGCGGCTACACCTCGTCCACCAGCGGCAGCTCACGTCCGCGAGAAGACCCCGATGGGCAACGCCTCCCAAAAACAACCCCACACCCACCACCACCACCACCCGGGCTCTGTGGAGGGCGCGTGCACAAACACCTGATGCCGCAGGTTATCTCGCCCACGCCGCCGCCGTCGAGCTAGGTTTCGTTAGGTTTTCATCGTCGGGCGAAATGTGGAAGAGGAGGACCGCGTGGCTTTCGGGGACCCGAGTACTGTTAAAAGGAGAGAGAGACACGTAACTCACCTTCAGGTTGCCCGTGAAGGCCGGCGGTGGCGCGGCCATGTCACGCTGCCGCCGTGGACTGGTTGCCGGAGAAGGAGGCGGCGGCGGCGGGAGGAGGAGAGATGGGGCCGAAGCGAGCAGCGGACGGGGTCGTCGTGCGCTCTAGCTTGCCCCCGCCCAGGGTTTAAGGGCCTTAATAGGTCCATCCCGTTACGTGGGCCTCTAATCCTAATTTTGGGCCGAAAGAATATTAGTTACCATTGCTCCCTGGCCTCCATTAGAATATTAGTTAGTATTATCTCGGGGCAGAGAAAACTGACGAGTTGCTTTTCTCTTTGTTCTTTCCTTTTGCTTTTTTTAGATTCCTTTTCTTTGCTTCTGGAAATTCAGTTTATTCTTGCAGACAAAAAAAAGATACTTAATCCGTTTGAACAGTGTGCCTTGATCGATCTCTCATACTAAAGAAAGCGAACGAGATTAAAACTGTGACTTTTGTCCATCAGTATGGTATAACTTGGGAGCGCAATGCACGTAGATTTCTGTTCTGTACCCTCTGTGGAAGTAGCCAAAACACAAAGGTGGGGAGATTCAATTTTTTGCCACTCTTAAGATTGACACCGAGACTCTGTCACTTATATATAGGGTCACCTGAGTCACTGATAATGGACCTGAGTGGCAAATCTGTTGCCACCTGAATCGTAAGGATGGCAAATAAATAAATTTTCCAGGTGAGGGAGTGCTTGCACATGCCCGTAGCTTGGTCTGGTCTTAGGCCCTGATCAACTCGGCTTCGGCTTCTGGCTTATTTTTCACTATTCATAAGTTTCGTCTTTTTCTGAACTTTTAGCTTTTTGTTGGGCTTTTTTGCCGGTTCTTTTTTCCCCGTATTTGTTTGTATTATACGTAATGGGCTAACATATTTTTTTTATTTTTAAATTTTTTTAAATTTAATTATGCTAAATAAGCCTCTGTGAGGTACAGTGCTTTTTTCAGCCAGCTACAGTGTTTTCAGCTATAAGCCACGAGCTTTTCAGCCGAACCGATCACCACCTTAGTGTATACTTCACGAGCAAAGCAAGCTAGAGACGGAATTTTTTGTACGGATAATCCATTTTTAATTCGAAATTACATAAATATACCCGCGGGAAATTTTTTTACAAAAATAGGCTCGATCGCCTAATGGTTGGCGATCGAGCCGTCGCCCAACCACACGGCGACATTTAATGAATCTACCAACCGTTGGGCGATTAATTGCGCCGCCCACGGTTGGCGACTTCCATCGATCGCTTTAACCGTTAGGCGATCGCATTTCGATCGCTCAACGGTTGGCGACTTCTAGTGAGATATATACCGCGCGGCCGTGGCCGCGCGCGCCATCATGTGTCGTTCGCCGCCGTCGCAGAGAAGAGAGGGAGAGGAGGAGAAGAGGAGGGAAGAGAAGGAGAGGAGAGGAGGAGAAGGGGAGGAGGGAAGAGAATGAGAGGAGAGGAGGAGAGGGGAGGAGGAGAAGAGGAGGGAGTGCGCGATTTTGGTAATTTTTCGTGTTATATTTTTTGTTAGTGTAGAAAATTAGTTTAGAAAATGTAGTGTAGAAAATTAGTTTAGAAAATTAGTTTAGAAAATTAGTTTAGAAAATGTAGTGTAGAAAATTAGTTTAGAAAATTAGTTTAGAAAATGTAGTGTAGAAAATTAGTTTAGAAATATAGTTTAGAAAATTAGTTTAGAAAATGTAGTGTAGAAAATTAGTTTAGAAATATAGTTTAGAAAATTAGTTTAGAAAATGTAGTGTAGAAAATTAGTTTACAAATTTAGTTTAGAAAATTAGTTTAGAAAATGTAGTGTAGAAAATTAGTTTACAAATTTAGTTTAGAAAATGTAGTTTCAAAATTTAGTTTAGAAATTAAATATAGAAATATAATTTAGACATTTAATTTTCAAATTTTGTGTACTAAATGTAGTTTAGAAATAAAGTTTAGAAAATTTAGTTTATAAATTTTGTGTACCATTTATTGTACAAATTTAGATGTAGAAAGTATAATGTACAAGTTTAGATGTAGAAATTTAGATGTACCAAGTTTAATGTACAGTCTTAGATGTATAAAATTTAGTGTTGAAATTATTGTACAAATTTAGATGTAGAAAATTTAATGTTGAAAGTATTGTACAAATTTTGCAGGTATGACTCGTGCTGGACGTGACTCGGAGTGGCGGTTCGTGCTGTTGGACGAGCACGTGGACCGCTCTCATCGCGCTTCCCATCTAGTGCCGCCCCGGGAGCACGGACGAGCCGCCTCACCGGGAGTGGTCCGGACACGGACACCTCGCGTGGCTCGGGACTCGACCCTCGTTGGATCGCCAGTGAGCACTATTCCAGCGTTTAGTGCGGCCGTTAGTTCGTTCGTCGTCGACCTTCACTTTGTTTGCAAGTCGCGGATGCGGGCTACTCCTCTTGCCGGATGGTGCAGGCCACAGAGGAGGATGGGGCGCGGCGGGACGAGGCGGGACGAGGCGGGCGGGGATTGATCACGACGATTTCCGTTCGACCGTTCCCTGCTGACGGCTTTGGTGGACCGTTGGCGGCCCGAGACGCACACTTTCCACCTCCCATTCGGGGAGATGACGCCGACCTTGCAGGATGCGCTCGACGACCGCGTGGACGAGGACCGACCGTACGACAGCAGGGAGTACGCGAGTACCGCGCCGTACCACCGCACCGTGTCGAGCTCAGATATGTGGTAGACCCGCCGCCACACACGCCGCCGCCCGACGGACACGTACCCGCGCGACGCGCGACGACGCCACCTCGCGAGACGTTACATGTCATTTCAAAGATTCCCAAATGGTAATGTCGTTTCCATAATCGACCATTTTATGTCTTTGTGTCTAGGCTGACGTCGGTTCGACCTATACGCCGAGTCCAACACGAAGAGTGGAGAGGCTCGCGGTGGTGCGCAAATGACCCATGAGGAGGGCCTCGGCTTTGCGCGTCGGGTGCACGAGGGTGTAGACGTATCGTTAGCCTCATCGTCCCGCACGAGGCTACGGCGGTCTCCACGCCCGCCACGATCGCTCGTCCACGGTGCCACCACCTCCACCGTGGCACTACTATGGTGCACCCACGTGGACACGCCCTCCACCACCTCACCCGAGCGGCCGGGGTTCACTGGCGGGGCCTCCTACACGATTCACTTCACGCCCCTACGCACCCTGCCTTCCCACGCAGGTGTACGCCTCCATGGCGCCGGCCACGGTACGCATAGGGTCTTATACCGTGTTTATCCAAGACGACATGCAACGCACTAACGATATTAATATTGCAGTACTTACCAAAGACGGCGTCTCCCGTGCCGGAGGATGTGGACAGTTTTCGCGCGTCGCTCGACGTCGCACCGCAGTTCTTTCGCGATGGCCTCCGGCACCGGAGATTACACACCAGAGGTGCGGTGACTCCACCGGTAGCAGGGCGGGATAGACACCCTCCTCCTCGCTTTACCTTTTCGGATCGCCCTAATCCGTTGCACCGGAGGAGGCCAAGCGAGGCCGTATGGGAGACGCGCGGCGCGGTGACGGGCACAGCAGGTGACCGATGAGGCGTGCTGCAGATGCTATATATGTTATGCATGTAATGAAAATACATGCGCCATGTTACTCACGATTATATTATGAAGTTTATTTATATTTACATAAGTCTATCATCTCTTTCCGCATATAAACTATCTCACTTAACGTTGTATGTATCGATCGTTCTCTACTCAATCTTTCAAAAAAATTTAAAAACTTTTACACACCTACAATATACAATGAACATAAACTTTTATTACAACTTCACCGTATTTTTACGGTTCAACGTTACAAAATTCACAAATTCTAAAACAATCACGGGGCTACGAAGTCGCCTAACGGGATGGCGACTGCATGCCAGTCGCCTAACGGTATGGCGACTGCATGCCAGTCGCCATACGGAAGAGCGATTTAATGCAGTCGCTCTACTGTGCAGCGAGATATATTGTGTCGCCGTGTGGTTGGGCGAAAGGCTCCAGTCGCCCAACCATTACGCGACTGGAGCCTATTTTTGTAAAAAAATTTCCCGCGGGTATATTTATGTAATTTCGAATAAAAAATGGATTATCCGTACAAAAAAATTCGCTAGAGACGTTACCGCTGCGATAATAAGTTAGGATTTTTTTTTGCGGTGGATAATTTATAGTAATAGCTTATAGTTTTTAATACAAAGTATAAGTATCCCTATAAATATACGAAATACTGATAACCGCTTATTTTAGGTTCTCTGTTAGCCTTTTGGTTTCTAGTTTCTTACTTTTATTTTTTCTAGTTTTTTAGCTTGTGGGGCTTTTTACTTTTTTTCCGTATTCCTTTGTATTGCTTGTGATGGGATAACATATTTTTTTTCTATTTTTAAAATTTTTAAATTTAATTACGCTAAAAAATCATCGATAGATATAAGACAAAATAAGCCATAAAAAACTCCAATGATTAGGACGAAAGAAAAAGGGGATTTGCTCATGTGCCTTAAAGTTTAATGGCGTTTGCTCATTTGCCCCCATGATATCTCACTGATATATGGGCCCTGGATCCGTATGTCAGTAAAATATCATGGGGTAAATAAGCAAACGTCATTAAACTTTAGAGCAAGGGAGCAATTTTTCCAAAGAAAAAACGACAGAACCGTCCCCAAAGAAAACAATAAGGTCAAAGCGGGTCACTATCGAGTTCATACCTGGCATGTTCTGCAAGCTACCCAATCAAGTCAGCATTATTGCAAGCTGCCTTGCAGACAAGAAGATGCATGTGCGATGGGGAATGGAGAAGCGGCGCAGGAAGCAGCTCCTCCTCTCAGTCTCCTTCCTCTGCGTCGCCGTGCTGCTCTCCGGCGCGCTGCTCGCGCCGCCCGCCTCGGCGGCGTCGCCGGCGCCGGCGGGGAGGAAGCGGCGGTGGGCCGGGTTCGACTACTACGTGCTGGCGCTGCAGTGGCCGGGCACCGTCTGCCGCCAGACCAACCAATGCTGCAGCTCCAACGGCTGCTGCCGGTAGCATTCCCCATCTCTCCCTCCCCCCTCGCTTTCTTTCTGTCACATTTCTTTCTTTCGCATTGTCGCTGGAAGTTATTCTGGGCGAAGCTCATCTGGTTTCCCTATGCATTCTGCAGATCGAAGCCTCTGAAATGGTTCACAATTCGTAAGTATACATTAGTGTCTATGCAAAAGCACTTGCATCCCTAATTTAAATGTTCCGCGCACTTACACTTCTTGTGATGATAACGAATGCGTTGCCTGATTTGAGGTGCTGAAGAAAATGCGGCCACCGTAAGATGAGAACAGGCCTCAGCTGCTGTGATAGTCCTGTATGATCTATGATTTTTGTGCTTCTAGTTCATATCAGTCAGGAGATCTGTAGACGGCTACTAGTTGTGTTTGTCCTTATCGTAGTGGATGCTTCGAATTTCTGAGTAGGAACAGCGAGCAACTCACAACATTTTTTTATATGTTTGCTTATTATGTTGTTTGTCCATTGGTTGCCCGTTGCCATCTGTCAGCTATTGATCCTGAAATTTCATAGGCGATAGGCTTCCATTGCAAATGCATAGCTTTCAATGGCATTTACCATTGGTTCACATCAGATATCAGCTATTGATCCTGAAATGCATAGGTGATAGGCTTCCATTGCAATTGTATGGCTTCCGTCATATAATTTCTGAATGACATTTACAGTACAGATACAAAATTCACAATCACATGAGTGTGCATAAGAGTTGCACACTTGCACATTGGTACCAGATACCGAGAATTTAGGTTGGGACAACTGCATCCAAGTGATGCTGATCATCATTTCATTTTATTTGTTCGGACAGATGGTCTCTGGCCACAGTATAGCTATGCGGGGTGGCCATCATGCTGCAGACCCGCCACATTCAACATCAATAAGGTACCAATGTCCCACCTTTCGTTCAGAATGAGATGTGCTCATTTACTCCTTTTTCCCCTGAACTACTGCAAGTTGCAGTAGTTCTGCAAGTATATTGTGTCAGTGTGTTTTATTTCTGGTTTTACTTACCCCAGATCTCAATGTTGATGCCGATACTTGAGAAGTACTGGCCGTCCTTGTACTGCGGCTCTTCTTCGACCTGCTTTGGTGGAAGGGAACAGTTTTGGGATCATGAGGTAGTGATTGGTGTCTTAACTCTTTAACATTTGAGATTTGATTAAGGGAAACAGCTCACAGGTGTTCTTTTGTTTCTGTGCATGTGTTGGTGTTTTACCGAACCTTCGTCAGTGGGGTATGTGATTTCTGAACTTGTTGATACAAATACTGTTCTGCTCTGCAATGGTGAACATTTCATCATTTATGAATACTTGTGCATTGAAATGTTTTTCCATCGATTGATCCAATTATGATCCCCCTTACAAAATAGTCATATCCTCCACTGAATATGCTGTTCTTGCAAACTGATCACGAAAAGATAAACTCGCATTTTCTGTTGTTTCAAAATACCCTGTCGTGTTCATAATTTCACATACCATGAATAATTCCAGACCTCAGAACACTGGGAAGAATCTCTGTACAGTATACATTGCATGGCATGGGTTTGTCTATAACTCTAATACATTGGGTAATAACATTGTACGTGTCATGTGGGGGAAATACTACTCCCGCCGTGCCCAGACTGGGAACAGCAGCGCGCCAAGGGCTGGCTGAGGCGGTCAGATAAGTCTAGTTTGCATTAGAGTCCTGATTGAATAAGAGTCCAGATTGAATTAGTTAGGAAAGATAATTGTATCTCTAAGATTTAGGAGTTTCTATCCTTTGGAGTTAGGGCTATATATCCCCTGTACGGGCCTGGAATTAGAATCAAGCAATAAAGTTATCTTCCTCCTCTCTCTAATCTCTCCAGTCAAAATAGGGAGCCGAGAGGCAAAACCTCGCTCCGCCTCTATCCGTGACTACGCCTGCGTAGTCGTGGTTCTCTCCTCCAAAGACTTCCATTGCCCCCCAACCGACGCCATAACACCTTGGTATCAGCTTCCAGCCGGTCCTCATCGCCAAATCCCCCACCTCAACCCACGCAATCCACCGCTGCATCGGTGTCGGCCTCCATGGCAACGCCGCCCCCAGCCGATCTCACCATGGCAGCGCCGGCTCCAGTGGATCTCGCGGCCATCCTCCAGACCCTGGTCGAGACCGTGGAAAATCTGAAGACCTCCGTCGCCGAGCTCCAACAGGAGCGTCGCTCTGACTCTTCTTCGTCAGGCGCCAAGATCTTGCACACTGGCGAGCACCACCATGACCGGCCTCCTCGCTTCCAGAAGATGGATTTTCCGAGGTACGATGGCAAGTCGGATCCACTGGCCTTTGTCAATCGGTGTGAATCCTATTTCCATCAGCAGCGCATCATCGAGGAAGAAAACGTATGGATGGCCTCCTACAACCTGGAGGACATTGCCCAGCTATGGTTCATCCAGGTGCAACAGGATGAGGGCACTCCTCCGTGGCGGCGTTTCATCGAGCTCCTGAATCTGCGGTTTGCCCCCCCCCCCTGCGCTCCAATCCGCTCGGCGAACTGGCCGCCTGCAAGTGCACGGGGTCGGTGGTCGACTACCAGGACCGCTTCCAAGCCCTTCTTCCGCGTGCAGGACGCCTCACGGAGGCCCAGCGCGTCCAACTCTTCACCGCCGGTCTCCAACCGCCCCTGAGCCTCGACGTGGAAATCCATAATCCGCAGTCCCTGTCGGTCGCCATGAGCCTCGCCAGGAAGATGGAACTCCGGGAACAACTGGCCGCACCTGCCGGGCCACCCCGAACCACGGGCCGGGGTTCCTGGACTTCACCGACACCGCTGATGATGATGGCAGGGAAGAGACGGAGGCGCTGGATGACGCGCCCCTCATCTCCCTCCACGCCATCGCGGGCATCCGCACCAACGAGACCATGAAGGTCGTGATCACACTGGGCGGCGCCTCTCTCCACGCCCTGCTGGACTCGGGATCCACCCACAACTTCATCGCCGAGGACAGCGTGGCGGCCACGATCTTCTTCCCGGCGCGTGACTCTCGTCAGTCATCACCGCCGCTAACGGAGACCGTGTGCCTGCGTCGGATGTTCGCGGCGCTTCTTCGCCATCGAACAAGAACACTTCACCGCCGATTTCTACGCCTTCCGCCACGGCTATGACATCGTCTTTGGCACCCGATGGTTGGCAACGCCGGGCCCTATTCTCGTGGGATTTTGGGCGCTCTCCATGTCCTCTCGGCGAGGCACTCACCCGTGTGTTGGCATGGCATTGCCGCCGCTAGCCCACGCCTTCACATGACCACGGCGGTAACCTTCTCGGACGCGCCGCGCGAGTTCAGACATCTTCACCGAGCCGGCGGATCGCCACCACCGCGTCCCACGACCACCACATCACACCGCCGCTGGTGCCGCCGGTGGCCGACGCCCATACCGATATCCATCGGCACACAAGGATGAGCCGAACGTCGCTGTCGCGACATGCCGCAGCAGGGCCTGATCCGACCCAGTTCATCAGCTTTTTCCTCGCCGGTCCTCCTCGTCAAGAAGGCGGATGGCTCATGGCGCTCGCATCGACACGAGCACTCAACAAAGATCACCGTCAAGGACGTCTTTTCCGATTCCGGTGGTCGACGAGTTCTTCGGACGAGCCGCACGAGCACGCCATTACCAAACCGACCTACGGCGGGCTATCATCGAGTTCGCATGTTTCCGCCGATGTTCCCAAGACGGCGTTCGAACGCACGACGGACTCTATGAGTTCCTCGTCATGCCTTCGGCCGCCAACGCTCCAAAGAACCTTTCAAGCGTTGATGAACGGTCCTCCGACCTTTTCTTTGTCGCCGTCCCGGTGTTCTTCGACGACATCTTGATCTTGGCACGATTGGGTGGACCACCTCGCCACATCCGCACCGCCTCTCCGTGCTTCGGCAGAAGACGCCTATTCGTGAAGCGCCCAAATGCGCTTTGGCGAACCTGGTCGCGTACCTCGCCACGCCATCTCCGCCGAGGGCGTGTCCATGGACGCCGGCAAGGTCCAAGCGATCTTTGGAGTGGCGGTGCCACCACAGCCGGGCGCCGCGCTTCCTCGGCTTGGCGGGCTACTACCGCAAGTTTGTACAAGACGACGGCCATCGCCGCTCCCATCGCCTCTGTTGCGCAAGGAGGGGTTCGGCTGGTCCGACGCGGCCGCAGCCGCGTTCGCGCGACTCAAGACGGCGCCACCACGATCTTGGCCGGGCGCTTCCGCCGACAAACCGTTCGAGTCGAGCGCGACGCTCTTCGTCCGGCCGCCGCCCTTGTCCTACTCAGAGAAGCGGCCTGGCCTTCTTCACCGGCAGTGCGCTGCGCCACGCCTCCTTGCGACTTATGAACGGAGCTCATCGGTGGTCCATGCCGTCCGACATCGGAGGCCTTACCTCGGGTCGCCACTTCCTCGCTCGCACGGATCATTATAGCCTCAAGTTCCTCCTGACCGGCGCCGCAACAATTCCGCAACACCATTGGGTGGGCAAGTCTGGGTTCGACTTTGAGGTGGAGTACAAACGCAAAGACCAACGCTCGCCGCCGACGCGCTATCCCGCCGCGACGTCGACTCGGCCACGGCGTTCCTCCTTGCAGCCCCACAATTCTCCTTCATCGACCGGCTGCGCCAGGCCAACAGCGACGACCTCTCCCTGGTGGCATTGCGGGACGACATCTAGGCAGGCCGCCGCACCGCACCCTGGGCTCTGGTGGACGGTCTGGTCACCTTCGACGCCAAGCTCTATGTGCCCCCGTCCTCCACACTTCTTCAAGACCTGGTGGCGGACATCCACAATGACGGGCACGAAGGCATCCAGCGGACGCTGCACCGCCTCCGCCGCGACTTCCACGCTCCTCATTCGCGCTCACAGAAGGACTTCATCCGCGCCGCTTCACTTGCCGCCGAACAAAATCAACACTGCTTCCGTGATCTGCACTACCACTTCCGGTGCCATCCATGGTATGGGCTGATGTCGCGCTGGACTTCATCGAGGGGCTTCCAAAGGTTGGCGGCAAGTCCGTCATCCTCACGGTGGTCGATCGGTTCTCCAAATACTGCCACTTCATTCCGCTGGGCCACCCCTACACGGCCGAGACAGTCGCCAAGGTATTCTTCGCCGAGATCGTGCGCTTGCACGGCATTCCGCGGTCCCTCGTCTCCGACCGCGACCCGGTGTTCACCTCGGCATTCTGGAAGGAGCTCCTCACTCTCTCCGGCGCCAAACTCCACATGACCACCGCCTTCCATCCAAAAGTCGACGGCCAGCTAAGCGCCAACAAGGTGATCACCATGTATTTACGCTGCTTCACAGGGGATAGGCCCCGCCAGTGGCTTCGGTGGCTTCCCTGGGCGGAATACACATACAACACGGCATTCCAAACATCCCTCCGGGACACGCCATTCAAACTGGTGTATGGCCGCGACCCGCCCTCCATCCGCTCTTACGATCCCGGTGAATCCAGGGTCGCGGCTGTGGCTAAAACCATGGCAGAACGAGACGAGCTGCTGACGGATGTCCGCTATAGGCTGGAGCAAGCCCAGTCGGTTTACAAATCCTACTACGACCGGCGTCACCGGCCGGTATCCTACAATGTGGGGGATTGGGTCTGGCTGCGGGTACGTCATCGCACCCCCCTCTCCCTACCCACCGCGACGTCAGGCAAGCTTCGCCCACGCTACTACGGGCCATATAAGGTTGCAGAGGTCATCAATGTGGTCGCAGTTCGCCTCCACCTGCCGCCTGGGGCCTGCATCCATGACGTTTTTCACGTCGGCCTCCTCAAGTGCTTCACCGGTCAGCCTCCAGAGTCGCCACCACCACTACCGCCCATGCATCACGGCGCGGCAGTACCCGTTCCGGCGGCAGCCGTCAAAGCCCGCCTGGCACGAGGCATTCGCCAGGTGCTCATCCAATGGCAGGGCGAACCACCTTCGGCAGCCACTTGGGAGGACGTAGACACCTTCACCGAGCGCTATCCATCATTCCAGCTCGCGGACGAGCTGCTCGTCGAGGGGGGGAGAGATGTCATGTGGGGGAAATACTACTCCCGCCGTGCCCAGACTGGGAACAGCAGCGCGCCAAGGGCTGGCTGAGGCGGTCAGATAAGTCTAGTTTGCATTAGAGTCCTGATTGAATAAGAGTCCAGATTGAATTAGTTAGGAAAGATAATTGTATCTCTAAGATTTAGGAGTTTCTATCCTTTGGAGTTAGGGCTATATATCCCCTGTACGGGCCTGGAATTAGAATCAAGCAATAAAGTTATCTTCCTCCTCTCTCTAATCTCTCCAGTCAAAATAGGGAGCCGAGGGGCAAAACCTCGCTCCGCCTCTATCCGTGACTACGCCCTGCGTAGTCAGGGTTCTCCTCCTCCAGCACTTCCATTGCCCCCCAACCGACGCCATAACAGTACGCCATGCCTATCAAAATTAATTTCGATTGCTCTATGTTTTTTGCATATGATGTCCTAATCTAGGTCACAAACAGATTTGAAACAACATGAAAAAGTTCATCTCGAATTTGCAGACATAATCTGAACCAAGTTTCCTAGTAACTTCCTTAAGTGTACCAGATGATGCAGTTTCCATTGCACATCTCACATCTGTGTTTAATATTCTGCTCTTCTTCTTTGGGCAGAAACTCATGGAACATGTGGTTACCCTGAAATACAGGATGAATACGACTACTTCTCTACAGCACTTTACCTTTACAGCAAATATAATGTTACGGTTAGTGGAGTGTGTTTGTCTTGCATGATATTCTCTTCACAGAAGGTATTTCAGGAATGATATTGTAACATTTTGCTAGCGCATTAATGTGGTTCCCACTCTGATCTTGCAGAAAGCTCTGAGAAAAGCACACGTTTATATTAGAAGTGGCAGAAAATACTCAGTTGGGCATATCATCGCTGTTATTGAATATGCTTTTGGGGCAATGCCATCACTTGTTTGTAAAAACGGCTCAGTTCAAGAACTGAGGCTCTGCTTCCACAAGGATTATCAGGTAATTTATGTTGTCATGTTCACAAGTGCAGTGCATTGCAGTAGGCATTCATTGTTCCGGAAAAGCCTGTTATTCAAACATTAGCTGATGTTGTTCTGAAATGCTTGTTCTGATGCTAAATAGATATTATGATATCATCATTTCCTTGCAACCAACACATTCAGATTAAGGTAAACCAGTTAAAGCGGGAAACCTATCCTAATATAGTGGTTTTAGAAGAGCCTAACTTCTGGATTCTGGTTCACAGTAGGATTTTGTTTCTGCAAAAACCAATAAAACCCTAAACATAATGTTGACTTAAATGAATGTACCAGCTCTCAAAAAAATTTTACTCACATTTAATACGTGGCTTTCATTTGTAACATTCCCATGCAAGTGCAGATTCCTCGAATCACACGCCATATTTCTGATGGTTCTGTATGCATTGCAGCCCCGTGACTGCACATTGGAGGCTGACAATCCGTTGAGGAGAAGTCATTGCCCTCGCTATGTCACTTTCCCGTCGTATAAACCATATGGCAAGTTCTTTTTTTGTCCAGTTAATGTTGCCATTATCGTTGACTGAAATGAGTACAGAGTACATGAAATAAGAACTGTACTTCTCAGCTTCTCCTTGGTTATGACTTATGAAGATAGGATTGGTCAAATAATTAAATTGTGCCTACCGGTTTTAATATTGTCATCTGGCGAAATACTAGCTTTCTTGTACTAATTCATAATTCCGATTGCAATTACAGTGTTGAGCAATGCTACGGAGGGAATCAGTAACCAAGTCAACGATGAGCCACATGCATATGACTAGAGCTCACAGAGGGTAGTATCTTACACGGTCCTGATGAGCCTGATGGCTGAGGGTACAAAGCGATGTCATGCCGCATAAAATTGTCAGGCATTCATTAGTTCCTGGCTCTGTAATTCTTGTGCACTCTCGAATGATAGGCCATTGGGAATTTTATGTGAATAACTTCCGTTATCTGCAATCTCTATGTTAACCATGTGGATGGTCGTAAATAAAGAGATGATGAATAATTGATATTTGGTTTGCTTTGGAATTTGTGTTTGTGAAAGACGGGGTGATCATTGGGGCTTTTTTGTGGCTTATAGCTGAAAAGCACTGTAGTTGACTGAAAAAACATTGTAACTGACAGATGCTTATTTAGCATAATTAAATTTAAAAATATAAAAAAATATGTTAGCCCATTACGTATAATACAAATAAATACGGGAAAAAAGAACCGGTAAAAAAGCTCAACAAAAAGCCAAAAGTTCAGAAAAAGATGAAATTTATGAATAGTGAAAAATAAACCAGAAGTCAGAAGCTGAAGCTCTTTTGATCACCACCTAGTCGTTTGCTGTTGATGTCTTTGCTTTCGAGTGTTTTTGCTCAGTTGCGAGTGATTACAGTCTTCAGATACTCTTACGACCACGACATACCACAGCACTTCAGACACTCTTACGACCACGGCAGACCACAACACTTTAGACACTCTTACAACCACGGCATGAATACGACTACAGCTGGCTTCGACCACAGCAACATTCGACCACGGCACTTCGAACACGACTACGGTTGGCTTCAACCATAGTAGTTTTCAACCACGTCCTGCTTTCGACCACGACAGCTGTCGACTACGTCTGGCTTCGATCACGGCAGTACGACTTCAACCTTTCAACCACGGCAGTACGACTTCAACCTTTCAACCACGGCAGTACGACTATAGTTTTACGACCACGGCAGGTAATTGTAGCTATAGTACTCTTTCATGGTCGTAGCTACAGTACTCGATAGTCGTAAACTTTACTGATCATACTCGATAGTCAAAGGTTTTACTGGTCGATAGTCGAGGGCTTTGGAGTTGATGGTCGTAGGTTTTGCATGCTGTGTTTATGGTTATAGGTTTTGTAGACTGCGTTCATGGTCATAGGTTTTGCAGACTAACTTCATTGTCGTAGGTTTTGCAAACTACATTCATAGTCGTAGGTTTTGCAAACTACGTTCATAGTCGTAGGTTTTGTAGATTGCGTTCATGGTTATAGGTCTTGTAGACTACGTTCATAGTCGTAGGTCTTTCAGACTGCTTTCATGGTCATAGGTTCTGCAGACTGCTTTTATATTCGTAGGTTATACAGACTACTTTCATGGTCGTAGGTTCTGCAGACTGCTTTTATGGTCGTAGGTTCTGCAAGCTGCTTTCATGGTCACAGGTTCTGCAGACTACTTTCATGGTCGTAAGTTTTGCAGACTGCTTTCATGATCATAGATTTGGCAGTCTTGTCGATACTCGTAGAATTTATAGTCTGTTGTTCTGTCTTCGGTAGTCGGAGGCTTAGTGATCGGTTGCTGTAGGCTTCTCGATCGGTACTCGTAGACCTTCATAGTCGATACGAGTGCTTCACTCATGTGATCGTCGAGTACGTCGAGTACTTGTGTTGGGCCAATGGTTGACTGGTCGGTGAATGGTGGTCGTTGATGGATGGTCGTTGCTTGAGGTACTCATAGTCGGAGGACTCGGTACTCGGTAGAAGTGGACCACGATAAGTGGTCGGGTGTTGGAATGTTGTCTGTACTCGTAGGTTTCGAGTAGATGTTGTGGCTGGTCGATACTCGATAGTCGTCAGTAGTAGTACGAGTGGTTTTCCAGTACTTGTAGGTTACAAGCACTATGTGATAGTAGTTGTATGGAGTGGTCTGAGGGTCTATTCCGGGTAGCAATAGACTCTGTGTGGTCGTAAATGATCTGGGAATGGTCGTAGGTGGTCTGGTGCTTGTCTGGGGATAGACAAGGGTGTGCTTATCATGATCGAGTTGAAGAACTCGTACCAAAAGAGATGTTTTCTTTGGTCTTTGCATGTATAGGTGGGCATGCAGGCGGTCATGGTCGGTGACGAGGAGGACCGAGACTAGGAGGGGGTATTCTGAGGTCCAGGCGGTCGGGATGTCACGCGAGGTGGTCGAGCTCATGTTGGAACACATGGAGGTCAAAAGTGGATATTGCGTGGAGGCGTGGAGACGATTACGGTCGGTGACGAAGAAGATCAGGACTATGAGGGGGTAATCTGTGGTCCAGGTGGTCAAGTGGTCACGCGAGGTAATCGGGCTCACGCGAGAGCACGCGGTGATGGTGCACGATAAAGATATAGGATGGGATATCCTAGAGGCTTTATTGTGTGTGTCGTACAAATTTGTGGATGGAATCCATGATCTGTACGAGTTGGTTAAAATCCATGTTATGAAGGGTTTTGGGTCCCTTGATTTGAAGAAGAGATAGAGTTCGTGTCTAGGTGGATAGGGACATGGTTTTGAGGTGTTTGTGTTGGGCATGCTATGTGCGCTGGCTATAAAAGTAGGGGAGGCTGTAAGCTAGCGCAACAGGGGTTTTAGGGCTTTCGTGAAGAAGGTTTTTAGGGGTGCCGTGAGGCGCTTTGTAGCTAGGATCTTGATGATGAAATAATAGATCAGTTTCCTCCATCTCTGACCACTTCCAGAGCATCGCTCATTCCTCTCTGTTTTTCGTGCTCTGTTTTTCTCTTTAGCGCATCTCATCCAAGTAATGGTCAAAACGGCTGGGGACATCAGGTGGAAGGAGGTCACAACTACGTGCATCGTGGTCGTGCCGAGCGATCGGAACAATCAGACTGCCAATCTATTGTCGTACCAAGCAGGCTGTCAATCCGTTGTCGTGCCAAGTGATAGGAACGGACGCAAGATCGATACAAGCACTCGTAATTGAGCAGTCGTACGCGAGTGATCAGAGCGACGCTCGGGACGAGTGGTCATAAGCAAGCGATCGTAACGAGTGGTTGGGCGACAGAGGCTAACAAGTGGTCGTAACGAGCAGTTGGACAACTGAGGCTAATGCGTGGTCGTAACAAGCAGCTGGCAATAGAGGCTTACGACCACGTACGAGCAGCAGCTGTGATCGTTGTCTCTGTTGGGTAATTCAGATTGTTTTTGTTTTGTTTCTCTGAGTTGTGTTTCGGTTTCAGGTAATAAAAAACGGAGATAATCATTCACCCTTTTTTTATTATGCCATACGATCCTACACTCTATGTCGGCCATGTTGATAAATTGCCCATGTTCTCCTCAGAACACAGAGCGACCATGCCGATAATGATGGGCTGATTTCAGATGTTTACCGTTGCATGTGCTGAATAGATACTTTTGCAGCCTTGTTAATGATATTTATCAGTGTAAGTATGGTGTAACTCTGAAGATCACATCACCGCATCATCCTCAGATACGCCCGGGCATTCCCGCCGAGGAGGCCGCCACGCCGCCGCCGCCGCGGCCCTCGGCGGCGTGGCGGGGTTTTTTGTGACGATCGGGAGGCACTTTCCCTCTGTTTTCCAAAAATTACGTAAAGGTCCTTTTTCCTCGCGAAAAGGTCCCTGTGACCAGTTTTTTTAAAAAACAATTTGGATAGCGCCCCGTGGGTTTTCAAAATTACGTACAGGTCCTTATTTACTTACGTACAAGTCCTTGCAAGTCCTCGGTTTTTTACGAAAAAGACCTTTGATTTTTTCGAAATTACGCATGTGTCCTCGATTTTTTTTATGAAACTCCCTGCGAATTGTCATCTCTTTTACTTTGGTCCACACGGTAGCTAGCGCGGCGTGCGCCGCGCTTATGCAGCTAGTTGCTCTAATTAACATTACTCAGGTAGCCTTGACGCTAGGGTGTGGTGTCTTGCTTATCCTTCCGCGTCAACTGCAAGGCAGGTCCGCGAACCGAGCAAGAGCTTGGTTGGTGGCGTTGGCGTCCAGCACGCCACCTGCCTGAGTTCCAACCTAGGTCGTCATATTTTTCAAGGATACAGTTCACTGTTAAAAATTGGCCTACGTGAGCAAGGTCTAATTCCTTAATTTCAAAGCATGCACAGTTTAATACCATATTACTAAGGCAAGACATATGAGACCACTTTATAAGATGAAGCTTTTGCCACTTCTTAAATCATGTGACACATGAATGGTGATAGCACGAGAAGGGCTATGGCTAATCACACGCGTGCGCACGTATTCACGCATTTTTGCGTGAAATCGCGTGACTTGTGATACCAAATCCACATTTATATTTGCTGAACCATGCATTATTCTTTCTCTCTGTTTGAATAAGATGCAAACACTTGAATAAGGCTTCATTGGGTTTGATGATAGACAGTTACCAGTGGGTAAATGACTGGTTAAATATGTTAGTTATCAAAGGGTAAATGACTGTTTTAATCATGTCAGTTATCAGTCTGTCTATATAGGATTTATTGATCATATACCCTCCATTTAGATGAAAATTCAGGATTTACCCTCCTGGCCCACGTGTCAGTGACTTATGATGACCCCACGTGTCATTGAGATGAGAAGGGTAAATTCTGAATTTCCCAACTAAAGGGAGGGTATATGATCCAATCCCCCGTCTATATATATGCTGGAGACGTCCAGAGTATGAGTAAAGAATCTAACTACCTCCATTCTCTTCCTCCTACGAATTTGTGTATTGTTGTGCTGTGCCGACTAAACTTCGTCGACTCTTCTTTTCGGCGTGCACCGTGAAGAAGATGAGCGGTATCTCCGAACCGTTTCTGCCGTGAAGACCTGCATGGGGGCGGCAATAAGGTTTCTGGGCAGCGCACATCTGCGCGACCGCTCACTTCACTACGTCATCTACATTCTGTACTGCATCAAGTCTGCGCTGCTTCCTGTTCTTCATCAAGTTCAAAAGTAAGTCGTTCGCACGTTCGTTCGACTTTGTTACTATATTTTCCTTGTGTATATTTTGAAGTATGATGAGTAGTCTCCTACTAGTAGTAAGTTTGTATCATTGGTTCATTATATTTATCTCCTAGTAAAATTTGAACCATATTTACAACATACATAAATATAAATGTGTTTAGTGATTACAACATATATATGTACTTTGTAAGACCTCTAATCTATAAAGGTATATAGTGTCATGCATGTAAATACGTTGTTGTTGTTTTACTCATAAATCCCAAAAAACTACGAGGCAGGTACAGCTGCCTGTCGACTTGTGGCCAGGCAATCATTGTCCAGTATTAGTGGAGGAGATTAAACCCCAAAAACTACAGCTAGCTTCCACGGCATTTGCTGTGCAGTTCCGGATCGTCGCCGTTTACTTACCCTGTTCATTGTTCATACTGCAAGGCAGGTCCGCGAACCGAGCAAGAGCTTGGTTGGTGGCGTTGGCGTCCAGCACGCCACCCGCCTGAGTTCCAACCTAGGTCGTCATATTTTTCAAGAATACAGTTCACTGTTAAAAATTGGCCTACGTG
The DNA here is from genome assembly GCA_036346575.1 of Dendrocalamus sinicus. Classification (NCBI taxonomy): domain Eukaryota; kingdom Viridiplantae; phylum Streptophyta; class Magnoliopsida; order Poales; family Poaceae; genus Dendrocalamus; species Dendrocalamus sinicus. The sequence continues at coordinate 56,568,482 of CM070642.1, read as the reverse complement.
AGCAAAGTCTAATTCCTTAATTTCATCCTATATTATGCCCGGGGCATTCCCGCCCCGGGAGGCCGCCCACGTCGCCCCGCCCGTGCGCTCCGGCCGGCGCGTGGCGGGGGGTTTTGCGTACAGCCGGGGGAGGCACTTTCCCTCTGTTTTCCAAAAATTACGTAAAGGTCCTTTTTCCTCGCGAAAAGGTCCCTGCAACCAGTTTTTTTAAAAAAAAATTGGATAGTGCCCCGCGGGTTTCCAAAATTACATACAGGTCCTTATTTACTTACGTACAAGTCCTTGCAAGTCCTCGGTTTTTTACGAAAAATACGTTTGGTTTTTTCGAAATTATGCATGTGTCCTCGATTTTTTTTATGAAACTCTCTGCGAATTGTCGTCTCTTTTACTTTGGTCCACACGGTAGCTAGCGCGGCATGCGCCGCGCTTATGCAGCTAGTTTATATACGAGAAATCAAATTGAGCCTTCGTGGTTTCTCTTCCGTCAGTGTTACGCACCTTAATCGGACCACGGGTGCCTCATTTCCCTTTTTTTTCATCTATTTTGACTAATTGGATCGAATGCGTGTTACTTTCGATTTGGTCAGAGAGTGACAGCCCGCTCTGTTGGGCTAAAAAAGTGATTTATAACTGAAATTATACTGTAGTTGGCTGAAATTAAATCAAAGCTAATGGTAGTTTATTTGATGTAATTAAATTTAAAAAATTAAAAAAATAAATTAGTCCATCACGAATAATGCAAATGAATACAGAGAAAAAAAAGAATCGATAAAAAACTAAAAACCAGAAAATAATAAAATTTAAAAATAAATCAAAAATAAGAAGCACAAACTGAAATAAGTGAAGCATAACAATCACCAGTTTTGCCTCTCTCTTTCTGTGTGGTCAATGGCAACGGAGGATATTCCGAAAGAAATCCGGAGCACCAAACGCACATGATGGGCCGAAACCAAAGTAGTCTACGGTTGCTTCATCGTGCAGTGCTCTTCAACTTGCAATTATCTACTTGGTCTGTGAAATGTCAAGTGATTAAAAATAAAATTGCGTTAACCAATAAATAGGATTTTTACAGGAAATGGTTTAGTTCCCATGGGATTCGAAAAAAGATACGGCATCACAAACGGGGCCTTTTATTTAACGGGAGATCTAACTAAGAGCAACTCCAAGAGGTTAGCTAAAAATAAATGCTAAATTCCTTAATTTAGCCATCATGTAAAATAGAAAACTCCCCAAAAAAGAAGAGTGTTACAACAGCCTAGCTAAAATGTTTTCTTGTCTATATTTAAATCAGCCACATCATCAAAGACGTCAGTTTTGTTTCCGATTCCGTTCTCTATTCGACCGTGATTCCAACTGGACGACGGTGGCCGGTTGGACGTCAGTTTTGTTCCGATTCTATGCTTATTAATGAGCTTTCGGAAGCCGACCAAATTGCAAATTCGCCAAAGACATCATCAAAGACATGTTCATCATTCAACATTAAAAGCAACGTCCATTGACACAAAAAAAGCTGAAATATGGATCCTTCTAAGGCTTCTCACCACGGATCCTTCTAGCAAGTAGAATATCTTTGGATATGATGGTCACATGCTCACAGCAAGCTGAAATCTGGAACTCACAGCAAGCAATAACAAAAGAAAAGGTTGTGTCTACTTGCTCAATCATTTCAAATGCAATAGAAGATAAGAACAAAAGAGCTATGGTACTAACACATACCGAATAGCATCTTCTTATAAATCATTTGAAGCAATCCGAATATTTAAGAAAACATTAAATGTGTATCACTTCAATAATATGTAAAACATAAAATCGATGTTGTATCTAATTTTTGAGCCGCCTTGCAAGTATGTCATTCTGGAGCTGGTCATAGAACAGCTGTTGTTTGGTGGACATGGTACTTGTATCGACATTCATAATTCTCTCTTCTTCGAGGTTCCTCTTGAACTCAAATTTCTCTTTCTCAATTCTAATCCTTTCTTCCTCAATTCTGATCCTTTCTTCCTGCAATGCGAAGGCTTTTTTGCACCTCTCCTCTTTCTTCAAATCCTTCTCCGTGTCAGCCTGTTTCTTCTTTGCCAACAGATAATCCAATGCTTCGATGCTGGAACGTTGTCGTAATTTGTCTTTCTCCTTCTTCTTCCCTGTAGGTCTGTCCAGTGTAGGCATTGCAGCCTGACTATCATCACCATTAGTAGTGACAACTAATTGTGCAGCCGTTGCAGGACTTGAATTCGTCGTGGTCCTTTGCTTTTTGTTTGCTAGTTTCTGAGTTCCACTCTGATTGCTCCTATTCATCCACTTGGGCTGGTCTTTCAATATTTTCCAGCAATGGATGTACGGGAAATTCCGGTGGTGCTTGTCCTCAGCCTTGAACATTCTTAATGCGTTTGCTTGCTGCAAATTGAAAAAACATAGAGACTGTATGAGATAGACAAACATCATATACAATTGGAAGGCAAGGTATGTTATCTAACATTATCATCGATAGATAAGCCACTTTGATTTCTAGCCTCTATCTTTGAAACACAACCAGCAAATATGTTCACATCATGTTGAATACCGGACCATCGACTCATTAGGGAGCTTTGTGTTCGATCAGAATCAAATGTCTTGTTGCCATGAAAATAATCATATATTCTTTTCCAATATGTCGAACGTGATTGATCAACTCCGTGCACCGGATCCAGACTCACATTTAGCCATGCTGAGACCAACATTTCATCCTCCTCGACGCTGAAATTCTTGGTCTTTTTCGATTCCCTTTCACACTTGCCGGAGCATCATCACTTCATGGTTTTTCATTAGGAGGTGGGACATTATCGGACAAAGCAAAGCAGGATTACAACCCCTTGTAATCATGTCAATAAAAGATCTTTCGAATCCATGGCGCTGTGAAAACATAACACATGGACAATCAAGATCATACACCAAATCTACTATTCACCCAATGTGCGATTCAATGTGCGGTGCGGCGTTTCAAAGAACATTCTTTCAAAGAAACTCAAACTGAAAACATCTTCAATTTTGCATTGATAGAAGGCAATCAACTACCGAGAGCACTCAACAGGAAGAACAAAGCAGAGGAGGAAACAGCACAATACGCAAGGGGCAAATTTTCAGATTCTCCTGTTCACCGTAAAACTAAATACCGAACAGCTACAACGACTAACTAGATCCACATATCCCGGACTCTACTTGGATCAGTCGGATGCATGGCTCTTAAGAATCTAAAATAAGTTCAGATCTGAATAACTCCCCAAATATAGCAAAAAGAAATGAATTATATAGATGCACTCTGTCTCTGTACAAAGAAAATCAAGTGCATATATGGCATTGATTCACCGTTTCGATTGAGAAACTGAAAGGATTGATTCACCATATGATTTGATTCAAGAGTACACAACAATATAGTTTTAGCTTACAAGCTAGTTTCCTGCTGCTACTGGCTGCACTAGATGATGTACACAGACAGATCAAGCCAACCTCAGATTCTACACCAACAACCCTCGATTCCTCGTCAACCAAGAACCCGCTACTCAGTGGCAGTTGTTTACACAAGAACTTGTTTGCTTTCATGATTCAGAGCTCACCAAAACTGAGTTATTTACATAACATATTGCCAATAATGCTTTCATTCACAAATTGCTCGCAATAGATAGCTATTCACAAATTGCATCTGGGTATTTGGAACTCACCGGAGTACATGCCAGACAAGGGGCCAATGCGTGGTGCAAAGATTGGGAGGAAGGACTCGACGCCGCAGCCCGTGTACCCCACATTTTCTAACCAAGGCAACGACGCTAATCGCTGTTGCTCCCACCCGCCGCCACGGAAGATGGGCAACGAGCACGTGCAGAAGAATTGGGGTCCCGTCGCCGTGGCTCGAGGACGGATCCCTTTCGATGGCGCTGCGACATGGTCCTCAAGACGATTCCGAGGACCTCGGGATCCGCGTGGTGGGGAGAGGAAGACCTGTGTGTCGACGGAATCGCCGGGTGGCGCGCGAGCGCCGAAGAGAGCGCCGTGGAGCACCGGAAGGGTCACCCGCTAGGCGCGAAGAAGCCGCGCGGATGGGAAGGAAAAGGGAGCATAGGAAGGGCGCACGCGGAGCGATGGCGAGGACGGAAAAAGAGGCGGGCGGATCTATACCGCGCGCGGCCGCGGTGGTCGCCGCCGCCACGCCGCCACGCCAGTTGGTGGTCGCCTTCCTCTTCCTCGCTGGTTCGGCCCGGTGGGTCGGTCTCTCTGGCGGCGGTTGGGTCGGCCAAGTCGAGAGCGGCGACGGTGGAGCGAGAGGCGCGAGGCGAGGCCGCGAGGGGAGGCGCGAGCGGAGCGGAAGCGGCGAGGCGAGGGGCGGCTGGGCTGGCGGGTCGAGGCGGGCGCGCGCGGAGGAGGCGCGAGAGGGCGAGGCCGCGGCGGAGGCGCAGCGGAGCGGAGTGGCGAGGCGAGGCGGGCGGCTGGGCGCGGCGGTCGAGGACGGCAGCGGAGTGGAGGCGCGAGAGGGCGAGGAGGCGAGGCGGCGGGTGGAGCGGAGGTGAAGGAGGCGAGGGGCGGCTAGGTCGGCGAAGTCCGCGCGGGAGGGGATTGGCGCCGCGGATAGCACGCAGTTCTCGCTCGGGAAAGATGGGCAGCGAGAAGAACGGGATACCGAGCGAGGAAAAATAGAAAATGACATAGCGAGACTGTTGGACTGCTTTTTTTTGGGCATAATAGTTACAATGGGTTTCACGGATGTATTTAGCCAGGCTGTAGGAGTTGCTCTAACAATTTCTATTCTGAAAAAAAAACAGACGGAAGCAAGATTGCCAGATTGGTCCCTGATGTGACGGGCACGGGCCCCACTTGCCAGTGACACGCCGCAGCCAATAACATCCCTATGCGCCGTACGACTTTCTGATACGAAGCTGCTAGTGCCTAACCAACCAAGGAAAGGGTGAGTCGCCGGAGGCAATGGCGACGAGGAAGTTGGGCACCCGCGCCGCGGCGCCGTATCTGGTGGTGATCTGGGTGCTGTTCGCCGCCGATCTGTTCGGCGCAGGGTTCGGCAGGGCGTCCGTGGCCGTGGGCAGGAAGCAGCGCGAGTTCGACTACTTCGCGCTGGCGCTGCAGTGGCCGGGCACCATCTGCTCCACCACCCGCCACTGCTGCGCCACCAACGGATGCTGCCGGTACGTGCGCCCTCCTCCTTTTCCCCCATGTTTTCTCCCACCATCTCGTCCTCCCGTGATGGCGTGATCTCCTTCCACCGCCGGGCGCACGCGCTCCTTCGGTCGGTTTGGGTGGGATTTTTGCTCACCTAAGATTGTTCCTTTTCACTCGTCCTCATGCCATTCCTTCTCTTGTTCCGTGTGCAGCTCGGAGCCTCTCCACACGTTCACGATCCGTAAGTGCGCAGCGCGTCTGCTTTCTTGGTTCAATTCGATGCGAACCCCTGACTGATTTGGTTCGATTTCTGTTGCTGGAGCAGACGGGCTATGGCCGGACTACGACGACGGCACCTGGCCGTCGTGCTGCCGCCACACCAACTTCGACATGGACAAGGTGCTAGTGATGCAAGAGCTCAGCTCTAGTTTGATCCTGACACGTTTAATTCCGTAGAGGAGACAGGAGAGGCGCTGCTAGCTATTCTTTTGCTCTGACCGTCTTGATGGTTTCATCTTCGTCGATTTGGTGTAGATATTGCCCCTGAAGCCGACGCTTGACAAGTACTGGCCGTCCCTGTACTGCTCATCCTCTTCCACTTGCTTCAGTGGCAAGGGGCCCTTCTGGGCTCATGAGGTACAGTGCAATCAGAACTGATGGATTGGACTCCGAGTACTCACTCCTCAATTGGAATTGTGACTAACCTGTTGTCCTGCTTCCTTGCCTGTGTTCTTGGCATGACGGCATTGGCGTGTGCTGCTCCATTGTTGGCCGCTTACCTTTAGTGGGGTAATGCTCTTCAATTCACTCGACCTTACGAAATGAACTTTTGTCATGTGTGAGAATTTATTGGTTTTGCTCTGTCTGCTCAAACATTGCAAGCATTGTATGACGTGTGACATGAAGTTCACAACCGCTCCTTGCCATTACTCAGCTTCGTTTTTGTCCCCTTTTCTCAGAGAAGCATGGAACGTGCTCGTCCCCTGTTGTTCAGGATGAACAACAGTACTTCACCACTGCCCTTGACCTCTACTTCAAATATAACGTTACGGTAAGCATCTGCGCTTTGACTCGTTAGTTTTAGCATGCCGTTGGTTTCTTCAGTAGGTTACAGCACCAAGCTTTTCTGTTCCGAACTAGCTTTGTTTCCAGAGAAAAATAGGTACTTAGAACCATTAATATTGTAGTGTGTATGAATTTAACTCTTGTCAATTGTGTCATAGAAATGTTGTCCTTTTTTCTACAATTCAATTAAATTGGATTGCAACTTTAGGAAATGCTGGCGAGTGGAGGTATCCAGATTTCAAATTGTAAGGAATATGCACTGAGTGATGTCATCCATGCCATCAAACATGCTTTTGGGGCCTCACCGCAAATTGTTTGCAAGAAGGGCTCAATTCAAGAACTCAGGTTATGCTTCACCAAAAATTTGGAGGTGAGCTCTATTTTTGCCCTTGAACAGGTCACTGCAATTTTGTGCCATGAAGAACTAAAGATGTGATTACCGCCGGGTACTGTTTTTTAGACTGGTTACCACCAGGCACACATTTTTAAATCTTTTTTATAACAGAACTGACAGTTGCAGTTACATTTGCTAAAATTTGAAGCATTTATCAAGCATGTTGCTTTCTAGATATGTGCTCAACTATCTCTAAATCTTGATAGCCAAATAGTGGAAACAAAAAATTATTAGAATTGGAATGACTCAATTGTGTCTGGAAAATGATGGTTTGCAGTTTGCACGCTGCTCATCTTGTGTTTCTTCATGTGTGAGCTCAAAACTGCTTTCTCCTATTGTGTCGTAAATAGGTGTTGCATAGATTTCAATATTGAATATTTTTTCTAAACTAGTTTACCTATGTGATTTTGTTGTCAAAGTTGGAAGTATCTGCCAGTATTCTTTGTCAATGCATATTTCAGCATAATCCACACATTTCTCAATTCGCATTTTACTTATGTTGTACAATAGTTCTCACCTCAATTTTTGTTTCCAGCCTCGTGATTGCCTTACTACTTTTGCAATGAATGAAAAGTTATCAAAAAGAAAGTATTGCCCTCGATACATTACCCTGCCAACATACGATCCCCTTGGTAAGTTTAGTCGCTCAAATGAGAACTTGTAAGTTCGTGTCGTTGTTCAACTCCTTGGTGCGCATGCTAATCCTGTCCTCTGAATGTGATTGTAGTACTTGCGAACTCCACTGGAGATATTTTCACACAAGTCAACGGCAATGAGGTGTATGCATCTCTTTATACAGCCTGAGATCCAACAATTACCGCAACCGAGCAATGCATGGCTATGATGAAGCAGATATGTTCAGGGCACTGACTGCTTATACTTGCGATAGCCACAGGTGCTGGGGTGAGCACTGAGATCCAGGGAAATGGATCTCGAGTTTATTCAGTTGTAAAAGAAAACATTCCACGTTAGAACGACAGAGAATATGATTATGTTCTGAAAATTTACCTACTTTATGTACTCATTGGAAGTAGCCAATGTATGACTATGTACAGAGGCCACTGCTTTAAACATCTCTGGTGATGAATACTGTATAGATCCAGTACATGTCTTTGTGCACAGTCCGTGTTGGTTAGAGTTAAAACGTCATATGAGTCAGAATCACGTGATACATTTTGGAGCGAAAATGAATCCATATGTCAAAATTGTGAAGTGTCGTCGTCAACTCTATAAGTTCCCTCGTACAGGCGAAAAATGCAGACTTTCACACCAGTGAACTGCAGCAAACACAGACCAAAGCGAACACGCCTTGCGTCGATCGACCACCGAATCCCAGCTGGTGCTCGTGGGACACAGGAAAGCAAAGTGTAGTAATCACATCATCCATTTCCAAGTAGAACAAGTTTTATCAAAATCCTGTGAGCAAAGTCACTAACTTCGTTGTACAGTACAACGGCCGGGGCATATTAGGACAGAGCGCAGAACGGCAGACTAATTTTGTACCTGTAGTCAATACTCAACACTAACGCCTCTATTCTCAACGACAGCCTTTAAACTTGTTTCAGGGAAAAACCTGGGCCATTTCAACGTCCATGCAGCCGAAGTTTTTCAATGGCGTCGAGCCTACACGGGACTCGAGGAGATATTTTGGTCCTGAATTCCATGCAGCGATGCACGGTTAGCGCATCCGAAATGCATGAATGTGCAAAAATATGACAACTGTGAGCGCAACTTCAAATGGAAGTAAAGGAAATACTGAAAGTACATGTGTTTTACAGTTCTTAACATGAAGAGGTATGAACAAGATGAACGTGGAACTCACTGCTCCAAGCGTGAGATTCTATTGAGAGCCGTGAGCTTGCCTCCGTCGTATGACTACTATCGTACGTGAAGCAATTTCCGTGCGCGCGGACGAGATATTTTTGTGTGCTCTCGCAGCAAATCAGTAAAGGCCGCCAAATCAGGCGACTCCAGATTCAGGAGACATCGAATTCATCACACTGTACTACCAACAACACAAAACCACGTCCCAATCACAAGCCAATCCGACATCACCCAATTAGTGAAGGCATGGGCTAATGAAACCTATCCTAGAGGCTTCGTGCATCACTAACCAACTAACATATGAAAACAAAATTTCAGGTTGCTATGGAACCAATAAAGTTGAACATAGCAAACAAGAATTTTATAATCCAAGCAGACAAAAAAAATAAAGATACCAAAACAAAGTTGCCAGATCAAACATTCAAAGCAATATCCAAACGGCAGCACGCCATATAATTTAGATAATCCATAACTCGATTGACACTCAAAACTGAAAGAAACTGGTTCTGTGTGCATAGTGCCCAAGGTAAACAAAAAATGCCTGTTGCAACTTGCCATAGGTCAAGTTCGATTGGCAGCATAAAGATAGCACTACGGTAGACTACACTCTTCACTCGTCGTCCTCGTCCTCATCATCAGCACCGGCGGAGTTGAGGGCGTTCAGCCTTTCGACCAGCCTGGCCTTCCTCTCCTCATAGGTGAGCTTCTTAAGGTTGTACCTGCGACAAACATAGCCAAGTTAAATTGCACTCATATCAGTGTGGCAAAATTAGTCACGAGACTACGGTATCAGATAGCTATTACCTCTTGTGGGTCTTCGGAGGCTCCTTGGTTGACTTGGCCGTGGTAGGATCAGCACGAATGGCAGCATGAACCTTCTTGTACAGTGCCTCCATGTCATCAGCCTCAATTCCCCTCTTGATGTACTCACTGAAGTGGGCTTGGTAGTGCTCTGGTTCCTCCTCAGCCATTGACTGGAATAAAAGTAGGTAAGTCATAATGAGAATCAATGAGCCTCAAAAAAATAACAGTACGTATATTGCTTTAGGCTGCTAGATTCACATAAGATCTGGCCTTGTTAACTTTCTGAAAGAAATTGAGCAGGTATGACATCACAATAACATTAGGGAATGAAGAAACAAGTAACAACATTATAATATCATAAAAGCATTGGTTTCAACTCACCCTCATGTAATCAGCAACATGGCCTCCATAGATGTACTTGCGGTGAATCTCAGCATCCAGCTGCTTCTCATCCTTCTTGAAACCAGCAAACCTCTTGTCACTGTGAGGAATGTCAAGACCACCATCCAATGCTCCCTGCAGCAACAAACAGAATTACACCAAGTGTTTAAAATGCTCCAAGGCATTTCAAAACAAAGCACGGTTCTGGACCATAATAAAATAGTAAGCAAAATATCCCTTGTCACAAACCAAGATGAAAACAAATTGTGCACTTGCCTATCTAAGCACAATAAACACCATCCAGAATTAATCTCACAAGTATGCAATCCATAACAGCAACACATACCTTAAGGGCACCAAAGACACGGTTTCCCGTAGTTGTCCTAATAAGGCCAACATCCAAAAGAGCACGGAAAGGCCTCCTCTCATCAGATGGCTCAACAGAGAAGTCCTCCCCAGTGGCCTACATAGTAGCCATCATTAGATACGTTCATCAAATGCAACATGAGAGAATATCAGGCTAAACATTAATCTTCCAAACGAAACGTACCTCAACATTGCCCTCATATTCCTGATCCAAATCACGGAGTTTGAGGACACGACGAGCCAAAAGCAGACCAGTGCAGTAGGCTACATGATGCATTTAAGCAGTCAAATAAAATTAGCATACATCCATCATGGTAACAACATGCATTTTGCGCATTCATTCAGTTGATGAAATCTACCTGCAGCATAGTTGGTGAGACCAACTTCGAGACCATATCGTGGCAGCTCATGTGAATAGGCAGCAGCCATCACCATATCACCAGCAATGCTAGCAGACACAATTTGGGCCAAGATGTCCTTGTTGGTCTGTAGTAATATATTAAAGAAATACAATATGCCTCTACTAGTAAAATCATGGTACTAATAAGCAGAGCAGAGATGATTAACCAGTGCACAACGTGACAACGAAAAACTTAAGGATACAAATCGCACAACAAAGCGGTACTTCGGGGTATTGTACTTGTTTTTGTCCTGGTTAATGAGCCTAATCCTGGCCCTGTAATCAGTCTTCCCCGCTGCAAGCACAAGGGCAAAGAAAAGCAGTCAAATCAAAAAACTGTCAGATGACAAAAGTACCCAAGGCATCAGGTGACAGGATTAAACATACCTCTACGTCTCTTGAACTTCACCTGGAAACGCTTGGAGTACGCACTGGTCTTCTGGGTCTTCACAAACACCTAAATAAATAACCAAAAAGCGCATGAATATCATCGTAGACTTTAACAGCAAAAAATCTACCAAACAGGCACACCAGGACCTATCCTCCTTTGCTAGTATGACCTTTAGTTTCCGATTGTCCACACTACATGACGGATCAACGTGTTTTGATCAGATTGAGTTTACCATCTTCAGAGGCAAATTAAACATAAACACCCAGAAACCAATATATTGCGCTCATCATCCAAGCATTTAATTGGAAGCACAACATGCGACATATATTATCTGCAGTTTTAAGACGTTCTCCGAGGAAATAGCTTAACAACAAATCTACGGATATACGCGCGCAGTAGTATAGATCTACTAAACCATGTAACCCAAACAAAACTATGTCAACGATCGCCTCCTCGTACAAGAAAGGAGGCACTAATAACTATTAACAGACTGCAAAAACACCAAAATGGCACAATCTTTTCGATGGAAAAGCTCATTGTCCAACGATCCCTACCAAATCGAAATAAAACCCCAGAAATCCTACGGGACGCAACAAAACAGAAAAAGGACTTCGCATCTGCGCTAGTCACTACCTAAACCTCCTAGAACCTAACGAATCTAACAAAAACACGGCGCTAGACCTGGCAGGGACAACAACAAATCCACACAACCAAACACAAGCCACATAGATACAGGCGTGGCGATCGATTAGAGCAGGTGCGCAAGGAGCGGAAGGGCTGCGGATCTTACCATCTCGCTCGCCTGCTGTGGCTGTGCCGGCTGCGTCGGCGGCTTCTCTTGGCGTGAGAGAGGGAGAAGAGAGGAGGGAGAAGGGGAGGGTTTATATGGGCGGCTCTCCTCGGGCCCCCTTGCATGCGCTGGGAGAAACCCTAGAGGCATCGGGTGGACGGATGGGGTGGGGAGTTGGATTGGACGGCGCGGATCGGTTCTAGGGTTTTTCTCCCACGGGTAAATGGGCCTCCGAGTTGTTGGCTGCGAAATGGAGCCCAAGAATAAATGAATGCGTTGTTGGGTTGTTGGCCCGTTGTTTTCTGAAGTGGCCCGTTTGGTCACTAAGCTACCTACGGTTCTCTTTATATTTTGATGATGGTTTTTCGTGGAAAATTTGGTGTTGGTGCTTAGAATTGTGCTCTAGCCAACTTTATTTCAGGGAACTTTTATTGATGGATATGTATATGTAATACAATATATACAAATATTAGTTGCAAGAAAATTATTCCAAACTGTTACGACTTCTCTGATCATCGACTACTCGATTAGTTTTCTGGCCATAGCTTCTAGACATCGACTACAAAGATTACGATCACATTAGTCTTGTACGCGTTGGTTTTCGACTAATCATTGGTCCTCGACCACGCTGGTCTTTCGACTACACACTAGACATCGACCACATCGGATTTTACCACGCTGATTTCGACCATGTTAGTTTTGACCACATCAGTTTTCAACAATGTTGGTTTTGACCACGCTGGTTTTGACCACGTTAATTTTGATCACATCAGTTTCGACTACGTTGATTTTTACCATGTTAGTTTCGACTATGTTGGTATCCGACTAGCCGTCGATCTCTGACCACAGTGATCTCCGTTTGATAGTTGATTTCTAACTACGTTGGCATCCAATTGGCAGTTGATCTCCGACCACGGTGATTTTCATCTGATAGTCGTAACCGACCATGTTGATTTTTGACCAGTGGTTGTAACCCGACCACGTAGTATTCCGAACTGGTCGTGCTTAGCTCTGTGTTTCTTTGTTTTTCAAGAAGACTTCATATCCTAATCATCATAACTTTGTAACTATCGAAGTAAAAGATTGGTGAATATTTAGGGGGAAATTTTAAGACACCATTTACCTCCTCTCTATTGCCTATCCGGTCCTACAGTTAGTTATATTTTTTCTTTACATCAAAGGTCCAGTGAAGAAGATACTTAAGCTGGAATAGATGTTGACGATGCCTTGCGTGCGGTTGTCACCCGCAACTTGAAGTTGGTTAAAGTATGCTGTTTGTCGCTTCAAAAAAAAAGTATGCTGTTTGACTGAGGCTTCATTTTGATATCTACATCCTAACATTTCTTCACAAGAAGTAATAGGATGTTTTTCACCTGCTTTTATAGGGTGATTCAAAGGCCATAATTATGGATGCTAATCGTACCCGATCAAAGGACATTGCTAGGTTACTGAAGAAGCCTGGCGTGCAGGCAAATTTTGAATGTTTTCCCCAGTGGTAATTCTTTCGCGTGCATGCATTCTCCTGTATAAATTTGAATGTGTCGATGGCAGCGACCTTACCTAGTTAAAGGTGGTTTCCAATCTTGGGCAAAGAACCTTCTTGTGAAAGAACTGAAACCTGAGACCGCATTAACAGTAATAAATGAGGTAAAAATTCAGACCAGAAATTCATCTGTGAACCAGAAGGATTGTGCCAGTTGTTGGCTATCCCATCATAGTTTCATTTTTCCTTTTCCAAAATCATGTTGGGTTGCTTTGACCACATTGTGACCTGTGATTTGACTAATTCTTTGGGATGTTATCATTTGTGGTAGACACTTATTTTTGCAAGTTAATGGACACACGATATATATGTACTTGTCATTGTCTCATGGCAGTATTGTTATCAGTGTGTAGTATTGTCAAAACACTCACATTATCGTTGAATGTGTGCAGGACGCTGAGGCAATCCTTGAAGACATAAAGCCCACCCCAACACTCGTCCTTGGATCTCTTCTGGTATGGTCATTGGTCTTATTCTCGTTTATTTTCTTTTGCTTCTGTTGGCAAGCTGTTTTGTTGTTCCTTAATTTTTGGTGACTAAGTTTCCATTGCATTTTGTAAGAGTTAGTTCTGTTGAAAGTTCAATTGTATATATACAGGACACATCCTTTCCCTTTGGGTTGTTTTGGAAGCCTTTGGATGCAATATTCCTTTCTTGATAATCTTGTTTCTTTTTTGTAACAGGGCCTCTCAGCAGTGCCATATGCTTTGCTAGGTAAGTAGACTAGGAAAACATTGTGTATGTTTAGTGCATTGCTTTGCCAAGGTTAATATGCATCATGATTTTCTATATTATCCTCACACAAAGAGGGGTATTGGCGTATCCTGCTCTTTGGAGCGAACAATGGTCTTCAGGATATACACACATAGGGCAAACTTATATCAACATTGGTTTATCAATTGCGAACAGTGACACAATTGCATGTATGACATTTTAGCGAGATTTAAGAAGGCATTGCTTAGTAAAGTATTTGCAGATCACTTTAAAAATCACTTCTGAATAGTGTGTTAAGAATTGAAACCTGAATCACTTCTGTTTTCTGATTTATTTGTCATTTTGAATAAATGTGCATCATCCATCTTTTTGACTGAATGTCCATAATGAGTATTTGGCTATGTGCTATTGGACCTTTCTAACCTAGTTAGAAGAAACAGGCGCAGTGCAGCCACTTCAACTTATTGGTTTTGATCATTTGACTATTGATTGCAGAATGGGAGACGACTTCGCAGTACATCGGTGTTCTAAGCCTTGGGCTGGTACGTAGTTTCCATTTTAAAATTTTTGCCTCATAGCATATTTGTTGTTCAGTATGCATATATCTGCATTACTGGAGACTAAAGCAATATAAGTTTGTACAATTTTATAGTACTGTTAACTGTAAATATGTAGCGATTTGGTAGGTGGCAGCAACACTGTTTACCTGATATTTTCCTACTGTTGCAGACTATCTACCTGCGGTTCTCTACATACGAGGGTTCCGAGGATTTGCAACAAGACCTGAAGTAAGTTCACCTGGCTAGTGTTATCTGCTTTTGTGGGTGTGCTTCTATTCTTTGCCTAGACACAGAAGAAGGGAGCTTATTTTAAGTGGCTTATGGCTGAAAAGCACTATAGCTAGCTAAAAGAACACTGTAAGCTGATGGTGGTTTATTTAGCGTAACTAAATTTAAAAAAATAGAAAAATAAACAGATTAACTCGTCATGAACAGAACAAACTAATACGGGAAAAAGAACCGACAAAAAAGTTCAAAAAACCAGAAAAAAATAAAATTGTTGAATAGTGAAAAATAAGTTAGAAGTTAGAAGTTCAAACCGAAATAAGCGATGCCTTAATAGGTTTTTCCCCTCTGCCTTTCTTTGCCTAGACTGTTGCTTACCCCGGTAAGAGTAGGCGCAGAAGCGTTCTCGTGTGCAGCTAAAAAGCTAGAACGAAACAAGATCGCAGCCATCTGTCTGATGCTGAGGAATCGTCAGCCCAGACAGAGATTTTGGTCTCGGAAGCATGAGAAGCCTGGTAGAGCCAAGGAGCCAAGAACCCCAATCTGTTTGCAGCTGAATGAACTCGGTAGCCACTTCCGTTAATTTGGTGAAGGGTGTGTATAGATATCACCTAGATATTTTTTTCTTAACAATCATCCAAATTTCGGACCGTTGGTCTTTTTTGGAGGGGGGAGAATTTTTTTTTTGGAGGGGTGAGGAGAATTTGTGACCCTTAGATCTCTAATCCAACGGTCACAAATCTAAAAATAATTAAAAAAACATCCGAATGATACTTATCAATACCTTTGGGAATTGATAATGAGGTGAACACATGCAATCAACACGTTAGCAAGATGGCAATCCGTATGCAGCATTCGTACCGGCACAGCCAGTGCAATGCGGGCTGGGCTGCACCACGCACTAGGCCCAACGTGTCATATTGCCAGCCAACAAGGCCTGTTTCTCTCACTATGACTGTACGAGCCCGTGTGTCATTTTTCCTAGGCCCGTTAGCTTGTGGAGTCGTGGGCCAAGCAATCGGGCTGGCAGTTCTGGGTCTTCTGACAGGCTCGTACATGCGTTTGCTCGAACGAAAATTTAATCCCAGAAACTTCGATAGATTCTTCAGCTACACACCTTGCATTTGGATCCTCCGTGATGGCAGAACACCTTGCACTCGTCTAGAAAAAAAATGCCCAACCGGAGCTTGGGACAGGTAAAATGGACAACTTTCGTGGCATTTAGTTTTTAATTTTTTAACTTTTAGCTTATTTAAACTAAAATTCATTTAAAACGTATCAACCTTTAATTTTGACTTATTTTGATTTTTTTGTTATTCATTTACATTATCAATGACGATTTTTAAAAAAATCAATTTTTTTCTTAAAAAGCTAACAGTCGCTACAATGTAATTTTAACCCAAAACCAGAAGCCAAAGCCCACAATCAAAGTTGTGAGCGGATGGAGTACCGCCTTATTACAAAGTAGCACACAGCGTGCAATAGCATTTGTATTACCGTGCCTCCGCTACCTTGTCTGGCAAGTGAATGAATCATACCAACATAAGAGACACTTTGGTCATATTTTTAAGCTGTGGTTGATGACTTCTGACTTGGTTAATGGCTTTTTGACTATATTTTTGAGACGACAGCGAATGACAAAGCCATCAATATAGACGGCATATACAGTTTTAAGTTTAAAAGACCAATTATAAAAATAACCTTAAAAAACCACTGAAAAACCATCCCGTTAAACCTAATCCAAAGGCTAAAAAGCCGAAAAAGAACAACACCTCCGGCCAACGCTACGAGGCATAGGATTCCCAAGCAACGTCTCTGGCTACAGTACACACTCCGCTCTCGAGTCCACTCCCCAGTGAGCGGAGGGTCCCACTAGCCGTTGCCTCACGCCCGTTCCCCCAACGGCCGGAACCCCCGCGCCGCGCAAGCATAATAAGTAGCCAGGCCCTCCGCTCTCCCACTCCACTCCACTCCTCAGCCCGAACACCCCGTGCAAAAACATCTCGCCCTCGCAAGCAGCTACCACTCACGCTTCCGGCTTCCCTGAAGAAAGCAAGCCAAGCCATCCAATCCCGCGGCGGCGGCGATGGCGGCGGGCAAGGGGCACACGCACAAGGCGTTCATGCTCTGCAACTACGTGCTCCTCGGCGCGGCCTCCAGCTGCATCTTCCTCACGCTCTCGCTCCGCCTCCTGCCCTCCCCCTGCGGCCTCCTCCTCGTCTTCCTCCACGCCCTCACCGCCGTCTTCTCCGCCGCGGGGTGCTCCGGATCCTTCACGGCGCCCGCCACCCCCGCGCAGTGGCACAACGCCCACACCGCCGGGGCCGCCCTCACCGCCATCTTCCAGGGCGCCGTCGCGCTCCTCGCCTTCACCCGCACCTCCGACTTCCTGCTCGAGCTCCAGTCCTACGTCCGAGACGAGGACGGCGCCGTCATCCTCAAGATGGTCGGCGGCCTCGGCATCGCCATCTTCGTCCTCGAGTGGGCCGCGCTCGCGCTCGCCTTCTCGCTCCGCCTCGACGACGGCGCCGACGACGACGACCTCCGCCACGCCAAGAACTGGGCATCTTCCTACCACGTCTGAGCTGAGCCCTCCTCCAATGACGCGGTCGGTGCCGCAACAACTGCCTTCCGTGAGTGCATGAGTGAATTAAGAGAGATTACGATTTCATTCTTTGCGTGTTGAATTAGCGCGATTACTGTTCTTTTGTACTATTTACTGTGCTCTCAAATTCTTTTGTACTAAGATGCCAAGGCAAATGTACACTATTGCTTTGCTGCATTTGCAGTCCATAGATTCGTCATATCTGGTACAAATGTTAAATATTGTGATACTTGTCAGAATTATCAGACCTGTTGTAACTGGAGGGAGCAAGCACAAACAACGTGACTCGATGAAACAACACAAAGAAAATTTGATTAAGTTAACAAAGATAGCCACATATAGGTTGCAGCGAGATACAGAGCAAAAAAGATCAGCTTCGCTGTCAGGAGTGGCTAACGTTAACAATAGAATAGGTTCATGTCAAATGCAGAGAGGCTGAATCACATTAAGATGCTCCATTTCTGTCTACAACATCAAGAAACCTAATCCAGATCTCCCATGTTACCAAAAACACCCCCTCTACCATTTCGTAGCACTTTCGTCTGCGAGAGACGCAAAACCAAGTTGCACTTCAGTGGCCTTTGTACACACCATTATTACCCAAGAATCTTCTGGTCATCTGGCCTCTGGGTGTATTGCTCCATTGATTCCTGACCCAATCTGAGAAAGAATGTTTCAGGATCACCTAGTTAGGAACACTACTGGGGCGAGGGAAGCAGGTCCATTTGAGGAACATCGGTGCCACCGTTGCTGTTTAGAATGGCCTTCGATTTCAAGCGCAGCTCAGGTGAAGATGCAAGAGCGTTGATGGCCTCTTCTGGAGGTAAACACCGCTTTGAGAAGTACATGCCTATTCCTTTGGGCCTTTTGGAATTCACTGCAAAAAAAAAAAACATGGTTACTGAAGTTGTTAAGGACAATGATGCAAGATTCCTACTGACTAAAGAATATCAAGTTGAGTACCAGGTGAAGAATTTAAGCCAAGCTTGTCAAGAACCTCTTTCTTAACCTGCAGAGAAACAAAAGCAGCTTAATACAACACATCTTAAATCCATTTATTCTGTCCTTGAGAGTCCATAATCAGTTATCATGTGCTTGAGTGTGAAAGCATTCTGACCTGCCAGCGATTATCAACAAATTCAGATATCTCCCTCACTTTGCTTTTCAGTTGCGACTTCGAAACACTTGGAAACCTCTGCTGCAGTGACTCAACCAACTTATTGATACCATCTCGACATGATCTAATCACCCTAACCTGCAATGGAGTTAAAAAACAAAAATTAAACTTGTTTTAAAATGCTATCTCCAAACAACAGAGTATACTAATTACTACTTACAATTTCTGCCAGGTCAGTATCTGGTATAGCCGATGCAGCAGCAGGAATACTTTTCACATTTGACTGATTAGTTTCTTCAGCACTTGCAGATGAACTGTCAATGACGGGTACATCAACAGCTGCACCTCCAGGACAGATGCGCATTGAAAGAAGTTGCAGACAAAGCTGCTCAAGCCTAGCCGTTCCCTTGAGGTCTCCGGCAGTCAATAATTCAGCTTTTTCATGAGTTATGTTGGATATCACTAAAGGTTGGCTCTTACGGAGAGCCTGTTCAGTCAAACTGTTAAGTACTTTTTGCTGGCGTAGTAGATATTTGAATTCCTCAACTTCTGTGCACTGGCTGGGTGGCGAGCTAGTGGCCTCCTCATCTTTTTCATCCAATAGACTTTCAATCTGAATCCCCTGCAGGAAAGAAACTCGAAATGCTGAGTTTCTGAAGACTATTCATACTATTATTGATAGATACTTTGGAGTGCCATAGCACACATAGGCCATAGCAGATGGAAAAACTACTGGTCTCACATGAGATCAAACAGAACTTGCATCTGCCAAGTATATACTATATAGCATGTGCCTTATTCCACAATTTCTGCTACCATCTTTTCACTGAATGTGCAGAAGTTCTACTGAATTAAGTGTGTAATTGTGTATCACTCTAATGTTTGAAAGGAGTAAAAGAAAATCAGAAAAACCTCACAGGTTGGACTAACTAAATAGACAGCAGGTTAGAGAATGTTTGGAAGTGTCATAACTGATGAATTACTATCACATCTGAATGTCAGGTTAGTTTGCTTGTCATGCCCTTTTGTTAATGTAAGCTGGTAGGCGCTTTCTTGGATGTAAACTTACACACAAAAACCAATGAGAATTGTAATTTCTACCTTACATTGTCAAAAGAAATTCCACTTATTCAATGCTATACCTCATTATCCGAGAGGTAACCATCAGGCACAACGAAGCTATCTTCACTCTCTTCGTCTGTAATCTTGGAATCTTCCTCCATAACTTCATCATTGTCCTTCTCACAATCAGAAAGGCTCTCACCAGGATCCTCCTGTGCAGCTAACATAACATGAGTACCTGTTGCCAGAAAGGTAGGGCAATAAAGAAAAAAGAACATCAGCAATTACCTCTTCCCATTCATCATCACTATCAATATCATAATCAAGATCAGGATCCATCTTAAGTGGACACCTTGGGCCAACAACAGCACTGCAAATAATGACAGAACAAAGCATGATATGGCTGTAGATTGGAAAACATTAAGAAATTATTGATGGCATGCAGATTAAGTGATAACCTTTTCTTCCTCCAAGTTCCATAATATGCTGGTCTGTTACTTTTGTCAAACTGCAGAAGCTTTCTCTTTACTAATCTAGTTGGCAGAGCATTAGCATTGCTGGTGCCATGACATCGCTTCTCACTTGCTGGTAGCATATCAACGTCATTTTCAAGCTTATCTAGTTCATTTCCCTGACTTGAATTGTGGCAGGTATCTTCATTTGGAGTAGAAAGTATTTCCTCAAGCATGTCATCTGAGGATTTTTGAAGCTTGAGCTCTTTAAATGCCTCCATCTTAGGTTTGTGTCTCATACCCCACCTGGAGGTCCTGTTATAGCTACATAACTTCTGCCAACCAGTGATCTGCAACCTGTGACATATTTCCATTAAACACTTATCATTAAAAATATTGGCATGTCTAACACAAATACAGGGGGGAAATTAAACATGAACGAGTGCTTGTGAATTTTATTTTTTTTCTGAGAAGGCCTCATGTATGTTTAACGAATTGACTTATATATCAAAAACGTATTCACATCAGGAGATATTGCTAACCTCCAAAGATCCTCCAAAGCCCAGCTCTCCTTTTGAGAGAAGGAAGAATCAATTATTGATGTAGCGGCTGAAACCACATCTTTGTTGTTGGTGCATGGATCGATGGAGCATACACCTAAGTCATTATCTCCAGATTTATCAAGTTTTTCACTGTCTTTCTTGCTTTTGAAAAAGCGCTCCATCATAGAAGCTTGCTTTTGAATGGCCTGTTGCTTCTTGAGTTGTGCAGCTTCCTTCTCACGGCGCTTCTGTTCTTTCTCAGCTTCCTCTTGCTGCCTCTTTTGTTGTTTCCTCATTTCAGCTTCTTCCTTCTCACGGCACTTCTGTTCTTTCAGTGCTTCCTCTTCCCGCCTCCTTTGTTGTTTCTTCATTTCAGCTTCTTCCTTTTCACGTCGCTTCTGTTCTCTCAGCGCCTCTTCTTGCTGTTTCTTTTCTTGTTTCCTTAGTTGAGCTTCTTCTTTCTCCTGGCGTTTTAATTCCTTCTCAATTTGTTTTTGCACTTTCTGGATTTCCTTTTCCTGTAATTTAGTATCAAATTAGTGACAAAAAAATGGGCATCCAATTCCCTTGCTACCGCCTACCGTTGTGATATTACACCATGCTAGCAAACAACATATTCAATGAAAAACTATAGTTCTAGCTCACACATCAAGACCATCAACCTCAGCTGAGCAGGCCAATTATTATATGCTAATTTATTTCAGATGTCATATATGACTGTCCAATTGGAAGAAAGTCAGGCTATAGTAACACATTATCCAGATTCATCAGATGTGTTTTGCTTAAGAATAGACACTGGAATACTACTGATCCACTATAACAATAGCTCAGTTGTGTGCATGTATTGAGAGTAAACATAAAAAAATTTGAACAAACTAGTCACTGAAAGTCGCAAGAAGATGCAGCGATTTCATGTATAAGAATTTTAGCTCTACCTTCACAAGATCAATAGAATAAATACCGAATTATAGTCATTTAAATACTTCAGATCCTCTAATTAAATTGAAAAAAGAATATTCTATGAGATTGTTTCAAGAACAATGCAATGGTAACAAATACTAACATTAGTAGGGAAGTTTCCATTTCGCACCTCAGAGCCATTCACAACCTTAATTCTGCCAATATTTTGATCATGTTTGTCCATCTCTTGCATTGACTCCTTAGCTGTTGATCCAACATCTTTAGCACCCCTTCATTGGCAAAAAAAACATATACATTAGGACATTCAGAGCCTCAAGGTATAAATTTTACGTACATGACAATCCCCTACAAACAAAGGCAAATTGCAAAAAGGTGCACACCGTTCAGTGTTGTTCTTTTGTGTCACTCTTTCCACCATTGATCTAATCCCTTCCAAGTTCAGTGCTTTGCTTAATTTAATTGACGCTTTTCTGAGATCATTCACTTGAGCTTCAACTTCAGGAGATTCCAGAACTGACAAGGTTGCTGCA
Organism: Dendrocalamus sinicus; assembly: GCA_036346575.1. Lineage (NCBI taxonomy): Eukaryota > Viridiplantae > Streptophyta > Magnoliopsida > Poales > Poaceae > Dendrocalamus > Dendrocalamus sinicus. The sequence goes on along the minus strand of CM070642.1, from coordinate 56,546,654 downwards.
ATAGGGATTCACTTAGTGAACAGAACAGAAGGTATGGAGTACATATATTAGACAAGTTAACGTGCTTGTGATTAGATCTGAAAATTCAAGTTAATTAAACAACATAACATTCTGATGTAATTTAACAGCATAACATTTCAAAGTAACTTAACAGCAAAACAATGTCACACATTGAAATGAAATTAGCATACCAACTACTTCCAAGGATTGAGAAAATGAAAGTTTAGACTTAGTGGTAGTAAGAACAAGGTATGCCTTACAATAGATAGCGGTGATCCTCTCATGGATTTTCTTTCTAGCGGCTCTCCGTGTGCTCAAAAAGGCCCGTGTTCTCACAGGCATCAGTTTCAAATCTCTTACCTGTCAATGAACAATAACCAACTAAGCCACCACAACATATATAAACCTGATTTGAATTGAACACCAACTTATAAAGTAACACAGAATTTACCTCCCAGCACCAAAGAGCCAGCTCTGATTCATCTTCCAATACATCAGCATCCGGACTAGATTTTCCATACATCATCCTCTGCCCAATGAGCAGCACAGAACTGCGGACTGAAGCCACGGACACGCCTTCCGTTCCCTTCAACATCTTGTGTATCTCCTCCACCAACTTGGATAATCCAAGATTGCTCTCCTCTAGCAAGCAGCCAATCATCGCGTTGTTCGACAGTTTCCCACCGTCAAGCTGCATCCTGTGGCCGGAAACCTCCTTGTAATACTCGAACAAGCCCTCAAGCTCCTGGCGGCATCCAGCAACAAGAGAGTCCCTGTCTTCGGTAGCAAGCGCCGGGCCAGTGGAAGCCCTCTTCCGCTTCAGCGGCTTCTGCACTTCGACGATGGGATCTGTCAGTGTACCGGGGCATTGTTTTGCCGGCACTGGTTGGTTCGACGCTTGAGCTGGGGCATCATCAATAGCCATGGAGTCACTTGATTCGAGCTCAGCGGATCGGTTAAGAACAACTGGACCATCGACTTGCATTTGCGATTGCCCCAACCCATCGCGCGGCTCGGTGTCATTGAGGTTTGGGGCTTCGGAGTGCGCAACACCAAGAACCATGCCGTCGCCTTCCATTGTGAGAAACGGCAATGGTTAGGTTAAGGTCGCGAAATCGAGGGCTCGGTTCTTGCAACTGCTGGCTCAGGAACGGCAGCACATTCCTCTACCCAACCTCTTCAACAAACAACCGTCTACTCCACTCAACCTGGATCAAGATGAACGAACACGGAGAAACAGCTAAATTAGCGTTCTTGGAACAAGTGCAATGTTTACGGAGGCATCAAATTAGGTTTTGCTGTTAGTCCTCAGACCCCAACTTCCCTACCCACAAATCAACTCGTAGGATCTATTAACATCTGTTCGGTACAGCAAAGAAAAAGGATCAAACCCTTACAACGGAAATCGAAACAACGCCCAAAAATCGGTCAAAAATAACCCACAGGAACAAAACCTCAAGAATCCAAGATGAGAGAAGGCAGCGAGACAAGATAGGCTTGGCCGGCAAAGGAGACGCGGCGGCCATTACCTCCCAAACCGGCGCTCGGAGGAAGACGTGAGAATCCCACCTGGCTTCAGGAGCAGCGGAGAAGGACCCGATTTCCTCTCCCTCTCCCTCTCAGATCTCTCTCTCTCTCTCTCCCTCTCCAGGTTTTGCCTTCTTTTGGGGGGAGCGCGCGAGAGGATTAAAGGAGACGAGGAGGAGGCGCCGAAATGGGGAATAAGAGCGCGCGCGTGGGGGTGGTGCGATTCATAAGAGCGCGCGCAAAGATTTTAAATTCCCGCGGCTGTTTTTGAGAATCTTCGTTCGGTGGCCTGACTTCCCGCGGCATGGAGGCGGGCGGCGCCAGCGAGCGCGGCGGAGTGAAAACTGAGGTGTCGTGGCGTAGGGGTGAAAAGACCAAATTTTGGGCTGTGTGGCCTGGTCCAGTCGCTTACCTGGTCTGAACTTTAGGCCCGATCCACACTTGGACAGGCCAGTGCTAGTGCTTTTTCTTGCCAGACTATGCTCCTGAGTCCTGGAATTTTTTGTACGGATAATCCATTTTTTATTCGAAATTACATAAATATACCCGCGGGAAAATTTTTTACAAAAATAGGCTCCAGTCGCCTAATGGTTGGGCGACTGGAGGCGTTCGCCCAACCACACGGCGACATTTAATGAATCTACCAACCGTTGGGCGATTAATTGCGATGCGCCCACGGTTGGCGACTTCCATCCATCGCGCCAACCGTTAGGCGACTGAATTTCAGTCGCTCAACGGTTGGCGACTTCTAGTGAGATATATACGCGCGCCGCCCTGCCGAGCGCGATCATCGTGTCGTTCGGCCGTCGCGAGAGAAGAGAGGAGAGGAGGAGAAGAGGAGGGAAGAGAAGGAGAGGGAGAGGAGGCGAAGAGAAGGAGAGGGAGAGGAGGAGAAGAGGAGGGGAGTGCGCGATTTTGAGTAATTTTTCGTGTTATATTTTTGTTAGTGTAGAAAATTAGTTTAGAAAATGTAGTGTAGAAAATTAGTTTAGAAAATGTAGAAATTAGTTTAGAAATTTAGTTTAGAAAATTAGAGAATGTAGTAGAAAATTAGAAATTTAGTTTAGAAAATTAGTTTAGAAAATGTAGTGTAGAAAATTAGTTTACAAATTTAGTTTAGAAAATTCGTTTAGAAAATGTAGTGTAGAAAATTAGTTTACAAATTTAGTTTAGAAAATGTAGTTTCAAAATTTAGTTTAGAAATTAAATATAGAAATATAATTTAGACATTTAATTTTCAAATTTTGTGTACTAAATGTAGTTTAGAAATAAAGTTTAGAAAATTTAGTTTATAAATTTTGTGTACCATTTATTGTACAAATTTAGATGTAGAAAGTATAATGTACAAGTTTAGATGTAGAAATTTAGATGTACCAAGTTTAATGTACAGTCTTAGATGTATAAAATTTAGTGTTGAAATTATTGTACAAATTTAGATGCAGAAAATTGAATGTTGAAAGTATTGTACAAATTTTGCGTGTATGACTCGTCTTTGGACGTGACTCGGAGTGGCGGTTCATATTGTTGGACGAGCACGTGGACCGCTCTCATCGCGCTTCCCATCTAGTGCCGCCATCGGGAGCACGGACGAGCCGCCTCGGTTGGGAGTGGTGGGACACGGACACCTCGCGTGGCACGGGACTCGACCCTCGTTGGATCGCCAGTGAGCACTATTCCAGCGTTTAGTGCGACCGTTAGTTCGCTCCGTGGCCGACCTTCACTTTGTTTGCGGTGCGCGGATGCGGGCTACTCCTCTTGCCGGATGGTGCAGGCCACGAGAGGAGGATGGAGCATTGGAGGGACGAGGCGGGACGAGGCGGCGGGATCGATCACGGCGATTTCCGTTCGACCGTTCCTCATCGACGGCTTTGGTGGACCGTTGGCGGCCCGAGACGCACACTTTCCACCTCCCATTCGGGGAGATGACGCCGACCTTGCAGGATGTGTCCCTGCTTCTTGGGCTTCCGATCGCGGGAGACGCTGCCTTCCTACCGGAGGCCCCGGCCGACTGGCGCGCTGACCTGCTCGGCAGATTCGAGGGTGTCGTTCCACCGGCCGCTGACCACCACGTGTTCGGAGAGGCGCAGACCCATGGGCCGACACTGAGGTGGCTCAGACAGTACCGGGTACGTGGTATATAAAATCGATCGTATCTTCGAAGCTCTTTTTTGTGGTATTACGTACTAATAACAACTTTTTTGCATTCAGGTGGAGCGCATGGTTCCGCAGGCAGACGATCAGCAGGTCTCGCGGCACCTGGAGGCGTACGTGCTGTGGCTGTTTGGTTGGGTGCTTTTCACCACCAGCCACGGCAACTCGGTGGATGCGCGCCTTATCGCTTATGCGAGGGCGATCGCTGACGGCGAGCCCCACCAGGTCAGCTGGGGATCGGCCGTACTTGCCGCGACGTACCGCGCGCTGTGCGATGCGTGCACGAGGGTCAAGCCGAACTCGATCCTCACGGGTTGTCCCCTGCTACTACAGTTGTGGTCGTTCGAGCGCTTAAGCGTCGGACGACCTGTGCTAGACGACGTGGGTCCGTGACGGCCCGAGATGTATCCGGGAGAAGTCGACCGCCGACGATGGGTTCTATGTGGTGCGTCGCCGAGTAAGTTTTATCACGATTAACTATTTCTTTCTTATTGACGATCGTCATTGTAAACAACTTGTCTTTCTTGCAGTGCGATTCGCGCCGCGTGCGAGTCACGCGGCGCATCGAGTCTTTGTGGAGCGGCTCGACCGCATCACACCGACGACGTCGCGGCGGGAGCCGTCGACGATACGGTGAGTGCAGCCCGTGCTCTGGCGGTCTGTCTTCACTTTCTTTGGCGTGGCCGGGCTTTCGCTCACCCGCCGAAGCTCGTGTACCTCATCTACGTGGAGGACTACGCACCCACGGTGATGCGGCGATTCGGGCTATGGCGGCCGGTTCTGTATCGATCGGACCATCGCTTCGCGCACGCGTGCGGGTGAGTGTACGTTTGTGCTAAATATGTACATACTTACTACTGCGTTCGCAAGTATCTCACATTACGTAATGGTTTTATACGCAGATACGGCGGAAGGGAGTGAAAAGAGGCACGGATGGTCGGTGAGAATGCACCAGGTCGAGCGGTGGCGGGATGCGCCGACGATCGCGTGGACGAGGACCGGCCGACGACAAAGACGGAGTACACGGAGTACCGCTGCCGGTACCACCGCAGACCGTGTCGAGCTCGTATATGTGGTAGACCCGCCGCCACACACGTCGCCGCTCCGACGGACACGCACCGCGCGACCGCGCGACGACGCCACCTCGCGAGACGTTACATGTCATTTCAAAGATTCCCAAATGGTAATGTCGTTTCCATAATCGACCATTTTATGTCTTTATGTCGCCGACGTCGGTTCGACCTATACGCCGAGTCCAAGACACGATCGAGAGGCTCGCGATGGTGCGCGGTGACCCATGAGGAGGGCCTCGGCTTTGCGCGTCGGGTGCACGAGGGGTGTAGACGATCGTTAGCCTCTCGTGTCTGCACGAGGCTACGGCGGTCTCCACGCCCCGCCACGATCGCTCGTCCACGGTGCCACCTCCACCGGCGTGGCACTACTATGGTGCACCTACGTGGACACGTCCTCCACCACCTCACCGGAGCGGCCGGGGTTCGGCTGGCGGGGCCTCCTACACCGGTTCACTTCACGCCTCCTACGCAGACCCTGCCTTCCCACGCAGGGTTGTACGCCTCCTCCATGGCGCCGGCCACGGTACGCATAGGGTCTTATACCGTGTTTATCCGAAGACGACATGCAACGCACTAACGATATTAATATTGCAGTACTTACCAAGACGGCGTCTCCCGTGCCGAGAGGATGTGGACGATTTTTCGCGCGTCGCCCGACGTCGCACCGCGAGTTCTTTCGCGGTGCCCTCCCGGTGCACCGAGATTACACGGCCAGAGGTGCGGTGACTCCACCAGCGCGGGGCGGATAGACACCCTCCTCCTCGTTTTACCTTTTCGGATCGCCCTAATCCGTTGCACGGAGGAGGAGGCCAAGCGAGGCCGTATGGGAGGACGAGCGCGGTGACGGGCACAGCAGGTGACCATGAGGCGTCTGCAGATGCTATATATGTTATGCATGTAATGAAAATACATGCGCCATGTTACTCACGATTATATTATGAAGTTTATTTATATTTACATAAGTCTATCATCTCTTTCCGCATATAAACTATCTCACTTAACATTGTATGTATCGATCGTTCTATACTCAATCTTTCAAAAAAATTTAAAAACTTTTACACACCTACAATATACAATGAACATAAACTTTTATTACAACTTCACCGTATTTTTTACCGGTTCAACGTTACAAAATTCACAAATTCTAAAACAATCACGGGGGCTACCTGAAGTCGCCTAACGGGATGGCGACTGCATGGCAGTCGCCTAACGGTATGGCGACTGCATGCCAGTCGCCATACGGAAGAGCGATTTAATGCAATCGCTCTACTGTGCAGCGAGATATATTGTGTCGCCGTGTGGTTGGCGACGCCTTGATCGCCCAACCATTAGGCGACTGGAGCCTATTTTTGTAAAAAAAATTTCCCGCGGGTATATTTATGTAATTTCGAATAAAAAATGGATTATCCGTACAAAAAATTCCTGAGTCCTGACCAGCCTCTGAAGCCCTCTTCAAGAGTGTTATATGGTTTGCAAGTCTTTTTGACTTTTGGTTTATTGCAGAAGAGATTTAGAGAGTAAAAGATATTCGTATTGAAAAATTATTCCGTTTAAAATAATTTCTATATAAATTTCTACAAATAACTTATAAAAATCACATTGAAAAGATGCCATCTTCAACTTAACTAAAGGTCAAAAGTAAAAGGTTGTTTAAACAGTGCCTAAGTGGCCTGCCACATCCACCCAGTGGTACAGCCCTTGTGGTCAGGAAGAACGAGTGGGACCTGTTTTTCAAGCTCAATGTGACAACTAGCTACTAGGGGTGTTAAAACCTTCAGTATGTATTTTCATTTTGAGATGTCAAACGCTCCAATACAGGAATACAACATGTTGTTGAGCTCGTGACATATGTATCCCCGTCATTATCGAACGCACCATGATCATTATGTTTACTGATTAGACTGATTAGGCTACAACTAACTTTTTTATTAGTCGTAAAAACAATGTGGCAGGCTCTTTCATTGAACAATGACAATTTTTCCTACGTACAGGATGGGTACATATGTACATTGGTGAAACGTCGAAGGAAGGAAGTTAACACGCAGAATCTCCATAGCCCTCATGTTTACTGTTCTCTAGGTGAAAGCCTTGTCTCGGTGAGGCGGGCGGCGTCGGCGACCCTCGTCGCCTCTTCGGAGACGTCGCCTCGGAGATTCATCTTCACGCAAGGTAGACCGAAGTTAGGGTGGCTCAGTTGGAGAAGGTTAGGAGCTTGGTTGAAAGTAAGGACGGAGAAGAAGTTCTGAAGCTTAGTCTTTCTAGTTTTTTCATAGTCCTTAAGTTATGATTCTTACTGTTGTGTACTCCTCAGTGTTGAGACTTTGAGCCTAAGAGCTCGTATAACTTTTGATTGTATATATCCCAAGTGGATATAGAGGTCAGATTTTATATCTTTTATCTAAAAACACGCAGAATCTTGAGGCATGAATTTTCCAACACCGAGCAAAGCATGGCATGACAAAGAACGCACAAATGAACGCATGCATGCAGCATCAGTTCGATGGACTCGTCACCGCATTTACATCACAGCCACTGACCCCTCAAAAACGAAAGAGGCATGACCGCGTGGGCGTCATGTAGTTGGGCACGCCGAACGCCGGGCAGCTCGTCAGGCTTTCGTCGTCGTCGCGGATGCTGCCGCCGTGGCTCGACGGCGGAGGCCCTCCCTTCGTGGCCCGCATGGGCCTGGGTTGGAGTAGGACGAGACCACCGACCGGGGCGGCGTCGTGGCTGCCGTCGTCGCCGCCGTCATCTCGCGGTGGCGATGGCGGGAGTGGTAATCTTTGGCCTGACGATGGGCTCGGCGTGGCCGGGGAAGTCGGGCTCGTGGCGGCGCTCCATGGGGGTCCACCTCCACGGACTCCGGCCGACTGGAGGTCCGGCAGGATCGTGTGGTCCGCCATCGGTGTCGCCTTCAGCTGCTGCCGCGGGCCCAACAGGATCGCGGGTCCGCCATCGTGGGTTTTTCGGTGTAGTGCCGGCCAAGAAGAGGTGTTAGGGGAGCGTGTACTGTTGTCAGGCAGGCTGCAGAGGTGGCAGTGACGGGCGGGCTCGAGAAGACGCGGGAGAGCGAGAGGGAGTTCGGCAGTGACGAAAAATTGGGACGGCGGCCGATTTTTGAGGACGATGAACAGTGCCGCCAAATCCTTCGGTCCTGGGGGCAAAGCTGCACGAATCTTGGAGCATGGATGGGGTGGCTTGAAGGAGAATTGGCTGAAAAAACTCAAGGAATCAAATTCTAAAGAAAAATTTCAATCTTCTGAAATTTTGGGTTGTTTCAAGTACACGTTCCCTATTGTTGCCCAAAATTGCGCCCGCTTTGATCAGATTGCTGTAAATTCTTGATGAGTTATATTTTCAACTGCAGCTTATAGTTTATGGGTTTTGAATTCTGACTGTTCGCGTGAGAGAGTACGAAGAGAGACAGTCGCGTGCAATTTTGACCGGTATAGTTAAATTTATTAATACAATATATACTACAATCGATTAATAGGCTTCATCTTAAAAAGATATTTCGTTTAAAAGATAATTATTATACTATAAATCATAAGTAAAGTAAAAAAATAAAAAGGCTATAAATTCTTGATGAGTTGACATGTACAAGTTGGGTTGGGGCTCCAATGCAGTGCTGCTATCAATAATACGAGAGTTACGTGGTAGGGTCTCAAATTGGTCTGTGACGCGTCCGACTATTTTTACTCAGGTGGGTCGCTGGCCTTTCTAGGCCACTTTTGTATCTTGCTCTCTCCATTAATGCAACTAGCCTAATAGGCGCGCCACGCACGCCGCCGCGCCAGCCACCGTACGTACCAAAGTAAAAGAGGTGATAATTGGTGAGGAGTTTTTCTAAAACAAATCGAGGGCACATGCGTATTTTTTAAAAAGTTAAAGGGTTTTTTCATAAAAAATTGAGGACCTGTACGTAAACAAACGAGGACTCGTGCGCAATTTCGAAAATTGCGGGGGGCTATCGTGCAAAGTGGAGGGGCTAAAAAACTGGCAGGGACCTTTTCGCGAGGAAAAAGGACCTTAACGTAATTTCGAAAAATACAGGGACTTTTTTGCAAAAACGCTCCCCTGACCGTATGAAATTTCCCGCCACGCGCCGGCCGGACGGGCTCGCGGGCTGACGTGGCCGCTCCCTCCGCGCGGTGTTTCCCCCTGGCGTAATAGGGGTAGTATGTCACGCAAAAAAAAAAAAGAGAGAGAGAGGCTATTAAATTGATGATTTTTATAGCAATATGAGAGGCTTTCAGGGCACTCCTAAAGGTTTGTAGGTTGGATTTGAGGAACCACCGTCATTGATACTAAAGCTTGTTACTAGAACTCACGGTGCATTAATTAGTAATAAGCTCCCCAATGAATGATATGGTAGTGATAGAGATGAGCCCATAAAATAAGTGACAAGCTTCCTAATGCATAACCTAGTCACTACTAAAATGTTGGTTTCTTAAAAAGACTATACTTGCACGAGTATCAAGCATACTAGTCTCGTAGGCGTGGCGCAACGCCGCGTCAACCACCGTGTGTACCGAACTAAAAGAGGCGATGATCCGTGATGAGTTTTTTTAAAAAAACTGAGGGCACATGCGTATTTTCGGAAAAGCTAAAGGGTCTTTTCGTAAAAAATCGAGGATCCGTATGTAACGAAACGAGGAGCCGTACGCAATTTAGAAAACCGCGGGGCGCTATCCTGCAAATTGGAGGGGTGTTTTCAGGAAAAATTGCAGCAAAAAAACCGCCAGGGACCTTTTCGCGAAAAAAAGGATCTCTACGTAATTTCCGAAAAACACAAGGGAATTACCTCCCCCGGCCGTACGGGAATTCCCCCGCCACGCGCCGGCCGGAGCGCGGGCGGGGGCGACGTGGCCGAACGGGCTGGCCGGAACCCCCCCGCTAATAATGCTGGGGATGATTCTCTCTTCTCTCTCTATGCCTTGTTCTTTTACAGTAACTACTTTTAAGCGGAGTATCTTTTTAAGATAGGACATACTAGTTATTTATAGTATATATGGTACTGACTTCATTTATATCGGTAAAAACCGCAAGTGAGTTTCTGTTACTATGTAATCTCTCCCACAAATAGCCTAAAAGTCACAAGCCACAACCAAAAGCTATACGCTCCAATAAAAAAGAACTGACCCTATATCCCCTCTCATCAAAAAATTGACATGGCATAGGCTAAGGAGCTGTTCTTTTATGCTATGGTTTATAACTTTTGATTTTAATTTATTAGTTTAATAGATAGTGATTGCTGAGAGAAGCCAAAAACCGTTTAAAAGCAAAAAATAACATGGCATAGATATCAAAACTAGGCTCCCGCTGCATAACTAGTCACTACTAAAAACATGGTTTCCTAAAAAGACTTACTATCAAGCATCTTCTCTCTTCCTTCTTCACTATTCCACCTCACAAAAGAAAACTAAATATCAAGTAAGTTGGATCGTTGGAAGTACCCTTATCAATGATGTTGTATGAACGTGCGTATCGCAAAATAGCACTTTGTTGTTGATGGAATTGGACATTGCTTGCCTCAACTACTAAATGATGATTTCCAGCCACTTACATCTTTCACATCATTAACTAGGAGAAATTATATTAACTGCACTAATTCTTAATACATTGAACATATACTATAAAGTGGAGAGAGTGTCGTAAAGGAGAAAAAGAGGCGCGGGAAGGAGTTCATGCGGCCGGTGGTTTCCATTCCAGCCCATTGATCGCTCCGGGCTAGCTCGAATCTTGGAGCCGACTTTTTTGGTTATCGCAAAGCATACTATCATCGCGAGACATCCAACAAAGGACGCAGCAAACACCAAGAACACGATAGGCAAGGATATTAACAAAGTGACAGGCTCTGAGCCGATGAAAAATCACGCACAGGAAGAACTTCGGTAAGCAATACGAACCCGACGACAATCATAAAGGCCGCAATAATAGAGCAGAGGTGTTACATTCATCGTGCTTGATTCATTCAAAATACTGCTCTCTCTGTTTCACCACCCTCATCCGTAATTGTTTTTAAATAATCTTGTCTATAAATATAGAACGTATTTTATGTTCTAATATAAAATTAGTGTGATGTTCCCTTTATACTTTATATATGTATATATATATTCTCTACATGCATGCATTAAATATAGTGCTTAAAGATAATAATTAGGTGGTTATCGTACCAAAGGGGATGATCTCCATACACTAGTTATGCTTATTGATGATTATTCAACGTTCTTTTGGTACTATAAGAATATATACAATAGTTTACCCCTTAAAATTGTTTTTAAGGTTTCTACTTCATTTAGAGACAGCAATAGATATAAGCTTTCTAATAGTAAATAATTTCTCTAACTATTTTATAGTATTTTTACCATAACATCATATGTCACAACCTCTCACTATTCGCATTGGTTTACAGGCTAAGCCATATGCTGCATAAAGGACAGTATATTATCTCTCATCACCTCCTCTCTTTTCCACATAGGATTTTACCCACTTAATATAAGTAAGAGATAGTTAAGATAACACTAATTAGAAATATCCTAAAGCATTATACATGAACGTGTAACATAAAACTACGAGCAAATTCAATTTCCGACACAGAAACATGTAACCCAATATTCGACACGCTGAAGCCAATTCGATATGAACCCGACATCGCCGTTTAGAGCCCCAAGTTACTAGCTAAAACCACAAATAATAAACCGTCCTCATCGAGCAACAGCTTCTTGCAGTCGGGCGTGCATGAAGCGATGCGAATGACGATCAAGGTGTCATAAACGACGTTAATTAACGTGAAGATTAATAATACCTGTAGTAATATAATGTAAGTCAGACTCGTACCTGCATGAACATCTTGCAGTCGGGCGTGCAGCAACTTGTGTCGGTCTCGGGCGTCGACGGCTGTGGCTCCTCGGCCAGCGGGTAACCGACGGCCGCCGGCCTCCGTCGCGGCCTTGGATGAGCGGGTAGCCGAGGGCCACCCCGCCATCGCCTTCCTCCATGCGGCGGACCGCCGTGGCGTCGTCGGCAAGGGCCATACGCGCGCCGCCGGTGGGCACGTCGAGATCGGTCGCCATCTACTGGGTACGTAGGTCAAGGGAGGACGTACGTACGGACGCGAGGGCGAGATTAATAAATAGTCTGCTCCTGCTCGTATGTGTAGTATGGCCCGGGGAGACTAATCTGCTCGGATTGATTGTCTCACGTTTCCGTCACGGGCCCCGCCGCCGATGGGCTTCCTTCCGTGCATCTGCTGCCTTGCGGACGATTTGGGCCGTGCAGGATGAGTAGATGACACCGGCCGGATGGATATCGAACCAGGTTATCGAGTTTTTTTCCCTCTAAAATTAATATAGGATAGATATGGCGTCTTGTTCTCGTTTTATTAGTTTTTTCTAAAATTAATATAGTTTGATTCAATATTATATTATCAAATAGTTGGGAAGCATTTTTAGAATCGAACCAAACCAAAATTTAATTTAATCTAAAATCAACTTATTCAATGTTTAACCAATTAACGAGTGTAATTGAAGTAATTTTGGACCCTAATAGCTTTTGCACTCCCATCATGACCGCATGATGCGGTCACACATGTCGCTTCCTCCCACATATACAGTAATCGGTAGTGGTACACTCCCCTTAAAGTATTGAAACATCAAACGAGCTTCCAGTGAAATAAATCTTAAGTGGCGATGAATTATCTGGCCCCACTGGGAAATTACCAATTTCTCATGGTAAAAGCAACTAAGCAAGCAACCGAATTAGAGCAAGAAAAATATATGTTTTACGACCGAGGAGATACAAATCGAACAAAATCATCTAGTACGGTACACATTCACAGTTTCTCTCCTTGAATGATCTCAGCAAGGCAACAGAGTATCCTACTCTCGGTCTCAAAAAAAAAGGCAAAAATCATGCTCTATTCAGACTTCCACAGTATAGCTCTCCCAGCCTCTAGACTCAACACGTCAACAGAATTCACTCTCCCTTTCCTGTAGTCAGTCAGCAGTATCCTCATGCATTCACACCTTGCTCAATTCTCCCCCAAAACGCACCAACATTCCAGTGTAAATTCTGCGTAAAACATCGCATTCCAATTAGTGTAAACAGACAAAACAACAGAAGAAACAGTTCGTAAGAATTTACCAGGACAAGCGAATCAGAGTGGTCATATCTGCTCAAGCTGATGCTGATGGCTTCGTGCTCTCCTCGCCCGAAACCAAGCTCTGCATCCAATGCAATCGTGCACACCATTTATAGCTATAGAATCACTTATAGAGTAGTTTGAACAAACAAACAAAAGAACAAGAAAAGGTATTTACCACGGCCCATGAGGCAACGTGCCCAATGACGCCTAAGGACAACAAGAATACGAACCCTCCTGCCGACCAAAAGCTAAGATAATCACCATCTGGCCTCCAGAAGTTGTTGGGCAGCATCCATCCGATGTGAAGGCTAATAAGCAAGGTGATCCCGAGCAGACCAAGATGAGCAGTATGTTGAGACACGTGATGTTCCAACCTACTTCTTCCAAATAGTGTGCAAGGAACTCCAATACTGGCTAGTATCCAGATCAATCCAACGCAGAGCAAGACAGCCCGCCGAAGTCCCACCGAGACACCTGCATCCTTCATGAGGCTCGGGGTGTTGGAGAGAATGGAAACAACCCCATACAGCACAAAACCAAATGCAGCGAGCCTCTTGGTGACAAGGCTATCAGGCTGCACAGCAGTCAAAGACAATAGAGCAGTGAGATAAAAACGATGTGACTATCAAACGTTCTACCGCTATAATTGTTTCTATTTTACCTCTCCTGTCAGACTGATGGATATAGAATAAGCCAATGTACAACAGATAACAAACTAAAGGGTAACCACATTATTCCATCCAATATATTTTGAGACCTGGCAAACTACACTCTACACTGCACAATGTCACGCAATATTCGATTGGTAGAGACTATTTGTTCAGAGTTTGCAATTTACATGCTAAAAACGAGCCAAAGGAGCAACATATGTTGAATTCATCCCATAGTTCTTCAAAAGAATTTTCCGAGAGGGTCAAGGCCAACATTTTTATGAGATCATCAAGATTCCGATTAATAAGTAAATTCACCATTATGCAGGTATATATATTTGATTGCATCAATGATCGTGTTATCCAGATCAGTGCAACACATTTTACCTTTTCTGTCGGTCTGATGAGCATATGAATAACCCAATACAACAGACAAGAATTGATAACAAGGTAACGCATTCGATATAGTACACAACACAATCTGTTGTCCACAAATCCACATGCAAATGTGCAATATACTGGCAGAGCCCATTTGTTCTGAGTTGCGATTTTCATGCTAAAAATGAACTAAAAGGGTCAAGGCCAACATATGAGATCATCGATTAGTAATTAAAGTCATCAGCATCAGTGCTAGCGATATGAACGAAATCAGCAAATCTCCATCACTTAAATCCTTAGATAGTGGAACACATATGCCGTAGGGCAGAGCATTCAAGGAAAGAACATCATATTCTATCGCAGATTGGTGCAAATACTATTTCAGATAAAAGGCAATGATTAGCATCCTAAATGAAACCAAGAACGACTTAGCCAAGCGAGATTCAAGAAACGTACCAAGAACGACTTAGCCAAGCAAGATTCAAGAAACGTACAAGCATTTCCCCAAGGTTGGGCTCAAGCCAATCCCTGAACTTCTTCGCTCTGCTGTCGCCGCTCTGGCGTGGCTGGGTCACCGGAAGGGTGGGGGAAGTTGGGGGCCTCCGCCTGAGAAGCCACATGGGCCAGCCTCTGCTCTGCTCCCCGTTGGTGCGCCCGCCGGTACCTCTCCAACCACCTGGGCGCAAACATCTTGGTGGGTTTCTTGGTGCCCACCTGAGGAGGAGGGCTCGGAATCAGGCGGGGTAGAGCTTGCGGCGGAGGCGGCGTCGTCGGCGAGCGCTCTTGCCCTTGGCCGCAGACGTGGCGCCCTTGTACGCCGCAGCGGGCGGCGGCGGCGGCAGCGGAGGAGGAGGAGGAGGAGGCGCGTCGTCGGCGAGAGCGCTCTTGCCCTTGGCCGCAGACGTGGCGCCCTTGTACGCCACAGCGGGCGGCGGCGGCGGCGGAGGAGGATGCGGTGGCGGCGGTGCTCCGGTCTCGCCTTCCGCCGCAGTAGTGGCGACCTCCGACGCCGCAGCAGGTGGTGGGTCAAGCAGCGGCGCTTTGAGGTCGTCGCGCTCCATCTAGACTATCGGCAACGACGAGAGCGGTAAGCGGGGAAGGCTGAGAGGGATTGGGATTTGGGCGGAGCAGCGCTGGTGAAGTGCGATAAGAATCAAGAAATGGAGCGTGGTGACAGCTTTATAGGGTGCTCGCGTCGCGCGGGATGCAGGCGGGCTTTGAAATCAACCGACCCGAGGTCTCTTCGCAACGACGTCTGCATATCATATGCTTGGCTTAGTGCTTTCTATTCGTTAACTAGTGCTTCTATTCGTTAACCATGGCTGCTGTCGCAATGCTGCCCTGCCCTGTGCCCCTTCTTCTGTTAACCTGCTTTCTTTCCTGCTTCTTGAGTTCCCTTTCATCCTGAACTAGTAAGGTACCCGTACATTATAACGAAATACCAAATAAGGGCGGTACATATCAGCAAACGTGATCCAAAACCGTTCTACGAATATTTTGTTTATCTTATGCACATGCATGTCCACATTTAGTAGCATATAGTGTTACCTGTACAACATTACAACAACAAAGCTTTTTGTCCCAAACAAGTTGGGTAGGCTAAGAATGAAATATTTTCAAGGTAAAATAGGTGAGAACCTTGAAATAAAACCTACAATGCTAAAACCCTAAGCCGTACATTCTTTCATCTGAGCCAAGAACATAAAATACTAGCCCTAACTTCCTTATGGTTCCGGTACATAGATCGCTAACTTCCACGCGCTCCTATCCAAAGCTAATTCTTTAGATACATTCCAATCCCCCAAGTATCTTTTACTGCTTCCTCCCATTGCAAACTTGATCTACCTCGCCCCTTCTTACGTTTTCAGTACATCTTAAAATTACACTACGTACTGCTGCCTCAGGAGATCTCCGTTGGAGATGTCCAAACCATCTCAAGCGATGTTGGACAAGTTTTTCTTCAATTGGTGATACCCCACCCTATCACGTATATCATCATTACAGATGCGATCCCGCTTTGTATGACCACGCATCCACCGCAAGATCCTCATCTTCGCTACACTCATTTTATGTATATGTTGCCTTTTAATCACCTAACATTCTGCTCCGTATAGCATTGCGGTATGATCATTGTCCTATAGAACGACTCTTTAATTTTTGATGGACTTTTTGTCACATAGGACACGGATGCTTGGCGCCATTCTTGATAGGACATTCGGGATGTAAGAACATCTTTATAAACCATATTCTTGATAAGACATCTAAGATGTAAAACATCTTTGTAAGCACGGCACCTTCCTATTAAGGTAAATAGAGCGAGATTTTTGCTAAATTTACCACCAAGATCTCACCGCTAGGCCCCTAACTAAATTCTAGCTGAAAGTTGGTTCTCGAATTTATTTAGTTGAACAACAAAGAAACTCAAAATAACAGCTAACAAGTCTATTTGCATTTCACGAACTGAAGCAATGATTTTTTTGCTATGACAAGGATTAGAGCTGCTTTGCTTCAAGATTAGTGCGGATTAGGTGAGGGAGCAAGAGAGCAAAAGCAAAATGCAAATTCAATCTGAATTTTGGGTTTCAAAATTCGGTTCTGTTTCACCAGATGCGTCATGGTTAGAGAGAGACACACACACACAGTGACGCGTATGTTCGCGCTGATACGAGGGAATCACTGAAAGTTGCATGGCTCCAAGCCTCCGGTGCTTATACAGACGTGGGCGCTGATATGGTGCTGAAATGACACTCGAATGATTGGCGCGACGGCAAATGGTATTCTTCTCGAGTAGGAGAAAAGGACATTACTGGAAGAAACGAATGAATTCTTGAAATCAGAGGATGATTTAAAATGGGAAAACAAGAGCGGGGTTGTTGATTTATTTCATGTCTTATAATTCCCATAGCCGTGGCGCCACTTCGTCACTAGCAGGGAGGCAAATGATCTCGCGGAATAAGATCTTGCTGTCGCGGACGAGCGACTCCACTGGTTCATCCGTCGCGATAGACATGCCAAGGGTGTTCAACTGTTCACGAATACACCGCCGAACTTCTTGGACGCCCTCCATCACTCGCCAGCGGTGACTTTGAAGCGATCGTTGATCGGCATGGCTGCTTGATGAAACCGACGCGCTGCCACGATCGCTTCGGTCACTTCCATGGACCATCGCAAAAGGTGAGAGAGCAGCGACAAGAGGACGAATGTAAAAAGCTCGACGGCAAATGGATGACGACGACTAAAGAAAGTGTAAGTAGCGGTAGAGAGAGCAGGCAAATACCCTAAAGTAAGAAGAGCTATGGGGATTTTGTATACATCACAACAACGCCAATTAATGCTAGTGCGATGGACGTGAGAATTGAGGGAACGTGCGTGACACCGTAATTGATGTGACACTTCATGTTGCATGACCGAAAGATAAACCTTCACCACGTGCGACTTGGTATCGATTGTCACACATGCCAACACTGTTGGTAGAAGCAGTAATTTGAGGAGGCGATGATTCAATGGGTTGATGGGACGGAAGGGCCAAGGAACAAACATATATGATCTCGGCCCACAGAAATTGAGGCTCTTTAACTATGAGATGCTATTGTTAGAGGAATGGCCTTTACCTTGGCCTAGTCAGCCCGTTGCACCAAAAAGAACCTGTAATTGTACAACTATGCATATGATGCAAGAGGGCCGTCTCAAGAGAAAAGGTGTAATTGCCCCTACATCAATAGACCCAGATAAGGGTGTTTATGTAAGTAACCTTCTTATAACTATAAGTATGTGCCTCAAGGGCCCAAGGCGTCATGAAAAAGGAGGTGTCATTTTAACGAGAGTTAAGTTTATGTTATATAGTGTTCTATTGTCCATCTCCACGGTTTCTAAGGCTCCAGATAATCCCTTTGTGACCTTCTTGTAGTCCCGTTATTTAATATGTGGTTCAGAATTTTTTTAAAATAATCATTTTTATTCAAAATTACAAAAATATACTTGCGAATTTTTTTGCGGTTTTAACCACATGTCACTACACGGTTGGACGATTAGGGCTAGTCGCCCAACCGTTGTACGATACGTGGCCAAGTCGCCCAACCGTTGAGCGATACGTGGTCAGGTCACCTAACCGTTGGGCAACTAGTCCATGTTGTCCAATGGTTGGGTGGCTTGGACCTAGTCGCCCAACTGTTGAGGCGACTAGGGGTTGGGTGACTTTACCCCTAATCGCTAAACGGTTGGGCGACTACAGGGTATTACATCCAAGCCGTGCAGTCGGCCAAGCGGCCATGCCTCATTCGCCCGAGAGAAAGAAAGGAAGGGGGAAAATGGGAGAAGAGAGAGAGGGGGGAGGAGAGGAGAGGGAAGGGAAGAGAGGAGAAGGGATCTATGCATCAACGATAGTGAGTTTTCTGTATTTTTGTATAATTATTTTTAAAACATGGTAGGATAACAATTAAAATAATTAAATTTGTAGTTTAGAAACTAACATTAATTTAGTTGTTAATAACTGTATTATCGTTTAGATCATTTTGTTCGTGACGATTAGAATATGATTCGTTGATTTAAAATAGTATGCGATGATTTAAGATTACACGTAGCAATTAAAATTGTACGCGACGATTTAAATAGCATTTGAGTTGTAAAAATCCACAAATGACTAAAATAAAATTCAGGGATCCTGCAGGGATGCCTTAGTGTAATTCATTTAATTACTATATTTAAGATTTACTTTCTGTTATATCTGTAAGTAATTGTGTTGTAATTGCTAATTTAAAATCGATTTGCAGATATGGCTCACCACCTGGGTGGTTCGGATTGGCCTTTTGACTTGCTGGACCAGCACGTCGACACGCAGCACCGTGCGAGCCTTCGTGTCCCGCATCCCGAGGGCTAGGACCAGGAGACTGAGTTAGGGGTGGTCCGTATGTGGACATCCTGACAGACTTGGAGACTATACCCACGCTAGAGAGACAGGTTTGTGTACAAAGTATAACATGGTTTTTATGATATTTTCGCTATATATTTACTTTTTCGTGTTTTGCAGGTTGAGCGATACTAGCATTCTACCTCTCGTGCAGATGGTGGAGGCAACCGACAAGGACAGCGCTTCAGTCAAGGAGGCTGAGGAGGTCCAGATCGGTCCAGAGCGGTCATGATGGTTCCCTTTCGACCGGTAGTTGCTAACAGCTCTGTTGGACTGATGACGGTCTGAGACGCGCACGTTCCATCTCCCATTCAAGGAGATGTCCCCCACTTTGAAGGACATTGAGATGCTGCTTGGACTTGGCCACGTGTAGCGCAACAGTTGGGCGACTAACCCAAGTCATCTAATCATGCGTACAGTCCTCCCAGCTGCTTCTAGAGAGTGGTATACAATTCCAGGATTTGTAGCGTACGTAGCATAAAGCTCATTGTTCACACCATACACCGGAATTTGGAGACTTCGTGCAGGGCGAGCTCCTTCGACATTGCTGCCACACCGTATGGTGAAGCCTGTGGCTCTGCGCACATCGGGATTTCTAGAGTCCTTAGCTCACAACTTCATCTCTCGCGGCCTTGATTCGGCATGTCGACACGAGAGTATATCAATGCTTACCATCGACAATCGTCTAGTGTAAGTCTCATCGCACCATCGTCATCCACTCAACAAACGGAGCGGTCTCCATACCTCCTTCGAACCGGCCGACGTACCCCACGGGACATGCTCATGTTCAAGAAGGCAAGGCCACTCACGCGAGACAGACGCGGCGAGGAGATAGCAAAGGTTTCGATGAGTGAGCTATATCGCATCTCGTGCGATGAGTTTTTTGTACAATTATATGTACTCCTTGAATAATTGAATAAAAAATTGCACCATTAAGTCCACTGTTATAATTTTTCCATCTCATTTGCTATATTCAGAAATTCCTATTAATGGTTTACGTAAATGAATTTTTGAGTAAAATTCATAACGGAAAAAATTACGGACAAATTACATAATGAACTATGCTATGTCGGGAAGCTCCGTAAAATCCCGTGGTCGTACATGTAACACGACGCTGATGGCGCGTACGGCTACGATGGCCGTAAATTCATGGTGAGTTGACATATACGAGGTCCTGTTCTTTTCAGCCTCTAAAAGCTGTCTTTCGACTTTTCTACACTAACTAGCTTTTAAACGGAGTATCTTTTCAAGATAGGGTCTACTAGTTAATTGTAGTACATACTTTACTAACTTTATTTATATCGTCAAAAACCACACGTGAGTTTCTATTACTCTGTAATCTCTCGCACAAACAGATCAAAAGCCATAAGTCTCAGCCAAAAAGAACAAGCCCCGAGTTGGGTTGGGGCTCCAATGCAATGCTGCTATCAACAATACGATAGTTACGTCGTAGGGTCGCAAATTGGTCTGTGACGCGTCCGTAACTAAATTGGTCTGTGACGCGCACGTAACTATTTTTACTCAGGTGGGTCGCTGGCGTTTCTAGGCCACTTTTGTATCTTGCTCTCTGCCTTAATGCAATGTCACGCAAAAAAATATGAGAGGCTATTAAATTGGTGATTTTTGATAGCAATATGAGAGGCTTTCAGGGCACTCCTAAAGGTTTGTAGGTTGGATTTTAGATACCACCGTCATTGATACCACCCCGCTCATTTCGGCTTGAGTTTCGCTTCGGTTTATTTAACGCACACATTAGTCCCATGATCACATAATGTCATTAATTACCAAAACAAATATTTTTAGGGGCCTAGATGCTTTCAGCCGACAACGTGGTCGAAACCCGATCTCACCGACAAGCGTGGTCGAAAATCCGTTTGCCGACCACGACGATACACAACGTGGTCGTAAATGCGAGTCGACAACGTGGTCGTAAATCTTTCGATCGACGACGACTCACAACGCGTCGTAAAGGCTACCTTCGACCACGTGGTCGAAACTCGTCTGTCGACCACTCGTAGGGCTTACGACTTTGCAGAGACAACACAAACTTCAAAAAACAAAACTCAATCTGTCTAAAACAAGGGTCAATTACTCATCACAAACTCTCACTTTTGATTTCGACTTATTAGTTTAATAAATAATGATTGCTGAGTAGAGCCAAAAACCGTTTAAAATAAAAAAAAAGAACATGACATAAATATCAAAATTAGGCTCCCGATGGATAACTAGTCACTACTAAAAACTTCGTTTCCTTAGAAGACTTACTATCAAGCATCTTTTCTCTTCCCTCTCACTATCCAACCTCACAAAAAAAATTGGCATAAACTAAATATCAAGTAAATCAGACCGTTGGAAGTACCCTTATCAATGATGTTGTATGAGTTGACTTACGGGTTTGAACGTACGTATCGCAAAACGGCACTTTGTTGTTGATGGAATTGGACATTGCTTGCCTCAACTACTAAATGATGATTTCCAGCCACTTACATCTTTCACATCATTAACTAGGAGAAATTATATTAACTGTGAAAGGCCCCAAAATTTCAAACCAAATTTTTTTTGCTTTATTTTTGCTGCATTTTTAGGTGAATTTTGGAAACTTTCCCTTTTTGGAAAGTCTCCCCGTTTTTCCGCTTTCTTTTTCTGGCCGGGCGTTTTCCTTTTCCTTTGGCGCCCGCCATTTCCGCTTTCTCCCTCTCCCGACGCCTCCTCGCTTCCCTTTTCCTCCTTCCCGCCGCGTTGCTCCTCCCCGTCTCCCTCTTTTCCCCGGCGCGCTCCGCCTCCGCTTTCCCGCTCCGCTAGAGCCGCTCCCCCTCTCCCGCCGCACCTTCGCTCTTCCCACCTTCTCTCGCGCGTGGCGCCGCTCCGCGCCCGCTCCCTTCCTCTCGCGCCGCGTCTTCCGCGCCCCGTCTCCTTCCTCGCGCGCGCGCACGTGGGAGACCGAAGTCGCGCCCGGTTTTGTGTGATGGGTTCGCCTTCTTCACCGTGGCCGACGCCGCCGCTGACGCCAGCTCTCCGCGCGCGCCGCCGCCTCCGCTCGTCCCCACCGCACCCCTCCTTCCCTCTCTCCTCCCACCCGGTAGTCGTCCAAGTTCTTTCCCCTTGATCGCCTTGACCGCCTTGCCTCCTCCGCTACGAAATCTCCTCCGCCCGGTATAAAACACCGCCGCTGTCTCTCACTACTCCTTCGCTTCCCGAGCTCCTCCACCGCCTCCATTCGCTTCCCACCGCTCCCAAGCCTCTCCCGAGCTACCGATTGAAGCCTCATCGCCCGTAGCACCGTGGCTGCCCTCCCTGCGCAAGCAACCTCGGTGAGCCGATCTTCTCCCACATTGCCCCATTCCTCGATTCCATTCGCTGGGAGCTCCTCTGCTACTCCCTAACCCCGCTGGTGTCCTTGTCTGGCCAGGAAAAACTCGAAGGAGCCACATCATCGTCGCTCACCGCCGGCCGAACCAGCTCTCCGTGGCCAGCCTGCTTCGGAGCTTCCTCGCCACAACCACCACCGCCATCGTGAGCTCCTCACTCCCCTGAGCGTGTAACTCCCGCCAATTGGACTAACTCGCCGCCGGTAACCTCCCTCGCCGCCAATTAACCGAAGCTCTCCCCGCTTCCTTCTGGCATCTCCGTTGGTCCTCTCCTCTTCCAAAGCCCCCAAATGAGCTCCCCATGTTGAGGCGCCCGGTGGTACCTCCTCGTTGCCGGAGGTCATCACCGTCGCCGAGTGCAGCCGCTCCGCCGCTCTGGCTCTCTGTCGCGGACTCCCGGCGAGAGGTAGACGAAGGGGGACGTGGCCCCATCCCCTCCGCCCGTTCCTTCTGCCACCGTTTAGCGTCGGCCGTTGGATGTCGCCTAACCACCGCCGTCCGATCCTCATAACCACACCGCCTCGCATCCGTTGGATCCACCTCATACCGCTTCACCCGCCTCCCATCCTCGCCCGTCCGATCCTCCCGCGCCTCATCGCACCGTTCTCTCCGCTCCATCGGCGCCGTTCGCGGCCGCTGCCGCCCATCCGGACAAGGCGCGGCGCGCGAGCATGGGCCGAATCCGCCGCTCGCCTCTCGCGCTGCGCTGCGGCGCGCGCGGGCGCGCGAAGCGTTTCGGCCGGGCTGCATCATGCACCGGGCGGCCGTTACTATTCATCCCGAATTTCAGCGATTTTCCAATTTCAAAATCGAGAAAAATCCAAATAAATCCTCGAAAATCACAGAAAATCCCAAAATTCCCAAATTTCACCACTTTGCTCCGATAATATTCTGAACCCATTTTTGGCCTCCACTTCCACAAATTCATCCTAGATAAATTCCTAAAATTCCTCATTTGCAGATTTATGCATTTTACTCCTTTTAATAGATTATTTCTCCTCGCTTGATTAGGCTCAAGTCGAGCTTATTTATTTTATGTGTTTGCGCTAGTTTCGGAGATCTCAGAAGTTCCAGA
Source organism: Dendrocalamus sinicus (assembly GCA_036346575.1). Classification (NCBI taxonomy): domain Eukaryota; kingdom Viridiplantae; phylum Streptophyta; class Magnoliopsida; order Poales; family Poaceae; genus Dendrocalamus; species Dendrocalamus sinicus. The sequence goes on along the minus strand of CM070642.1, from coordinate 56,523,380 downwards.
GCAGTCCAAGGATCCAGGAGCTTCTACGCTCGAGCTCGCCAAGGTCGCCCAAGTCAACGGCTAGTCACAAGTCCTTGATCATGTTGTAACCCATGCTATTATGTTATTATGCTATTTGCATTGAGCTAGTTCGAAAAGTTAGTTCAAAAACTAAAATAAAATGTTTAGAATGACTTGTTATGTAGTTGACCTACCACCGACAAATGCCATGTTAAACTTGTAGCCATGCCTTTGTAACCCTAGGATTAATTATCCGTTAAGCTAGATAATTGTATATTATTATTATCATGCAAAGTCTTTACACTAGTAAGGATGTGGCTGCAGCCAATAGAATTTGGAAAACCCGACTCTAGGCGGGGTAGTGTGGGATGCCGTGCCCTAGGCGGAGTATGTCGATGTACGAGAATAGGGTAAGGGGTGTGGTGCGCCGCAAGACGGTTTAGTAGCTGCTCAACTCGATTGAAACTCTACGGTGTTGTGGAGAAGGTGTTTGGGTAACAAAGGTTAGGCGGCCGTCTTTGCTGGTGCCTAACAACAGAGAGTTCACTCGAGCGGACAATGATTTTCTTTCTTTGTGGCGTGTGTGTGAAGTCCAGACTGAGGAATTCTCACGGGTAGAGCCTATATAAAGAATTGAGCGGTGAAACGACACGCTTTCTTAACTCGTCGCGGGAGTTAAGGGATCGTGTGGGTAAAGCTGAGCAAACTCGCAGAGTCAAATAAATGGTATTCGAATACGCTGTGCTCCTGTTATTGGAGTGTGTCACTTGGGTGATTCGGTATGAAGCTTAAGTAATTTTGTACATGCTTTAACTTGTTGGTTGGCTAATTAACCTTTCATGAAAACCCCGAGATCTTGAGGAGTAGTTTTGGGTCCGTTTATAAAAATGTTTGCAAATAAAAATGCATCCACTCAAAGTTAATAATCCAAGTATACTCCTTCCTTTGTTGATCCGTGCATATAGTAAAGTAGAGTTTCCTTGTGATTTGTCGAGTACGGGTCGGAGTACTCAGGCTTGCAAATGCCACAGATACCGAAGGAAAAGAAGGCAATTCAAGATTTCGTGTTGGAAAGGTCTTCCGCCGAGGACGCCCCGAAGGACCTCTTCTTCGACGAGAACTCGTGCCTTTAGGTCTTCGCCGCTCAAGCGGATTCTCGTAGTTTCTTGTAATGTATTTATACTTTGGGCTTGCACGCCCATTGTCAAAAGCGGATGTTATTCCATATATGAAATATATGCTGGATTTTTGTTGTAAGCATGCAATGGTATACTCTTGCGCGACACTCCATAACTGTTCATGCGTGAATAGTTACGGAATGCTGTGTCCGTACACGTCTCTGGAAACAGGGGCGTTACAAACTGCACTCTTCCTCGTACATAAATATCGGTAATTCTTAATACATTGAACATATACTATAAAGTGGAGAGAGTGTCGTAAAAGGAGAAAAAAAGGGCACCAGGGAAGAAGTCTGCAACCGGCTGGTTTCCATTCCAGCCCATTGACTGCTCCGACCCTAGCCTGGAATCTTGGAGCCGACTTTTTTGGTTATCATCGCAGCATGCTATCATCGCGACTGGTCTGAACTTTAGGCCCGATCCACACTTGGACGGGCGGTGCTAGTGCCTTTTCTTGCCGGACCACGCTCGACCGACCTCGAAGGCCTCTTAAGAATTTTTATGGTTTGACTTCAGATTTAGAGAGTAGGAGATACTCGTATTGAAAAATCACTGCGTTTAAAATGATTTTACGGAGACTATTATAAATAACTTATAAAACCATATTAAAAGATACTTAATTCAACTTATGGTTTCTCAAGGTCAAAAGTAAAAGGTTGGTTAGAATAAAGTGCCTAAGAGGCTGCCACATCCACCCACTGGTACCGCCCTTGTGGTCGAGAACGAGTGGGTCCTGTTTTCAAGCTCAATGTGACAACTAGCTACTAGGGGTGTTAAAATCTTCAGTATGTATTTTGATTTTGAGATGTCAAACGCTCCAAGACAGAATACAACATGTTGTTGAGCTCGTGACATAAATATCCCCGTCATTATCGAACGCACAATGATCATTATGTTTATTGATTAGACTGATTAGGCTACAACTAACTTTCTTATTAGTCGTAAAAACAATGTGGCAGTCGACAATTTTTCCTACGTACAGGATGGGTACATATGTACATTGGTGAAACGTCAAGGAAGGAAGTTAACACGCAGAATCTTGAGGCATGAATTTTCCAGACCGAGCAAAGCATGGCATGACAAAGAACGCACAAATGAACGCATGCATGCAGCGTCGATTCGATGGACTCGTCACCGCATTTACATCACAGCCACGACCCCTCAAAACGAAAAAGGCACGACCGCGTGGCGTCATGTAGTTGGGCACGCCGAACGCCGGCAGCTCGTCAAAGCTTCGTCGTCGTCGCGATGCCGCCGTGGCTCGACGGCGAGGCCCTCCTTCGTGGCCCGCATCGGCCGTGCTTGATTAGGACGAGACCACCGACCGGGCGGCGTCGTGGCTTGCCGTCGCCGCCGCCGTCATCTCGCGGTGGGCGATGGCGGAGTGGTAATCTTGGGCTCGACGATGGGCTCGGCGTGGCCGGGAAGTCGGGCTCGTGGCGGCGCTCCATGGGGTCCACCTCCACGGACTCCGCCGATCGAGGTCCGGCAGAACGTGTGGGCCGCCATCGGTGTCGCCAGCAGCGCGCTTGCGCTGGCCCAACAAGAAAAACAACACATTTTACTTATCGTACTTCATACTAGAAAGTGCCTCGTGAATGTCATGGACTCATGGAGCATTTGTCATATGAAGTGACTAGCGTCGCGTATGTCTTGGCAATCTTACTTGGCAAGAGTTGAGTACCAACCCATCGTTTAGTTAATCTAACAACACGAAGGCGTCATTGCTTGCAGCAGATGACTTTTAGCTGAAAATAAATAAGTACTGATTAAAAGAAATAATTTTTAGAATGAGAACATGAGCGATAGAGAAAGTGAGAAAGAGATACGTGTGCAATACGGAAACAAGATGAGTTGGTTGCCTGATATGTCCATGAGGGCATCTGTAGTGTATACATTTTAGGGGTCTTAAGCCACCTTAAGGTTGACCTTATACATTACAGGGGTGACCTTAAGGAGGCTATAAGCAAAAAAAACTTAAGGCTGGTCCTCAAGCTAAAGACCTGACCACAAGCATTAAAATACAATTTTCTTTACATATGAGGTTCTCTCTCCCCAACAACCAACTACCACAACCCCCAACCACCAGAAACAACTCTACAACTCTTCCGAATGGCGCAAATTGTATCAATGCATCCGAATGGCGTAACTCTTGCAGTAACCAAAAAAGCGAAGATAAATGGTGCCAACTATATCAATCCTTTTGAATTAACGGTAGGCATATCAATCTATATCAATCCCTAAAAACTTGATGAATTAACGGCAGAAGACAGAACAAAGACAAAGAATAAAGACAGAACAAAGAAGAAAGAAACTACACAAAGACAGAACAAAGAAAGAAAGAAACTACACAAAGATAGCACATGAACAAAGCAGATGAACAAAGACAAAGAACATAAGCAGCAAAGAGCCTAACCCTTGATATCCCCGAACCACCACATTGAACAAAGACAAAGAGAAAGCGGCGGTTTATCAAAGAATAAGAAGAAAGAGCATAAAGACATCTCGCCAACCACCACATTGAATGCAGAGCAGAGAGATTTTCTACCATTGAGCTCCTCTTTCACTGGATATAAACCAAAGGAGAGGAGGTTAGAACCACAAGCGACATGGATCATTCAGGGAAAAGCTTCACTAAATTGATGCAAGAGCCTCCAAGCCCAACCTCAGAACATCCACATTTTGCCCAATTTCAGTTTGGCCAAAACATTCCACCATCCCAATTTCTCAAAACATCCCACCAACTCAAGATGTCCAAATCATCCCACCATCCCAGTTTACTCAAAACATTCCACCCTCTCAGTTCATGCCAAACATCAATCCCTATAGTATCCCAGGCAACTATCAACAATATGGTTCACCAAGTTTTCAGAATGTACAACATCAAGGAAGGTCTTTGCACTCACCGCAAACTTTGAAGTCGCAGCTAGTGGTTCACCACCCATGGCTCAAGGAGGCGGAGATCGAGAAGGAAACTGCAGCCAACGAAGAGAAGAGATCGAGATCCAAGATTCAAGTGGTAGCAGCCCTGATGAAGGCAACAGAGGTGCTCGCAGCAATTGGAGTGAGGAGGAGAACATACGGTTGGCTAGTGCTTGGCTAATGCATTCTGTTGACTCAATTAAAGGTAATGGACAGAAGGGAGATGCCTATTGGAAGAATGTGGCTGCAGAGTTCAATTCTAACATGCCTTCAAGTGGAAGAAGAAGATCATCAAAGCAATGCAAAAGTCATTGGGCAATAATTAGCAAGCCTATCAAACATTTCAGTGGTGTTTATGCCCGTGCAAGAAGCACTTGGTTTAGCGGGCAATCGACGATATGCTCATGGACAAAGTCCGTGAGATGTACAAAGGAGAAGTAAAGGTAATAAACCCTTTGCATTTGAGTATCTATGGAGAGAACTCAAAGACCAACCCAAATGGTGCAGAATTAGAGAGGATGGTGACCACAACAAGAGAACAAAGATATCTGAATCAGGAGAGTACACCTCATCTGGCAACCCGGACAACCAAGAGGTAGACACAAGGCAGACCAGACCGGAGGGACAAAAGGCAGCAAAGGCAGCAAAGCTGAAGAAAAAGGGGAAGGGGAAAGACAAACAACCATCTTCTAATTTGGAAGATGACCAGTTTAATGAAACTATTGCAAGAAGATCTCACTGCATTGGAAAAATTGGTCAAGCACAAAAAGAAAAGGCAAAGAATGCCAGTGAACACATACTTAAATTTGATGGAAAAGATACATCACATTATGATGAGGACATGCTTAGGAGGCATCGACAACTCCTAGATGTGTTATTCAAGGAATTATTTCCTTAATCTGATGTTTAGGCTTATATGTCTTTGTATTTGGTGTGATGTCCATGTAGCAAGTGGGTTGTTTAGTTGTAATTTGTGGCAAGCCAAGAGTAGCAATAGCGCTGCCATTTTATGAATCAAAGAGGGCAACCCTTGATATCATCTTTGGTAAAAAAAAAGCTCTGAGTTACAGAGAAATCACAGAATGATTCACAAACTGGAGACTAATTAGCTAACAGAGATACTCTAACAAAAGTATTATATGCTGAGAATAAGATAACTACACACACCTGATAATGGCAAACTGTGAGGAAGCAACATTCTGCATTAGCACCTAAGTACTGTGTCTCCATGAGAGGATCCTTTCAATTTCATTCGCCTGAAACCAACGAATATATGATAAGGTACAGAAATTAAAGCCAGCAATAGCTGAAAGAAAACATTAAGTACAGAAACTTATCTTTGCTGCTCTCAAGATGCTTCAACTCCAATTTGATAGAACTTTCTGCAAGATAGCTGAAAGAAAACATTAAGTACAGCAAAAGAGCTGTTGGGAAACATTAAATACATGCAAAAGAGCTGTTGGGAAACATTAAATACATGCAAAATAGCTGTTGGAGAGCAACAACTATAAGTAGAGAAAGCACACACAGAATGCATCAGATCTTCTTGCACACACAAAATGTCTGAAGAGTCACAAGACCAGTCTGAGCATTCAGGTTCCTCCATCAATAGTGATGACTTACTTGAAGATCTTATTTGGGAAGAGATAAATGATCCACTTGAGGCCAAGATTGAAGCTCGACTTCTAGCCCAGCCGAGGATTCACTCACGGAGGTACGTGCATAGAGATCGTGAAGGTGCCAATGACAGATTGGTTACTTACTATTTTGTGAGAATCCACTTTGTACATCGAATATCGATTCACGAAGGTACCGAATGAGAAAGCATCTTTTTCTAAAGATTGTTGAAGCCCTTTCTAATTGGTCTCCGTATTTTCGTCAACGGAGAGATGCATTTGGCAAGAAGGGGTTTTCACCTCTACAAAAATGCACCGCTGCCATCCGCATGTTGGCCTATGGCTCTCCCGCTGATGTTATGGATGAAACTCTCCAAATGAGTGAAAGCACAGCCAAACAGTGCCTAATTAAATTTGTTAAGGGTGTGCGAGAAATTTTTGGTCAGCAATATCTACGTAGGCCAACTAATGAGGATATTGAACGCTTGTTACACATAGGAGAGGCAAGAGGGTTCCTGTGAATGCTAGGAGTTTGGACCGCATGCATTGGCATTGGCAAAACCGCCCAAAGAGCATGGAAGGGGCAATATACTAGAGGTGATCAAAAGTGCCTACTATAATGCTTGAAGTCGTTGCTTGGCAGATCGATGGATATGGCATGCCTTTTTGGTGCAATGGTTCGAATAATGATATAAATGTTTTGAACCAATCACCATTATTCACACATGTCCTACAAGGAAGGGCTCCAGAGGTAAAGTTCACGATTAATGGCACCAATACAATATGGGCTATTATCTTGGAGATGGAATTTATCCAGTGGGCAACATTTGTTAAATCAATCTCTATGCCTCAGTCTATGAAGCATAAATTATTTGCGCAAAAGCAAGAGTCGGCAAGGAAAGATGTAGAATGTGCATTTGGGATTCTACTGAAACGATGGGCTATTATACGTGAACCAAAGACGTCTTTGGGAGCAAGAAGACCTTGCGATATTATGTATGCATGTATTATTTTGCACAATATGATAGTTGAGGATGAGAGAGATAACTATCGCCTAAGATTAGATGAGACTTATGATGAGGGAGATCTTCGACGCCCATAGTAGGACTTGAAATGGACCAATTCATGGATTTTCTAGGGTACTTGAAATTAATGCACATATTCATAATTCGCATTGCACCACCGATTGAAGGCGGACTTAATAGAGCATATATGGACCCGATTCGGTCATGAAACTTCAGTTTAGTCAGTCAATGTATGGAACTGCTTGTAATAAACCAGTTGAAGGCAGACTTAATATTATATATGGAACTGCTTGTAATAAACCACTAATGTATTCTTGATGATTCCATTGCATTTCAATCAATGTATTCAGTTAATCTTCAACCACAAATACTGTATTCTTGATGATTCCATTGCATTTCAATCAATGTATTCAGTTAATCTTCAACCACAAATACCACATTCTTGATGATTCCATTGCATTTCAATCAATGTATTCCATTGCATTTCACTCAATGTATTCTTGATGAATGCACAAATACTGAAAGAGCAAGTACTGCACTCTACAACCACACAAGCACAATATTTTTTGTTGCAACAACAATGAACGCACAAGTACTAACTACCGACAATGAACTCCAGTAATTAACTACCGATCAAGCATGGGAGCACGGTGGGAGAAAACAAATCCTCACCTTCTCGAGCTTCAGGCGGCGCAGGCGCTGGTCGAAGAGCAAGAGCGGCCTCGGAGACGCGTACTTCTTCACCGCGGCCTCGGAGAGCAAGAGCGGCCACCCTGACGCGTACATCTTGCTCCTCTTGCTCCTGGACGGGGCCACGGGCGGCGGAGGGGAACGGGGCGGCGGCGGTGGCCAGATCCGGTGCCAACGGATGCCGAAGTGTCGGATCCGGTGCCAACGGCTGCGGAATCGCGGGGCGGCGGCAGCGGCGGGGAACGGGGCGGCGGCCATGGGAGCGGAGGCGGAAGGCACGAGGAGCGGAGCGAAAGGCCGATCCGTGCAGCCGTTGCGGAATCGCGAGGCGCGCGCCGGGGCGGGAACGGGCGGCGCCATGGGAGCGGAGGCGGAAGGCACGAGGAGCGGAGCGAAAGGGCCGATCCGTGCAGCGGTTGCGAATCGTGGGCGCGCGCGCCGGGGGACGGCGCGGCGATGGGAGCGGAGGCGGAAGGCACGAGGAGCGGAGCCGAAGGGTTCGGAGGAAATGGGGGAAGTTTCGCGAGACACGCGGGTGCGGAAGTACATCTTTTTTTTAATCTGCCGAGCGGGTCCACGTTTAGAGCCGATGGTGGCAATATACACTACGCGGAGGCCTTACAATTTGGGTGGGGTCCACCTTAATACCCCAATAGGACATATACACTCACGATGCCCTGACCGACTACCTTATATATCTCCAGAGCAAGACAAAAGTGATGCAGTAAGAAAGCCGCTTCGAAAAGCCGGGTGTTCATATTATCTTTTGATTTATCCAACCAAAAGGCAGTGTTGTTCTTTTCAGCTTCTTTCAATAATCATTATATATAAAATTTCAAATCTAGATTCATTCTATACTAAGAGTATCAAAAAAATCAAACAAATAGTAAGAGTTCAAAATTTTCTCATGTTTGTTATTCTTAATGTAAAATGAATTTGAATATGAGATTTTATACATAGGTAAAGTAAACTACGAAGTGCATCTATATTTTTCGGAAACTTTTTAGTTGTATTGTACTTTGATTGCACGATAAAAAATGCAATTGTATATGGGCTTCACAAATAGATGAAATGTGCCACTATAATTCCCATGGAATTTCCTCGAGCGCAAATGGCTATGTGATGATAGTGTTTGGGACTCGAATTATTTATGCAGATCTATTTCGTGATACGTGGCGCATACCGATCAATACGAACTGATCAATTCGGCCCGGCCACGGATTCGACTTATTTTTCACTATTCATAAATTTCGTCTTTTTCGAACTTTTGGCTTTTGTTGAGCTTTTTGCGGTTCTTTTTCCCGTATTTGTTTGTATTATACGTAATGGGCTAACATATTTTTTATATTTTTAAATTTAATTATGCTAAATAAGGCTCTGTCAGCTACAGTATTTTCAGCCATGAGCTTTTAAGCCGAATCGATCACCACTGCGCATGCTGATGCTTGGCAAGCACCGGCAGCCCGGCTGGACCACTGCCCTCTTCAAGGTGAAGGTAGCTCTCGGAGGAACGCGGTTTTGCTGTTCCGTTTTTCCTGCTCTCTCGGTGTTTTTGTTTACGTGGCATACATATGTTTTTTTATTGTTTATAATGTAGAACCTATAGATAGAAACCTCAGCCATTGATTGAAAGGAAACATGGATAGGAACAGGAGGAAGAAAACGGGGAAGCTTTGTTGCTCTCGGAGCGGCTTGAACCGACCGTGGACGTACATGTAACACGACGCTCGTGGGCGCTTACGGCTACAATGGCTTCCTTAACAAGGCATTTGCCACGGTCGTTTGGATGAGAGTAGCCACAGATCGCTAGCCGTAGGAGTACACGTTCCCTATTGTTGCCCAAAATTGCGCCCGCTTTGATCAGATTGCTGTAAATTCTAGATGAGTTATATTTTCAACTGCGGCTTATAGTTTATGGGTTTTGAATTATAGGTGTTTGTGAGAGAGAGTACGAAAAGAGACAGTCATGTGCGATTTTGACCGCATGCAGTTGAATTTAATACAATATCTACTACAATTGATTAGTAGACTTCATCTTAAAAGATATTTTGTTTAAAAGATAATTACTATACTATAAATTATAAGTAAAGTAAAAAATAAAAAGGCTGTAAATTCTTGATGAGTTGACATGTACAAGTTGGGTTGGGGCTCCAATGCAGTGCTGCAATCAATAATACGAGAGTTACGTGGTAGGGTCTCAAATTGGTCTATGACGCGTCCGACTATTTTTTTTTACTCAGGTGGGTCGCTGGCCTTTCTAGGCCACTTTTGTATCTTGCTCTCTGCATTAATGCAATGTCACGCAAAAAAAAAAGAGAGGCTATTAAATAGATGATTTTATGATAGTAATATGAGAGGCTTTCAGGGCGCTCCTAAAGGTTTGTAGGTTGGATTTTAGAAACCACCGTCATTGATACTAAAGCTTGTTACTAGAACTCACAGTGAATTAATTAGTAATAAGCTCCCCAATGAATGATATGGTAGTGATAGAGATGAGCCCATAAAATAAGTGACAAGCTTCCTACTACATAATCTACTCACTACTAAAATCTTCGTTTCTTAAAAAGTCTATACTTGCATGAGTATCAAGCATATTCTCTCTTCCCTCTCTATGGTCCTGTTTTTTTCAGCTTCTAAAAGCTGTTTTCGACTTTTTTTTTATAGTAACGAGCTTTTAAACGGAGTATCTTTTTAAGATAGGACCTACTAGTTAATTATAGTATATATGGTACCGACTTCATTTATATCGGTAAAAAACCGCAAGTGAGTTTCATTACTCTGTAATCTCTCCCACAAAGACCTAAAAGTCACAAGCCACAACTAAAAGCTATACGCTCCAGTAGAAAAGAACAGACCCTATATTCCCTCCAATCAAAAAATTGACATGGCATAGGCTAAGGAGCTGTTCTTTTATGCTATGGTTTATAACTTTTGATTTTGATTTATTAGTTTAGTATACAGTGATTGCTGAGAGAAGCCAAAAACCATTTAAAAGCAAAAAAGAACATGACATAGATATCAAAATTAGGCTCCCGATGCATAACTAGGCACTACTAAAAACTCGGTTTCCTAAAAAGACTTACTATCAAGCATCTTCTCTCTTCCCTCTTCACTATTCCACCTCACAAAAGAAAACTAAATATCAAGTAAGTTGGATCGTTGGAAGTACCCTTATCAATGATGTTGTATGAACGTGCGTATCGCAAAATAGCACTTTGTTGTTGATGGAATTGGACATTGCTTGCCTCAACTACTAAATGATGATTTCCAGCCACTTACATCTTTCACATCATTAACTAGGAGAAATTATATTAACTGCACTAATTCTTAATACATTGAACATATACTATAAAGTGGAGAGAGTGTCGAAAAGGAGAAAAAGAGGCGCGGGAAGGAGTTCATGACCGTCTGGTTTCCATTCCAGCCCATTGATCGCTCTCGGGCTAGCTGGAATCTTGGAGCCGACTTTTTTTGGTTATCAGCGCAGCATACTATCATCGCGAGACATCCAACAAAGGACGCAGCAAACACCAAGAACACGATAGGCAAGGATATTAACAAAGTGACGGGGCTCGGAGCCGACTGAAAAATCACGCACAGGAAGAACTCGGTAAGCAATACGAACCCGACGACAATCATAAAGGCCTGCAATAATAGAGCAGAGGTGTTACATTCATCGTGCGGATTCATTCAAAATCTCGCTCTCTCTGTTTCACCACCTCATCCGTAATTGTTTTTAAATAATCTTGTCTATAAATATAGAACGTATTTTATGTTCTAATATAAAATTAGTGTGATGTTCCCTTTATACTTTATATATGTATATATATATTCTCTACATGCATGCATTAAATATAGTGCTTAAAGATAATAATTAGGTGGTTATCGTACCAAAGGGGATGATCTCCATACACTAGTTATGCTTATTGATGATTATTCAACGTTCTTTTGGTACTATAAGAATATATACAATAGTTTACCCTTAAAATTGTTTTTAAGGTTTCTACTTCATTTAGAGACAGCAATAGATATAAGCTTTCTAATAGTAAATAATTTCTCTAACTATTTTATAGTATTTTTACCATAACATCATATGTCACAACCTCTCACTATTCGCATTGGTTTACAGGCTAAGCCATATGCTGCATAAAGGACAGTATATTATCTCTCATCACCTCCTCTCTTTTCCACATAGGATTTTACCCACTTAATATAAGTAAGAGATAGTTAAGATAACACTAATTAGAAATATCCTAAAGCATTATACATGAACGTGTAACATAAAACTACGAGCAAATTCAATTTCCGACACAGAAACATGTAACCCAATATTCGACACGCTGAAGCCAATTCGATATGAACCCGACATCGCCGTTTAGAGCCCCAAGTTACTAGCTAAAACCACAAATAATAAACCGTCCTCATCGAGCAACAGCTTCTTGCAGTCGGGCGTGCATGAAGCGATGCGAATGACGATCAAGGTGTCATAAACGACGTTAATTAACGTGAAGATTAATAATACCTGTAGTAATATAATGTAAGTCAGACTCGTACCTGCATGAACATCTTGCAGTCGGGCGTGCAGCAACTTGTGTCGGTCTCGGGCGTCGACGGCTGTGGCTCCTCGGCCAGCGGGTAACCGACGGCCGCCGGCCTCCCGTCGCGGCCTTGGATGAGCGGGTAGCCGAGGGCCACCCCGCCATCGCCTTCCTCCATGCGGCGGACCGCCGTGGCGTCGTCGGCAAGGGCCATACGCGCGCCGCCGGTGGGCACGTCGAGATCGGTCGCCATCTACTGAGTACGTAGGTCAAGGGAGGACGTACGTACGGACGCGAGGGCGAGATTAATAAATAGTCTGCTCCTGCTCGTATGTGTAGTATGGCCCGGGGAGACTAATCTGCTCGGATTGATTGTCTCACGTTTCCGTCACGGGCCCCGCCGCCGATGGGCTTCCTTCCGTGCATCTGCTGCCTTGCGGACGATTTGGGCCGTGCAGGATGAGTAGATGACACCGGCCGGATGGATATCGAACCAGGTTATCGAGTTTTTTTCCCTCTAAAATTAATATAGGATAGATATGGCGTCTTGTTCTCGTTTTATTAGTTTTTTCTAAAATTAATATAGTTTGATTCAATATTATATTATCAAATAGTTGGGAAGCATTTTAGAATCGAATCAAACCAAAATTTAATTTAATCTAAAATCAACTTATTCAATGTTTAACCAATTAACGAGTGTAATTGAAGTAATTTTGGACCCTAATAGCTTTTTTGCACCCCATCATGACCGCATGATGCGGTCACACATGTCGCTTCCTCCCACATATACAGTAATCGGTAGTGGTACACTCCCCTTAAAGTATTGAAACATCAAACGAGCTTCCAGTGAAATAAATCTTAAGTGGCGATGAATTATCTGGCCCCACTGGGAAATTACCAATTTCTCATGGTAAAAGCAACTAAGCAAGCAACCGAATTAGAGCAAGAAAAATATATGTTTTACGACCGAGGAGATACAAATCGAACAAAATCATCTAGTACGGTACACATTCACAGTTTCTCTCCTTGAATGATCTCAGCAAGGCAACAGAGTATCCTACTCTCGGTCTCAAAAAAAAAAAGGCAAAAAATCATGCTCTATTCAGACTTCCACAGTATAGCTCTCCCAGCCTCTAGACTCAACACGTCAACAGAATTCACTCTCCCTTTCCTGTAGTCAGTCAGCAGTATCCTCATGCATTCACACCTTGCTCAATTCTCCCCCAAAACGCACCAACATTCCAGTGTAAATTCTGCGTAAAACATCGCATTCCAATTAGTGTAAACAGACAAAACAACAGAAGAAACAGTTCGTAAGAATTTACCAGGACAAGCGAATCAGAGTGGTCATATCTGCTCAAGCTGATGCTGATGGCTTCGTGCTCTCCTCGCCCGAAACCAAGCTCTGCATCCAATGCAATCGTGCACACCATTTATAGCTATAGAATCACTTATAGAGTAGTTTGAACAAACAAACAAAAGAACAAGAAAAGGTATTTACCACGGCCCATGAGGCAACGTGCCCAATGACGCCTAAGGACAACAAGAATACGAACCCTCCTGCCGACCAAAAGCTAAGATAATCACCATCTGGCCTCCAGAAGTTGTTGGGCAGCATCCATCCGATGTGAAGGCTAATAAGCAAGGTGATCCCGAGCAGACCAAGATGAGCAGTATGTTGAGACACGTGATGTTCCAACCTACTTCTTCCAAATAGTGTGCAAGGAACTCCAATACTGGCTAGTATCCAGATCAATCCAACGCAGAGCAAGACAGCCCGCCGAAGTCCCACCGAGACACCTGCATCCTTCATGAGGCTCGGGGTGTTGGAGAGAATGGAAACAACCCCATACAGCACAAAACCAAATGCAGCGAGCCTCTTGGTGACAAGGCTATCAGGCTGCACAGCAGTCAAAGACAATAGAGCAGTGAGATAAAAACGATGTGACTATCAAACGTTCTACCGCTATAATTGTTTCTATTTTACCTCTCCTGTCAGACTGATGGATATAGAATAAGCCAATGTACAACAGATAACAAACTAAAGGGTAACCACATTATTCCATCCAATATATTTTGAGACCTGGCAAACTACACTCTACACTGCACAATGTCACGCAATATTCGATTGGTAGAGACTATTTGTTCAGAGTTTGCAATTTACATGCTAAAAACGAGCCAAAGGAGCAACATATGTTGAATTCATCCCATAGTTCTTCAAAAGAATTTTCCGAGAGGGTCAAGGCCAACATTTTATGAGATCATCAAGATTCCGATTAATAAGTAAATTCACCATTATGCAGGTATATATATTTGATTGCATCAATGATCGTGTTATCCAGATCAGTGCAACACATTTTACCTTTTCTGTCGGTCTGATGAGCATATGAATAACCCAATACAACAGACAAGAATTGATAACAAGGTAACGCATTCGATATAGTACACAACACAATCTGTTGTCCACAAATCCACATGCAAATGTGCAATATACTGGCAGAGCCCATTTGTTCTGAGTTGCGATTTTCATGCTAAAAATGAACTAAAAGGGTCAAGGCCAACATATGAGATCATCGATTAGTAATTAAAGTCATCAGCATCAGTGCTAGCGATATGAACGAAATCAGCAAATCTCCATCACTTAAATCCTTAGATAGTGGAACACATATGCCGTAGGGCAGAGCATTCAAGGAAAGAACATCATATTCTATCGCAGATTGGTGCAAATACTATTTCAGATAAAAGGCAATGATTAGCATCCTAAATGAAACCAAGAACGACTTAGCCAAGCGAGATTCAAGAAACGTACCAAGAACGACTTAGCCAAGCAAGATTCAAGAAACGTACAAGCATTTCCCCAAGGTTGGGCTCAAGCCAATCCCTGAACTTCTTCGCTCTGCTGTCGCCGCTCTGGCGTGGCTGGGTCACCGGAAGGGTGGGGGAAGTTGGGGGCCTCCGCCTGAGAAGCCACATGGGCCAGCCTCTGCTCTGCTCCCCGTTGGTGCGCCCGCCGGTACCTCTCCAACCACCTGGGCGCAAACATCTTGGTGGGTTTCTTGGTGCCCACCTGAGGAGGAGGGCTCGGAATCAGGCGGGGTAGAGCTTGCGGCGGAGGCGGCGTCGTCGGCGAGAGCGCTCTTGCCCTTGGCCGCAGACGTGGCGCCCTTGTACGCCGCAGCGGGCGGCGGCGGCGGCAGCGGCGGAGGAGGAGGAGGAGGCGCGTCGTCGGCGAGAGCGCTCTTGCCCTTGGCCGCAGACGTGGCGCCCTTGTACGCCACAGCGGGCGGCGGCGGCGGCGGCGGCGGAGGAGGATGCGGTGGCGGCGGTGCTCCGGTCTCGCCTTCCGCCGCAGTGGTGGCGACCTCCGACGCCGCAGCAGGTGGTGGGTCAAGCAGCGGCGCTTTGAGGTCGTCGCGCTCCATCTAGACTATCGGCAACGACGAGGCGGTAAGCGGGAAGGCTGAGAGGGATTGGGATTTGGGCGGAGCAGCGCTGGTGAAGTGCGATAAGAATCAAGAAATCGAGCGTGGTGACAGCTTTATAGGGTGCTCGCGTCGCGCGGGATGCAGGCGGGCTTTGAAATCAACCGACCCGAGGTCTCTTCGCAACGACGTCTGCATATCATATGCTTGGCTTAGTGCTTCTATTCGTTAACCATGGCCGCTGTCGCAATGCTGCCCTGCCCTGTGCCCCTTCCTCTGTTTCATCTCAGTTTGCGGATCCTATTGACGAAAGGGGTGCCGCTTCATCTGTGCAGGTGATTTTTTTTTTGCCTAATGCAACTCCTAATCGCCATCACGATGATCGCACAAACCAAGCTACCTCCATATACGATATGACTACGAGGATACGGACACGCGATATGACATTTTGAAAAATAAAGATATACCGATACAGTAAATATATATATATATATATATATATATATATATATATATATATATATATATATATATATATATATATATATATATATATATATATATATTAAAAATTACAGAAAGATTACGAGAGAGAAGAAATTGAGATTATCTCCATGATTGCTATATATTCTATTATTTCTTACCTCCCTCACTCGCTACTTTCAGTTATGTGCTACATAGTTGACATTATACATGAATATCAATTCACAAAATATGAGCATCTATAGATAATATGAAGAAAATGGTCCAGCTTGCGTTTTACATCACACCTGCTTTCTTTCCTGTTTCTTGAGTTCCCTTTCATCCTGAACTAGTAAGGTACCCGTATGTTACAACGAAATACCAAATAAGGGTGGTACATATCAGCAAACATGATCCAAAACCGTTCTATGAATATTTCGTTTATCTTATACACATGCATGTCCACATTTAGTAGCATATAGTGTTACCTGTACAACATTACAACAATAACAAAGCCTTTTATCCCAAACAAGTTGGTAGGCTAAGAATGAAACATTTTCAAGGTAAAATAGATGAGAGCCTTGAAATAAAACCTACAATGCTAAAACCCTAAGTCGTATATCCTGTTATCTGAGCCGAGAGCCTAAAATACTGCCTCTAACTTCCTTATGGTTCCGATACATGAATCGATAACTTTCATGCGTTTCTATCCAAAGTTAATTATTTAGATACATTCTAATCTCTCAAGTCTCTTTTAACTGCTTCCTCCCACATTAATCTTGATCGACCTCTACCTCTTCTTACGTTTTCAATACATCTTAAAATTACACTACGTACTAGTGCCTCAAGAGACCTCCGTTGGAGATGTCCAAACCATCTCAAGCATTTTGAATAGGTTTCT
Organism: Dendrocalamus sinicus; assembly: GCA_036346575.1. Classification (NCBI taxonomy): domain Eukaryota; kingdom Viridiplantae; phylum Streptophyta; class Magnoliopsida; order Poales; family Poaceae; genus Dendrocalamus; species Dendrocalamus sinicus. The sequence continues at coordinate 56,506,626 of CM070642.1, read as the reverse complement.
CTTCAATTGGTGCTACCTCCACCCTATCACGTATATCATCATTACAGATGCGATCCCGCCTTGTGTTACCACAGATCCACCGCAGCATCATCATCTCCGCTACACTCATTTTCTGTATATGTTGTCTTTTAATCGCCTAACATTCTGCTCTGTATAGCATCACCAAGTCGATCATTGTCCTATAGAACTTACCCTTTAAATTTTGAGAGACTTTTTGTCACACGAATACGGATGCTTGGCGCCATTCTTGATAGGACATTCAGGATGTGAGAACATCTTTATAAACCGTATTCTTGATAAGACATCTAAGATATAAAACGTCTTTGTAAGCACATGTACCTTACTATTAAGGTAAATAGAGGAGAGATTTTTGCTAAATTTACCACCAAGATCTCACCGTCGAGCCCTCTAAATAAATTCTAGCTAAAAGTTGGTTGTGAAATTTATTTAGTTGAACTATGGCAAACTCAGAAATAACAACTAACAAGTCTGTTTGCATTCCACGAACTAAAGTAAGGATTTTTTTTGCTATGACAATTAAGAGAATTCGGTAATCGCATCACGGCCTTAGGCTTATACAATCATCCTCTGTAATGGGCGTGTTATTCCCAGTCCCAGACAAGAAAAAAGGGGCTAAAATTAGGATGTAACACATCCAACAAGCAAGACTATCTACTAGCGTGACCACGCTCATGCGCCCCTACCGCTCATCTACATGATTGAGCGACAGCTCGAAGTTTTATCTGAATCTCCCTGTTAGTTTCCTCGCATTACATGTACAACAACATCATGAAATGGGCAACCCAATAGTATATCCTATAGAAGTTAGAACTCTCTCTACCAGTCAATCGAAACATAAGAATGACATATGTTTACATCGTACAGATATGCTATTTTATCAACCTTTCCGTGCTTTGGGTTGTTTGGACAACAATACCTGTAATTGAGTGCAGACCTTCTCCAGCTCAGATTCCTGATTAACTTTACAAGTAAGATTCCACATTTCCAAAAGACAAAGTTGAATGATACAAAGCAAATAGAGCGATTCAGTTGCACACAGGAACTAAAAAAAATGAAAATGCATTACCATTACTGAGTCAAAACAGATTATTTAGACTTGTTCTGTAATGCTTCCTTCAATCAGACACAACAACTACTCTATTTACTTCCACTTATTTTTTTCATGTTAGCCTCCTCGTCCTTTAGTTCGTGCAAAGAGCCTCACGACGAGGATCCTCACTACAAATAGAGAATAGTTTTAGAAAATGAACTAAGATAGCCAAGTTGGGGAGGACTCATGTTCGCAACAAATAGTGCCTTTGCTACTGAGCATGATCAATGTCCTTCTCCATCTTTCCAACATGATATATAGAAGTTTTGCAATTTTCAGTCAGCATCTTCATATGTTTGTTCACTTGAGCGATGTGCAATGCGAGATACAATCTTTTCTGCAGTTCATCGCGGGCAGATCAATGAGGAGGTAACTTACGTACAAATCTACATTTTATTTTCTGTTATGCCTTAAGTTACATTAACATAATGGCATTCTCTGCCGTAGGTCCGTCGTCGAGATATTCTCCGTCGCTGCGCTTATCGCTAAAACCAACTTGGGTGTGTTACTCTAAGTTACCTCCATACACCATATGACTACGACGGTACGGACACGCGATATGACATTTTGAAAAAAAATAAAGATATACCGATACAGTAAGTATATATATTTAAAAATTAGGATTACCTCGATAAATGCTATATATTCCATTATTTCTTGCCTCTCTCACTTGCTACTTTCAGTTATGTGCTACATAATTGACATTATACATGAATATCAATTCACAAAATATGAGCATCTATAGATAATATGAAGAAAATAGTCCAGCTTGCATTTTACATCATACCTGCTTTCTTTCCTGCTTCTTGAGTTCCCTTTCATCCTGAACTAGTAAGATACCCGTACGTTATAACGAAATACCAAATAAGGGCGGTACATATCAACAAACATGATCCAAAACCGTTCTATGAATATTTCGTTTATCTTAATTCCATCATAGTCAAGTTTAATTGTTCTTTAGAAAGTAAACATTAACAATGCAGGTGACAATAATTAAATTACAATGTAAGTACTTGATAATAAAATAATCAAGACAACATGATTGAAGGATTGGACTTGCCTGAGAATTCAGAAGAATTAAGGATCGAAAGATTTGGAGACCAAGGGTTCAATCTTGAATAGCATATCTCTGGGTTACTCCGATTCTGGAAGAAGGAAAAACACAAACAGAGTCCAAAAAGGACTAACACCAAATGGAAAAATGATTCATATGAAGGGAATACGATTCTACCTAAGACTAACATTTGGCCATCGATTCTCATTCTAATGTTGTACCGATGTTTTGAAATAGATAAAGAAGAAGAACAAGATAAGTTTTATTCAGATTTTCTTAAGACAAATTGATTTATAGAAGGATTTTAAGTTTCAGACTTAAGGAAATACTTTTAAGTTGCATTTAGGAAAAATGATTTATGGTTAAAGGAAATAATTGTGTTTAAATTCATTAAAGGGAAAACAATAAATTGTTTTAGAAGACTAGTTGAAAAGAGTCAAATAGTAAATATTTGATTAAATAGAGTACTTTATATTTTATAAAGAAAAGAAATTAGAAACTTAATTGGATTAGTTTTATTTATTTTGAAATGAGAGTTTTGTTTTACTCAAAAAATATATAATGGATTTAATACAATTTAGAAAAGAGACTGTTAGTTAAGAGAAGATACTATGGTTTATTTCAAAGAGGAAGTCATTTGACTTGAAAGAGCTTGTATTCCTTAGTTGAAGATGGATGTAATTTACTGTTGGAAGATTTTTATAAAAGGAATAACTTTTGTAATTAATTTATTTGAGTGAAGAGAAATAGTTCGGAAAAGGGTATTATGTTTTATTTTAAAAGTAAATAGAGATGATATGTTTTATGAAGTTTGAATTAGAATAGAAAATATCTGATTTTAGTTTTTGAAAGTATTTGATTTCAGAAACTATTTTATTTTACTTACTAACCCAATTACTCTATTATGTTAATTGGTGAAATTTGAATGTTAGAAAATAATTTATAATTAAATTGATTTAGTTGAATAAAAAATAATAGATGATAATTTATTTTATTGTAGTGGTATTTAAATTCTGGTTTGTAGAAAATATTTGAAGAGGAAAATGGATTAGGGGATTGATTATAGAATTTTAGAATTGAATTAGAGATTTTTAGGCTAAGGTTTTGTTTGGAAAATCCATTCCCGGTCGAGATCCGAATGGATGGACCGGCCCATCTACCTAGATCCCGGCAAGGACCGAGTCTTCTAGAAAAGCCCTAAGTGTGCCAGTTGGTCCAGTTGGCCGTCCATGCGGCCCCCTTTACCCCTCCTCTCTCTCGGCTCTCTCGTAACGCCGCCGCCACCTCATCAACTCCGACGGTGGAATCCTCACCGGTAAGTCGCCTCTACCTTCCTCCCTACTCGGGCTTGGCTGTGCTCTGTGTTGTGCTGTGATGGATGCTTAACATGGATGGATGATGGCATGACGCATTGATGAGACCAACAAGGTCTGAATTTGGATGATGCCTAGCCTGAAAATATGCGTGCTCAAACATTTGCCATGATACAGAAATGATGCAAACATGAACAATCATCACTAAGTATAATGTGAACCTGATTTCTAAGCTCTGTAGCATAAACCACACTAACAGGTGATTGTCCTTAAACTTGGTATCATCAACTGTACAAGATGTGATAACTCGACAGTTTAAACTTCAGTTGCCAATTACTTGCAACAAGATATTGTCATGGAAATAAAACTCTAATTATCAGATTCTCCTCACATTGCACTGACATGAAACAGGGCATAGCACAAAATACATACAACACTACTCACTGAAGAACTAATATCACATTTCTGAAGCCTGCTAATAGACTATACTGACTGGAGTATCTAAGCATAGCAAACTTTCAATTCTGAAAACTGATGAGCTAGACTTCAGGGGACTATATACTAGACAACAGAGTACTAGCCTTATTGGCATAAGCCAGAACCTATGCATGCTAATGATTGACCACTCTCTCAACCAATGCTTTCACCATTTGTTGATCTGAAACATGACCTCTTCTAGATGGGTTATTTCATCTTGAGCATGACCGTTATCTGAAACAGGGATTATACCATGCTAGCAAAACCAATCTTGACAGTAGTCCCAGAACCTAAGCATGCTAGTATTTGATTAGCTTCCATTTACACATGGTCATCAGATAATATAGTTTCTTCATGACACTATCTATACACTACTGTACTTGATCCTAGGCATGATTGAAGGATATTGCATATAACAACTAGTCCCATGGCAAAGGATTCTGAATATACACTACACATATAATTTCTATTCAACTATTGACTTGCTCAAGCCATAAAACAGAAGTTCACCTAAACAATCATGCCCATGGATAGAAACATTTATCTGCACTGAACAAGAACCATATATTGAAGCATTTAGGGAACAACCAACAAACATATTGATGGCCACTCCAGAAACATGCATGCACACATAATGATTTGTTTATGGATGAGAATATGCACACCTTCAATGCCTGATGCAACAGATAATCATGTTTCTTGATTTCCTCGCCTCTTGATGCTCCCAAAATGTCTTCTTCAGCTTCAAACCTGATTGCCTAATGCCGGATGAAGCTTACAGAATGCTGGAGATGCCCGAACCGCACCAACTCCCTTGAAACGCCGTCCTGGTCTGACCGCTCCCCACCCCAGTTCCATTCCCGGCACAACAAAGAACAAACTTCCCTCCGCCCGCTCGTGGCATCATACATGGGGTGTATTAATCGGCTACAGCTGATGTCTTCTTTTAACTTTTGGTTAAAATAAAATAGTAACAACTAGAAAAGATAACTTTAGAATAAAATTTAGAAAACAACTTTTAAAAGTCATAAAGGAGACGACTGAAACCGCCCGACGGTTTGAAGAAGTCGCTTTTAGAAGCTAATGTGTTCATATCGGCTTAAAACTGATTTGAACACTCCCCACCCTGCGGCTCCGCGATGTGTTACATCACCAACGGCGCGCGGGTCTTGCCTAGTTGGCTGACCATCCCCGCTATCTTGGGCAGGCGCCGGTGCGCGGATGGCATGGCACGCCACGCCACGCCAATCCATGCGACGCCGCCATGATTCCATTTCCACCTGGATTTTGGATCGATCAGTGCTGTGGCTGTGCCGCTGTACAAGCTATGATCGATCCGGTCTCGTTTTTGGTGATTTGGAATTTCAGTCGGAGCGTTTCAGCTTTCGAATCCACTCAACTCACTCCGCTCCTGGACCAGGAATTGGGACACCGCTGCGCTGGCGTTGCCCCTGGTCATTTGGTGCATATCTAAGAATAGTGTCGATCCATAATTCCATATCAATCCTAGAAATTGAATTTAACCACTAACCAAAATGAAAGCACAACACTTAAGAGCATGTTTATATTAATTGCGGGTAATGGCTTTTAGATGAAAATAAATAGTAGTGACTGAAAGAATTGGCTTTTAGAAAAAGCAGCAAGCGAAAGTAAGGGAGAGATACGTGTGTTACAGACCAGCTCAAAACAGCTTCTATCTTCCGGTTTTTAAAAACCATAAATTATTTTAAACGTGTTGGTTTATTAACATATTTTCCTTTTCTTTTCTCTTTTTTCTTTATATTGTTTGTAAAGTTATAATAGTTTTTTTTATTTTTTATCTTTTTCTTTATTTTTGTTTAATTAAATATTTTAGCCAAAAACTAGTTTGCTACATTGTCATTTCAGCCGGAAGATAAAAAGAAACCAAAAGCCATAGCGCTAAAGCTTGGGAGAATCTGTACAACGCCTGTACAATGTAGATAGGCTCGTAAGCATCATACGAGCTGCACCCCGCGATCTTTTGGGCTCCGCTTGGTGATAATCTTGTGGCGGAACCGAAGCTCGACTCGTGTCGGCGTCCGCCCGTGGCAAGTAGCCTGGGCCTGTTTGGCAACGCTGCGACTTATAGTTTTAGGCTAAAATTTTTGAATTTTAGTTTTTTACAGTACAGATTACGGAGAGACAGATACTTACTTGCGATTTTGGCTGGTACAGATATTAGACTTTTAACGCAGTGGTGAATCTAGAATAAAAATAAGAGTGGGCTAAAAAAATATGCATTCTTCTATCAAATCATAAGTTTTTCCTAGAATTGTTGGTCCTACACCTCGAATGACTAAACTAATTTGTAAGAAACATAGTTTTGTATTCTTGTGCAATCAAATTCATAGTTTCATACATGAATAAAAGCATAGAAAAAAGAGAGATACAATGAAGGTACCGCGCTAATGCAAGTGAATCCCTAAAACATGTAATATGGCTCCGGTTAGTAACAATCTGTACATCAAAATTAAAAAAAATTAGTAATACAATAGCAAATTGTATTTAATTACTTAAATGATCATGAACGTTTAAAATAAATGGACAATGAGTTTGAGTTATAAACTAAAAATCGGTTCGGCCATACGGGGAATCCAAGAATAGTATCACTGTATCAAGCCAATAGCAGCAGCCAGCGCACATCAGCAGCTTCACTTCACACAAATTACGATTCATGCCTACGCGGTGGATTGCTTGCGCTACGCCTTCACTTAACCCTGGCCGGCTCGCTCGCCTCGGCCTCGGGCCTCCATTCTCCAGTCCAGCCTGCCGGCGGCCCGCGACCCGGCTCTCCCCGGCACCCCGTGGCCGGCGTGACCCAGCCTCGGAGCCTCCGGTCTCCCCTTCTCAGGCCTCCCCGCCTCGGCGCCTCCCCGCTCAGGCCTCCCCGCCTCGGTGCCTCCGGCTCCGGCCTCCCAGCCTCCAGATCTCGTCGCGGGCTTCAAACCTTGAGCACGGCCGCACGGGTAAGCAACCTCAGTCCCCACTCCTCACTGCCTTCGTGCCGATTGGGGATTTGGGGGAACGGGGAAGGGAATGGATTGGGGATTTGGGGATTTCGGATTTGGGGAATTTTCGGACACGGGAACCGGCCAACTGGGTATGGACCGGTGGGCGAACCACGAACGTGAATTGGGTGCAGCCACGCTTCTTGGCCTTGTTTCTTCATCTTCTTGTTTACAGTCTTTGCCGGCTTGCAAGCTTGCAGGCTTGCAGCATGGTTGGCAAGTCACACCGCAGGAGCGATGCGCGGCCACGCGGGAGCCGAGAGCCTAGGAGGGTCGGTCAGCGGTGGAGGGTAGGCTTCACTGATGAAGCCTACGGTGGATTCGCCACGTGTAGATCGTTTAACTTGTAGACCACGTTTTGAGAAAATACTCCGTTTGAAAGTTAGGTATTGTAGCAAAAGCCAAAAGCCGTCAACTTCGGAGAAAGAGAACATGCCCTTGGGTCCGATGAGAAGAAAGAAACAACAGCAACCGAAACCGAACCAAAAGTGTTCGCTGCAAATGCAATCGACAAATGTCTTGCCCAAAAGCGTTGAGAAATCGTGCGTGGCGAGCCTAGCGAACGGATGCGTCATGGTTAGAGAGAGCAGTGGCAGCGGATGTTCGCGCTGACACGAGGGAATCACTGAAGGTTGCATGGCTCCGAGCCTCCGATGCTTATACAGACGTGGGCGCTGATATGGTGCTGAAATGACACTCGAATGATTGGCGCGACGGCAATGGTATTCTTCTCGAGTAGGAGAAAAGGACATTACTGGAAGAAACGAATGAATTCTTGAAATCAGTGGATGATTTAAAATGGGAAAACAAGAGCGGGCTTGTTGATTTATTTCTTGTCTTATAATTTCCATAGCAGTGGCGCCACTTCGTCGCTATGAGGGAGGCAAATGACCTCGCAGGATAAGATCTTCTTTGTCGCGCATGAGCGACTCCACCGATCGATCCGTCGCGATAGGCGGGCGAGGGTGTTCATAAACACACCGCCAAACTTCTCGAACGCCTTCAATCGCCGCCAGCGGTGACTTGAGTGATCATCTTGATCGCGCGGCCGCTTGATGAAACTGACGTGCTGCCACGATTGCTTCGGTCACTTCCGTGGACAATCGCAAGCAGTGACAAGAGGACGATTGTAAAAAGCTCGACGGCAAATAGATGATGGCGACTAAAGAAAGTGCAAGTAGCGGTAGAGAGGGCAGGCAAATACCCTAAAAGAAGAAGAGCCACGGGGAATTTGTATACATCACAATAGCGCCAATTAATGTTAGTATGATGGACGCGAGAATTGAGGAGACGTGCGTCACGCCGTAATTGATGCGACGCTTTTTGTCGCATGATCAAAAGATAAACCGTCAGCACATGTGACTTGGTATTGGGTGTCACACACGCCAACACTGTTGTTAGAAGCAGGAATTTGAGGCGGCGATTCAATGGGCGATGGGACGGAGGGCCAAGGAACAAGCGGACACGATCTCAGCCCACAGAAATTAAGGCTCTTTAACTATGAGAGGCTATTGTTTGAGGAATGGCCTTTACCTTGGCGATCATCCGTTGCACCAAAAAGAACCGAGAATTGTGCACTATGCATCGATGCAAGAGGACCGTCTCAAGGAAAAGGTGTAATTGTCCATACACCAATAGACCTAGATAAGGGTGTTTATGTAAGTAACCTTCTCATACATATAAGTATGTGCCTCAAGGCACCATGAAAAAGAAGGTGTCCTTTTAACGAGAGATAAGTTAATGTAACATAGACTTCTGTCGTCCATCTCTACCATTTCTAAGGCTCCAGATAACCCCTTTGTAACCTCCATTATGTGTGTTTATAATTTTTTTATATAATCTTTTTATTCAAAATTACAAAATATACTTGTGAATTTTTTTTGCGGTTTTGACCGCATGTCGCTGTACGGTTAGGCGACTAGGGCTAGTCGCCCAACTGTTGGGCGACATGTGGCCAAGTCGCCCAACCGTTGGATGACTTTACCCCTAGTTGCCCAGCGGTTGGGTGACTACGGGGTGTACCCTCCAAACTGTGTGGTTGGCCGAGCGGCCGTGCCTCAATCGCCCGAGAGAAAGAAAGAAAGGGGGAAAGGAAGAAGAGAGAGAGGGGAGGAGGAGAGGAGAGGAGAGGGAGAGGGAGGGGAGAGAGAAGGGATCTGTGCAACAATTGAAATCATTAAATTTGTAGTTTAGAAACTAACGGTAATTTAGTTATTAATAATTGTATTGTCGTTTATATCGTTTTGTTCATGACGATTAGAATAGGACGCGTTGATGTAAAATAGTACGCGACGATTTAAGATTACGTGTAGCGACTAAAATTATATGCGATGATTTCAATAGCATTTGAGTTGTAAAAATCCACAAATGACTAAAATAAAATTCAGGAATGCCTTAGTATAATTCATGTAATTACTATATTTAATATTTACTTTCTGTTATATATGTAAGTAATTATGTAAGTAATTACTAGTTTAGAATCGATTTGCAGATATAGCTTGCCACCTTGGTGGTTCGGACTAGCCTTTTGACTTGCTGGACCAGCACGTCGATGCGTAGCACCACGCGAGCCGTAGTGTCCCGCATCCCGAGGGCTGGGACCAGGAAACTGAGTTAGGTGTGGTCCGTATACAGACACCCCGACGGGTTTGGAGATTAAACCCATGTTGGAGAGATAGGTTTGTGTACAAAGTATGGTACGATTTTTACGATATTATCGCTATGTACTTACTTTTTCGTGTTTTACAGACTGAGCGATACTAGCATTCTACCTTTCGTGCGGATGGTGAAGATAACCGATGAAGACGGCGCTCCAGTCGAGGAGGCTAGGGAGGTCCAGACCGATCCGGAGCAGTCATGACGGTTCTGTTTCGACCAGTAGTTGGTGACAACTCTATTGTACCGATAACGGCATGAGATGCACAGTTCCACCTCCTATTCGAGATGTCCCCCACTCTGCAAGACGTTGAGATGCTGCTCAGACTTGGCCACATGTCGCCCAACGGTTGGACGACTAGACTAAGGATGTGTTTGGTTGGAGGGATGGGGTGGGATGGGATGATTTCTTTGACCAAGCCTATCTGTGTGTTTGGTTGGAGGGATGGGGTGGGATGATCTAAAGTGGGATGAGCCTGTGCAAATTTAGAGAATATTCTTCTTAGATGCTGGACCATGTGGTTCCACTTTTTTTGTGGAACTATCCCATCCCATTCCACCCCATCCCTCCAACCAAACACATCCTAAATCGCCGAATCGTGCGGTGACATACGGTCAAAAGTGCAAAAAAATTCGTATATGTATTTTTGTAATTCCAAATAAAAAATAATTATTTTAAAAAATTCATGTGGTCTATAACCACAACAGCAATCATATGAAACAGCCTAGCAAATACAGGCTATATATTCCGCAGCAACATGTCAGGCCATGCAAAAACACAATAAGGTACTACTAACCGAAGAACTCGGACTTCCAGGCTTCTAGTTGATCACATATGAACTAAAGTAATCTTCACCTCATACCAAACCAGGACAACTCACATCAAAGAAATGAGATAACAAATGAAGCCCCTGATATACAGCCATTCAGAAGAACTAATGGACCAAGATTTCAGATATGGCAATACCAGTGGTTCGTATCTCAGCTACCAAGACAATTAAATAGCTATGAATGACAATGAATATCTCTTACCAGGATCATCATAGTACTTCAGCACTTGGTATGTTCACATAACAGCATTATACACGTGTTTGATTGCCAAAATTGAGAACATACTACTTTAGGGACGTGATATCACAATACAAATTAGAGTTCTTACTTCATAGGACATCGAAACAAGAACACAACAAAGAAAAGGATGATGCTACAATTAAAGACTGATTAGGTATCTTGGAGTAACCCCTGCTCCAGATCCAGATCAGCATACAATACAATTTGCAGAAGTCGAAGCTAGTGAAAATCTTAATGCATATGATGGATCTATGCACTCTCCATCAGCTGCAAGACCTCAATTTCAGTGGGCAGTGAAGGGATTGCCCCTTTCTTTGTGGTGGTGATTGCTCCACATGCATTGGCAAATTTAATCGCCTTCTCAAGCCTCTTCTGATCCTGCACAATCAGCAGACATCAAATTAGTGAACCAACCACCTACTTCTGTGACACAGTAATACTGTAGGAAGGGTTTGTGGGCAACACACTTGCAATGATGATGGATCTTGGACAATCTTTCGGATCAGAGCACCAACGAATGCATCACCCGCACCTGTTGTATCAACTTGTTGTACCTTGTAGGATGGCACAACTCCATGGAAATCCTACAATCAAATATAATAAACATCAAGTCTCAATGACAGCATGTGTCTTCAAGGATCAATGGTAGCTGTGCAAGTTTAAAACTAAAATGCATACTTAGCAAAGGCAGAACCCAATGATACTTAGCAAAGGAAGAACCAGATGAAGTTATGACTTGAACAGAAAGAACGATCAGCAATAAAATAACCAATTCATCAGAACTTGCAAAAACTTATAAAGCATACCCTGGCATAGTACTTGCATCCTTGATCTCCAAGAGTCACCAGGAGCAGCTTCATGGTAGGGCGCCACAGCTTCATGATAGCATCGTCCTCCACAGAGTCGATGCCAGTCAAGAACTCAATCTCGGCCTCGCTGACCTTGACAATGTCTGCCTGGTCCCAGATGCTCAAGGTCTGGGTGCGGGCCTCCTCACGGGATGGCCACAATGCCTCCCTCAGGTTCGGGTCATAGGAGAGCAGCGCACCAGCCTCTTTGGCAATCTCCATGGCGCGCAGATGTGCTGACCGGCAAGGCTCAGCAATCAAGCTTATTGATCCATAGTGGAAGACTGCAGCCTGAGTACATTGTAACTTATGAGATATTTTTCCCAAATGAGAGAACAGCGCAATACTGCAATTTTCGTTAATTGAGTCATATCATGGTAACTGAGCACATTTTCTAATAAATTCTACACATAAAGACACAAAACTTTAACCATAGTTCTGATAGGCATGACAGAATTGAATCATCTAGCAGCGTCTTATATGCAGCATAATTCTATATCAAAATTAAACTCTCATATAAAGGTCAAAAATGGAACACCTTTTTTTTTGTTTATCAAAGTCATATCAAACAAACAATCTGACATGCATAGTTCTTCCTTGCGTCTGAGTACCACACACCAAACATGCAAACGTTTTCCCAGGAGTCCTACTAACTATGGCAAGAGCTGAACTATCTGACATCAGTTGACATGCTCACAATTACTGGCACTACAGTTTACAAAGAAAACAAATTCCCATTGGACCCTATTAATACATGACATGGCTAAAGATTTCTACTTGGCCGGCTCACGCCGATGGATCCAAGAACGCACAAGTTGACTTGTTTCATAACGGCTCTCCTTTGGATTACTTATTTGTCTGCCCTTTATGCATGTTGGGATGAATCACACAAGCCATATGACCAGATACAGGAAAGGAACAAGTAGCCAACTAGAACGCACAACAAGATCCGACCAAAACCAGCACCAAAGGCGCCTTCTTTGCTCAGGAATCTTTGGATTCCTCGGGAAGATTCAACACCAAAGCACCCGAATTACACGAAAGGAAAAGGGCACCTTTAGGTGTAAAAAACAAGACCAAGAAAATTCAGCCGCCGTACCCTAAAGCACACCAAATCAGTACAAGAAACCTAGCGCTCGCGTTCAGATCCAAGAATCGAATCAAGAAACGGGCCAAAGATTCTGTGACGCTATGCTTCCCAGATCACGGAGAACACAGGATACGCTATGAAATTACCACGACTTTGCTATGCTTACCCTCTTGATGAGCTCGACGTTGAGCTCGTCGGCGGTGAGGAGCATGTCGGCGCTGGGGTTGCGGTAGAACATGAACTCACGCTCCCCGTCGGCGCGCAGCGTGACGAAGGCGAGGGCGGTGCGCGCCCCGGCGTCGAAGACGACGCCGCCGTCGTCGACGCCGTTGTCGCGGAGGATGGCCGCGAGCATGCGTCCGAACTCGTCGTCGCCAAGCTTGCCGACGAACGCCGCCCCGCCGCCGAGCCGTGCGACCGCGATGGCGACGTTGGCCGGCGCGCCCCCGGGCGCCTTGAGGAACGCCGGCGCCTCCGCCAACGACACCCCCGCCACCGTGGGCACGAAGTCTATCAGCATCTCCCCGAAGCTCACCACCAGCTCGCCCCGCCCCGCCATTGCCCCCCCCACAAGAACAGAGCGCGCACAGACGCGGGCGGGGGACAAGTTGCGCGTGTGGGGATTTTCTTTGGTGAGGTGGCGAGGCGGGCGCTTACATAGAGAGGAGGCGAGCAGCTGCCTTTACTTGGCTTGCCTTCGGTGTGGAGACGGGAGAGCAGGAAGAGGTGGAATCCTATGTGCAATGAAAAAACATTCTAGGGGATGGGCCTTCGATCCTACTTTTTATGGCCTCCTAATCGCTGCCACGTAGCAGCATGGACCGCAGAGCACCACAAGCGAGAGTCGCCTACGCAAAGCATCCATACCGCTGCGTGCGCTCCCTCGTCTCGTCTCCTCGCCGCGCCCTCAATTTGATCGGTGGGCAACCGCGCTGCAATCTAGAGCCTATTCCAAGCAATTAGCACTCCATTCCAGTGAGGCTTCTGAGGAATCTACGGGTTTCGATGGGCGCTGAAGGCTGGAGATGATGGTGGGGTTCACGGGGAAGAGGAAAAAGCTGGGTAAGTGGTTGATGGCCTTTCTGGCTTCTCTCTCTCTAGCCCTGTTTGTCAAGAGCCACAGATTGGTCTGCAATGTCGCCTCTATTTTTCTTACTTCACTATTTTGCTTATTCTTTTTTTTAGATAAAGGATATAAAATCCGGCCTCTATATCCACTTGGGATATATACAGCCAAAAGTTACACGAGCTCTTAGGCTCAAACCCTCAACACTGAGAAGTACACAACAACAATAAAGAGAGCTTAAGGACTAAGAAAAAACTAGAAAGACTAAGCTTCAGAGTTTCTTCCCCGTCCTTGCTTCCAACCAATCCCTAAACCTCCTCCAACTGAGCCACCCAATCTCCGGTCTATTTTGCGTGAAGATGAACCTCCAAGGCGGCGCCTCCAAGAGGCGACGAGGGTCGCCGACGCCGCCCGCCTCACTGAGACAAGGCTTTCACCTGGAGAACAGAGTACATGGGGCTAAAGTGCCATGACAACCCTTCAGGAAGGAAAATGGCGTCCAAAGGCGTCATAGTTGTCGAGACCGGTAGGAACACCGGCAAGGCTTTCGCCAGCATCTCCACATCAACCCACGCACTAGCCACACACAAAAAAGACCGCCACCAGCACATCGGGTTTCACACGCCTCAAGGCCATGGCATAGCCATCCTTGAACTCCACGAAGAACCGCTTCGCCCGAGCACCGTCGCGCCATGGACCCTGGACAAAACCAGCATCCCCAACTCCTGCGCCTCGGCCTCTGCCGCGCCGGCCGGCCTCCTCCACCCGCTTGGGCGGCACTCTCGGCGCGCCCACCTCCTCCGCCGATCGCTCTGCTCCCCATCAGCTGCCCGCCCTCCAACGCCACCGCACCTTCACTCCCACCGGATCAAGCCGCGCTCGGCGTTCGAGCTCGCCGAGCCGCCACCGCCTCGCCTCGACATCGCTGGTCGCGCGGACACTTCCGACCCGCCTCCTCTCGCCTTCCTCCCTCGCCGCTAGCTAGCAGTGACGCCCTCCCACCAAGACACGGCCGGGCTCTGCAACCTCAACCTCAGCCGCCGCCGGATCTGAGCTCAACGATCCGGCGCCCGGCTCGCGAGCGCACGCCGATGGCCCGCAACCTTGACGCAGACTAAATCCAGACCGGGCTGCAAAGCGACGCCGCACCTCCTCGACACAGCTCCACACGGCGCCAACACCACCACCACGCCCGCGCGCCGGGGCGAGCTCCGCCCGCGCCGCTCGGCCTCGCCGGCGACTCCACGAGGACCTGCGCCTCGAAACCAACGCCCAGATCTCGAAACCGTCGTCTAGATCCAGGTGAAAGAGCCCCGCCGCCGCCTTCCTAGCACCCGCACAAGCCACCGGCGGCGTGCTCCAGCGGCAGCAAGGCGAAGGGGAGAGGAAGGGGTGGGAGTCGGCGCTGGGGCGCTGAGGCGAAGGGGAGAGGAAGGGGCGCTCTCTGGAAGGGGAGAGGAAGGGGCGCTCCTGCTTGCGAAGGGGAGAGGAAGGGGCGCTCCTCACTATTTTGCTTATTCTAGCTTCCGTGTTTAAGAGTTGTGTGCAAGCTCTATGTAATCAATCAATCAGTAGTGAACATTTTTACGGCTCATCCTATTTCATTGGAATGTCGAACACGGACCTACCACTGGCGCCACCCCCTCTGCCGAACCCCATCGCCGCCCTAGCCGATGCCCCTGGCTTGGAGCGAGGCGGAGTGGAGCAAAGCACACGGTGGATGCCCACATTGCCAGCTTCAACTACATCGATTACCCTATTTGAGATAATGCAAGATATCAAATTGATGCTCATACAATCTATGTCTAATAAAATTTTCTTAGTGTAGTTAGACCAATTCAATTTATGTCTTTTGTACTGTAGGTGGATGCTAAAAGTGATGAATATATATTTGTTGCTAAAGTTGGAATGACTTTCAAATCAGAGAAAGATGCATACGATTTTTACAACTTCTATGCTGGAAAGACTGGGTTTAGTATTCGAAAGAGCCACTCAAAGTTACGACGAGATAGCGCGGTATACCAAAGACTGGGTTTAGTATTCGAAAGAGCCACTCAAATTTAAGACGAGATAGCGTTGTATGCCAAAAATATATAGTTTGCAGTAATGGAGGAGAACAAAGTATTCATTCATCACATGACACCATGAAGGAAAATGCTACTATAAGGGCATCTTGCGATGCCCGTGTTTAGATTAGTATTTGTCGAAAGGACATTTAGAGGGCGCAAAAAGTTCTAATTGAATACAATCATTATCTTACAAGTCCAGATAAAAACACATGATGAGATCACAACGCCGTCTAGTAGAGGCACGTACCCTTGACCGGACCGGAGGTGGCAAGGGAGAGAGATTCTTTCCAATTGCCTTCCTGCAGTATGGTGTTGCTTCACGGCTGCCATTTTGCCTATGACTCTAGTCACCACATGCCAACGCAGGTTCCCCATGCCGATCAGGGCCCTGCGAGCGGCTTCAATAGGCGCCTTGCTCTCTTTCTGGACCTCCAACCTGGGGAAGACACTTAGAAGATCCACTGGTCGGATGGTGAGGACCGAGTTGCACATAATCTGGTTGACTTGGGTATGCAGCTCGCCCATCTCTGCTCATAGGTCCTCTACCATCGACTCCACATCCGGCTTCTACTTCTGTACATCGAGCATGACCGGCTTCATCTCCTCCACCGAAGTTTGGGTGGCGGCACTTTGAGTCTGAAGCCGCCAAATCAACTCCCCTTGCTCTAGGATTGCTTGCGTCAATTTTCTCCCATTTGGATCATGCACGACTTTGGACTTTCCTAGTCTGAGTTGAACACTAACACTGTTGCTTTTTCTACAGGCCTTTTCTGCAGTTGATGAATCGGATTCCTTCCGGTCTTTACTTTCTAGGCTGCACTGCCATCAGTTCCATTTTATCCGCTCACACTCTTAACTTCCGTCTGTTGGATTCGGGATGGCAATCAAAGGGTGAATAATGCCTTTAATTTTAACCTCTTCAAATTATATTGTAAAACTTTCACTTCACTAGCTATTGAAAACTAAAAGGATCACTTTAGGCCACCACCAAAGAACTCACACAAGAGCGAAAGCAAAACCAAGTTCAAAATTCAGAGCTGTTACTACCGCAGAGTATATCTTGGTATGACCGGAGCGGTAGTACCACAAGTCCAAGCTTGGTATGACCGGCGACAGGTAGTATCGTAGGACAAGTGTGGTATGATCGCACCTCTATTCACATAACCAAAACTAGCCTGAGTCTAACCCGAAAAGTGTGCAATCTTCAAAATACAAATTCAAATAACTTAAAACTTTGCACACACCTTATCAAGGATGTTAGAAACCTAATCTATCTAAGGATCACATATATCTTGGCCAAAGTTCTAACCTTTCCTTGAATCAAGAAAGGTTACACCAAAATTGGGTAAAACTCACAAACTTAGCATACGACTTGCTTGTGGATTAAGAATGACCTAGATGGCTCTATATAGGTTTCCACATATCACAATAATCTAGACACTCAAAGATTCAAGGGCAAAACCCTTGTATCACGATTTCACAAGGAATGCTTGAAATTAAGTCAAACCGGGCAAACTCCTAAATCTTGTTATAACAAGTTACTAGATGGATGATATATGATCCTCAAAAGGCAATGCCATCTCTTACACATTCATGGAACCAGCAAGATCAAGAGGAAAGAGGAGTGGGCAAAAACTCTAACCAAAATAAGTGCAAAATCAGCAAGATCGAGAACACACTGTGAATGATAAAGATGATTGATTTATTTATAATTTGTACATAAATATTTTATAACTTCTGCACCATAGAGGATATGGCTCTATCTCCAAAGAGCACTCACACAAAACCCTAGAAGGTGTGTTGGTTGCTTTTCTCTCTAACCTACAGTACCTATCCACCAACCACATTCACTATAAATAGATGAGGCAACCAGTTCACATCTAATTCTGATAGATACTATCCATTAGCACAACTAAAAAATCCATTAACCCTACACACATATACTAGGTTTTATACTTAACGCATGATATGCATGTTTTTTCAAAGTGCAAAGTCCAACCCTCTAAGGAGTAATCTTCTATAATGCCCTCCAAACATTGTAGTTTTGGTCCCTTTACTACTTTTGGTATTTTGGCTTCCCCGCCAAAATGCCTTCGCCTAGATCGTGGACTTTACCTCTTCCCTAAGCCTAGCCCATGATCATCTCTTCCATTGCAAGCAACATTTATGCTTGCAACATGTATGTACGCCAATGACTCACGCATCAGTAAGTTTCTCTATGTCGGTTCCCTCGACCATATCTCACTTGCATCGACCACACCATCAATAAACCGTTGCTTGAATTTTCCCTTTGACATCCTTTGTCTTCTCCTGTACTCCGCTTAAGTCCAACCATCTTGTCTGACTTACTTAACTGCACCTCAACTAATTCTCGAGCCTAGTCTTGGTCCACACCATAGACCATAACTGCCTCTAAACACGTTGCACATAAAAGACCAAATAACTGTTTCGAAGCACAAAATTTTCATAACTTAACCCACGCTTCTCCAACATACTTCATGCACCAGGAATATATTAGACTCTATAACTCAATCTATGATCAATTTCCACAATTATCCAAATCTCTCGGATAATCTTAGACAGAGCCAGTTTGACCGCCATTAATACATCGGTCAGACTGCTCCAGTCAACCTGATCAAACCCTGGTAACAGGGGAGCCGGTATAAGTCGATATTACCGCTCCGGTAGTACTGCCTTCTAATTCTGGTCATACCGCTCTCCTCAGTAATATCGCAGATCCCATCCAATACTACTGGACCTAGACGCCCAAAACGATCTTTACTGAAATAGCTACCGCCAACTATCATCTGGATGCACTGCACTTGCAGTAGTACCGCGGCTACCATATTGGTACTGCCACTTGCACCAGGCCAGTACTACCGCTTGAAAATTGACAGCAAGAATGAAAACATGCAAACTTGCGCAAACTCAAATCTCAACTTGACATGATTATCAATTGTTCAACACACATGAACCAATGATATTCTCAACATGATTCTTTATTGTCAATAATTGATGTCTTTAATTTGTTCTGCTTTCAAGAGCTAAGGAAAGGGGGGAAAATGCTAGCTCTATCCATCGTCCACGGAAGATTGCAAGGTCAATGCATCTTTCGCTGATCTTACCCAAGATGCCGTGGTGGTTATCTGCTATGTTACTGTACTGAGACCTGAGAGAACCGATGCCAATTGCCACATTGTGTTGTTGATCCTACGAGGCTAGCTGAAGAGTACCATCTTCTTCTGAATTATGGACAACACCATTTCAGCGCTTAATCTCTTGGATGATTCAGCAGAGGAAGTCACGTTGTTTTCAGCTTCACCTCACGATACGAAATAGCAGCGTCAACACGCCATGCATGACGCCCTGCCATCCAAGAGATTGCCATGATATGTCAGCGGCTGCTATTAATCAGAACTGCTGAATTCTGAACTTGCCATGATATGCAACATGCCCAACCATATCGTACTAAAAGTGGCCTCTCCGGTTTTCAGTTTAGATGGGCACTTCTGACTTCACCTGCACCAATTTCACAAAAAGGAGGAAACAAAACCGCTAGCTCATCCTCTGCTGTTCTTGACCTCATCATTCAGAAGCAACTAAAAAAGCAAAAGCTAGTAACGGCCAGATCTGACTATATTTTAAGTAACCATCCTGCGTCGGATTTGATCTGCATCGACCTACTGGTTCACAAAACCTGCGAAGCCCAGAAACCAGTGGGTCTGAAAATTTCTGAATCCGCATGCCTCAGCCAATAGTTTCTTCGAATAGCTTGTGTCACTACTTGGTTTAAGTTTCCAGAGACCGGCATGTTTTCGGAATGCATGCATTTTAAAAGCACTACCATTTCAGGAGAATCACAATTCACAAGAGATGAGGAGGAGGATATATAGGATCCGGCCTTCACTTCACATGCCAGTATCGCGTGCAAGTGTGAGTCATGTGGAACGTAACATGACATGCTCCTCCCAGTATCGTAGAAAACGATGCTGCTGCTTCGCTGTTCTTTTAAAGGGTTTTTAAAAATGGTTTTTGATTTTTGCTATAGTATTTAACTTTTAAACAGATTATTTTTTAAGATGGGATCTACAAGTTAATTGTAATACACGTTAAAAGTCTAATATCTGTATAAACCAAAATCACAAGCAAATATATCTCTCCATAATCTCTATCGCAAACAGTTAAAATTTAAAAATTTCAACCAAAAATCATAAGGCGCAGTCATATCAAACAAGCTCATAGGATGAATTAAGTGACAGGAACTGGGTGACAGCTCAACGGTGAGTTGGGGTGTTTCGAAGAAAGGGTTTCTTAATTATCTCTTTAGGCTAGATCTCAAGAAAGAAAAATACACATCTATGTAGATGTATTTAGTGATCAAAGCACATGTCCTATCGTAAGATGTTCGTAAGAGCAAGTATAATAAGAGACTGTTAGTAGGCTGTATGCTGAGATGGAGGAGAGAGAGGAGAGAGAGAGAAGAGAGGTGGGTGTAAGTTTACTGACCAGTGAGCACAAGAACCAAGAAACTTTGTGAGAGAAAGGGTGGGTCATACTGACCTTGGTGGTGTAAACTGCTATATAAATGGGTGATAAGTGGATTTGTAAGTGTCTATCTGATCAGTGAAGTCTATATTATTAGCCTTGCTCTAAGGTTTACTGTTAGTTGATGCATCAATGTGTAATTTAGTGTGTGTGTGTGAAGTATATGTGAGTGTGTGGTCCACCGTTCTGCCGTGAAAGCAATAATCTGTATTCTTGTACGGCCTGGTGTTACGGTTGGGGCCCATCAAGGGGCTGTTTGGTTGCCTGCATGTGCTCATGCAGCTGCATGAGCGTGGCAGGTGAGGAGGAAGCTCCTCAACCACGTTTCTCCGGCTGGCTCCGGTTGATTTTTGCATCCACTCGTGCAGGTTCTCTCCTCCATGCGGGCAACCAAACACCATCTCCCTGTATGCGCTGGTGCGAGCTACCCCATGCAGGCAACCAAACAGACCCTTGGCCCACTTTTGTCAACGAAATGTAATATTTTCATCGAACAGGGGCTCTTTTGGAAAAAAACCGAGAAAGGTCGCGAGGGGAAGCCGGAAAGGGCACTTCCGCTGGTAGTCGTCGTCGTCGTCCTCGTCGTGGTGCTCGCGAGAGCTCGAAACCCTACGTTGGTCAGGGGGCGGTCGAGGAGGGACAAGAGAGATGGTTAGTTCTATTTCCGTCGCGGCGGCCGTCGCCGTGGTGCTTGTGTGCTGCTCCGGGCTCTGCCGTGGCGGCGAGCGGCTCCTAGCGAGGGAGTGCGAGGAGCTGGGTTTCACCGGCCTCGCCCTCTGCTCCGACTGCAACGCCCTCGCCGAGTTCGTCAAGGACCAAGGTACGGGCCTATCGTCCTCTGGCATTTAACTGCTGTGATAAGATTCGCGATCTAAACCGGGAATGCCATTCGGACGCGATGTTTTTTCCTCGATTCGACTGATTTGGAGCGTTAAATCTGTGAGTAGTGATCTGGATCGAATTGTTCACTTCATTGCGTCTGAAGCTGCGACATTGGTTCTCATTTGAATCTAAGGAAGCCTAATTAGAGTAGAAAATTAGGACTTTTAGACAGACTAATGGCAGCTTTATAAAGAAAGCTCAAAGTACGATGGGAAGATAGGATTAGCGGACTATGGATCGGTTGATTTGTGATTCCCCGATGATAACTTCTTCAAGCAGTGCGTGCGTGCGTGTGGTGGGGGTTCACCCTTTAAGCTTGGAACAAACTCCAAAACTGTGATTTAGTCAATTTGGGGCCTGAGGCCTGGGGCTGGTGGAAGACTTTATGAATCGAAGACCTCGTTCCATGCTGATTGTACTGGTAAATTTGAGGCTTGTCCTTAGGTCCGCAGTTGTAGATCAGGGTGGTGTTGATTATGGAACTGCCCTATTTTCATGCTGTTTGTCTGTGTCGTTTTGATTAGTCAGTCTAGGAGCATTCTGAATCTAGCCAGGTTGGAAAGTTTTTTTGGCCAATTCAACTTGTAATTTGGAGGATTCTACTTTATCAAGTTTGGTCATTGCTTATCTGTGATGAAATCCTTTCTTCAGTTGCTCCTTAGAGTATTCAATCTCCATCTATTAACAAGCAACTAAGGGTGGGTTCCTTTTCCTTCATCACGCGTACTTGTTATGCCAGTCGAGTGTTGTTGAACAATTTATTGGTTGTTTGGTTATAGAGCTGGTGGATGACTGTCGTAAATGTTGCACCGAGGATTCAGATGATTCTATCAGCAAGGTATGAACTATGAATTGCCTTTAAGAGTGGCAACTGGTTTTACCTCATAAGCTGCAATTATAAGCTTTTTCATTTTTTGGATTTAGAGTCTGCTAATTTCTGACTGTTATTTGATTTATGTGAATAATGTTCGGATCTTATATGGTTACGTGTCTTTGTTTTTTTTTAAAAAAAGAGAGAGCTTGCTCTTTAAGCTAGACTCATAGGATTGTATTCAAGGCTGATTGAAGGTTAGAGGTAGTAGCAGTGTAGCACTTTATGTCAATTGGATGTTATTATTGTGCTTGTTCTTTAGGATGTTTTCAAGGCTCAACTTGAGTGCTAGAGGTACCACATAGCAGCTTACTTCCTCTGGATATAATATCTGCCTATGCTTGCTATTGCAGCTCACATTCTCTGGTGCAATTATTGAGGTTTGCATGAGAAAGCTGGTGTTTTATCCAGATGTTGTCAGTTTCCTCGAAGAGGATAAAGATGACTTCCCTTATGTAGAAACCCGTTATGTGTATGGCTCTCCACCAAAGCTCATAATGCTTGACGACAAGGGTGAACAGAAGGAGACCATAAGGCAAGCTCTACTTAACTTGATAATTACTATTTAGTTATCCAGGAGAATGATTATCCAAAGCTCATAATTACCATTTTTCATGTGGTTCTGTCTTAATTCATTACCGGCTGCCGCTTATTGTATATGTTGTCTGTTGCCTGCCATCTTTCCTCATGTAATGATTCACATTATAATCTGACGACTGATAACAACAACAACAAAACCTTTTGTCCCAAATAAGTTAGGGTAAATTAGGAATGAAACCTTCTCCTACAATACTAAAACCCTAAGCCGTACAACCTGTTATCTGAGCCAAGAGTTTAAAACATTGTCCCTAACTTTCTTATGATTCCAGTACATGGATCGCTAACTTCCATGTGCTCCTATCCAAAGCTAATTCTTTAGATACATTCTAATCCCTCAATTCTCTTTTAACTGCTTCCTCCCACGTCAGTCTTGGTCGACCTCTGCCTTTTCTTACGTTTTCAGTGCGTCTTAAAATTCCACTATGTACCGGTGCCTTAGGAGGCCTTCGTTGGAAATGTCCAAACCATCTCAAGCGATGTTGGATAAGTTTCTCTTCAATTGGTGCTATCCTCACCCTATTACGTATATCATCATTACGGATGCGATCCCGCCTTGTGTGACCACAGATCCACCGCAGCATCCTCATCTCCGCTACACTTATTTTTTGTATATGTTGTCTTTTAGTCGCCCAATATTCTGCTCCATATAGCATCGCGCGTCTGATCGCCGTCCTATAGAACTTACCCTTCAACTTTTGAGGGACTTTTTGTCACACAGGACACTAGATGCTTAGCACTATTTCACCTACTCCGCTCTTATCCTGTAGCTTACGTCTTCATCAATCTCACCGTCTCACTGTAGCATCGATTCCAAATAATGAAACGTGTCCTTCTTAGGCACTACTTGTCCATTCAATCTAACATCTCCATCATCTGTCGTAGCACCACTGAAATCACACCTCATATACTCAGTTTTAGTCCTACTAAGTTTAAAACCCTTCAATTCTAATGTCTTTCTCCACAACTTAAGCTTCATATCAGCACTTATCCTGCTCTCATCAACCAGCACCACATCATTAGTGAAAAGCATACACGAAGGGATATCTCCTTGTATGTTCCGTGTGATCTCGTACATCACTAGGGCAAAAATGTATGGGCTCAACACTGACCCTTGGTGTAGTTTTATCTTAATAGGAAAGTCATTAGTAACACTACCACACGTTCTGACATTAGTCACAACATTTTTGTACATGTCCTTAATTAGGGTAATATATTTTGTTGGGACTCTTTTCTTTTGAAGCGCCCACCACATGGCCTTTCTTGGCAATTTGTCATAGACTTTCTCCAAGTCACTAAATATCATGTGAAGGTCCTTCTTTTGCACCCTATACCTCTCCATTAACTGTTGTAGCAAGAAAATCGCCTCTGTGGTCGACCTCTCAGGCATAAAACCAAATTGGTTTGTCGTTACGCTAGTCACTTTTCTTAAACGGTGCTCAATCACTCATTCCTAGAGCATCATTGTGTAGCTCATGAGTTAAATTCCTCTATAATTAGTATAACTTTGAATGTCTCCTCTATTTTTGAAAATTGGTACTAATGTACTCCTCCGCCACTCGTTTGCCATTTTGTTCAACCTAAAAATGCTATTGAACAAATTAGTTAACCAAACAATCACCACTTTTCCTAGGCATTTCCACACATTAATAGAGATGTTATCAGGCCCTAACGTCTTATCCACTTTTATTCTTTTTGAGGCCTCTCTTACTTCCAACTCCTGGATTCTTCGAACAAACTGCTTATCGGTGTCATCAAAAACATCATCCAGGTCAATTATACTATCATCATTATTGTGATTGAACAACTTGTCGAAGTAATCTCTCTACCTATCCTTGATCTCCTCGTCTTTCACCAAAAGTTTATTAGTGTCATCTTTGATGTATTTAACTTTTATTGAAATCTCTCATCTTCCTTTCTCAAAATTTAGCCATCTTGTAGACATCCTTCTTCCCCCCTTTGTACTTAGTTTCTGATAAATTTCCTCACATGCCTTGCCTCGTGCCTCACTCACCGCTTTCTTCGCATTCTTTTTGCTGCTTTGTATTTGTGTACGTTGTTATCGTTCCTATCATGATACATATGCTTGTAGCATATCTTCTCTTCAATAGCTTTGCACTTTCTCGTTCCACCACCATGTGTCTTTTGGTTCTCCTCTTGTCCCATGGGTCACTCTAAGCACCTCCGTAGCCACCTTTCTAACGCGAGTTACCATCTCTGTCCACATACTATTCGTTTCTCCCACGACCCATGTCCCTTCCATGGTCATCCTCTCCTTAAACACCTGTGCGGTATCTCTGAGTTTTCACTACTTCATCCTCGTGGCTTTGGCTACCTGATGCAAAGCATATTGTTTTTGTTTGTGTCGGTATACTGCTTTCATTATAAATTTGTTGCATGGACATAAAACCGGTTAGTAGTGAGCACTGGAGTGCTCTGTGAAGGTGCCGTAGTACGTTCAGTGATTGGTCATTTGCTTAAGTGGCTTGAATATCTCCTTGGTACACTATTTGTTTATAGATGAAAGATTTGGTCCCTGTATTGAATAATTTTATTCTTTCCTGCTTACAGAACGTACCCAATTTATGATAAAAACCATGTTGCCAGCCATTCATTGGTTCATTTTCTAAAACCAACTGAATTTGCAGGATTGACAACTGGAAGCGAGAGCATATTCGGCAATTTCTCAAAGAGAAGGTGAAGCCAGTGAAATCAGACAGCTGAGTAACTGCGATAAGTTCCTGTTCTTGTAGAATGTTTCCAAAGTTGATATTTGAGTACCCTACGGAGTTTGGTTCGCTGCCAGCAAAAACCGCAGACCATTGGGGGTCTCCACCTAATTCTGAATAGCGTGTACACCACAACTGTTTTTTTACTAGAGAACTTGTAATTGATAAGCTTTGCAGCTGGAACTGTGATCCGTCATCAGAACATAATGGGAGTGTGAAACGGAATGCTTGCAGATGTGACCTGAGCCTCCGCTTATTTCAGTTTAGGCTTCTAGCTTATTTTTTACTATTCTTGAATTTCGTCTTTTTTTAGTTTTTTGGCTTTTTTAATTTTTTGCTGGTTTTTCCCCTGTATTCGTTTGTATTGTTTGTGATGGGCTAACTTGTTTTTTTCTTCTATTTTTAGATTTTGTAAGTTTATTTACGCTAAATAAATTACCATCAGCTACAGTAAAATTTCAGCCAATACAGTGCAATTTCAACAATAAGCTAACTTATTTCAGTCTAACCGAGTGACACTGAGCTTTTACCTTAATATCACGGGGCTAGCGGACGCGGGGTGTGGGTCGCGCGCAGCAGTTGGGAGGCTGTGCCGCCGACTGGCCGAGACCGGCGAGCGACGCCCGAATGACCCATTACGGCGGGCTGCGCTGGAAGGTGACCGGCCGGCGAACGCAGCGCGGGGACGCCCAGTGTTGGCAAGGTAGGATGACCGCCGGGTGCGCGTGCGCCGGCGAACGCAGGGCAGGGCGCCTTGGCAGTGATCGAGATCTGACGGCCAATCCAGCAACGGGGCGAGCTTTTCGATGGCAAACTTGTGCGAGGCAACTCAACCAACAGCGTCCTTCAAACGACGCAGGTGCACGATAATAATTTCATGAAACAAGCGCTCAAGGAATCCGCTCAGTTGTTGCTTTATTTCGAATAGAAATGCATGGCCTCGCATCTGTGGCTGTAAAACAGTAAAAGGCGTCGCCCTCATATGTGCAGTTGAGCTTCACGATGCTTGTTCTTGCTGCTCCATCTAAATCGCCTGCATCTTCTGGGGGGAAAACCAAATTTGTTGCACAGGACTTCGCAAGCTTCATCTTTCTTTGGGTTGGTACTAGCAGTCTAGCACCGAGACGACGGTGTTCAGTTTGCACGCCCAGTATGCTTCAAGGTTCAGGTGACTTCCTACACCTGGAGAAAGAACCAGTCTGATAAGTTAAATTGTCTTCCTTCTGAAATAAATTGCACATTCCTACATGCAAACAATAGAAACACGACAGATGAATAGCACTGGACAGCATGGCGAAAGAAACCAAAGGAGCTCAACTGAGCTGCACTAGATTCCAGCGGAAATATGTTTAAGAACACCAGAGGATTGTTTTGAGTGAGGGCTGCAGGTATCAATTTGTGCAGAATTTTTTTTAGATGAGCAGACATTTGTCAATTTTTGCAGACAATTTCACATATATAAAGCTCAAGTCTTTACCTGGTAGAAAGCTAAATGTGACATTACGCTATTGTCAGTATACGACGCTTCAAATCATGTTTTATATGTATTTTTATTGCCATTTGTCAATTCTTCTTATTACTAGATTATTTCCTTTACAACTATAAGCTGTTACATACCATTCAAATGATACAGTTGAAATTTCAGATTTGGAAATGTTCTTATTCCCATTACATAAGCCATAAAAACACAAGTTCACAAAATGATGATATGTTAGAAATGCCATCTGAATTTGGGCTGCTTACTAGATTCCTGACAAAGGTATTACTAAATTTTGCTTGTATCTGCAATTCTGCATTGGTAGGGAAGGAAGTATACCTGTCTTCGCCTCCGGTGTTGAAAAGCATAGCAAGAACGTGCTATAACATAACATGGAAGAAAGAATCCTGCGAACTGAAGAGTTGCCTGAAATGAAGGAAAATTTTAGTTTGCAAATCCTGAACAGCCAAATCATGCTCCACTACTTCAGATTTGGCGAAGCCGATCGCAAATTCGTTAAGTACGACCTCAAAAGAGTATAAGGGACTGTCGTTCTCTTATAATCCTCTTAAATCTTTTAGGACCCTCAGATGCTTGTTCTATACAAGAATCTAGTGCTAAAAAATATCCTAGTCTCTTATCCTTTTGTGCGCTCTCAGCTGTGGATGAGTCGGCTTACTTGTTTCTTCTTGATCTGGGTTCTCTATGGCCACCCCTAAGGATTTATATAGTCCACCTAGTTTTCCTATAAAAAGTAAGAATCTTACTCTAAAGAAAGCAGGAATCATAATCTTACTAGGATGCATCTAGAAATTCATGCAGCATATCTCTCTACGCCCTAAAGGATTAAGATATAAGTCACCTTGCCTCAACAAAAACAAATCCATGTCAAATTCTCTTGCACTCACTGATGTATATGGTTTGGCAGCAATCAATTACCTTCAGCATTACGACACTTAAACAGAAAGCGGGTCATATCATTTCAACAGAACAAGTTAATAGCATAATATTGATATCATGAAGTAGATCTGTTGAACTCACACTGAACAACACTGTTGCATCTTGTAGCATGCTAACATCTTTCACAATCACGATTACATGGCGCACAAGCAAAAGGAACATCAACTGCAGTAAAATCAACGTTAGTCTCCACCCTCCAGCAATAACAAAAATAGGTTTACTAAGAAAAGGTTTCTATAACATACAATTAAAGCAATAGTTCGGCAGCATGTGACACCACTCGAACTTGAAGATACACAATCCTCAAATTCAGCTTGCAGCAGCTGCTGCTCTGCGATGGCAATGGCTAGAAAATGGGAATCATGGGGATCAATTCGTCCAACCCAGCTTTGCCTGGTTATAAACAAACAGTCATCACTTAAGAATATCTATTATCTACATTAGAATGTTCAAAGGATGTCCACAAACCAGAGTATCAACATCTGCATTACTAGGGGAACATTTGGGGGACAATGGTGCTACTTCAATTGCAGACAGGCACGGTATGTCAGTATGGATCACATTCTTCAATCCACAGAATTGTATCAGTAAGTACCTAAGATCTATGTCCATTTCATCTGAACAACGTTTGGTTGGAGGGAGGACGTAGTTTGGGGAGTAAACCTGTAGGCACAAAAGAAACAAAAATTAAATCCGAAAGGCTTCACTGGTAGGAACAGAATACACTAAAAATAAGAAACTATATTTTCCTTTTATTTCCCCCTTGTTTCTTCTGCAAACTGCAATGCGGTTGGAATGAAATTGGATTGCTCATAAACCGACTACATCTACCTACATTAAGTAATTAGGCTTTAACAACCCCAGAAGGTTTAAGTAGCATGCCATCGCCTAGAAAATAGAAATGGAAATACAATGCAACATTGTTCTATGATAGACCTGTAATTAGAATAACAGAAACACCCACCTGGTTGCAGATTTCACATGTAATGTTCCCCTTCTTGTTGCACCATCTCTGTATGCATTTCCTGTGGGCAAACTGCATCCAATAAAGACCAGTTGATCAACATGCCATTAGCATTTCTTCAGCAGATAATCCCAAGTCACGTGTAAAACACGTTTGATTCCTTAATGCGTTGCGAATTAAAAAAGAGTAAATTTCGTAAAACCACATTATCTTCGACAAAACTATCACAAACTACACTTTTAAGCATTAATTTCACATAACAACACTTACTTCTGCATAACATTGCAACCGCACTTAACTGTTTAAACATCAGTTTAACAGAACCATTCTGTATTACATTGTACAAAACCTTACTTCTAAGAAATGACATCATTTGCAACAGATGGCCTTGTTACTCTGGCGAGTGGGACCGGGATGTCTGGCCCATTGCATATAAAGGCATTACATAAAAGTGTGGTTTTGTGAAACGTTATGCAGAAGTGTAGTTATGTGAAATTGATGTTTAAAAGTTATGCAGAAGTGTAGTTCTATAAAATTGATGTTTAAAAGTGTGGTTTTATGATAGTATTGTCAAAGGTAGTGTTGTTTTGCGAAATTTACTCATTAAAAAAATCACTTGATAATCATGTAATAGAACTTTCACTGCTCCTAATCACTTTAACTTCCACTCTAGAGCCTAATAGAGCTGTCCACTATAGACAACATTAAAAAATAATCAAGCAAAACTGGGTTATACTAATAGTACGAAGCATCAATAGATATTTCACCAAAGAAAAGAAGGAAGCGGGATGCACCAAACATCAATATAATCAAAAGAAAGGGGGGATAGGATTTGAAGCAAAGCACAGACTACAGTTGATAGCAGGAGAGAATAACAGAGAATGGATGGATGATATTCAGGAAGAACATCTTTGTTGGAAATAATCTTCTTTCCTTTGTTGCTAGTAGTATCTGAGTCGGTTTGACATGTACGAGTTGTGTCCATATATAAGTATACGAGTAGAGGATAGAGTAAGAAACTAAGTCGGTGGTAGAGTTCGTTTTGTAGTCCATATATTATGTATAAGTAGCAGAGCAATGTAAACGAGAAAGAAGTGAACAAGAGCGATCAGTTGTGATCTAGAAGTTGATGGACAGAAAAAGAAGAGAAAAGTGGAAGTGCTTTGGCTCCCGGGAAAACAATCTGTGTTCACGTGTTTTATCGAGTGTTCGAAATCATCGAGAACTAAGGGCGCTTGAAGGTAACGAGTACAAGAGTACTCGAAGAGGTGGCAAAGTGGTCGTGGTCGAAGGCACTGGTGTTTGCAGTCGAAGTATCGAGTACTCGTAACTCGGTTACGAGTACGTGCAAAGCGCAGTGGGAGCGTGGTCGTAAATCTTATCAGGAAAAGCTATGAGCACATATGCAGCAGAGAAGGCGTGGTTGTTACGAGGACGTGCTGGTCGTAACAAGGCTACGAGTACGAGCTGATTAGGAAGACGTAGTCATAAGCTAGAGTGGTCGTTACTCGGTTATGAGTACGTGCACGCCAACAAGGAGTGGCCGTAACCATCAACGTGGTCGTAAATATCAACTGGGCCAACAATTGGTATCAGAGCGGTTTCAAAGATCTACGGCGATGCAACGTGGCTCGAGATCGATGTCACCTCCAATCATCTGTACCACTGGCAACAGCGGCCAACGAGCTATTATGCTCGGTGGCAGCCATGATCCTGTGGCACAGGCAACGCCAAAGGAAGCCGGGGTTACACTTCGGTATCTCGTCCTCACGCAATCCAACTACAATGATTGGGCTCTCCTAATGGGAGTCAATCTCCAGGCTCAGGGAGTCTGGGAAGCGATCGAACCTGGCGGCATGGAGTATCGATTGGATCGGATGGCTTTGATGGTGATCTTGCAGGATGTTCCATCTGAGATGCTTGCTTCATTGGCCTCAAAGAACACAGCAAGGGCAGCTTGGGAAGCTATCCAGACAATGCGCGTCAGCGGTGATCACGCTTGCGAAGCGAGGGTACAAACTTTGCACCGTGAATTCGAGGCCATACGCATGAAGGAGTCAGAAAGCATTGACGATTTCTCTATGCGACTGACCGGACTTGTCAATAACATCCAGTCACTGGGAGATGTCCTTGAAGAAGAGAAAGTTGTGAAGAAATTTTTGCGAGTTGTCTCGCCGAAATTCTCACAGATGGCTATCTTGATTGAGCAATTTCTCGATCTTGATAGCATGACGGTTGAGGAGCTTACTGGCTGATTCAAGGCCATCGAGGATCGGTGGGAGACCTGAGAGAATGGTGATACTGGAGGACATCTTCTGTTGATAGAGGAAGAATGGGTTGCACGCTCAAGGAGCAAATACTGGAGTTCCTCAAGGGGTGTTGGTCAGGGTGTGAACCATGACTAGACTTGCGGGAAACCAACTTGGCAGTCCAAGTGAGGCACCGATGTGCAGTCAAGGGGACGCGACCGCGGTCAAGGCGGTGGTGAAAGATCCCATGACAAGTCATATATCAAGTGCTTTGAATGTGATGAATATGGGCACTACGCGTCGGAGTGCCGCAGCCACATAAAGTGTTTCACTGCGAGAAATGCAGACGCTGCGCCATTGTCGAAGCAAGAAGAAGGATGAAGAGGTAAACCTCACCCAAGCCAAGGAGGATGACGATCCGGTACTGCTTCTTTCCTTATGTGTCGAAGAGGCGCCAGATATGGTGATGTTGAACAAAAAGAATGTAGTTCCTAAACTACGCAAGGAGGAAGACAACCACGATCATACTGATTGGTGGTACCCAGACAATGGAGCATGCAATCACATGACGGGAGATCACTCCATATTTTATGAGCTCGATGAGAAGATTTCGGGCGAAGTCAAGTTTGGAGACAGCTCCACGGTGGAGATAAAGGGCAAAGGATCGATGTTGTTACAATGCAAGAACAACGATCAGAAGTTGATGTTTGAAATTTACTTTATACCAAGATTGTGCAACAATATACTCAGTCTTGGGCAGATGACAAAAGAAGGGTGCAGGATGAGTTCTTACGTGTCTACGACAAGAACGATGATCTCTTAATAAAGGTGAAAAGATCGCAGAATCGATTGTACAAGATTTCTTTGAAAACTTGTAAACCGACTTGTCTGAAGAGTAGCTTGGAGAAGCCAGGCGGCGAGCCGCATGAGTGCGAATCCCAGGGATGACACACAGCTGGTGTGGAAGGATTCGACCATGCAGGGCGCAGGAGGCGTCCAGAGAAGATACGAGTACCATAGGAGTTTCGAGTAACCGGAAGCTTTTGAGTGCAAAGTCAGAAGCATACGATCTAACTTCGAGTTCGAGTGCACAGTCAGAAGCGTTCGAGTGCTACCAGTCAAAAGCTCCGAGCGGTGCGGTCAAAGAATCAGAGTGCGCAGCGGTTGAAGGTTCTGGATCACGGAGTGGTTGGAGGTTGCGTGGTCGAAGCCAACAATGGTATCGACACACATTAGGGGACCAGCAAATAAAAATTTCGCTGCATGTGGCATGGGAAGTAGCGGTCCAGGCGGGCCCCACATGCGTGTGTCAGGCATAATGAGCAGCGGCTCAGGAGCATTTGCAGGCACGCATGTTCATGCGCGTGTAATTGGGGCAAATCGCAGTGGCTCAGGACGACCAGGCAACAAGTTCCACAAGCACGGAGATGGCAGAGGAAGGTCCTATGAAAATGCAACAATCCCACGCTCGAGAGGAAGATGTCACCCGCAGCGCCAGTGGAGGAAGAGTAGACAGGTGTGGATGCCAGTGCGGCAACAGTGGAAGACAAAGGGAGCGGAAGGCTCGGGTAACGGTAAAGCCAAGATGGCTATGGGAGCAGATGCTCCAGCCCAGGCAAGCATGCAAAGGAGGTCGAGTTCAGTCCAGGTGCGAGATGTGGCAAGCGTTGGTTTGTGCGAGGCTCAAGATGGAGCAAGCGCATGCTGTAGGATGGTGTCGACCCATGAAGGAACGACGCATGAGAATGCAAGAAAAGGATGGGAGATGAGAGAAGATTGGCATGATCAAATTCCTGAAGATAAAAGAGAAGATCGGCGTAATCAAGGTGAAGAAACAAGATTAAGTGGGTTATTGCTGGAAATAATCTTGTTTCCTTTGTTGCTAGTGGTATCCGAGTCGGTTTGACGTGTACGAGTTGTGTCCGTATACAAGTATACGAGTAGAGGATAGAGTAAGAAACTAAGTTGGTGATAGAGTCTGTTTTGTAGTAGAGCAATGTAAACGAGAAAGAAGTGACAAGAACGATCGGTTGTAATCGAGAAGTTGAAGGAGAGAAAAAGAAGAGAAAAGCGGAAGCGCTTTGGCTCCCAGGAAAATAGTCCATGTTCGCGTGCTTTATCGAGTGTTCGAAATCATCGAGAACCAAGGATGCTTGAAGGTAACAAGTACAAGAATACTCAAAGAGGTGGCAAAGTGGTCGTGGTCGAATACGCTGGTGTTTGCAATCAAAGTATCGAGTACTCGTAACTCAGTTACAAGTACGATGCAAAGCGCAATGAGAGCGTGGTCATAAATTTTATCAGAAAAAGCTACAAGCACATACGCATCAGAGAGGGTGTGGTCGTTATGAGGACGTGCTGGTCGTAACAAGGCTACGCGTACGAGCTGATCGGGAAGACGCAGTTATAAGCCGGAGTAGTCGTTAGTCGGTTATGAGCACTAGCATGCTAGCAAGGAGTGGTCATAACCATCGTAAATATCAACTGGGCCAACAATCTTCACATCTGCTCAACAAATAATCATCAGATTTCCACTTCGATTTTACCAACAACTGCACTTGGGCTCACCTCATTCCTCAACACGCAAGAAATGAAACATCCACCGAGAGAGAGAGAGAAGGGGAGAGAGAGGTCACCTTGAGTGTGCCAGTGCAGGCGCAGGGGGAGTCCATGGCGTCCTCCTCCCCCTCCTCCTGGCATATCCGGCACTCTATCACCCCCTTGTCGTCCACCCCACACCCACCCCGACCTCCACCTCCACCTGCCCTTCGCCACCGGAGCAGCCATCGCCGGCAACCTTCTTGGCGCGCGCCATCTCTCGCTTTCTTGGAGCAGGTCTCAAGAACGAGCCAAAAGGCGGGGCCTTTTTTAGCTTCCAGGACAACCACCCCTAGAACGAGAAATAGGGTCGAGAGAATACTAAGCAGAAGTGGCCTTCCCTTATTTTTATTCTATTCCATGTGTGTATTTCATCATCTTCTGCAGTTTTACTCCCTGCTCGCAGTTTGGTTATTTATGGCCTCCAATCCAATGCTGAGTGAGTGATTGGGTTTGTGGGTTTAATGGACAATGGGTAGCTTCCACTGCATCTAGTGGGAGATGAGGTGATACTGACACTGATGCATCATCCTGTTGCCTTGCTATCTGTTTCTATGCATTTTTTGCAATGAAAATTTTTGAGCAATTTATTGCAAACTCTCCTACTCCTGTTTGAGTTGGGCTTTTAGTATAGCTTTTAGGTGACTGAATGACTGTGTGTAATTAAAATGACTTTGCTTTGTTCTTTTTTCCCCTTGATGTCACGGTTGTACAGTTTGTTCTGCCTTTCTGTTTGCTGTTTATTTTCCGTGCTGTTTTTGTGGTTGGGTGGTAGGCTCCGAGGGTTTCGCTGTTGCTTGTGAAGAATTTGTTAACCTAGAATTGAACGTGAAATGGAAAGCAAACGTTTGACTGTGGCTCTGTTGAAAAGGTTCAATCAAATTGTAAATATATTAGTAGTTCAAATGCTTGTGAAACACGGTAGCAAGATCCCTAAAGCAATAAAAACGGTACTTCGTGTTTGCTAACCATCTCTATTATGGTTCGTTAGACATTTCTCAGCTGGACATCTAAGTACAACAACGAAAAAGGTGACAGCGTTGTTTACATTTTACTATGGAGCTTCAACAGTTTTTTTACCCATTTGGAACACAGGTATTTCAATTTTCAAAAAATTTGCAGATAATTTAACCATTTATCAAAATTCCAGCAAAATTCTTAAATTCTACTATTGCCTTTAGGCCTTATTAAAAAATGTTATGGCTTTTCCTGAAATGACATTATAGTGTCTGTTAGTTTTTCTAAGATATTCAATAAAAAATAATAAAAATAGGAAAAAATAAAAAACATTGTTATACCACCGTTATATCTCTATGAATAATAAAAAGAAAAAGAGAAGAAAAAAAGAGAAAAGAGAAGAGACACATTAAGAAACCAATATATTCCAACAACTTTTAGTTTCTGAAGTCAGAAACTGTTTAGAACGAACCTTATTATGAAAACATCTAATTGTATCATACTAAATGCACTACTTTTATGTTTTCAATCACCTTTAAAGCTTTCCTATTTAACAGTAATCATATTTCGTGCTTACTCTTGGTAGTGCCTTGGCTCCGGGAGCCTTAATTTTTGAAGGCAAGAGTTGATGTACTTGGGTGGTTAAACTACCGGTGCGTTCGATTTCAACGAGAGCTTGAGTACCTTTGTGGAGGTGCGACTGGTCACCCTCTACAACTAAACACTATTATCATTAATTTTAAGCCAGCTTGCATGTCACATATTTTGTGCAGATATTTTTGGTTCACAATTATAGCACCCCTGTTTTTAGGAACGGGCCATCGTACGTTCACAACAGTTCAGAAGCTTAGTTATAGACAGAATAAGTATCATACCTGCTTACGAACATTTAAAAAAGATTAACTGAATTAAAATATGACCTAGCGATCAATTTTAATAATCATAAGAGCGTCCAAACTCAAAACATTAACTTACATTCAGAAGAAATGAAGAAACTTCCAAAGGAACGTTTGAATGCGGTCGTAACCCTAACACAAAAAAATTATAACATCCTTTCTTCTTCTGATCTCTGTGTTAAGGGAAAATAAAGTAAGACTGAGTACAACTAACTGAACTCAACAAGCCACATGGAGAAAATACTATGTAACTACTTGCCAGGATTTTCAAGGGATAGGGTATAGTGGTTTTATTAAAGTATTTGTGAATGCAATTTTATTTGTAAATATTTTTAAACATAAAAGAACAATAACTTCTTAAGAAATTGGGATTTCAAAACTTAATGCAAGACTTCAATATGTCCAAATCTACTTATGATTCGCTATTGGAATCACCCATTAAACACAGTTTCATTTACCAAAAGCACGACATATTTGAATACTATTTATAAATGACTCTACAGAGCTGTCTAGCTTTACCCATAAGGTTTCTTAACCCTCATGACTGAGTTAAGAAAACAAGGTTGTTTCACTGTTCATCTATTTATGTAGGCTCTACCCAGTAGGTGCTGTTTCTGAACAAACTCGAGTGGCCCGTGGCCTCGTCCGATTTGAAGCGGATCTATTGTTGCTAAGTATTGTTATCTCCTCCCATTCCAACTCTCCTTTTCAGTATGGTTAACCCCCTCCCATACCAACTCTTCTTTTCAATATGGTTAACTCCCTCCCATACCAACTCTTCTTTTCTTTTTTTTGGTTATAGAGATTCAATCGATTTAAGCAGCTACTAGACAAGGTTTGATAAGTCAAAACTTCTAATTGAGCGATCACTATGCTCTTTTCTTAGCATAAGGTTCTAATCCTTATATTTCATCAACTAGGTAGCCACTCAAAACAATAACCCAGTGCACTACGGTACTGTCACTATTAGTGTAAAATAGTTGAATTTCCTAAACCACCATAGTATATTTTATAGTAATTTATTATTATTAGGGCTTTTCAAAGTGAACATGGCTATCAAATAAAACAGGGCTTTTTCCTACCACTAATTATCATGTCATTCTTAACACTTATTGTACAAGAAATAACAGTGCATAAATAAGATAATGAAAATACTAATAATTAAATAATTAAATAAATATAAATTCAATATGATCAAAAATATATGACTTGCCTTCTTTTCCGATATCTTTGGTCTTTCCTTTGTAGACTTTTGGGTCTGCTTCAATTGCTCTTGTAGTTCTTCTGTTGACCAACTCGTTGCAGAATGCAAGTTAGGAACAAAACACAAATAAATAACAAAATAACATAAAGAAAATAGGTTTGGGTGGTTAGGATTTACGTCGTGCTTGGATTGGCTGAATGGAGTTGGGATTGGGCTAGACGGGTTTGAGATGGTTGAAAAAGCATGAATGTATTATATGGATTTTTGCGAATGACGGCAGGTAAGGTCGGTATTGGGTTTGGAGTCGGAATATCATCTAGGTGGTTTAGAATTTTATCGTAGTCTAGGATGGTGAAATAGTGCTGGGAATGGTGCTGACAAGTGTTTTTACGACTTCGGTGAGTAGTAATGGTTGAAACGGTACTAGACATGGATTTGGAATGGCATTCAGGTTGGTTAGGGTTTTATTATATTCAGGCTAAATATAATTGAGAATGGGTTTTACGGCTCAAGGGTTAAGGCGAGTACATGTATAGGTTTCGGTGTATAGTAAAAGTTTGGACCATATTAGATTTAGAATTCGATATGGTCTTTAGGTGAGCTGGGATTTTATTGGTATCTGATATGGGGAAACAGAGCTGAGAAATGGGTAGACAGGCTCGAAACGATTGAAATGGATGTAAATATGCATTTTAGGGTTTTGTGAATAGTAGCAGGTTAAAACACTATTCATTGCGGGTTTCTATTGTTCACATCGGTCTAGGTACTATTCACGTCGGATTCGCCCGCTACAGTACTGCACAGTGAAAGGCTGGTCCATTTAGCAATAGTACTCGGCCTTTTATTGTTTAGCCCACGAAGGTTACTGTTCTCTCTTTCCTCTAGCCGACACTGTAGCAGCCGAAGCAGAGAAAAAGGGCGATGGCAACTACTATTCTACAGGGTTTTGCGATGCAATCCAAGAGTATGGTTGGGTTCCTAGAGCTACAGGGAGTCCATTTTGGGGTTCGGTGGTGACTGGGGAGTTGGCATTCATCGACGGCGAGGTCTTTCTTCCTTGAAACTTTTGGATAGCATGGGGGCTAATGGTAGGTGTAGGGGAAGCTTAGGGGTATGGTGGTTTGGGTCGGGGATGGTTGAGCCGAGCTGCCAACGGCGAGGCTCCATGGCCAAGTGGTGAGCTTCGGTGACAGAGAAGAAGGGAGCTCGGAAAGCTATGGCAATGCTTTGGTGGTGTTTCTGGGAGTATGAGGACGCTATGGGTGAATGCAATTGGAATGTAATCGACTAATTAATAGGAATTGAAATATGTCTTTGGGGTTGTCGGGTGGTCACCGGCGATGTAGGGGTCGTTGGGGCAATTGGGAGCGGGAGGCTCACCTTGGGAACCAGTGCTTTCGAATGGAGGGGCTCAGGGGTTTAAATAGAGCGAGGATGGCATAGGAGAGGCTTCACTCGGGTGGGCGGTGCATGGCCGAGGCGGGAGGATACAAGAAGGCTCGGGGCATATGAGCCGTGGTAGGTCACGAAGGTGTAAGAGCTACCTCGGGCATCGCAATGTGGCGGTCAAG
Source organism: Dendrocalamus sinicus (assembly GCA_036346575.1). NCBI lineage: Eukaryota > Viridiplantae > Streptophyta > Magnoliopsida > Poales > Poaceae > Dendrocalamus > Dendrocalamus sinicus. Next base: position 56,468,343 of record CM070642.1, on the reverse strand, counting down.
TGGCAGGGGAGATGTCAGGTCGGCTGTGAGAGTGGAGTACGGCAAGCACAGAGAAGTAGTGATGCGGAGGAGGACGGGATGGCTATGGCGCTTGGGCAAGTGGGGCAGCGGCATTTATGGCGCATGGTACGGGTGCTAGCACTGGCAGCGGTGGGCTTTGCGGAGTCAAATATTGCGACACGGGGAAGGTGGGCCGTGAGAGGCGGTGTGGTGGCGGTGGCGAACTCTGTCTCAGCTGCTTTAGTGTTGTCAAGCTCATTGAGGATGCCAGGAGTGTGCCAGGCAAGGGCATGGTCGGTTGACTGGCTTGGCCACGGGGTGTGAATGGAGGTGAGATATTTGGTAGCAGCGAAATTGTTGGATGGTGAATAGTGATAGCTGGCCGGGCTGCGCAAAAACAGGCAAGGGAGATGATGAGGTGAGGGAAAGAGGGCACAATTGGGTGAGAAAAGTGATGGATTGGGCTAAGAATCAAATAAAATCAAAAACTCAAGGAATTCAAATCCTTTTTGAATTTTCGGGTTGTTTCAACAATGATGCAGCCACTTGTGTATTCATTCATCTGAACCAATCGACGGTGATAGATAATAAGTTGGCACCTTATTTGTCTTTCGGCTAATTGTCAGGCAAATCATCTAATTAGTACTCATCTGGAATCCTCTCGATGTTTGCGGAAACATGACATAAACAAGAAGGAACTGAAACAAACCTAATTTTCAAAAATTTGAAATTTTCTTTTTGAATTTGATTTCTTGAGTTTCTCTAGCCAATTATCCTCAAATCCTAGCCACCCAAGCCCTCTTTACCCTGCTGCCTTGCCCCAATGATGAATTTTCGCGCGTGAATTGGCATGGCCGGATCAAATTAAAGAATTTAGTTTATAGATGTGAACAACTTCAACATGCCTTAGCCGATCACAAGCTCACATTGATCTTTCATCATCGCATGACACAACAGATGTCTTCACATTCTCCAACGATAACTCACTCTTTTTCTCGCCTTCAGTAATAGATGAGTCCCAACCTGCAGGCCTTGAAAGCCTTAGCATGTAGTCCAAAAGTTCGACATAATATCTAAACATTATGACAGTTGGTCATCGAAGAATGTACTTGTGCAAACATTATGGTTGAACTTGCAAGTTTCAGCTCACCTGATCCAACTGCCGACACCGGCAGGAATGGGTGCCTCAAACTTCCCACTTGAAATAAGCAACCTGTGGAAATAGCCACATCTTATCTTATGGGAAGATGAAGACTGGAATAAACAAGAAACAACGAAAATTTTAATCTTACCCTTGGGTTGGTATGGGACACTTGTAAGCATCACAATCCTGATGTGGATATGAATTGGATCAATCACCTAGAGGTACAAAGGGAAGAAGGGCTTAGAGATGGCAGCTAGCTAGCTCAAGATCGAGTTCTAGTAAGCGTATAGGTCAAGAATGGAAGAACTTGGAACTAAAAGTAGCTGTGGCATCTTAGACCAAGCCAGAGCTTTGGAAAGGTTGTAGCTGAAGCCATGGATGATGCGACTTTCAGCTACGATTTGGAGAGGTAGAGCTCAAGGAGAGCTGGGAAAAACTGTTGTGGTCCGGGTTTGTTGGGTATGGGTTTGAGAACCGAGGGTAGAGCACTCGCCTTGATTGACCGGTCATACCATCGCAAAGGCTCTGAAGCCTATTGAAGAAGAGGGAAAGACTAGAAAACTTTATTTATTTCTTTACTTAATGATAATAGGTACAGTAATGTCTCTTTTATAGGGATGATTAGAGTTGACCCAAAACTATCCCTATATTAAGAAAACTAATCCCTAATAATAGGATATTTATCCCTAATACATGAAAATAATTTAAAAGGAAACAAATTCAAATAATAAGAAAACTATCTAATAGATAACACCGATATGGCACTCGTCGCGTACTGTTTGCGCAATGTACTATTCACATCTCTACAGTACCACGCGATGGTACTGTTTAAGGTGCTATAGCACCATGCGTGGTACTGTTTGCGCATTGTGAGCTTGCTGACCTTGGTCCGTAGCATTACACCCCTCGTGACGAGATAGCTCTTCCTCGAGTTGTTAGGTGGCAGCCATGGACTAAAACCTTCGTGTCTCCATGTCTATGAAAAGGTACAATGATGACATTGCACAGCACGAAAGATGATGAGTGAAGCCCCGATATACAATAGTGAGGTCAACACTCTAGCGTTGGCTGATGTCGCGAGTGTCGCCGGTGGTAAGGGCAATCGATACAGAGCAGCAGTGGCATCTTTATTTCCTTGAGATGCAATGGTTGTGGGAGAGATACGACGATGTTGTTGACTCCCACATGGCAACCGTTATGCTCCACACTTATGGAGGCATGGTGTTCGCCAACCACGTGGAGAAAACCGCCACTGGAAAGTGACAACCTTCCTCTTCGGTGTAGGCACCAAAGGTGAAGCGTGGAGAGTAGTCATCGTTGGTGAGAGTAGCAACATGGCCAATGTCAACGTTGATGCCGACGAAGGTGGTAGCAGTGCAGCCATTGCAATGGCACGCGACGTCTCTTCCTACTCCTTCAGCTTGTCCACCAAGTCCATAACCTTCTCCAAGGTGACCATCATATTGTCGGGTAAGGACTTCTTTTTCTCGCTGCTAGCCATCAACCTATCCAAGGGAGATAATTCAACATCGAAAGTTATGGTGAATGACTCTGATACCAAATGTTGTGGTACGAGTTGGTTGGGTATGGATCCGAGGATTAAGGGTAGAGCACTCGCCCTTGATCGGCTGGCCATGCCGCTGTCAAGGCTCTGAGGCCTATTGAAAAAGAGAGAAAGACTAAAAAACTTTATTTATTTCTTTGCTTAATGATAATAAGTACAATAACGTGTCTTTTATAGGGATAATCAAACTTGGCCTCTACGAAATCTATCCCTACATTAAAAAAACTAATCTTTAATAATAAAAAACTTATCCCTAATACATAAAAATAATCTAAAAAAAACTATCTAATACATAACACCGATACGTACCACACCCGGTACTTTTCACGCGTTGCAAGCCCGCTAATCTTGGTCCGTAAGAAAAACAGGAGCCATATCTCGGCCTTCTCATGTGTCTTGCTTTCTTCCTTCTTGGGCTACTAAACAGCAACTGATATTTTCCTTCTTGGGCTACTAAACAGCAACTGATATGTTGGCCGAAACTCTGCTGAGCTGGTGGTGGGCTTTCGATACGCAGGCCGAATTTTTACCAATAAAATGCAGTGCAGGGCCAAGCCCACATCTACGATTCACAGGTTGATGCAATCTTCTCTGCTTCACAGGTTCATTTGAATTGGTTGGAAAATTTCCCCCCCTCTTTCCAAAAAAAACAAACAAATTCATTTATCCAAACACCCCCTAATGTTGATTAATGCACTGTGAATCGTAAATCATCAACGGTAATCAGAACTAACAAGGACTGGTCATGATTTGTACACCATATCTTGTGCGAGTTCTATCTATGGTTAAGACAGCCGATTACTGTAATAGGAGAGGCTGCAAGTTCTCAACTTTCATTCTTCTAAAACTATGATCTGAAGTTCCAAATACTCAGCATGATACGTACATTGGCCTGCAGCGGTATAGCACTAGTCAAAGCCTTCTAATTCGTCATCAAAGTCCAAACCTACCAAATACCACCAACAATTCTTCCTTGTTCCAGTGGAACAAATGAAGCAATCAACTTTGGAACTGATAGCATCGTGATAACTATCCAATCATTCATGCTTTGGTTTTATTTGCTCATACTGTAATACGAACAAGCCAGCAAAAAAATCGGAGAAGCGCACGTACAAACCCAACTAGAACGCAATACTGATGCACTAAGTAATTTTATATCAAGGCTGTTCTTTTGTGCTGCGGCTTCTATTTTTTGGATGAATATTGATTACCCAGAGAAGCCAAAAGCCATTGAAAAACTAAAAAGCCAATGTTATTTTAATTCCTCTGTATACATAATTACATACTAGTAATAGAATTTCTGTATATATGCATCTGTAAAGAACTCTTTGGGACTGCAAGGCAAGGGTGAAAATGGTATATTTGTGAAAAAAGAAACCAACAGAGAACAAAAGAACTACAAAAATCCTTTCTGGACCCCTCTGTAGTCTCATCTGTACGTACTATCCCCTAGCTTGTCCCTAACTTGAGCTGATCAGTGTCCCGCGCCTCCTGCGCTCGGCCCCATCGGCAGCATCACCATCAACGTCGACACCGCCGCCTCCAACGCTGACGCTGCCAAGGCGGGGCTCGGCGGCACGGGCCTTGCGGCGTCGGCGGCTCGGCGCACCGTACGAAGGTCACAGCGATGACCGCGACAAGAACGACGACGGCGAACAAGGCACGGTGGTGAGAGTCCATGGCTCCCAAGAAACAAAACAAACGTGCGCTTCTTCTTTTTCTCTGAGTGCTAGGTGTTAGAGTGATCTCAGGGCTTTGGCCCAACGGCCAAAGCCCATCCCTTGACCGCATACGATCGGGCGCCCGGCCGTTGGTGGTGGGCCCTGTCGCGGCGCTATAAAAATAAAGGAGGGCGGGCGGCACACATCACGAGGTTGACCGCGCCGCCACCCCACCGACAAACCCTAGACCCGATCGTAAGAGAGCGGCTGGCGACGGAAACGCCACCGGTCTCCTTCACCGGATCTCCGACGCCGCCGCCGTCTTCCTTCTTCCCCGCCGTGCTGCGTCGCGCGAACTTCACCGAGCGAACGTGAGATGGCCACCTCCTCCTCCACGCCGTCGGACGGTTAGTACCTCTACCCCTCTCCTCTCGGCATTTCAAGAACACGAACCTAGAGAATAACCCGCTAGATCTACCCTAGGAGGTCCTAAAGAACTAGTCTAACAATGGTATCGAGCAACCTTGAGGTAGATCTAGTGCGGAAAAGGAAAAGAACGAGAATCCCAACCGAGAAATCGGCAAAGAAAAGAAAAGAGAGGGAAGGGGGCGTGCGGGTTGCGGGCGCCGTCGATCGCATCGCCGTGCGTCGCGCCGCGGCCCGGCCGTCGCCGCGCGCTCCGCCGCCGTCAGGCGCTCGCGCTCGGGGCCGCGCTCCGCTGCCGTCGCCTTGCTTGCGGGAGCGGAGCCGCCGCGACGCCATGGTGGCGCCGCCGCCTTCCGCCGCGCCAGCCCGCGCCGCGCGCCTCGGGAGCCGGGCGCCGCTCGAGTCCGCCTCCTTCCGCCGCGGATGAAGGCGATGGCGGCTGCCGCTGGGGCGATGGGCGCCGCCGCCATGCCCGTGTTTTCGGTGGATTGGTTGAGTTGTGGCCTAGGTTAGGTTTTTCGGTGTTTTTATCCTCCGGGCATGTATCTCGCCATCCATTTCAATCCGACGGCGTGATAAGAAGCGACCTTTGGTGGGCGTGCGCATTATGGGCCGCGCAAGAGTTGCAGGCCGCCGTGGGCCATGGCTGCGCAAGTGCAGGCCAAATGGCCAATTTTGAACAGTGATTCCAAATGGATTTTTTATTGTTTTCCAGAAGCATATACGAGTGAGTTCAAATGAAAATTGAACTAAAATCTCTGTAATTTTTGCACCAACGTGTTAATTTTTTCAAAGATTAAAAGTGTACAGTATAATGCTTCTGAATATTGAATTATTTTTTAGAATAATTACAGTTTCCGCTGCAAAAGTTAATATTGATTGTTTTTCATTATTAAATTCGAACCAACGGGAGACTTTAATTTTGGAAAAATAGATAAAAATTTCCAGAGATTTATGATATTGTTATTTTCTGACCAACGTTGTTAATAACAGTATTATAAATTTTTAATGTTGATTTCATGCATTATTTCTATTTCTGCCCAACGGTGATGTAGATTTAATGTATGATAGAATTGTTTTTAAATTGTATGTCGTATTTTTGACCAACGTTGGAAATAAGGCATATAATTTTGATGTTACGTTCTCACTGTATTTGAAATATTTTTCAGGAGGATACAACTTGATGAGTTGTATTAGAGAAATCCCCACTCTCAAAGGTGATAATTATGGAGAGTGGAAGAAAAAGATAGACTTAGCGTTTATCTTAGGTGAGGTGGACTGGTCCTCACTACAAGACGTCCCACCGAGCCTTTGGCGCCGGTGAGGAACAGAATGAGGATGACAACGCATGGCGAGAAAAGACAGAGGGATCATGCTCCCTTACGGATGTCTTATGACCTTGATCATAAGAATGGACCACTGACCAACAAGAAATGTATGGTGTGATAAAGAACACAATTGAGCCTGCGATTCTGGGCTCAATTGCAGAGTGTGACACTGTCACTGAATACCTTGATAAAATAAAGAGTCAGTTCATTGGCTCTTCAAAGACTTATGCTACACAGCTGATTAAGCGGTGTAATGTAAAGGTATTACAGCGGTGGCAATGGCATAAGAGAGCACATTCTTAGAATGAGCAACTTGGCATCTAAACTTAAACCGATGGATTTGGCTCTCAAGGATGAGTTCCTTATTCATTTGGTTTTTGCTTCTTTGCCAAAAGAGTTTGACACTTTTGTTGTCAACTATAATATGCAGACCAGAAATGGGACATGGAAAAGTGCATAGCTATAATGCGTGCAAGAGGAGGAAAGAATCAAATCCTCACATGGTGGATCTATCAACTATGTGAAGGATAACAAGAAAAAGAATTACAACAGTAACCCCTTCTCAAAGAACAAGGTTAGAGTTCTCAGACTTAGAACAATGCAGAGAATGCATTAAAGGAAAATATGTAAAGAAAATTAAAAAAGACGCTAAAAGAAGCACAGGAGTTCTACAAATTATTCACACAGATATTTGTGGTCCTTTTCCTGTGAAAAGTGTGGATGGATATGACTCGTTCATAACATTCACAGATGATTACTCCCGTTATGGATATATTTATCCAATCAAAGAAAGAAATGAAGTCTTGGATAAATTCAAGATATTTAAGGCTGAAATTGAAAACCAACACGATTTAAAGATTAAGATAGTCCGATCGATGCGTGGGGAGTACTACGATCGACATACCCCATATGGACAAGTTCTGGACCTTTTGCAAGGTTTTTACAGAAAATGGCATAGTGGCTGATATTCTATCTTGGCGAACCTCAACAAAATGGAGTAGTGAAAGACGCAACTGCAGTACTGATGGATATGGTGCAGTATGATGAGCTACTCCACACTCCTATTGAGTTTATGGATGGAGGCGTTGAAAACCGCCATTCATATTCTCAACAGAGTGCCTAGTAAGTCGGTGCCCAAAACAAATGCGAGTTGTGGGCAGGAAGAGTTCCTCACTAAACCACTTACGTGTGTGGGAGTCTGCTTTGAGGCTAAAGTATTTAACCCAAACCTTGGGAAGCTTGATCCCAAAGCGTAAGTTGCCATTTCATTGGCTACCACGAAAAGTCAAAGGTTATCGTTTCTCCGTGCGACATGATACACAAAGTTTGCGTAAACGAGACATGCTGTCTTCTTAGAGGATGAAATGATGAGGGGAGCATGGTAGTTCGAGAGATTGACCTTGAAGAGAAGCGGTGTATGCGCCCACTCCGATGGTTCAAGAGCCATTCTTCACACTACCTGCGTCATTGCCGACGGTGCAAGACAGCGTGGTGCCAAGACTGTTATTGTTCCTCCGTGGCAACAATGAATGAGAATGAAGAACATGTTCTTCAGGATCATATAGAACCAATTGCCACGGATGAGGGGAGCAACAAAGAAACCTCAAGCAAAGAGATGTACCAAATGAGGAGGCCCAGGAGGTCTCAAAGAGTAAGAAGATCAGCTATTTACGATGATTATCAGATTTATCATCTGAGGAATTTCAAATGGAAGATGATCCCACCTCATTTGAAGAAGCCATGAGAAGCGAAAATTCCTCAAAATGGCTTGAGGCCATGGAAGAGGAGATGAGGTCCATGAAGACTAATAAAGTGCAGGACTTGGAAATTATTCCTAAAGGAGCCAAAACAAGAGGTGTAAATGGGTCTACAAGACAAAACATGACTCCCAAGGAATGTAGAAAGATATAAAGCGCGACTTGTGGCAAAAGGCTTTACGCAAAGAGAAGAGATTGATTACAATGAGACATTTTCTCAGTCTCATGTAAAGATTCTTCGAATCATAATGGCATTAGTAGCACATTATGATTTAGAGTTACATCGAGATGGATGTAAAGACGGCATTTCTTAATGGGGATCTAGAGGAAAATGTTTACATGGCACAACCGAAAGGTTTTGTCGTGGAAGGAAATGAAAGAATGGGATGCCGCCTAAAGAAATCAATTTATGGGTTAAAGCAAGCTTCAAGGCAGTGGTACTTGAAGTTTGACAAGATAATAAGAAAATTTGGGTTTAAAGAGAATGTTGAGGACAATCGTGTTTATGCAAAGTTTAAAGATGGGAAGTTTATCTTCCTAATCCTGTATGTGGATGATATCCTACTAGCTAGTAGTGATGTTAGTGCACTCATGGAGACAAAGAAGTTTTTGTCCTCAAACTTTGATATGAAAGATCTTGGTGAAGCTTCGTTGTTCTAGGGATCGAAATTCAGGGATAGAAACAAGGGATATTGGGACTGTCACAAAGGCATACATAGAGAAAGTCTTAAAGAAATTTGGTATGCATAAATGTAGTCCTTCACCTGCACCTATAGTCAAGGCGACAGATATGGGGATTTTCAATGCCCGGGAACGATATGAGATCGATCAAATGAAAGCGGTTCCATATTCTTCACTGTCGGAAGCTTACAGTATGCTCAAGTGTGCACGCCACGACTTAGCTTTTGTTACGGGTTACTTGGCGATTCCGAGCAATCTCGGAATAGAACATTGGAAATTGATAAAGAAAGTCTTGCGTTATTTGCAAGGAACAAAAGGCCTCATGATGACATACAGAAGATCAGATTCACTCCATATAGTGGGGTATACAGATTCTGATTTTGCGGAGATGATAGAAAGTCTACATCCGGATATGTGTTCTCTCGCTAAAGGAGCTATATCGTGGAAAAGCTCAAAACAAACCGTCACTACATCGTCCACAATGTATGCTGAGTTTGTAGCATGTTATGAGGCTACGTGGCAGGTGAACTGGCTAAAGAAGTTCATACCGGTTTAAAAGTGGTTGATGACATCAATAGACCACTTAAGTTGTCTGCGATAATGAACCCATGATGAACGTATGCCCACAACAATAAGTCAAGTGGTGCTGCCAAACACATTGACATAAAGTACTATGTTGTGAAAGATAAAGTTCGGATCAAATTATAAGTCTAGAGCATATAAGTACGCAAAGATGTTAGCGGATCCGCTTACTAAAGGCTTACCACCCAACGTGTTCGAGAGAACATGTAGCCGGCATGGGTTTAAGGAAAGCCTATGATTCTGGACTAAAAGATGGCCCAAAGTTAAAGTAACTATTTGAAGCAGAGGTGTATTATAATCGTTGAATCTATCGGCGATTGACCGTGACGATGATACATGTTCTATGCACTAATCGTGATGGAATGTGTAAAGTCAAAAGTAATTAAAGATAAAGTATAGATTGAGATCAAGGGAGAATGTTAGAGTGATCTCGTGGCTTTGGCCCAACGCCCAGCCCATCCTTTGATCATACCGATCGGGCGCCCCACCGTTGGTGGTGGGCCTCGCCGCCGCTATAAAAATAGAGGTGGGGCGGGCGCACGCATCATGAGGTTCTATAAAAACAGAGGTGGGGCCGGGCGGCACGCATCACGAGGTTGACCGCGCCGCCACCCCACCGACAAACCCTAGACCCGACCAGAAGAGGGGGCGGCGAGCGGGAGGAACGCCACCGGTCTCCTTCACCGGATCTCGCGCCGCCACCGTCGTCTTCCTTCTTCCCGGCCGCCGCCGCCGCGTCGCAGACTTCACCGAGCGAACGTGAGATGGCCACCTCCTCCTCCACGCCGCCGGACCAGTTAGTACCTCTACCCCTCTCCCTCTCGGCATTTCAAGAACACGAACCCTAGAGAATAACCCCGCTAGATCTACCCTAGGAGGTCCTAAAGAACTAGTCTAACACTAGGGAGCGCGGGTATATCTGAGCCTTTGAATCTCGTGTATACAGATGGTATGGTGCTAGACAGGGCCGTGCCGTGAAATTTGGAAGCCCTGTATAAAGCTTCTATGGAAATATTATCTGAAGATGAATCCACATATCTTATAATTAAAGACATTTGTTCTTTGTAGCAGGGTGTGCTAAAAGGTATAAAAGGGCAGGAGGAAGAGAGTTGGAAAATAAAATAAGTGAACTTCGTATTTGGATGACGATACTATGGATAACTTTGGTCAATATAAAGGGCCTGTGAAGAAGGATCTGCTCCAAAAATTCATAAAGTTGATGTATAGTAAAAAAAATATTGACAAAAAGTGTGAGGCGTGCATGCGTAAACTGAGTTGTAAGATGGATGTCATCGATAGGCAACAGCTAGCTCATCTATTGTATCAAGTATCAACTCATCTAGATAAACCTCTATAATTTCGGATAGGGATTGTTACTGCAACATTTTACGCAACAAGTATAATACGCTATGCATGCTTCCGACAAGTAAGAAACCCTTAAATGTATAGCACCGAACAGTTCAAATTAATGTAACTAAACTAAATAAGGTAAGAGAAATTGGAGAAGTCCCAGAACCAAGGAGAATAACAGATTATTAGTCGATATGTTGAAGTAGTAAAAAAACTCACTGGAGTTGCCTCGCATCGTAATCCATTACCTAGCAAATTTAACGAGACCGGGAGGGGAGCATGTATGCGGTTGCGTAAGTAGTCGCGAGCCTCGCGAGCGTGTGGCGGCACCATGGCGGCGGCGCTCCTCCCAACCAATCGTCATTCACGCGCCTCTACTCACCACCATCGCAATGCAACCCACGGGCCACGGATCGGCTTGATCCAGACCGTGAGCACCCACCGCCTCCCAATCCAAACCTCTGGCTGCTCCAATCCAAACCCTAGCCGCCGCGACGCCGGCGGCGGCTGCTCGACTCGAAGCCTCGCAAACCCTAGCTCCGGGATCGAACCGCGGAGGCCGCGAGATTTGCAGCGCGGCGCAGGGGAGCTCGGATTTGAGGCCCTGAAAATTGGGGGGCCTGTACGGTCGCACGGGTTGCACGCCCATGGGCCCGGCCCTGGTGCTAGACTGCTAGTGCATGTATATATAGAGAGAATGCGGTGGTGCGCTGGGTCACCATGTGTGACGACCCGCGTTATTACCATGGGGTAATAATGCCAGTCAACAGATTATTATTCATTTTAGCCGATAGAACATCGCTCTAACGAATAATAAGTCATCAGAGTGATGCAACAGAACAATAATTAGAGACAAAACACGATATTACAAGAATATCGCCACGCAGGGCTAAAATTTATTACAAAGCCTCAAGGGCTTAAATATTATAATCTTTAGACAAAATATTCTAACTAATTCCTATTCAAACAACTCCACACGGAGTGTCCACCTGGTACCCACTGTGTTCCGAGTCCACGGTATTCCATCCAAGTAACTTCCTCTTGATCTTAGCCATCCTCTGATCTGACATGCTCCTAAGCAAAGGGGGAGATAATAGCAAGGGTGAGTACACAAGTACTCAGCAAGCGTTATTAGCAAAAATGTACCAAATGCTTATCACTTACACTTCTAGGAATCTCAATTCCTATTCTCAATCTCTTGCTCATTTTGACACTCTTGTTCATTCTCAATTTCCTTTCCAGGACTTATAAAAATAAGGGTTGTTGGTTTTGAAAGAATTTCAATTTATTAATTTAGAAAACTACTAAACATACGCATGAACAGTAAAAACCCCCATAAGTTTCCGTAATTCTCCTTTCCCGGAGACGAGCATGAATTCATGATTTAGATAGCATTGCGCAAGCTTGTATCACTTTACCCATCATCACTCTGATCCTGGTGGCTTCCTAGCTCTCCGCAATTCCTTTGATGCGGTGCCGGACGAGTGCGACGCTTGCATCTATCTCAGAGATTATATCTCCACCCGATTACTCTGGCGCGGCTGGAGCGGTGTACAACCCTCACGCACTCCACCAAAGCGACAATAATCGCTGGTCGGGCGGTTTCTGACCATCTCCCAACACCCCACGGCGTAATATATCGCCCATCGCGTACCCCACTGCTGGTCACGTCCAGACTCGGGTTCTTGCGATCCACCTCCCCCACTGCTGGTCACGTCCAGACTCGGGTTCTGCGCGGCTGTGGATCCCCCACTGCTAGTCACGTCCAGACTCGGGTTCCTCCCATAATTAATACTTACCCATGTGGAGAATATAACACTTTGATAGAGCTACTAGTCTGTCCGTCAATACGGGATGTTGGTTGATACGGTGTGGTACGGTCTGTTCACACGGACGAAGTTGGTAAATTCCTTATATTCTATTCTTATGCAGAGGTCCCACATCTGCCCACTTGTCGCCTACCCTGGCAACCTCTGCCCACCTTCTTACTTAACTTAAATGGCCAACTGCTCCATCAGTTGCCCTCTATTTCTTTTCTCATGTCCCTCATATCCAATACTCGATTTCAATATCTTTTATTTCTTTCATGCAAAGTGATACTAGAATAATACAAAAATACTTGTTTTATGAATATATTCGAAAGACGTGATCAAAGGAATGCTTGCCTGGATTTCAACCATAAATTCAGATTCATGCAGGATCAGGTGACATCACTCCTGTAGCCTGGATCATCGTCTGCAATTAAGATACGTTGGCTACGATTTAACTTACGGAAGTGTAATAAAGTACAAGGTGTCGGCGTGCTTGTGCTCCTATGGTAGAGATTCGCTCACTTTAATCTGATTGCAGTAATCCTAGTTAACTCGTATTTCATACTCGTCACTTGACGTTATTTCCTTAGCATGGGCTGGGTTGTTTAATTAAAAGTTAAACTTCGTCTTTTGTTGATTTCTAACTATCTATTATTGCGATACGATTAAATATATATACGTACAATTATTGGCGAACATTAATCCTAATTGATCTCGCGTATGCGATTATTCCAATTCAATTCCTCCTAGGCGTGTATCTATCACCTCTAATTCAATTTAGGTCTTAGGGTTATTTAAATAAATTCTTTCTTCTGGGTATCGGTTCTTTCTCGTAATTAGTACGCACGCTTAATTATCTACACTAATGAAATTAACTCCTAAGGAAATATTAATTAAATTATACTAAAGCGCCTTCGCACGATCTCCATGTTTTATTTTAGCTAACTGTGAATAGTTATGACTTATGCTATTTAAATTACTATATACCAGTTTAATCGGTGAGCACAACTTTTAAATCTTCTAACGGCTACTAGTTTATTCTAATAATTCAGAATAGTTATTAGTGGATTTCCACAGTTTATATTCAACTAACAAAATTTAGCTGGGCATTTAAATGCGCAATGGAATGATCTAACTGATATTATGATCATTTGCTTCGCATGCGTGAAATTTTCAGCCTACGGCATCATTCAGTTTATTTTTAGGATCCAATAATATTTACTAGGAAAAATTCTATGAGTTAACACTATCTAGGCTAATTAAGTAGTTAGCTATAACCTTGAATGATTTAATTAACAATGCATCATTTAAATTGGTATATGCTACGATTTTATTTTACAGATGGTAATACATTTATTCTAATCATTGTAATTATTGATTAGTTTTCTTCTACTATTTAGATGGACTTAACTAAACTACCTGGTATTTAAGTCCATAACAAAAGGGTCTAAGACTACAGTCCCTTAATTTAATCCTTACGCGTACCAGTTTAACCCATTGACCGTATTACATTTATTACAGGAGCTTGAGAAATATTCCAGGCTTCTATGATTTAATCTATGGCATCGACGAGATAACATGGCCTAATTAATGGAGTGAATCCTACCACGTATGCTTGCGGAGTTTTCCAGCTTCTCGCTTCGCTTACAATTCGCTCAACGTTATTTATATGCATAATAGTCTAAGGTATTACCCTGACACCGAGAGTTGTATTAATTTTCAATTCATTTCTACAAGGATGTCTATACAGTTGCTACGGTTGAAATTCATTTACAGGGTTCTTTAGTACATTCAACTAATTTGATTAACCCCGACAACTCTGTTATAACCAGGTTCTATAATGCCGCCTTATGGGTATCCCTAAATCCAGCAATTCTAACCTGCACATTCTTTTATTTCTCCTAATTCATTTTACCTTTCCCCTTTCTTCCTCCCTATTTTCCTTTTCTTCCACCCGACCCCTTTTCCCTGGTTCGGCCGCCGTCCCCTGGTCTTCTCCTCCCCCATTTCCTCTTCTCTTGGCTCCTCTCTCTCCCCCTCCGATCTAAATCCGCATGGCGCCCACTTCTGATTCTCCGATGCCTCGGCTCCTCCGGTGCCTCGGCTCTTCCGCTCCTTGCGGCACCGCGCCGACGCGCCTTCGCCTCATGCCGCTCCGCTGCTCTCACCGGTTCGGATCCCCGGCCCCGAGTCTCCGCTCTCTACCGCCAGCTCTCCCCTACGCGCCTTCCCTTCTCGCGCCTCCGGTCCTAGCGGCGTCACCTTGCGCCGCATGGGCCGACTTCTCCTCGTCGCCTGCCCGTCGCACGGTGAGTATGGCCAGATCCGTGGCCTAGGGCTCAGATTAGGCGTCTCCTTCCCCAGGTCAGCCCCGATCTACTCATTTTGGGTTGCTATGCTTTTGGTTTGCTTTCACGGGTTGCTTGAGATGGTTTAGGTTGGGAGGCGAGTTGCTCCGACTAGCCTTGGCCGACCAGCTGTTGCCTGTGCACCGGGGAAGTATGCGGTGGTGGTGGGAGGTGGGGCTCGGCCGGTGGTAGCTCGCAGCCACCTTCATCCTCGGTGAGCCTCGTCTCCTCTACTCCCCTCTTCTATCTCCGGTGGCTACTTCCCATGCTGGTTCATGATGGATGATTGTGCTACTCTATTGTAATGGTGATTTGCCATGGGTGGTAAGCTAGGTTTATTATTGAAATGAACACTAGATTCATGTGTGTGGTTAACTAGGTCTAGGATTGAAATGCATACTAAGTTCATGTGTGATTTGAGGTTACCTTTGCCGGTGGGGTTTGGGTTGCCGTGGGAATGATTCGGCTGCTTGTGGTGGTTGTGTTCTCGGTGGTTGTGGCGGTCGTGCCCTCGGTGGTGTGGATGTCGCCGGGTGGTGACCTCCTCCTCCCAGGCTGACTGTCGGGTTCACTCTCCTGTCGTCGCCGTTGCCTTGCTCCCAGCCGGCTCGCCCGGCCTTCGTCGCCTAGGTCCTACCCCTGGTTGCCTCCGGTCTCTCTGGTTGGCTGGGAATGGGTTGGGGGTTTGGGGAAAATGGGGAACGAGAGACAAGTGAGAGTTGGCTTGCTTCGCCATGCTCTGTCTGTTCTCTTCTGGTGGCTGTGTGTGATATTTTGGCTTGGGCTGTGTTTATCTGGCCGGTGCTATCTGGCCGAGTGGGTTTGCTCGATAGCATGCTGGCGGTTTCGGCTATTGTGGTCTTGCTGTGCCTCCGGTTACTGTTTTGGCTTGAGAGATATTTTGGCCGGTTGCTATATTCAATCAGGTTTGTTTTATGCCAAATGATGATCCTACGGTTGTGAAAGGTGCCGACTGGCCCACGGACGGTCAGGTATCTCCGTGAACGGATTACCCTGCCCGAAGTTAACCTCTAGGGCTCTGACGGCAATTCTCTATCTTCTCTTCTTTGTTTATTTTTATTCGTTCTTTTGTTCGGTCTTTTTCGGCATTGAAAACCTTGGTTCGCTCACAAATAAGACAGCGATGTGGTGGCAGTTCGACGATGGTTCCTAATGTATGAGATGAACTAAATGTATTTCGGCTTTCGTTTAATATTGATGTATATCAAATAATGTAATTTTTATTCTTTAATTCCCGAATGTAATATTTATATATGAGATGGACTTGGGTGTAAATTACATCACACACTTCCGGACTAAACACGGTTGTATTACAATTATTTAGTCTTTGAGATGGTTATCTGGTTGAGACATAGAATCGTATATTTGTTGTAATTCAGATTGTCGTTATTATGTAATGCAAATTGTACTATTTTTGTTGGTCTTGATATGAGTTCTCATTATCGATCAATGTATGTTATTGATTTTACCCTACACAGATTGTAATTAGCTACTGTTGTACTACGGACTGTTATATATATTTTAATTGAGTTGAAAGCTTTTACTTGCGTAATTGAATTTTATTTCTCACTTAATCTATACCGTTTGATGTTCACCCTCGTCGATGAAATTGTGAAAACAACGTATTAGTTTATCGCTCACTAAGCTCAATTTAAACGTCTGCAAAGAAAAGTTTGAATTCCCTCGTATTTTTGGATCATTAGCTACCTAATTAATCCTACTTAACGTCCTAATTCACTAATCAGGGTTAATTAACGATGTGGGTCGTTACACCGTGTCTCTTCTTTGCAGCCAACTAGGTTGAGATCTTCGTGCTGAAATGCTGATCCATTAGTTGTGCTTCTGGGAAGATCAAGAAACGGTCAAGAATGTGAGATGATGTTCATGCAGTGGGAGAGCAGCATTAACTCAAACATGCTGACCGACTTTGCTGTGTTGGAACAAGGAAATGGTGAAGAGCTTGTGAACTTTGGCGTTAAGGACCTCTGCTGTCCCTGCGTGTTTATATAGGGCTGAGCCCAGAGAACGGTTACAAGGGAAGCCGTGAGAATAGGGGATAGAGATCTGATCAATCTATACAAGGAAAGATCTAAACTTTCTATACCTAATCAGATCTCTATTCTATCCGATTCGGTTACTACAAATACAAGAGATTGGGGAGATATCTCTAAGGATTACAACTGGTGATACAGATCTGTTATAACAGATCTGGACGCCAACCTAAACCTAGCAAGACTATATCTCTAACATCCCCCCTCAATCACAACTTATCTAAGTTGAGATTGTATCTGAATTCCTCATGCTGTTTTACTGGAAGTGGTTTGGTAAAGCCATCTGCAACTTGATCCCCTGAAGAGACAAATTCAACCTCCAGCAGCTTGTTCTTTACTCTTTCTCGTACAAAATGGTAATCAACCTCAATATGTTTTGTGCGGGCATGGAAAACAGGATTAGCTGATAAGTACATTGCACCAATATTATCACACCACAGTTTTGCAGTTGATGGACTATTGATACCAAGTTCTTTGAGAAGAGTTTGAACCCACATGATTTCGGCTGTAGCATTGGCAACTGCTTTATACTCTGCTTCTGTACTGGATCTTGACACTGTTGCTTGCTTTCGAGCACTCCATGAAATAAGATTCCTTCCCAGAAAGACTGCAAACCCTCCAGTTGATCTTCGATCATCTAAACAACCGGCCCAATCCGCATCAGAGAAGGCCGAAACTAACATGGATGATGATGCACTTAATTTTAATCCAATGCCCAGTGTATATTTCAGATATCTCAATATCCTTTTGACTGCCATCCAGTGTAAGACAGTTGGAGTATGTAAATACTGACAAACCTTATTTATTGAGAAAGAAATGTCAGGTCTAGTCAATGTTAAGTACTGAAGAGCTCCAACAATGCTTCTATACTTGCTGCAGTCTTCTGCTCCAAACTTTTCTCCTTGTGCTGTCAACTTGTCACTTGCTGACATAGGGGTGTTGACTGGCTTACACTCATACATCTGCACCCTTTTAAGCAAATCTGCAGTATATTTTTCTTGGGTTAGGAGAATACCATCCTGTGTTTTCCTTACCTCAATTCCCAGAAAATAGTGTAGCTCTCCCAAGTCTTTTAGAGGAAATTCAGACTTCAAATCTTTAAGAAGTGCTGCAGTAGCATCAGAATCTGAACTAGCAACAATTATATCATCAACATAAATGAGCATGAAAATTACAGTACTTCCTTTTCTATAAAAGAACAAGGATGTATCAGCTTTGGAAGGAATAAAACCAAGTGTCTGCAGTTTTTCACTAAGTCTGGAGTACCATGCTCTTGGTGCCTGTTTGAGACCATATAAGGATCTGTCCAGTTTGCAAATATGGTTGTTGAAAGATTTTTCTTCATACCCAGGAGGTTGTCTCATATAAACATCTTCCTCAAGCACCCCATGGAGAAAAGCATTTTGCACATCAAGTTGGCGAAGGCTCCAACCTTGTGAGACAGCAATGGACAAGATAATTCTAATAGATGCTGCCTTGACTACCGGACTAAAAGTATCCTCATAGTCTATTCCATATCTTTGCTTAAAACCTTTTGCAACTAAACGAGCTTTGTATCTATCTATACTTCCATCAGCTTTCCTCTTAATTTTATAAACCCACTTACAGTCAATCAAGTTTATTCCATCCCTAGGTGGAACTAGATGCCAAGTTTTATTATTTTTTAATGCCATATACTCTGCATCCATTGCCTCTTTCCAATTTCTATCTTTCAAGGCTTCCTCTAAGGTATGAGGTTCTTCATTTGAGGTAAAGAAACTATACTTAACTCTGCCATCAGAATACTTGATTCTACCATCAGTAAAGGTTGCAGGTTGGATAATACCTCTTTGTAGCCTTGTTACTGGACGGTGCTGAGGTGACATTGATACAGAGGTTTGTGAAAATATGCTATTGCCAGACTCAGATGACACTGGATCATTAGTTGATGCGATTGGAGCAGTATTGTCACCTGAGAAGGAAGATGATGCATTGTTGTTATTCGAAGAAGATGATACCTTGCTGCTACTTGAGTGAAGGTCAGTTGTTTCTTCATGGGCAGAGAATGTTGAGCCAGACTGAGCAGTCTCAGGTGTGGATTCTTGAGCTTGAACTCGCTGGCTGTACACTTGAGTGATAACTGGTTTCAGCTGCACAGGTTGTGCGTGTGCAGTCTCAGGATTTTGGACAAATCTGCGCCTGCTGTAGACTTGAGTAATAGCTGGTCTCGGCTGCAAAGTTGTATCTAATACATCTGGTACTGATTGCAGCTGAAGTCCACCAGGCAGTCCTGAAACTTTATCTGATACAACAGAGAGATTAGCAGTTTCAGATGTATCAGAAACAGGACATATATCAGCAGATTGATCAATCACAGTGTCACCCCCTTGATCAACAGAGTGAGATGATGTATTGGGAAGAAGAAGTATCTCAGGTCGAAGTCTAGCACCTGCATTTGGGTGAAGCTGAGCAAAAGGAAACACCAACTCATCAAAGATAACATCCCTGGAGATGTAAATGCGCCCAGTGGAGATATCTAAACATTTAAATCCTTTATGAAGGTTGCTATAGCCAAGGAAAGCGCATTGCTTGGAGCGGAATTGGAGTTTGTGGCTATTGTAAGGGCGAAGATTAGGCCAACAAGCACATCCAAAAACACGGAGAGAGGAATAGTCAGGGCTAGTGTCATGAAGTTGCTCTAAAGGAGTGGACCAATTTAGAACTTTGCTTGGTGTGCGATTTATCAAGTAGGTAGCAGCAATGAAAGCCTCGTCCCAAAATTTAAGAGGCATAGATGCATGTGAAAGAAGAGCAAGACCAACCTCAACTATATGCCTATGTTTTCTCTCCGCAGCACCATTTTGTTGATGGGTGTGAGGACATGAGACGCGATGAGAGATTCCAATCTTTTGAAAGAAAGAATTGAGTTTCTCATATTCACCACCCCAATCTGTTTGAACATAGAGAATTTTCCTATTGAACAATCTCTCAACAAGAGTCTGGAAGTCATGAAACTTTTGGAACACTTCTGCTTTGTTCTTTAGCAAGTATATCCAAGTGAATTTGCTGAAATCGTCAATAAAACTGACATAATATTTATTTCTACCCACAGATTCTTGGGCTGGACCCCATACATCGGAGTAAATGAGTTCTAAAGGAACACTAGACTCACTAGAGGATCTGGAAAAAGGAAGTTGATGACTCTTTGCTTGTTGACAAGCATTACAAACTGAGTCTTTATTTGATTCTAGAGAACAAGGCAAATTATTGTGACTAATGACTTGTTGAACAACATGTAATGAAGGATGACCTAGACGACTATGCCATTTTGACAAGGATGGCTTGGAGACTCCAAAGACTTGTTTTCTTGCGCTAACAGAGGAGAGAGAGGATAAAGCCCTCCTCTACTCTTGCCCTCCAGAAGCACTTGCCCCGTTGTTTGATCCTTAAGCAAGAAAAAATCAGGATGGAACTCAAAGTAAGCATGATTATCAGCAGCAAATCGATGGACGGAAACAAGGTTCTTTGCAGATTTTGGAACATGAAGGATGTTTTTAAGATGAAGATTACGATTAGGGGTGTGAATATGTGAATGACCAATGTGCCTTATGTCAATACCTGCTCCATTTGCTGCATGAATCTGATCATTGCCTCCATACTTGTCACGAACAGTCAGTTTCTCGAGCTCGCTGGTGATGTGATCTGTAGCACCGAATCAAGATACCGATTAGTATCAATACCATAAGAGGAGGTCATTGCACTGTCTTCTCAGTTGGAGGCACAAAGTCTGCATCAAATCTGTGCCAGCAGGCTTCAACAGTATGTCCTCTCTTCTTGCAGAGCTGACACTTCGGACGAGTGTCTTCACCATTGCTTGAGCGGTTGAAGGTGTTGTTGTAGCTGTTGCGACCGCCAGAACCGCGACCGCGCCCTCGATTCTTCTGGAAGCCACCGCGCTGGAATCCTCCACGCCCGCGCATAGCAGAATTTGCGGAGGATTGCATCAGGCCGCCTTGCTGAAGGAGTTGGACCCGTTGTTCAAAGCTGAGAAGCTGAGAGTAAACTTCTCCGACTGAAATTGGTTCAGCACGGCCAACAATCGTTGAAACTATTGGATTGTAATCCATGTCAAGCCCGCTCAGAATGTAAGAGATCAACTCTTCATCTTCTAGGGGCTTTCCTGCAGATGCCATCTCATCTGCTAGCATCCTCATCTTGCCAATGTATTCAGCCACGCTGGAGTTTCCCTTCTGGGTTGTGGCCAGTGCTATGCGCGTATTGACATATCGCGCTCGCACTTGTGAGGCAAACATTGCCTCAAGAGTCTGCCAAGCTTCAGCGGCAGATCTCTTCATGGCGACATGGACAAGGATCTCTCTGGACAGAGATGACAGCAGGTAGCCAAGAATCTGCTGATCCTTAACCAACCACTGAGTATACTCCGGATTTGGGATCTTGCCTGTCTTCTCGCCTAGTTTGGCTTCAATTTCTTCTGGCGGAGCTTTGGTAGTCCCATCCAGGAAACCCATCATCTGGGCACCTCGCACCGTGGGAAAGATCTGCGCCCTCCACAATGCATGATTGGTTCTGGTAAGCTTCTCAGTCACCGGGACGGCAAAGGGGAAGATAGAAGGAGAATTGGAGGCGCTCGCCATTTGATGGGAAGGCTCTGATACCATGTGAACTTTGGCGTTAAGGATCTCTGCTGTCCCTGCGTGTTTATATAGGGCTGAGCCCAGAGAACGGTTACAAGGGAAGCCGTGAGAATAGGGGATAGAGATCTGATCAATCTATACAAGGAAAGATCTAAACTTTCTATACCTAATCAGATCTCTATTCTATCTCACGGTTCGGTTACCAAATACAAGAGATTGGGGGAGATATCTCTAAGGATTACAACCGGCTGGTACAGATCTGTTATAACAGATCTGGACGCCAACCTAAACCTAGCAAGACTATATCTCTAACAGAGCTGACAGATAATGTGCAAAGAAAGCAGCCATCTCACTTCGTTTGACACACTTTTGACACAAATCACGCTAATCCGACCCCACGTCTGAATCTTGCCTCTCACAAGCAGCATGAGATTTGATGTGCAGAGGAGAAGTTGGTGCAGCACCGGCACCGGCCACCTTTTGATTCTTCGGAAGTCAACACGTCCACAGCACAGCCCTCTTTGGAAGTCAAACGAATGAACTCGCAAGCGGGCCGGACAACACCGAGCTTACCGGCCATGCTGATTTTCCTTTGTTTTTCCTCCCCTTTTTCTGTGTACTGCTAGTCATACATGGCAACTTGGCAAGTATAGGGCAACTTGGCAAGTATAGTTCGATACGTGATTCACATCATACGATGCGTCTAGCTTGACAATTGACATCAGATTCTAAGCATGATTCAAATGAAATTGATGGGTGACCATAGTTCATGATTAAGCAGCAGGAATTAAACATGCATCATTCAGATGACATGAGTTCATCCGCTGCAGGATTTGTTCTCGCGAAGTACGAATTCAATCGTAAATTTTAGACTCCAAAGACAGGGTACAATCAAGATAGTTTTGTATCTCCTGACTTCCGGTCATGAGTACTGAGCCATCGGTAATGACCACTGTGACCATCAGTTAAAGCTAAAGCATCAGAAATCAATAGCATCCCAGTATTGGCTTACATTTCGACGGCGAAGGCAGGAAATTTGCTTAACTTGACATTCAAGTCTCAACATGGCTTTTCCGAACAAACAAACGAAACAGTTTCTTCGTCTTGTTTCGAAACGGCTTATCGATATTTAGTTCATCCATACTAGCGCTCACGCTAGAACCAAAAGCTATGAGCCGCAGCCGATAAGAACACACCGGTTATGACACCAACGAGAGTCACGATGATGGAAATTTTAGGCTCTCGGCTAAGCTCTAAAAAGAGTAAATGATTTACATAAGGTTATAGTTAACTGTACAATGCCACTCACAGGAAAAATGCACACAGAATTTTCCACGCATCCATACCCTTAGCAAGCAAGGTGCACTGGAGGTTCAAATGCACATGGGAGAAATCTGCAGGCTATACTATCTTCTGGGGCTCTTCGTTAAGGATATTTCGTCAAGCCTGGTGCACGGACATGGACCATAGAATCTAATATTCTTTGGCCTTCTTCCGCAGCTCATTTAGCTCATTCTCAATCTCTCTGTCTGGGAAAGGGCGTGCTGCACCTGACTTGCTGACTGCTGCTCTACCTGGAGGAAGTTCTCCTTTCTGTAGGCGACATGAAATTAAAGTCATGTCGTATGGAATGAACAAGTCAATGCATAGACTAAAACGGAAAAACACACCCACACACACAATGGAAGTTAGTAGTATGTGTGTATCATCATTCCATTGACTTATTCCGCTAAAGCGAACAAAGGTAATGGATTATTACTATCTGAAGTGTGGTTTTGTTCACAGAGATATCAGTAATAATGCATTGCATGTTAAAAAAATGTGGTATCTATACCAGGTATTGATGACTGCCGCAGTACAGATAACCCAACAGAAAATAAAAAATCCAGGGCCAAATTATTATTAAATCATTTATAGAAGATGGAATGAGTGAAAATCAACATTTTTTAGAGGGACCCAAAAATTGATGGCTAGCTGGCCAATGATCCATTTTTGTATATTCTATTAATCTATTCTCCCACGGTATGTATGCCAAAGTACCCTCACATTTTGCCATCTTGGCGCGCATGCCAACATAAAAAAATCGAGAGCAGACAGGTTATTAACTTGAAAAATTGTTATTGACTCATAGTTTAAGCATCTGAATAACAATACGTACCATAGAGCTTCCGGACAGTCCTTTTTTCATTTGTGCAAGATCATCATCAACCGATGAAGTCTCAAGCAATGCAAACTGTGCACAAATAAATACTGATGATCACATCTGATTACCACAATGGAAAGTATTGGAAATCAGTCTGCAATCTCTAATTTTACCTTTCCTTCTAAATTGTCAGTTGCTAATTGACCAAGTGCCTCTGCTTGGGATTCCATTGCCATAACTGACAGCATCAAACATGTAACTATTTGTAAGAACTGAATGTTGAAATGATTTCTGATGAGATATCACTGGGTGATAAACACAGCAAGCAAGAAAAGCTAGTAGCAGACCCCATTTCTCAACCAAGATAAGAGACAAAACCTTCACAGTACATGCAAGAAAATGCCCCCAAGATCATACATTCATACTCATAACAACTCGATTGTAAAAGTGGGAGATCCCACAAAATACCAATCAAAATCTTTATATCAAAAACACCAAATCCTGTTTTAAGGTATCAGGCTTTGGGCAAGAGGCTGAAGTTTTCACTGCTAGAAAATTAGATATGTTCTGATGTAGCTGCTGGCACTTTTGACAACCCGTGAAAGGCAAAATTTGACTACTACCTAGTCCTAGTTGCAGTTGCTACCCAGGTATATTTTGCATATTTGGCCACTGACAGTTTGACAATATTTTGAGGCTCGAGCCTAGAGTCTGACTCATAATGGTAACTACTTCACTACCTTCCTGTATTTTGACTGCTTAAAATTTAAATCACGGCAGCTTTCAGCTGTACATTGAATATGCTATAGCTTAAGCCATAACGGGTTGTTTTGTAATTCCTTGATGGTATTTTCATTACTTGACCCCTTATTACAGGTTAAAGTTATCTATATTCGACATAGAGCATCTCTCTGGCCTAAGCAAATATCAGTGTATCATACCGACTATGTGAACAACAGGATACTGTACCTAACGAAAGAAATAATACTAGTGAGAGAAAATCAGTAATATCAAGAGAGTACCTTTTTCCTCCATTTTCTCAAATGCTGAAAGGGCACTACTTGTATTTACATTCCCCAACATTTCACTCACTTTTGTTGAGGTCCTGAAGGAAAAGAAATGTCAATTGTCAGAGCATCCAAAATACGGAGTAAGAAATGGAAAATAATCAACAAATGACAAATGCATACTTGGCTGATTGAGCACGGGCTTTTAGGGTATCTTTTTTCTGCTTAGCCTCTGCTATCTTGCTCTCAAGAACCTACAGAATGGCAAACTCCACATGTTAATGAAGATGCACAATAAATTATAAATAGCTACACAATATGAAGTAGGTACTGTTCACCATGTGCTGCACATGGGACCAGCAAAATATAAATTTGTATTGACACATATAATGCAGATAGTGAAAAGAGCATCCCAGCAGTTGAAGCTTGAAGACAATAAGCTCACCCGGTATTTGAAATCAGATTTTCAACTACACCCTTCTGCTGATCAAGCTGGGACCTAAAGGAGCTTGCATTGTCCTAAGCACACAAACAAACAAACAACAAAATCATCACAGGGTTTTCATATATTAAATTAACATAAGTTGCATGTAAGACCTATATACTACATACATGCTATTGCCAATAAAAGTGATAAAAGGTACAAAAGCGCAATGTATTACAAAGCATCCAGAAGAGTCAGAGATCGTAAAAGCAAGTTACAAGATACATGGTAGACTGGTAGTTAAACAGTATGATATGGGCAGATGATCCATAACTATAGATTTACATGATACGTACAGCATATGATTTGCGCCGCTTAAGAGCTTCACGAGCAAGATCCTCGTCACCCTTTTGAAGAGCAAGTTGAGCCCTCCGATACCTACACTTTTGAGAAAATGTTCATTCAGAGTAGAACAAACAGATGACAGAGCTCAACGTAAGCATGCAGCTATCCATAACATTACCAATCAGCAGCAGCTTGTTCAGCAGCTTTGTACTTGTTCTCAAGCCGCTTTTGAGATGCCAAGACCTTCCAAAAACCAAAATCCATGTTAACAGGTCGAATGCAGTAGAATGTCGAAATGATTTGTATTCTCATTAACAAAAGAATAAAGAGAGATCCAACAAATATATAAGAATCTGGTAGTACAAGAGACAGCTAACCAAACTAGAATCAATACCATAAAATATTTACGAATAGTTAAGGCAACAGAACAGAAAGTTGTTGAAAGAGACACCATAAAATATTTATGAACAGTTAAGGCAACAGAACAGAAAGTTGTTGACTTGTTGAAAGAGACGCCTTTATGGCAATAACGAAAAGAGCATGTGCTGTCAATGATGAAATTTTCTGTTTAAATATAATCACAAAAAACCTGTGCAGTGGCTTGCCGCATCTTTGTTAAATCGTCATTCATCTCCAAAACAGCTTGATCTAGGATCTTCTCAGGGTCTTCAAATGAACTTAAAACTGCATTTGTATAGGACTAGACAAACGAGCAAGCCAAGAGTTTTTAGTTAATTAAACACAAAACTCTCCTAAGGAAGTTAAATAAACACAGAACTCTCCTAAGGACATAATGGATGAAATAATATAGCTCACCCTGACAACCCGAGATAGTCTATCAAAGAGGTTACTCCGTATGCCATTGCATTTAAATCTGTTGACATTTGATTGGCGTACTTGCACAACTCTAAGTGAAACTGCAGACGGGAAAATGGAAATTAGAGGTCATCAACATGGCTGTTGGTCCATCACAGTATTACCATGTTCTAGACTTTGCTATGATCACTACTGCAAACATAATAGCTGATATTACCAACATCAATGAAATTGAGTGCCCATTTAACAACTGTCTGAGCATGTCCATCAAGAACATTGACAGACATGAGCAGAAGTAAATAGAACATTCTCTAATAGTATAAACTTTGGTTTACAGAAGTAAATAGAACATTCTCTAATAGTATAAACTTTGGTTTATGTAGGTAACTCAAATTAGTATCATAACAGGAGATCCATATTCAAACAGTTGTTTGAACAGACAGCAATGAACATGATGAACGTGCTAATGGAGGTCAGTCCTGCTTGCTAAGTTTACGCTACAGCATGTTTCAGTACAAGCTAGATCAAATGGGAGAAAAGGCTCCACCAGGTGTGGTCATTACAGTGGCAGTTGTTGACAAGCATAACTAAAACGAGAGACAGCATTCCCCAATACCTTCTCCTTACCCAAAATATATATTATATCAGCTTGCATAAGTAATCTCACAATCCAACTATAGCTACTCTTCACGGTAAATCAACAACTGCATCACCGAACATCCCAAGCGACAAATTTGCCACTAAACTACCACATAGACACTACAACACCCTAATCGAATCCACAATCGCAAGCTCCGAATCGCAATCTCACCCACAAGCACAGGAAACATGGGGAAGTAGAACAAGAACTAGAGAAACGCACCGCTGCCGCTGAGGAAAGGGGTCGTGAGGGCGGTCGGGCGGAAGCTGGCGGCGGCCGCCGGCGGCGCGAGGCTCAGGCTCGGCGGCGGCGCCCTAATCTCCATCGATTCGGGGTGGAGTGGAGGGCGAAACGGAGAAAAAGTGGGAAATTTTCTCTTGGTATTTTCACTCTATCTCACGGCCCCGTGGGTTCGTGTGGAGAAGAGGAGCGAAGAGATGGGAGTAGAAAGCGATCTCAGGTCGGGTCCGGGCTTTGCCCAATAAGCCCATTTAACTCATCTCTGGGAAGCCTTTAACTTTCTTTTTGAGACGAGAGAGGCCCACCTCACTTGTGAACTGAAAGATTTGTGGAGCCGAGGCATCATCCCAATTAGTTCCGTTTCGATATTGGCGTATTTGAGTTTGGGTTTTGAGTCTTGTCCCCAAATCTTTTAACACAAAAAAATAGTTTAGAATTCCTCAAAAAGTATTAATAAATCAGTGCGTAACAACATAGTTATATTTTGACAATATCGTGATACATTTTCTGATGTATAATATTACGATTGAAAATATAGTTTTGTTTGCTACACAACTATAAAAATATATATATATATATATATATATATATATATATATATATATATATATATATATATATATATATATATATATATATATATATATATATATATATATATATATATATATATATATATATATATGACAGTGTTTCATGCACCACGGTGCCTAGGCACCCATATCAATACCCGTTGATTTGCTTTGAAATTCGCAATGTTTGATGTGGGTATCTTCATATACCCATAAAAGTATATTTGAGATGTCAAACTCAGAAAAAAATTCAACTTCAGTTTAATTAGTTTGAACTATTTTTATGGTATATACTCACTATAGTCGCATTGAACTCAAAAGTAGTTCAAACTAGTTTGAACTGAGTTCAAAACTTACTTACCATAAATATATAAGGGTATAAAACATTTTCATACCCAAACTCAAAAAATTATCAATCATACACGCGTATCGGATGTGGTGCCTAGGCACTAGGTGCCTTATGTAATTTTCCTATATATATATATATATATATATATATATATATATATATATATATATATATATATATATATATATATATATATATATATATATATATTCGCTCTATTGTTATAGGTGGATTCTTTTTAGACATGTTTTATGACTTTTGGTTTATATTTTTGAATTTTGACTGTTTATGAGAAAGTGTATGAAAAGAGAGATATACACATACGATTTTAGTCGGTATATCTAAAGTCAAAGGTAAGTGTTCATTTGAACACCTAGGAACTAATTCGTGTGCTCCGCCTCAGTCGAAGGTGAGGAGGTATTGGAATTGGTTCCACCACTACGTCGGCCGGGCCGCGGTTGCCTGCGTCGTCGCCAATGTTTTCATCGGGCCGTCCATCGCGCACGAGGCAACTGTCTATTCGTCCTTTTGGGCTTAGCATTCTCTCCATTAGCATAGCTAATCCTTTCTAGTCCCAAAAGATAACTAAAGAAAAGAAAAAATGATAATTTTGTGGTTTTTTACTTTAAGATGCTTAATCTAATTGAGCCCAAATTAGGTCCAGCCCAATCGTCAAAATATTAGGAAAAAGTCATTTTTGCTCATGTAACCTTCGGAGCCCGGAATACCGTGAAGTGCATGCGGGAACCTTTTTTTTTTTTTTTGCAAGGCATATGGGTGGGTTCTTTTTGATATGTGTCTTTTAACTTTATAGTTTTTATATTTTGGCTGTTCACGAGAGACAGTATGTAGTAGGAAACAGTTATATACGATTTAAGCCGGTATAGTTAGACTCGATACATTATATATTACAATTGATTTATAGACCATATTTTAAAAATATGTAACATTTAAAAACTAATTACTTTGTACAAAGTGAAAAGCATAAGTGAAACCGTTCCGAATATACGGGAACTGTCAGGTCCTTGGCATAACTGAATGTTTCATCTCTACGGTGAACAGGGAAAAGGACGTGTACTTTATCTTACAAACAGGCTGGTCATATCATGTTTAGATAACAAGTTAATTAGTAACGGAGTCAGGTACGCCGAAAAAAAGAAGAGTACTAAGATGCCAAAAGGAGGCGAAATCCTATCAATCAAATTTTTATCAACAATAAAATACTGCATGCCAATTCTCGTTAACATGACCAAATTTGTAACACCCCCATTTCTGAGAGTATTATGAAACCCTAGTAACTGCCCAGGATTGTTCAGTTGCGAGTACATCCATCGAGTGTATAACATTGCCAACATATGCTTAAGATAAAAATCAACTTTATTACAATATAAAGGCATAGAAGCCAAGTTTTACAGAAGGGCAAGCGGCCCTTAGATACCTTGCAAACAAAAGAACGCCACATGCACACCTGAGCGGAGGACGACCCTAATTCCACGTTTCTTTGACCTCGTAGAGCTCCGTTTCTTTGCCTTCATTTGCCTCCTTTTTGTTGGCTATTTCTGTTAATGTTTTTAGCAAGCATGAGTACAACAACCGTACTCAACAAGTCACACGGAGCTTAACAATAACTACATGCAAGGTATAACAATTAAAAGGAAACAAGTCTATTATTTTGTGTGGATGCAATTTTAGTTGGAAACCAATTAAAAACTGAAAGAGATACTTTATTAATAAAAGGGGGTTTCAAACTTGATTACCAACTTTCCATGTTACCAAACCATTCTCAAATCTACTTATGCCTTATTGTTGGAATCACCCATTAAACATAGCTTCATTTACCGGAAGCACGACGTATTCGAATACAATTAATCATGACTCTGCAGACTTGCCTTGCTTTACCCACAAGATTCCTTAACTCCCGCTAAAGAGTAAAGGAAACAAGGCTGTTCACTGCTCAATTCTTTAAATAGCCTCTACCTAGTAGGTTTCCTTGATAAGCCCAGGCCACAACCTCTGACTCATCTCAGCCTACTATTTGTGTGGACATCTGATAATCAAATCAATAACAAAAACAACAACGGCGCCAACTTCCATACGGCTCTTCTCAACTCCCTTCCGTATGGACTCACACTTTGCCTTCGCCTTGCGTTTGTAGAGGTTCAATCGAACTTGAGCAGTTACTAGACCAGGTTTGATGTATCAACGCTTGTGGTTGGGCGATCTCTATGTTCTTTATTCAGCATAAGAGTCTAGTCCTTGTATTTTCACCGGTGGCAATTTCCCTCTACAAATCTGTCTAGTGCTTTAACACTCCCATTGATTTGTAACATTTGCCTTTACCCTAGGTCACGGGATCCAATGATCCTCGCTTACCCTAGAACCACTTTCCCAAATAAATACCGAATCTTTTAGTAACAGTAGATGATGATTCTCTAATCTTACATATTCACATTATTACTATACTTAATATTACTATGTTTTGTCAAAGTGAATATGGCCATCAAATTAGACTGGGCTTTTTCGGGTGGTAGGACAGAACTAGTATCATGTCATTCTAAGCATTTATTGTAAACAAAATATCAGTGCGCAAATAACGTAATTAAAATACTAATAAATAAATAGCGGAAATGTAGGTTCAACATGATCAAAGTATGTGTGACTTGCCTTGCGAGTTTACGATTTCGATTAACTTGTATTCTTCAGCGGGCTGGCCCTGGACTCGAGCTTCTCCCTCCTACTCCTGCGAATCCTCGACTTCGAAAGCTAACGCGAAGCAATAAAAAAAATTAATTCCATGCCCGAAGGAATGAGCTAGGAATAAAGAAATAAAATAAAGAATTAAAATCCGATAAAATTCAAATAAATTGGGATTTGGGCTTATAGGAGGGTCATATGAGGAAATGGGCCTTGGATTTGGGTTGGCGGGCTTAAATAGCGGCTTAGAGGCGGTTTGGCCCCGGGCTTATCCACGGCGGCAACGGCGCGTGGCGTCCGGCGGCAATGCCACGACCTCAGGTCGGTTCGGGGTGTCAGGGTGGTGGAGTAAGGCTGCGAAAAAGCCATGACCCAGTGGTGGAGGTGGCAAGATCGGTTGGCGCGGAGTAGCGGTGGCGCGCGCAAGGGAGATGGGCGGCGGAAAAGGTTGGGACACGGCGGCGGCAGCGGGTTGGCACGGCCTGCCACTGGGCCTGGGGGCGGCCGACCAACAGGTAGAGGTGGCGGGAAGGGCGCAGGTAAAGGCGGTCACGAGAAGAGCGTGAGCGGCGGCGGAATTTGGGGAAGGCGGTGGAAATTTTTCGGGTATGAACAGTGCCCACACTTGATTCTTCAATTCCGGCCGCAATAGGGGTGATTAGGAGCGGATTTGTTCGGTGCTTATGTTGATTTGGTAGGAGGAGCAAGAGAACAAATCAAAAACCAAAATTGAGCTCAAATTTAGGTTTTGAAAATTTCTGAAATTCAATTTTGTTTCAAAATTTTAGTAACTAAAAATTGGCAGGCCCTCTTTCGAACCGAACATGCTTAGCATCCACAATTTGATACAGATTTTAGCAACAAATCAAATACTTCAGGCCAATTCTGACCAAATTTTAGCAACCAAAAATTGGCGGCCCTCTTCCGAATTGACCGTGATCGTGTGAAACATTGAATATTATCGTATAAATTTGCAATAAAGTTATGATGACCTCTGCGAAAGTCAAGACACCTAAGATTGAGATTATGGTGGTGTTTATTTGGATTTAAAAACTCAGATTTATGTTTTTTTTACTGTAATGACTGAAAATACACTGTAACTGTTGGTAGTTTTTTTAACGTAATTAAATTTAAAAAGTTAAAAAATAAAAATATCATCACGAACAATAAAAAAAGAGAAAAAACAAATAAAACCAATAAAACAAAAAAAGAGATTAAAAAGGTTAAAGCCAGAATTAGAAGCAGCTCAAATGAGCATGACTAAGGGTCTGTTCTTTTTGGCTGAAGTTTATGACTTTTGGCTGCAGTTTGTGACTTTTTGACTATTGGTGCGAGAAATTACAGAGTAATAGAAACTCACGTGCGGTTTTTACCGATATAAATAAAGTCGGTACAATATGTACTATAATTAACTAATAGATCTTATTTTAAAAAGATATTTTGTTTAAAAGTTAGTTACCGTAAAAAAGTTAAAAGCTGAAAAAAAAACATGTCTAAGACAAATAGAGCTTCTTTTGCCATCTAGTCCTTGAACAATTGGAAAACGTCATCCTTCCTCCCCGAAACGAACCAAAAGTTTCCCAACTCGTTCCGTCTAGGGCATTGGATGCTCACGGGTCACGGCCGAGAAGCTGCTCGATTCCCCTCCAAAATTCCAAGGTGAGAGCCACTAATCCATCGCGAAACCCTGCAAATTTCACAATTCAGACCACGAAACCCCATCATTCCATCACTATTTTGTGCATCAAATCAGCCTCGCGATCAGCGAGCACCCAATCCCTGCATAGCCTGCGAATTGTTAGATCTATTACTTCCGCTCCACCAATTGCTGGGGAAGTATTGATCTTGGTCAGTTGAGGGCTAGAATCTCGTGAAGCTTCTTCTGTAAATATGGGCAAGCCTCTAATCTACGAGATATTGGAGAAACCAGCCAGTAGCAGCATCATAGGCATTTGCTCTTTCATCTGGTTCTTGATCCAGAAGAGGAATATCGGGTATGCAGATGTCGGGCTAAGCTATGAAACTACCATGGAAAGCGGGCAGTACTGGAGGATCATCACCTCTGCCTTTTCGCACATTAGCGTGGTGCATTTGGTGTTCAACATGAGTGCATTGTGGAGCCTTGGCATCGTCGAGCAGTTGGGGCAAATCGGGCTTGGAGTCGAGTACTATCTGCATTACACCCTTGTGCTTGTGGTCCTGTCTGGACTGCTTGTTCTTGGGATCTACCATATGATGATCCAGAAGTTCAAGGTGGAGTACTTCAGGAGGGTGACCGCTGTCGGGTACTCATGCGTCGTGTTTGGGTGGATGACAATTCTGGCTGCAAAGCAACCATCGTCGAAGCTGAATCTTTTCGGGTTTCTTTCACTGCCTATCAGTTTTGCACCATTTGAGTCACTGATATTCACAGCTATCATGGTTCCACAGGCGAGTTTCATTGGCCACTTGTCAGGGATCATTGTTGGCTACTTAATTGCCTGGGGTTTGATTCACGGGATGAATAACTACTGGGTGATCACCATGCTTGGGTGGATTGTGCTTGTGTTTGTCTTGAGCTTGAAGCGTACAGGGTCTATGGAATTGAGATTTATTGAGATTGAACCAGTTACCGATCCCTCGCTGCCTTCTGTTGGTGTGGTTGCCTCCAGAAATGGTAGAACTCTGCAGATGGATGTTCTGTCCGGAAGAGTAGCAGACCTTGTATGACTTGCAGAGCGGAAGAGTCAGTCGCTGAAATGTTCCATGGATCTTGTTTCAGTTCTGAAAATTGTATCAGGTTGGCACAATGCTGTACTTTCAGTTTTGAAAATCTGGTGTTACGGACTTCTTTTGGTTATCTCAGGTGCAAAGGAATTCTTTTATCTGGACTTCCATATGCATGTTCATTTCAAATGGAAGGGAATTTCTTTGTCAAGGATAGCATGAGATGCCATGTAAAGATTTTTTTCAATTGGATTTGTTCAGTGCTGTGCTTTTCAGTGTTTCTATGCTAATATGTAGATTCAAACAAGAAGACAAGATGTTTATTGAAGACGCATCTTGCATGAAGAACTGATGTGGTAGTTCTAATTGTCATGGAGAACCAATAGTGATTTTTTTTTAATAAAGCAGTGTTGTTTTTCCAGCCATTGCTGTGTTATACTTACACCCTTGTCTCACTGTGTTTAAAAAATTATGTTGCTATTCTGATTTACAAATTAATTAGCCAACAAATTTCTAATCATAAACAGGTTTTACAACAGAAAGCATAGTCACATATTTATGGGTACCTGCAAACTTGTAATGCAACAGAATCCTTGCTTTGATGCACGAAAGAAATGCTAATATATGCTGCTTCTGGGTACAGGATTTCTTTTCAAAAGAATGCCACATGCTTCTTCAATTATCAATTCATCATACACAAACGTATAGGTCCAGCCCAATCATCAATTTTGTGAATGATGAGTTGATGCTTGAAGAAGTCTCTGGCATTCTTTTGAAAATAGAAATATGTATGAACACCAAATAAGAACTCTTCAGCAACAGTATTTGTACTATGAAGTAAAATGTTAACCCTTGTATAGTCAACAAGACATTATTCGTATTGGCAAAGATAATGTTTAGAGTTTACAGAAGGTACACCACACGCGCAACATTACGACGTCACATTTCACTATTTCAGGGCCAAGGCCGAGTTTTTGCTGATGGGTCGAATTGGTTGTCCTGCTGTCAGCCAGGAATAGTCTTCAGGCTTGTTCGTTTCATTCCAATCTGGGTATTCAATCATTTTTCCCCCACACATGACAAGAAACACTTCAGGTTGTTAACACTTGGTTGCTCTGGCCTGGCGGATCAATCATTGGTAATAATTATATCGCAATGTCCTTGGCATATTCCAGCTTCTCGAAGAATGCAAGATTTGGGGGGACTTCAAAGCTCATCCTGAACATGAAACCAACATATTATGTAAGACTATCCAGCAGTTCTCAGTAATAAATGAAGGTGCTTCACACTTACATGGTAGTCATCCCAGTGATCCCTGTAACGCCGAAATATAGAAAAAGAGCAAGGAGATGTTAGTATATCAATATTCATTCGTATATGGTGTCTTACACTGTATCATACATGTAAGGTGATGATACACCTATGGCACTACACCACAAGTCACAACACACCACAACATTCCAAGAACACTTACACTTGCCTACCAAAGCACTAATGTCATCTTGGTTTCTATAATATGTTGCATGAGTCATTGAGGCCAGTAGTAATAATTGGAAGAAACCAAGGAACCACATGCTAAGCTTTCGCAAAAAAGTGTGCTAAGAGAATAAAAGATTAGGGCTTCCAAGAGCTTTCCCCCCATGTTTGATACTCAGTAGTCAGTACTCGGTCCTTCTAACTTCAAAGAGCTCAAGGGTGGCCTCATGAAGAAAGCGAAAGGTATGTGAGCTATATGACAGTAAGAAGAAAAATACTCTTTTGTGTCTGTCCTTGTAGTGGTCCCTGCCACGGTGCCGATCACCCCTCCCTCTCCTCCGTCACTCTCCTTCCTCCCTTGCCTGTTGTCCTTCCTGTACACGACGAGTCATTGTTAGCTTCTTCCATATCGCCAGTTATTCTTCTGCTTCAGAGACATCAAATAATGATTAACATAAAAGTAACAATATCAA
Source organism: Dendrocalamus sinicus (assembly GCA_036346575.1). Taxonomy (NCBI): domain Eukaryota; kingdom Viridiplantae; phylum Streptophyta; class Magnoliopsida; order Poales; family Poaceae; genus Dendrocalamus; species Dendrocalamus sinicus. Next base: position 56,433,100 of record CM070642.1, on the reverse strand, counting down.
TCTAAAGATTCTAACCTTATCTTCTCTAGCTTTCCTCTCCTTTTCAGCCTCTTCAAAAGCCTCCTTTTCAGCCTGCAATATAGGAGAAAATAAGATTGTGCTGTCAGGAGATCAGCAGCGTGGGTCAAATCAGCAAACATGTGCTGTTACCTCCTTATTTGCACCCCACGTTTCCTCTGCAACCTTTCTTGCATATTCCGGGTCATCACAAATGAGAATGTTGTCAAAAACTGAACCAGCTTTAACCTGCATATGAGTGAGCTTAAGTATACATTGCATTTACGTCATTCAGAACAAAGACTATGATGAATCAAGCATCTCGAAAGACCACTATATATGGTACCTGCCAAACTTCCTGCCCCCACCCTGCGCCGCCCCTGCCGCCTCCTCCTCCCCACCCCACCCTGCGCCGCCGCCTCCTCCTCCCCTCCCCACCCGCTCCCCCTCGGTTTTTCCGCTGCCGCCGCCGGATCCGCTCCACCCTCGCCTTCTCGCCTCTCTCCCGCGCCGCGCCCTCCGCCGTCGCGGGCGGAGCTCTCAATATGGCAAGGTATGGCGCTCGCCATACCTTAAATTCCAGGAATTTTACCCCAAATCACTGTACCATGAGCACATCAAAGAAAATGAAGTTTATTGGAAAAACTCATCGTCGGATCTGGGAGGAAGAACGAGCGCAGCTTACGAACCGTTATGTGGTCCTATGGGCCTTTGGCCTTTTGTTGGCACATGCAGACTATGGCGAGACGGCACGCTTCCTAGCTAGCTGGACTAGGAGCGAGCCATCCGGATGAGTATCTGATGCCGTCACGAGACTCGGCGTTCGACTTTACGGAATCGCTGCGTTTCGTGTCCTCGCCTGCGCGCGCGGCGTCTCACGGTCTTAGCATGCGGCGTCGGCCGTCTCTCGAACTCTCACGGCGCGCGCCGCGTTCACCGCGAGCGCAAGTGCCGAGCGCGAGTCCCGGAGTCGGCGTCGTTGAGTCGGTGGCGCGCCGCGGCGTGTCCGTGAAGCGGTGAAGGCTCAAACAAAACATCGGTCATCACTCATCGGTATGGCCAAAGTTAATCATTTTTATTAGTTATGTGATATTTGGATTATTAATTAATTAATTACTTAGTTTGTTTGATTAATTTATGATGAAGCTAGTGGCCATAAATTATTTAAGGTCAAGGATGTATCCAAAAGGAAAAGATAAGCTTGATGGCCATAGATTAATTACTTAGTTTGTTTGATTAATTTACTTCACTTGTATCTTTTATCTATCCTAAATATTTATACTTATATAGTAGGTGACGATCATGATATATTATATATGTACAAACCAATTTAGTCGTAAATCTTTGCTACCTATGTTATCGATTTCGCCATACCTTAAATTTTTCCGTCCTCCGCCATCGCCTGTCGCGCCACGCCCACCCCTCGCCCGCCGACGCGGTCAATCGCGTCGGAAGGCACCGACGTCGAGTGCCGTCGACCGCCGGACTCGGAGCCAATCCTCTTCGCGCGCCCCTCGAGGCGGGCCGGGAGGAGGGGGACGAGGAGGGGTCTCGGCGGTTTACCTTGTCGCCGCTGGCCTCGCTGCTGCGCGTGCCGCGCGTCGCCGCCACACCGTCGCCGCCGCGCGCGCGCGTCCATCGGCCGCCGTCCTCGCCCCTCACTCCCGACGCGACGACGCGCTGTCCGCTCGCTGCACTGCACAACGCCACCTACGGCGCCGCCCTCGCACCGCCCGCTCCCGCGCTGCACCGCCCGGTGCCCCTCCCGGCTCGCCGCTGTCTCTGCCGGCCGCCGCTCGATGCCCCCTCCCGACCAGCGCGCCCGACTCCCTCCCTCTCCTCTCGGATCTCGGCGCGCCGCCTACTAGGCTCGCCCTCCTCCGGACGTTGCCACGCCTCCGCCCCGCCGGCCTCGGCCAGCGCCCCTCCCGGCTGCACCGCCCCCTCCCGTAGGCATTTTCAATGGTAATGCATCTAACACACTCTCAAAATTTTCATAATTTAAGCTTTTTACAAAGATATATTGGATATCACCGTAATCCGATTGTGATAATCGGATGATTGAGCACTGTGATCCGGACACCTTGTTGTCAAAATTTACGAGGTGATTAGAACGATTGTATGTACATGTTGTGTTGTTTGTTCATAGGATTCTTCTAATGAGCTCAACTCTTAATGCAAGTCTATCTTGTGACAAAGATATTTCACTATGGAAGCAAGATAGGGAAAAACTTGAAAACCAGTTGCAATGTTGCATGATATGGCTTTGATGGTTGAGAGGCTAGAGGGCAGCCGCCAAAAGCTATTAATGGAGGTGTTTGATGTTACCTTCCTTTTCTTTGAAACGAAATAAGCTTCCTAAGTCAAGTGTAGATTGACCAAAGAATACAACGAGCATCAGCTATCCCAAAAAAACACCAATGCACCGTTCTGACTTCCGGGGATACAGAACATTTGTATCATATGGCCATAGCAATGGTCAATTATAATCTTATAAACAGAGATGCCCGTGGCAATTTATAAGCACGAGTAGGAGATCTGCAATGACGATGGTTTCGTCTATAAGCACCCCCATGGCCTCTACCCGGCCGACTGCGATGGTGCCGATGCGGTGGCGCCTAACTTGCATCAAATGTAAATGATAGCTTGATGCAGGAAGATTTAAACCATACCACCACACCCAACGTTTGGTGAGGGACTGAGAGCAAAAACAAGAACCTATAATTTTTTTGTTGATACAATTTAGTCTCAGTTTCATTTAAGTTATGATAATGTAAAAAAAGTACTATCTATTTTTTTTATGTTGATGTGACTCTCAAATCATCGTTCTTTTTTTAGATGACAGAAGCCTCCCTAGATCAAGCACTATGCCAGGAGTGATTAAGAATGCTGAAATAACTAATGAAGCTACAGCCCATCAAATTTGGAAAGGTTAAGAAGCGAGCGACGCGACAAAATAATCCAGCTTGATGATCCTGCTAAACGCTTATTGGACGATAAGATTTCCTTAAGAAAGAAGGTGCATATAACTTAGTCTTTATGTATCTCTTGCTTCTATGGTGAAATGTAGTTTTTTCTTCATGGGGTACATCCGCTTCATCTACTTATGTACAAACTATGAACTAATAATTGTTAATTGTGTTAACTTGTATGAAGGTGATCATTAATTTGTTTGATATTTTTCTTTGTATTAACATCTATTTGGAAGTTGGGAACCGATGAATTGCAAGTGGTTTAGCAAGTTAGAACAAGACAGATTATATTTAAATTTTGTATGTTTCAACAGATTGTGATGCATTGCATGGTAGCTTGAGAACTTGAAGTATCGGATGCGATTTGTGTTGGGTTGCTGGATGTTGTTCTTAATTTTTGGCTGCCTTACATACCTGTTTCCTGCAGCTCAAAATGCTAAATTGGATAGCTACTGTGAAAGATGATGGAACTGTGGTTGTTGATGTACCAAGTACTCTGGAAACACCTCCGGATGATGTTGGAGCCGAGGGTGGTTATGGCGATGTTGCTATTGAAGAATCATTGGATGGAGCAGATATACCGTACATGCCTCCTATGCAAATTGTTATACTTATTGTGGGTACAAGGGGTGATGTTCAGCCATTTGTTGCTATAGGAAATCGCTTACGAGTTAGGCTCAATCGACATTGTTGTTAATCCAATATTCTTTGTTTGGTTAACTCGTGTTAGCTCTCAGTGCTTCGCTCCACTTAATGTCGTTACATTTATATTTCCAGTATGACTATTGACTAGAGTTAGTTGCGATCTTTATCGTAGGATTATGGACACCGTGTGAGGTTAGCAACTCATGCCAACTTTAAGGAGTTCGTATTAACTATGGTGGAGTTTTACCCGCTTGGTGGAGACCCAAAGTACTTCTTAATGTGCGAAAATCCTTTTTATATATAATTGTTTTACAAGTTTTGTATCATATGAAGAATAATGTCTTTGGTATATTCCGAGCGGACATGGTGAAGAATAAAGGGTTCTACCTTCAGTCCATCGAAATTCCTATTCAAAGAAAACAGATTAAAGAAATTATATTTTCTTTATCGCACGCTTGCAAGGATCCCGACCTCGACACCGGCATTCCTTTCAAAGTGGATGCAATTATTGCTAACCCACCACTTATGGTCGTGATATCTTGTTTACTTTGGATTAATTTCTTATGTTGTCCTTCACTTTCCCTCCTATAGCTTATGAGTGAAAGATTATAAGGCCTGGAACACTATTCTACATGGTTGATGGTTCCTCATAATTAAGATACTATGTAGGATCGGGTTTAAATACTCCACGGATCGTAGGCTCGTAAGATGCTACGATATGGATAAAAATCCCGACAACCTTGCTCATGCATAATCCATTCTTGCAACATTCAATTTGGTTTACTTTTTCGATTTGAGACTCAATTCATCGCAGATTAATTTCTTGTCTCATGCTTTATCGTGGTGAACTGTTTGCTTTCTTGCATGCGATTAATAGCGATTGACTTAGTAATATAATTGGCATATATAAAGATCTCTTTTCTATTTCACCTTTTTCTAGAGGTATATCTTTTTTTGTATTATGGCTTGGTTTAGGTTAATTGTCACCATAGAATTATGAAAATTTGGATATGGTGTGTTGTCTATCATTTATGGAATTCAAGAATTTACAATAAAGAAGAAAAAGGCACAATCTGAAAGAACTACAATTCATGTATATAACTTCATCTATCTTTTCTGTCTAATGCAGCTCAATACACTGCTGCCACATGCTCATACATTGTTTTTTACAATGAACCCTGTAGCATTGATAAAATTGCCTCTTTGCCTTTCTTATATGTGTGCAATTTTGGTGCCGACAAACTTTGCTTTTTCCTATATATGAAAAGTCAACTGTTTCACATTTTATATATTAATGAAACCAGGAATCTTGTGATATTTTGCTTGTATCTGCATACACTTGTTAAGACTGCGTATTTTACTCATCTAAGACATGATTGAGTTCAAAATTGAATAACATTGCGAACTTATGCGGTTTAATTCAATGATGAAGCTATAGCTGCATTAAGTCAATGTTTTCATTGTATATATTCATTAATCCTTTTGATAAAAGGGGTATATCTTGTGGAAACTACCACCTAGCTGCTTTGTGCTAACCCCTTAGGGCATCAAGTCAAGAAAAAGCTGAAAATGTAAAACAAGGGTTGTTTCGTGGTTATCGTAGATTTACAACGTCCATGTGTTGCAACGGAATATAATTAAGATGGTATACAATATCCAGTTAATTGTCTGGGTATATAAATTTGAAACACATGAGTATAGCTCTTTTACATAATATTGAGGAACTGTAGGATATCTGATAAGCTTGCAACAATATATTTTTTTTCTAAGTTTGCAGGATTAATCTTACCGCAAGTGTTCCATTATGTGGAACCTATGTTTGAGTAAGGAATTCAGTATCATAACTTAATTGAAGGATTTTATACACTGTCATTGTCAAGAGCTGATTATCTCAGTATAACATGTCAAAATCTACTACTGTAGATTGCTAGGTATTAACCGATCGATCGCTTACAATGTATTTTTAGAAGGAACAAGCTAAATTTTCTTTGGTATAAACATCTCACATTTCCTATGAAGTTCGCCATTTTGTTGCCCATCCGCTTGCAATGTTGTAAATCAAAGCTTATTCTCTCCTTCCATTTCACATCCACGGATACGAAATTGGAGATGGATACCAAGCTACTGTTATTTAAGACAATCCCGTGCTCCCAAGATGAATCACAAAACTGAAGATTGCTTGCAATGTACAACCAAATTAGAAGTTCCAGTGTCATATTATGTTGCTTGAACCGTCGGATATACCAATCATGAGACTAGCAGTGAGCATAATAATTTTGTTGCTATTCTTCCGTGGGACTCGTAATAATGATTTGTCTCATGTTTTGGTTGGTTATTCTCCTTGAAAGAAAAATTGGGTTGTTTGCAAATTTGTATGCTTGAATATGATGGCCTGCATGGTACACTTGTGATCTATAGAAAAGGCTTGAGTATTTTTTTGAGATTAGGTGGTAATTTTACCTAGAAGACCTGTATCAAGTAAGCTTTCAACATGAGTGGGCCTGTTTCTTGTGCCCTAGCGGGCCCCTATTGCCCTGCCCTAGGGACGGCTGATTTACATCGAGTTCTAATTCAAGAATTAGAGAGGAGATTATAGAATGAATCTGGCATTGCTTAACTAGATGGATATAATGGATTGCAAACCTATATTCGAACATTTATATCTTCAAGAAGAATTGAATATTTGGATATTCGCGCCACTACAAATATATATCTGTTTGTTGTAAACTTGTAATGTTACTCTTAACTTTTTTTTTTTGGAGAAATGAACTTTTATCCTCTTTTTTCTTTTGCAAAAATGCTATCTATATTGTAAATAAGTGTTGCTTATGCTACCATTGCGACTGTAGGAATATTCACGCCATATTTTGTTTTTCTAGAATTTAGAGTTTATGATATTTTTTATGAGATCTGTTGCAACGCACAGGCCCTTGACTAGTAGTAAAAAAAAAGCATATGTTAACCAGAGCTCGGCAACGGTGGAAGGCCTGCCTCCCTCTTTAAAAAGTAGTGACATAAAAACGTGTGTTTAAGCGGTCCAACTTGGTGATTGACAATTATGGGCTAATGAAAGGGTTACGTTTGAGTTAAATCGAGTTTAACGTGGACGTAGCTTTCTCTAGCGCACCGGCTTTCGGATGGCATGGTAGGTACCGAAGAAGTAAAAGTATATAAAGAGACCAATTTATCGTTCACTTTTGATACTTGAGAAATGAATAATTTGTATTTTTTTATACAACTGTAAAATGTTGCGTACCTACAGACTTACCGAGCAAGAATCAGAGGGGCAGGGATAGCAAACGGGAAAGGATTGGAAGCAAGCGACTGGGAAAATAGAGAATGAGACTTGAGGAAGAAGATAGATAGGGCATAGACGTATGTTCAGGGCCTCTTTGATTTCGAAAACAAGCATTTGATTTGTACGAACGAAGTAGAGGGAAAAAATGCAGGAGAATTCCCTTTGCATACGGTTTCGTAGAAAATACGTATAAAAATTAACACCCACCAAGAGCTCTTTTTGTTTTCGGTTCCTACGCGTAGGATCGAGGCAAAACATGCTAAGCATATGAGATTACTATTTACCTTAAAATTCCAATGTTCTTCCTCTTCCTGCGTTGTAAACATCTAATCCTATAAAAATCCTATTAGTGTGTTTTTGGAATCCTACGAATCAAAATGCCCTGAAATGTTTTACAAGCTGGATGCCTTCTTCTCCTTCGTACCACCCATCTATGTACCCTCAACACTACTGTAGACAGCCTAGACCCAACTAAACGCACACGCATGCCACACCCCACACATTACAGCTCCTACTGGGCCGACGGGTACAAAGTATTGGGCCGTCGTGTCCTTTTACTCGCCTCCTTGTTCGATCCCTCAATCCAGCGCTTACTCTGTTGCTCTGGCTGCCGGCTGTAGACACCACCGCCGTGACATAGATGTATATGTTCCCATTAAGGAACCTGGAGAGCCATGTGAGATCACGGATAATCTCTAATGCTCCACGGAGGATTCATCGTGCACTCGTAGAACATCGACGGCACAAAGAAATCTGCAATCAAGCAAACCATCTTCTGGTAGGGATTCAGCCCCTTCAACATGATGATCCAAACCGCCACTGCGATGCCCATAACGATCGCAAAACCCTGTAGAGAGCAAAACAGGAAATCACAATTTTGCCAGCTCTGCACAAATGTAAACTTCATATGTAGGCGTGGAACATATATCGTGGTTGAGTTAAAGTGAAAGCATGTATGTACAAGATATACGTTGAACTTTGGTCACCTTGATTGCCTTGTCATTTGTCATGTAATGACAAGCATGGTTATTGTTTAGACGTTCATTATTAGCTTAGTGGAGCATATTAGAAATGATTAGTGCACAGCTATAAGGAATGCGGACTGATGCTAACATCTAGACAGAAAAAACACCACGGCAATTTTAATACATCTGTAAAGATCTAAATGCATGCGCACAAGATGATACTAACAGGCAGCCTGAAAACCTGATAGAATTAGTACTGTCAGGTCCTTGCAGCTTCATTACGTCCACAGCAAAAACGGCGCAAATGCCACTTACTAAAATCACAGTAAACTATTAAAACAACTTTTTTAAAAAATTTACAGTAGAGAATTCGAGATTTGATACTTTGATACCATCGAGCCCATCACGAATGGCAAAAAGGGTATGGAGAATATGATTGCCATTTACTGCAAACAGAGAATAGTTTCACAAAGATTGACCAGACCACACAAAATCAGATGCCACCAAGATATAAATTATGCTTGGTGCAACATGAAGAGTACTAAGGCCTTTGCATTAGAAAAACCAGCATGAAATGATCAAAACGGGTATAAATATGTATTATTGGGTTCTATGAACAGTAACGGGTTAGATTACTGTTCATCGCAGGTCGGCACTGTTCGTCGTAGGTTTACTCGGTCGGACCCGTTACTGTGCATTGCGGGTGCGGGCTCGGCTTAGCGGGTCGAGGTAACAGTAACCGCGGGGTGACTGTTCATCTTCTTCCTCGTGTTCCCGCGCGCGCACAGAAAAAGGGGAGGGAGGCGGTGATTGCTGGTGGAGCTAAAGCATTTTGCAACGGTTTTCACGGCCATGGGTGGGTTCGTGGTGTCGCCAGGGTCCTATTTTGGGGTTAGGTCGGGGCGGAAAGGCCGGCGATCACCGGCGGCGAGCCGTTTTCTCCCGCGGGAATTTGGGCGATGTAGGGCGAATGGGGGCTCAATCGGGCTGTCGGGCGAGCGTTTAAGCATAAGTGGGAATAGGGTGAGCTAGCGGAAGTGGTGGTTTAGGCCGAGAAAGTCGGAGTCGAGCTAGCCACGGCGAGGTGGGTCGGCGGTTTGGGGTCTCTCGGCGCCGGGGAAGAGGGGTGGTCGGGAGGCTAGGGCGATGGTTCAGTTGTATTTCTGGGAGCTTGGGGGAGCTATTGGCGAGAGCAATTGGGAAACAATGGGCTGGAGATAGGACATTGAATTAGGGCTTACCATTTGGGGTTTTGGCAATTGCCGGCGACGGGAACGATGAGGGCTCAATTGGGCTGCTGGGGAGCTTTACCGGTGTGTGAAGGGGAGGTCAGAGGGGTCTTCCAGCTTTATAGAGGCCCGAAGGCGGTTCGGCGCTGGGAGTTGGCCAAAGCGGAAAAAAGGAAACCTTCCTCCAGCGCGTGCCTCCCCATTCTCCCCCGGCCTGCCATCCCAAACCCATTATAAAGGCCTTCTCCCCTTCTCCTCAAATCCTCTCTCCGTCCTCCTTCCAATACGTCCCCATCCTCCCATCACCTGCGATCTTCCAAGAATCACCGGAAATCCAAGAACAGAGATGGCCGAGGGTCCGAGAGCTCTCGGGCGGCGGAGTTGACGACACATTTGCTCGATGACTCCTCGGGCAGCGCGAGGACTCGGGCTGCTGTCCGCTTCTTCTGCTCTTCCGCCGCCTCGGCAGGAAGACGGCACTAGCGGGGAGGAGAGGCGCGACCCAGACCGCCGCGCCGACGGCGGGCCAGACCGCGGCGTCCACGCCTACGGCGAGACAGAGGGAGGCGCTCCAAGTCCACAACGAGCCAAATCGCCGCGCTTGGCTCGGCTGCCTCATGTCCCGTTGGTGCTCATCGTGGTGCCGGGAGCATCGCCTCCCTCTCCATCAGCGCGACATCGTCCGCCAGGTTAGTTTACGGTTTCTTGTTCTTTCTTGCGAGCTTTCTTGCTGTTCTTGCGAGCTTTCTTGTTATTCTTGCGGGGTTTGCGGCTCCATTTCTCTACTCTTTGCGCGCAGGAAGAGCATAGGGTAAAGCGGAACCTACTCTACGGCTTGTCCATGCCGGCGTCGCTCAGCCTGCTCCCGACGCTGCCCAACCGCGTCCCCGAGGGGTGGTGCAAGACGGTCGTCCCCTACCTGTACGGTTTGATCTTCACTTCGGGCTCTGTTGGTCTGGTGCTGAGCTTGCATGCGCAGGACCCTTTCGGTTTGAATCTGGCCTGCCAACTGAGCCGCCTGAGCGTGGTGGCACTGGCCCTCCTGGTCAACCTCTACGTGTTCTGGGCATTTGCGCCGGGGGACGCTGTTCTGATGTGGACGCTTATGGTCGTGCTTGTCCTCGGCCATGCATACGCGTGGATCCGGGTGCGGTTTAGTAGCAACTACCTCTGTCTATTGCTTCGATTCCTCCTAGTTGCATGCAAATTTGAGATGCAAGTCCTTTCCTTTTGATGCAGAGCTGCTGGTATAGTCACGACAACCCAGCCATCCCGCCGGCGGAGGAGTAGGCGCTTCGCCTGCAGGAGGCGGCGACAACTTAGGCGCCTTGATGCAAACAGAGGCCAGTAGAACACCTGGACCGGGATACTGGGATGTGTGCTCGCCCAACTAGTGTTTCTTTAGTCAGTCCTCTAGTTCTTCAGAATACTTCTTCTTTTCTAGTTTTTTAGTCCTTTCAAATTGATACGACCTTTCAGTCCTTGCATACGTATCAATGCAGAGATACATGTAAACGTGAATGAATTGCAAAGAGAGAAAAAAAACAGTAGTGCAAGTCTTTTTGGTACTAGGATTTGCATTTTGTACTTTCCTTTCTTGTTCTGGCCATCTCTCTCTTGTTTCCTTGTCTTTTTTCACACATGCAGCGGGCTAAAGTACTGGCTTTTGTTTTTTTTTGTGTGTAAATTTTCTTACTTTAGAATTTGTTAGCTTTTTTAGTAAAAAAAATAGAAAAAAATAAGAAAAGTTAACAAACATTGTTATATCTTCTAGGGACAACGCAAATGGATGAGGAAGAAAAAACTAAAAACAGATAAAAAAAATTAAAAAAGCTGAAATTAAGAAGCCAAAAAAACTGAAAACGTTTAGAGCATGCGCTTAGCCATACACATCATCACTCCTATGGCTGAAACACGTGACAAGCACAAGCCATCACCATGAGCAATTAAGCAGTAGCAGCAAAGGGTGGAGAAGGGGGCGGGGACACCCTACTTGTCACCGGCGAGGCATCGGGAGGGTTTTTTTTGGGTGGTTGATAGCTTTAGTGCGAGCGCATGTAAATGGATTAAATACCGATAAATTATTTTATAAAATCTATTCTGATAAACTGATAAAAATAAAGAAAAACAGTTTCGTTTCATTTGTTTGAAAACCATCATAAGGCGTAAGTTAAAAGGAACTGAGCCATCTTCTGCAGAGGCAGACGCGCGATGTGGCACGGAGACGCCAGCTCGATGGCGCACTCACACATGGAGAGAATTGGTTGGGGGGCAGGCTAATAGGGACAAGGAAAGTGAAGGGTGGTGGCGATTGCAGGATGAGCAGCTCGTTCGCTCGGGTGGAGGAAGCAAGCGGCGAGACAGGACTGGTATCGGAGTAGGGTAAGCGGCCTCGACTTGTAAGGAGTGGTCGGTGAGACCAGCAAAATGAGAAGAATAACAAGTGATGGGCTCGGTTCAGTGAGTTATGCGACGGCCCAATACGGGCAAAGAAATGTTAATTTAGGATCATGGATGATTAGATGCTAAGAAATTTGGCCAATTTTATTGGGAAAGGTCAGCACTGATTGATAGAGTTATTGATATGTAGAGTTTCCACGCATGACTATTCATTGCACCCAAGAGAGTTCTCATATGTATGTCCATTAAAGGGAGCAAGAGACATTCGTGCGGGTGCGACACCTAGAAGCTTGCTATAGATATGAACCCAGAAAAGCCTACTGTTTTTGCACAGATTGACCACCAAACTTGCTATAAATTTTTGCTAAAGCGTCGTTGATCGGGACCGGGTCTTCCACTCCAGATAAGGTGTAGCAGTGGGACTGGACTTTGGCTAGGACTGACAAAAAAAGCTTGAGATTCGCAAGCTATTTGGGCTTGTAGCAGGCTTGGCTTGGCTTTGCGGTGAGTTGAGCTTGTGTGGTATGTTTTACTGTTTGTACATGGTATGTCACACTCGTTAAACTTGCTGTGTTTAGCTTAGTACATGGTATGCCAAGATTGTAGTGAGCATCTTGTTCCAGAGTAATTTATCTGAAGCCATCAAATCATTAAACCTATGAATTGGTGATATGTGAAAGCAGCTTGTTATTAACTACACATTCTTGAAATTATCTTCTCACCATGGAAACTGAATTTGTAACCAGGGCATCTTTCATCTTCACTTTGTTATTCTCTAATCTAACTTCACATAGATCTTAAGAAACATTCACTTTCTTTTGCACAGGCTCTGCGGACACCATTCAAAGGCTATTTGAGTGACATGTTGGCTCTGGTAAGTGTATTTTCTGATGTTTGTGTTTTTGTCATTTCACTTGTTCATGGCATATACAGCCACTTTATATTTCCATGTGTAAGCAAGCTATAGTCTTATGCTGTTTCTTTACCCTTAACCACTTCTAAGTATTAGGCCACTCTACTTTTGATTATCCATTAGCATGTCATAATGCACACTGCGGCCCTTGTAATTTTCTGGATCACTGGTGTTGGGTGAAATGTACATTTTAGCTTCAATTTCAAGTGGTAATCAATTAAGTTCATGTAAAACAGCTCCATTGATTAAGTTCCTCTTGAAGCCATGCTATCTTGATGTTTTCTTGTGTGGATTGTTAGAAATCTGAGTCTGAAGACAGATCGGTTATTGAGGTTGCCCTGGACTCTGAAGATTGGATAGGAATAGTTTTCCTCCTCTCTCTCGGTATTGTGTTTCCCTGCGGAATACTGTACACCTTCCGAAAAACAGGCTTCGTATCCATCTAGGTTTGCTGAGATATCTTTCCGACTCTTAAGCAATGTAATCTCCTCTTGTAATCTCAATCCATGTACTCTGTGGTATATAAATTAACATGAAGGGATCGGAGGAGATCCTTGCGGCAAATATTTGTTTTTCTGACTTGGATGTATAGCCTTGACTTATTTGATCGTGACCTGCAAAGGGTGCATGGCAGCATGAATATCAATCTCACTCCTTGCTTTTCTTGGTCATTCTGGTCTTCAAGCTGATGATTTGGTTTCATGCTGTGAAACTATTTTCCTTTTGGATCTTGCTCAAATCTATGCCGAGTTGTTTGATATCACCTTTGCTGCAGGTGAAAAAGGAGAGAGCAGAGCGTGAGGCACTGGGAGCCCTTCCCCTTTACCAGAGGTCTGTTGCCATGTGGTTTGGGTGTGAAAAGAAATATGCAAGGAATACTGTTTTCTTAGAAAAACCTGTGTGGTTTGTGATCATCATAACGTATCGTGATAGTATGATACGTTGTGTCAGTATTTCAGTCAGTGAGTCTTTCATGCATAGATTAGCAGTTAACCATTTATGATCCAAGTCCAATACATAGTATGATACTGATATGGAGTGTCAGTATTTTAGTCTGTTGTGAGAAAACCTGGAAGCTGATAAGCTCAGTCTGCTTGTGGAGTAATTTGGGCAGCTCTGCTCGTGAGCCGGCTCGAGCCGTGCATCAAGCCAAGCCTCCTTTCTGGCTCAATATCTTAAGGAGCCAAGCCACAGCTCCGTGCGAGCTCGGCCGAGCCAGGCTCGGCTCAGCTTATTTTCACCCCTAGCTATGACCTCTTCTTTTCAGCTTTTCTGTAGTAACTACCTTTGAAAGAGAGTATCTTTTCAAGAAGGGGGCTACAAGTTGATTGTAGTACACAAGGCAAAAACCACACGTGAGTTTCTGTTACTCCATACTCTCTCACACAAATAGCCCAAAAGCTATAAACTGCAGCCATAAGTCAAAGCCAAAAAGAATAGACCCATGGTCCCGCTCCAAACGGCTTGAGCTTCTGTTTTTTTTTTTTGCTTTCTGCTTATTTAAGTTAGAAGCCACTTGAAACATATCGGCTTCTAATTTCGGCTTATTTTAGTTTTTTACTTTTGCCTTCCTTTTTCTCAATTTTCTCTTAGAAAAAGCTAACAATGAATAAAGACAATTTCAGCAAAAGCCATAGCCATAAGCTTAAGTCATAAGCTACTTAGAGCACCACAGTAGTGTAGGCCGAGCACAACAAAGAAAGACACTAACATAGGTGTGGCAAAGCTTGGCTAGGCGGGCATGAGGTGGAGCCCGGTGCAACACATGCCGAACATAGCTGGAGTAACTAGGGCTGGACGAAAACTCGAAGCTCGTTAGCTCGCTCGGCTCGTGGCTCAAGCCGGCTCGGCTCGGCTCGTTAGGATAACGAGCCGAGCCGAGCGAAGATTTTAGCTCGTTAGCTATAACGAGCCAACTCGAGCTACTCGCGAGCCGCCACGAGCCAAACGAGCCATGCTTCCAGAATTTAGATATGCATATGCTGCTTCCATGGACCTAATTTGTACTCTATTGCATGTGTTAATGTGTAAATTTGTACTCTATTGTACCCAAACGAGCCATGCATGTGTTAATTTGTACTCTATTGTACCCAAACGAGCCAAACGAGCCTAACGAGCCAAACGAGCCAAACTTCCATGGATGAATATATGATGGAGATATTTTTTGGCCCTGGCTCACGAGCCAAACGAGCTAACTCGAGCTTTTGTCGAGCCGAGCCGAGTGGCTTTTTAGCTCGTTAGTTATAACGAGCCGGCCGAGCCACTCGTTATGCTACGAGCGAGATCGAGCCGAGCCGAGCCGAGCCGAGCCAAAACTCGATATCCAGCCCTAGGAGTAACAAAGAGGGCTAGGGTGGAGCTAGAGGCATGACTTAGACCAATCACAAGCACAACTCCATGTGTTAGGGTAACATGTTTTCTTTTAATAGTAGCGTAGGTTTTGCTCTAATTGACTTGGTTTTCGTCACTGAAGCCACTTGAAACACATCAATTTCTTAATTTTAGCTTTTTCGGTCTTTTTTTTCTTCTCTTTTTTCCTTATTCTTTTGCATTATTCGTGAAGATACAATGATATTTTTAATTTCCTTTTTAATTGAATAATTCAGAAAAGCTAATAGTCACTACAATACAATGTCAACCAAAATCCAACATATTCAATTTCAAACAAAGGCCCACAGACACATCATAAGCCGCATTTTAAAGCCGCTTTACATCAACCAGATATCGGCGACAATGGATCGCACGCGCCAGCCTCTTTAAAGAGTAGTGTAAACCAAGTTTAACGTGGATGCGGTATGGTAGGTACCGAAGGATTCAGTGTGTAAAAAAAATGAAGAGACGTTTGATACTTGAGAACTATTTATATTTTCTATGCAAATGTAAAATGTATATATTCCCATTAAGGAACATGGAGAGCCATGTGAGATCACGGATGATCTCTCCTAATCCTCCGAGGATACAGCGTGGTCTCGTAGATCATCGACGGCACAACTAAATCTGCAATCAACCAAAGCATCTTCTGGTAGGGATTCAGACACTTCAACATGATGATCCAAATCGCCACAGCGATGAACATAGCGATCGCAAAACCCTGCAGAGAACAAAACAGCAAGTTACAAATTTTGCAGCTCTACACGAATATAAGCTTTACGTGTAAGCGTGGAACATATATCGGAGTTGAGTTGAAGTGAAAATATGTACGAGATAGCTCTCTTTCAACGAAATCAGCAGCTCTTCAGCTATTTTCCGAAAAAAAATGTACAAGATATATGTTAAACTTTGGTCAACTTGATTGCCTAGTCGTATATCATGCAAAAAGCAAACCCATTGTACTGTACAAAAGTACCTACAAATTCCAGAGTGCCTAAAAAAGTATATTGTCGTATTTTCCAAAAAAAAGTGTGTTGTTGTGAAATACAATCTCCTCGCATAATAATCCCGTGTTTTAGAACATAAATTAGCAATAAAAATTCAGCATTTGTACCTTTGAGGCTATCTCAAATAAAGAAGCAGACCTACGATATGACAATCTTTTCGTCGGGTTAGTTCTTCGCAAAAGAAAGTTGAGTTATAGTGTCAGTTATTCAGTTACCCTTACGAAAAACTTGGTGCCCGGGCTACAGTACTCCTCCTGGGGAGCCCGGCGCTGCTGACGAGGTTCGATGAGTGGGTATCCGATCGCCACCTCAGTTTGATCGCCCTCTTCCATCTTGCGGAGTACGGCGTCGTCGCTGTCGTCGCCCGCGGCTGCCTTTGGCCACAAGACGTAATCCATGCGTGCCGGCCGGTGAACGCACAGGCGGATCGATCGATCGATCTCCGCGCGCGAGATACGATCGATCGAAGAGGAAAGGTGCGAGGTTTGAGCCGAGAGAGATGGATGCTTTCTTTTAACGGGAGCGAGAGATGGGATAGGATAGGCTTCTCTCCTCTTGTCGTGTGGAGTCGACGCGGAAGGGAACTCGATCGGCAGTTGGATTTCCTCCTCCGAATCAGCCAAGGAAACAGCCGTTCTGGAGACCTGACGTACCAATCAAGTTCAAAGTATGCTCTGTACTTGTTTATCTCTAATCTTTTAGAGGCCGTATCTTTCAAACGGAGAATCGGATTCGCGATTCATTTGAACTTCTGTGTTTCACGTAACGAACTCAACCAAGGAAGTCTAATATTGAATATATTATGCACGGAAAAAATATTTAACAACGTACGGGCCCGTGCGTCAGTCTTCACAAAATTATACGCGCGGCAGGCTACTCATGTGTTGAAACAAACCAAAATTTCACAAGGAACTTGAATTTCTTTGGATTTCGTTTCTATCCGAAACTTTAGCCAATTCATTACCCATCTCCACCCTTGGCAGGCCCTTCCACTGCTCTTGCCGATTCCTTTTGCCATCTGTTCAAAACCGAGTTGGCCGCCACTGTTCATGGTCCGAAAATATCGCCGTCCACCTGGCCGCAGGGCCGGTCCTGGGATTTTAGGGGCCCGGGACGAAACTAGAAATAGGGGGCCTAGTATAAATATCTAAATATAAATCTACATACACACATATATATATCTAATTTACCAACAAACACTTAAAATGCGTTATGTATTAAAGAACCTCGTATCAAAGAGTTTATAGATATTACCTTAAAAAATTCTTCTAATATTTCTAGATGCGAAGTCATTGATGATGGTATTGATATCAAAAAAATCATTTCTACTTTATGGGAAGATAACAAAGATATGATAATTAATGAATTAAGACCACTAGGTTGCATATCTTATTTGAAACAACTGGATATTTGAACCCACAAATGAAACAAAGAACTAAAGCCAAATGAGTAGTGATATCATATTATGTGTAAACTGAATGCTGAGATGAAGCAAACGTTGCTCAAAGCGCAAGTCGTAGAATGTCACTGAAAGAAAATAATCAATGTAGAAAATCGTGGAAAGGAGAAAAGCGAGAGAGCGAGCGAAGCGAAGCGAGAGAGGGAGCATAATACCTTACAATAGAAGCAATACCCTGCCACATCACCGATTTAGTACACAATGTGAAGTCAGCAGACTTCTCTTCATAGTTTATACAACGTTCCCGTGCTTCAAACACCGGCCTCGCCTGAGCTTGTAGACTGCTCACAACAAACGCAAGTAGAGCGGTAAGTTGTTAATCCTTTCAAGAAATCATTATTAGTATAGTCTTTCCGGACTTTGATGAACTCACTTGATTAAGACAACAAAATCGTATGTTTCTAGGAACTTGTTCGCACAGATTCTACAAAATTATTTTCTTGGTTTGCCATTTTCCAATCATAAGTATAGAGTTGAATCAGAACTGAGTAGTATTTGTAGAGTGGCCCACCTCACAAGATTTTTCACCACAATGTGTAGCTACTTCCAACTTGATTCTAAGCACTAACGTGATTGGTGTCAAATTTGAGAGCCCGTAGCTTTCAAATAGACAAATATTGTGTTATTTAGCCGCAGTTGAATTATCATTTCTAATGATATGCCAAGAAGGGCGCGCTTGCCGTGGAGAGGCAGAGAGCCAAAGGGCAAAGGCCTTACGCGGCGTGAGGAAAGGCCGAATCGCGAAGCATGTACGCCGCTGAATCGCCAATCGCCAAGCTCGCGTAAGGAAAGGCCGAATCGCCAACGCCATTAAGCTCGATTGCTCAAGACCGAGAGAAGCGGAGTCGCGGACGCGGAGAAGTCGGCCGGCGCGCGCGCGCGGGAATTGAAGACCGAATCAAGACGAATAGTTTAGGCCAATTCGGTGTACATACCAGAGGTATATACTATGTATTAATGTATATGGGGATTAGGGCCCCAGAAATTTGGGGCCCGTGCGCCGCCCGCCGCCCCTCGGGCCGGGCTCGCTGGCCGTCGCCCATACACTGCCGCCACGACCTTGCCCACCACTGCCACCCGGCTGCAATCCCATCAACAACCGTACGCCTCGCCTGCAGAGCCCTGATAGCTCCTTAGATGCCCCTAGCCGCATGTCAGACCCGTCGAGACGGAGCCGCCATCGCCTCTGCTCTTTCCGCTCACTCTCACGCCCGACTTGACATACCTTGAGAACTTTTGATTGCCACAACGTTAAGTCCGAGGCAGCCCATGCCTTTACCCCAGCCAACTGCACTGCGCTCTCCCGCGCCTTCCCGACTCCAGCCACACGCCATTGTCGTGCCAGCCCAAGCACTGTACCGAACTGCCTTCCCCACCCTATTTAAGAGCTCAGGCCCTTCCCTTGAGACACACCGGTGCCCAGTAACCCCGCTGCACTTCCAGTTGCCCCAACGACCCCACACCGCCGGCAATCACTGTAAGACCCCGAATTAAGCCAATTTCTAATTCCTATTATTCAGTCGATTACTTTGCAATTGCACTCTCCCGTAGCACCCTTATGCTCCCAGAAACACCACTGAACCATTACCATAGCTTCCTGAGCCCCCTTCTTCCCGGTCACTGAAGTTCACCGCCCCGCCGAAGACCATCACCGTAGGCAGGCCAACTTGGAGATCCCTGACCCGAGCCGTCACTTCCCTAAGCTTCCCCTACTCCCAGTGATTCCCAAACGCTAATGCTATTGTTCTATTAGCTTAGCCATACCCCTTGTGCCATTCAAATGTCCCGAGAGCATCTCACCTCACCGGCGGGATTGACTGCTTTTCAGCAGCCGCCAACCCCAAAAATGAAATCCACATAACCCCGGTAACCTGTCCATGCTCTTGGATTGCGTCGCAAACCCCTGTAGCATCACCAATTGTCTGCCCTATTTTTGGTCGCGTGAAACACTGTAGCACGCGATTGAAGAAGACGATGAACTATGCTTTTGGGCGGCACAGTAACAGACCGATTTCATTAGCATTTTGGGCCGACTGATCTCACTATTTTTCACTATGCGTTACTGTAGTGGACCGGACCTAGTAACAACAGTACCCTACCCGGCGTGAATAGTGAAAACCCACGATGAACAGCAGAACACCCGTTATTGTTCATAAAACCCTAAAAATACACATATATGTCTATTTTATCCGTTTTGAGCCCGTCTATCCAAATTTCAACTCCATTCTTCCATATCAAACCCTGATAAAAACCTACAAGCCTAATGTTGTTCCAAACTCACATCTAGCACTATTCCAACCGGTACTATTCACTGAAAATCTATCTATATATATATATACAACCGTTTCAACCGTCTTGGACCCATCTAACCCAATTCCAACTCCGAATGACCAAACCATACACCACCTAAATCCTGATCACTCAAATCTATTTTATTTCTGTCTTTTTGGTTATTTATTTGTCTTTTGTTTCCAGCTTGCATTCTACAAAGTTGGAACTTATTTGCATTCGTCTTTCGCACTACGTATTTAGACCCAACGAGTTGGTCAACAGAAGAAATACAAGGGCAATTAAAGAAGTATCAATTAAAGACTACAGTAAAGTAATCAGGGATGGATATGAGGCAAGTCATATATTTTTGATCATATTTAATCTACATTCTTTTAATTATTTAATTACTAGTATTTTCATTATATTTTTTATGCACTGTTATTTTATGTACAATAAATATTTAGAATGACACGATATTTAGTCATATCCTACCACCTGAAAAGCCCTGTTTAACTTGATGGCCATATTCATCTTGACAAGACTTAGCATTATTATAAATACTACCTAAATGATCATCGTAGATCAGGAACTGAACTGTTTTATACTACTAAATAATAGAGCATTTCGCCGATAATCCTGCAAAAGTGATTCTAGGAAAAAGATTATCACGGGAAACCACGATATGGTTGGGTAGTATTGCCGCTGAGCATCGGGTTATGGTTTTGGAGATGAAAAATATTTCAGAGTAGAGTAAAGACAAAGCTCGATGAATGTAAGCACAACCTTATGCTGTGCAAAGAATATAGTGATCGCTCAACCACAAGTTTGGACTCATCAAACCTAGTCTAATAGCTGCTCAAATCGATTGAATCTCTACAGGAGTAAAGGGAGAGTTAGTATGGGAGAGGGTATAACCATACCTAACAACGATAGGTTCCTCTCAGGATGGGCAGAAGTGTTCCGACTTGGCCAGTGGATACGCAGGTTTGAGTTGGTAATCTACCGGGTAGAGCTTGTATAAAGAGATGAGCAGTAAAACAGCCTTATTTATTTAACTTAGTCATGAGGGTTAGGGAATCTTATGGGTAAAGCTAGGCAACTCTACGGAGTAATCACAATGGTATTTCGAATACGCCATGCTTCCAGTAAATGAAGCTATGTTTAATGGATGATTCCAAAAGCAAGGCATAAGTAGATTTGAACATGATTTAGAAGTGTTAAAGTGTAGTAATCAAGATGTTGAAATTCAAAATACCTTAAGAAGTTATGGTTCTTTTATGTTTACAAATGTTTACAAATAAAATTGTATCCATAAATACTTTAATAAAAGCAATATATTTCCATCCTTTGAAAATCCTGGCTTGTAATTAAATAGAGTTTCCCCATATGACTTGTTGAGTACGATTGGTTGTACTCAGTTCTACTTTATTTTCTACCAACACAGAGATCAGAAGAAGAAATGATGTTACAAGTTTTCGTGTTAGGGTTACGACCACACTTAAGCGTTCCCGTGGGAGTTTTCTTCAGATCTTATGATTGTAAGTTAAATTTTGGGCTCAGACGCCCTTAAACTGTTAAAATTGACTGTTATGTCTTATTTTAATCAAATTAACCCTTTTGAAATGTTTATGAGTAGGCATGATACTTTTTCTGTCCTCAACTGAACTACTGAGTTATCACGGGACGTACGATGGCCCTGTTCCCAAAAACAGGAGTGTTACATGTGTCACGTGTCAACATATAAGCCACTGCCTCTTTATTTTATTTATTTAATCATTTTTAATTTAATGAATTTTTCGTGCAAAGATTCGTCAAACAACCCTCGGTAAAAAAAGTCAAGGAATGTCATTATTTTTCAAGGCGTTTCAGATAAAACTGACAATGTACTGGTTCAGCTTTATTGTTAAGAAAGAATCCACACGGGAACCAGCGGACGAAAGCCGAACAGTCTCGAATAAGCTTTGATTCCCCTGGTCCTGAAAATATATAGACAGATATAGTGAAATAACATGGCCATGTGAATATTAGTGGTGCATTATCTTTCAGAGATGAAATGGCTAAAGTCACGCACTAGCTATATCAAGAAATCACCAATCACATTACCCAAACGTGCAGCTAAAAACATGGCATATGACTCTTCACACGAAAATCGCAGTCTCTCTAGCTTCCAGCTACTATATTAGTCGTTCCAGTTGGAGCGGTGACCCAAATGCATTGACCCTTGCAAGATGTACATCCCATCACATCACTAAACAGCAGCTACGGCATCCAATTTGGCGTTTCTACATTGCAAAAACAAAGACAACGTCACCTGGCTGGTCGACAGTGGTGGACAGGCGCACAGAGGGAGTAGAGCTCGCTGCGACGATGCAAGTCGTGAGTGGTTTGCCGAGAAGGGTTTTTTTTTAAAAAAAAAATAATCTAGTTTTTATTCCGAATTACACTAATATATCAATATTTTTTTATTTTATAAAAATGACCATCTGTCGCCGTAAGGTTGGGCAACATAGGCAAGTCGCCCAGCCGTTAGGTGACACGTGGCCAATTCGCCAAACGGTTGGGCGACTTGCTCATGATACCCAACCGTGCGGCGACTAGCTAGTGTCTTATCGCTCAATTTGGTTGAGCAACTTAGCCTTAGTCAGTCGGCCGTTGGGCGATTTAAAATAATATTTTTTTTATTTTATTAAGTCGATAGAAATAATTGTGAGAGAGCAAATAGCAATTTTATAGGTAATACATTTAACAAATCTTGTTTGTAGGTTGCTATTTTTTTTTGAAATAAAAGGGCAGATAATGTCGGTTGGTCTATTTGTGATTTTCGTAGATTCCGATTGGTATGAAATCTATTAGACTCACAATAACATTTTGTGACCATCGTATATTGCTGTAGTGCGATAAATTTCTGAAGAATTTTATGAGGACAATTGAGGTAGCAATAATTCGTAAGTAGAAAGATAAGTGGTATTGCAATATAACAGGGAATTCATACACGGAGAAGAACTTCGAATAAATGACCTAAGGAAAACAACACGACTGTTGATCTGACAAGGGGGTTACATAGCACACAGGCTAACGAACCAAGGATGTTACATGTATGCCTTTAGGGGCTGTTTGGTTGGCGGATGAGCTGATGCAGGCTGCATGAGCGTGGCCAGGCTGAGGAGGGAAGCTCCTCATCCACGTTCCTCCTCAGCCTGGCTCCAGTTGTTTTTTTTTGCATCCGCTCGTGCAGGCTCTCTCCTCTCTGCAGCCAACCAAACACCATCTCCCTGCATGTGCGGGTGCGAGCCACCCCGCATGCAGGCAACCAAACAGCCCTTAGTGAATTAGAATTACATGGGACATATGAACGAGTGGGTCAAACTACTATGTGGAATGTGGCCATTTACCCTTGCGGCCTAGCTCACTGTTGTAGTTCTCACCGTCGACCTTGGCCTTGGCTGCCAGAGCGCGCTTTCTCTCGCGCTCCTCATGAGCCTCCCGCTCCCTACGCCTGCACTTCTCCATTGAGCTTGCGTCTCTTGCTGAATACGCTTGCTTTGATCTTCGCTATGGCATTACTCCTCCATCCTCTCGCGTGCCGTCTGGGCGTCCCACTCCTCGCAGAATATGATTGTTGCCATCAACGCCAATTGCTGTCAGGATCTACCCCTTACATTTCCCTATTAGAAACACCCTGTTGATTGAGATCACTGGTAGCATGTGCCTGAAAGCATCGATGCAGGCACCAAAGGCTAAGTCCCTCTACAATACTAGGTAACCGGGCGGTCTTCTAGATAATTCGTGGACCAGCGTAGCATCACGTCGCTGCTTAAAGCTGTCTTGTTTAGTCTTATTATTGCATAAGGCTATTTCGTTTAGTCTTATCACTGTGCAAGGCTATCTCATTCGGTCTTGTCACTGCGCAAGGCTGTCTCGTCTGGTCTTGTTGCTGTGCAAGGCTGCACTTCACGGATTGACACTACAAATGAAGTTAAAGTTTGTAAATAAAGTTACAACATGATATCATTTATAATCTTAATACCAGTACATACACAACAACAAGGTGCGCGGCACTTCACGCTGATGATTCTTCTAGCCGGCAGGCGCCTTGCAACATCTCGTAGTGTAGCATTCCTGGAACGTCTACTCGCCAACCCAGCTTTCCCTTCGTCCATATCGTTCCTAATGTGACGACTTTGCCGACGACTCTTCCTACCCTTCAATAGCTCAAGATTCGGAATCTAAGTCCTCTGTGCAATATCTAACGTGGTAAAGCTACCCACAACCCTGAAGCCTCTTAGCTCGCCGCATCACGCCTGTTGTACCCTCTTCTTCATGAAGTACTTTGACATGAGGTTCAATGGGTCCATGTTGATAGTCCGACACGCGGCGGGGACATAAAAGCATGGCTTGTGAAGAAGCTTTGACTTATTGTATGTGCAGCTAGGTTTGTTCACATGATCTCCAAGGCACACTTTATGGGTAACAAGAGAGCGAGCAGTCCTAAATCTGGCTTGTTCCAAAGGAGCATGTCAAAACGATGCTCTGTATTACCCATCACGTAGATCGTGTATGACTAACCCTCCTCAGTCTTGGCCTGCATGTATGCTATGATCTTCGAGTAGTACGGTGTATGGGGTTGGTTGCATAAAGTGCTGCATTTGCATGACTTTTCCTGAAATATCTTATTGTATCTTGCAGAACGCCTTCAACGATGGCGATGAGAGGCTGAGAACGGATGCCCCTAAGAAGTCAGTTGTACACCTCCACAATGTTAGTGGTTATTATACCATACCTCGCACCGTCTGTCGTACAACAATGACCATTTCTCCAATGGCTCATGGCACTTCTTATCAATGAGCTTTCTTCGTCTTCATCTCTAACCTCCCGAGCTCCTCTCTTCTTCTCTCCTTCTCCCAAGCTTCTCTCCTCTCCTTCACTCCCTCTCTCGAGCTCCTCTCTCCTTCACTCCCTCTCCCGAGCTCCTCTACTTCTCCATGTCTCCTTCTCTTCCTCTTCTGAGCTTCTTTACTTCTTCTCTTCTCACAACCTTCTCCCCCTCTTCACTTCCCCTCTCCTTCTCTCCCTCCTTTTTCTCCTCTCTCAAGCTCCCCTCGTTCTTCTTGTGAGAGAAATGATAAGAGAGCCCGTGAGGGGGTCTGATCAAAGAGAAAAAGATGAGTGGATAGCAAGTAGTTGCTCTACCGTTGGACGACATGCCTATGTCGCCTAACAATTGGGCAGCTAGAGGCAGTAGTTGCCGCACGGTTGGGCGACATGGGCAAGTCACAAAACTGTTGAATGACTTGGCCACGTGTCGCCCAATGGTTTGGCCATGTCGTCCAACCGTGCGGCGACAATGGCTATTTCTGTAAAATAAAAAACACGGGTATTTTAGTGTAAGTCATGATAAAAATAGATTATTTTTTCAAAAATAGGGTGGATGTGAGGTTTTAGTGGGGTGTTTGGTTGGAGGAATGAATTCTTAACTTATTTGTTTAGTTCGAAAAATAGAATAGATTGGTCCATCACCGCCTCATTTTCACAAGCAAGACTAGTATAAGATGGGAATTGAATCATCCCATCAAATTTGATAGGATAATCTTGTGATGCACTAAACCATTCCAGGATAAAGTAATCTCTCGTACCGAACACCTCACATTGGTTTTGGGGGCGTTCGAGGAGAGAGGAGGTGGTGGACGACGACACTGAGATTGGAGAGAGGCAGAGGTGTGGAACTGACAAAACTGAAGCGGGCAAGAGGTTTTTGTGGTGATGGCCAATGCCCAGTGAAGTCAGGTTTTACAAGTGGGAGTAATAAATGAAGAAACGGAGCCCTGGGTCAGATCTCCTGTGGACAACCCACTATAATGGGCCTCGTTGACTTGGCCCAGGGTCGGCCTTGAACCTTGTTGGAAGGGAGGTGGTGCTTCCACTAGGACATTTTCCTAACTACTCTGCATCGGATGGACACAAATACACATGTACACATTAGTTCACATTAGTTTATAGAGCACGGACCTTACTAGAAACTTCTACATACATCTCTCTTAGATTTTTTTTAAAAACTATACCTCTCTCTTATACTTTTTTTAAGGAAAAAACTTAGATGGTGACCAACAGAAAACTATACCTCTCTCTTAGATTACTCTTTCTTTTGCTTCTAAAGTTGAGTGCGTATTTTATCTTACGATAGTACAACGTTAACCCATAATACATATTGTGTAATCTTTTGTATTAGCAGTAATGAAAATATATTTGAAGAAGGATAGAATACATTATAATAGGATAGGTTTGTTCTTTTTCCCGTTGATGTCCAAATATTTCGATTGAGTGTAGCAATGTGATTTTCTTTCAAGAGAGTCCACGGAGGACACACACCTCCCTCACATCATGCACGCGTGTATCCGCTACACATATTATAAAATTTGCGGAGGCTCAAGGCCTCGTGATACGGGTATATTTTGATTAAATAAGGCACATTGTGTCAATCCTAAAGATAGCAGTGTGAATTTTTAAACCTTCAGCCTTATTTTTACACTAATAATTATCTTCTGTGACAAAAATTTAAGAAAAAGTCTATGTAACACTTTGAACTTTGCTCGAAAATCTATCCAGCATCTCGAATTATAAAACCGAATATTTGACTTACTGAACTTTACAATCTAGTTTAAACACCCTGATTTGACTTTAGATGGTGGTATTGCCTGTGTGGCGTGATAGTAAGTGGTTTTACTACGTAGAATGATACACTAGTCAAATTAGGTAAATAATAGGTGGGGTCCACATGTCCTTCTCTCCTAAATCGAAATAGAGTGGGAGGAAATTACAGGGGCGGTAGCCATGGAAACACAGTTGAGAGCTCGATGGGGAGAAGCCTTTGTAGGCCCCACATGTCATTGAACTAACTTGGTAACATATCATCCTACGTAGTAAAACCGTTGCCTTATTATGCCACGTAGGCAATATCATCAAACGAAATTAGATTATACTTGCTTCTATTAGATAGATATAGTGATACTATATCTAATAGCGGTAAACACGATCCAATTTTATTAAATATTATTTAAAATTTGTACTCCCGAGCATATATACCAGATAGATATGGTGAAACGATGTGAGTACTTTGTGGCCGGGCTATAAGCGTTTGCGGGCGACGGTGGCACCAGGTGGGCTGAAGAGGCTGCTGGATGACGCGGGCTCGCTCGCCTTCTTCCATCTCGCGGAGCGCGGCGTCCACCTCCTCCTCCTCGGCCGCGTGCGCCCCCATCCGCTGGCATCCGGAAGTATATACCGTTCAAATACTTTGCGCGCCGTCCGGCCGGTGAACGGCTGAACGCACGCGCGCGCGGGGCGGATGGATCGATATCTCAGAGCGTGAGAGAGAGAGAGAGAGAGAGAGAGAGAGAGAGAGAGAGAGAGAGAGAGAGATGGCGGTCAGTTGCAGACTCGAAAATCAAGATGATTCCGGTCGTCATCTCGCTCTGATATATATGGCGGCCGGCGAGTCGGAACTCGGATCACATACGTGCTAGGAGTAGGATCATCTCGTACGAGAATCGAGCGGGCCCTGCATTGGATCGGATCGTGGGTTCCGAATTTACGATGCGTGCATGGATCGATGCTACGAGAAACTGGGGGAACAAGCTTGAAACTCGTGAGCTACTTAAATTCAGCTCGTTCTAGATTTGATTTGAGCTTGACTCGTGCTTGATTTCAAGTTCGCGAGTTTCACCGAACCGAGGTCAAATAATTCACGAGTTTTGATTTGAGCTTAAATATTGATACATATTAACTCTTATTGAGTTTACTCGAGCTGGACTCGAGTTTGAGTTTTTCTTATTATTAAAAATTAGTGTATGTTTGAATTATTTTGACTGTTATCAAGTTTACTAGGGCTGAGCTCGAACTCAAATTTTTTTATTATTGAAAATAATGCATAATAAATTATTTTAATTGTTGTTAAGCTTCAACGAGACGAGCTCAAGTCTACTCGAGTTTAGACCAAGCCGAGCTCGAGGCCAAGTCGAGGCTCGGACCCTAACTCGAGCTCAACTCAAACCTCAAAAGTCAAGCTGCTCAAGTTTACCGCGCTAGCCGTGGGGCGGAGCTCTTGCTTGGATCGGTGTTATGGGCCTCGTTGTATGTGAGCCCGGTAGGCCCATGTCAAAATTTCAACAATCCTTCCTGTATGATTCATGATTCGTTCTTGTTTTGTTAGGATTGTTATAAGCGATTATTAACTACACAAGCCAGATTAGAAGCCATGTAGCTTTGACAGTAGACGGATAACAAATACAGACCAATAACAAGTGCATGCGCAGTTTGTTTCAGACTCTGTTTGACAATGTAGAAGAGAATGTATACGTGTTGTTTCGTTCAATTTAAGACGTGATCTTTTTACAATATGCACTCAACATGCCATGTGTGATCCTCCAGCTTGGTACTCAAGCTTCCTCAGAAAAGGGACGCGTTTTCTGTGATATGTACAGAAAAGAAAGCGTACGTGCAGCCCGTTTCATTTCCTGTAAAACGCACGACAATGCAGAGAAACTTTCAGTCACTAAACGCAAGATCCTTCCTGAATGAATGTTGTTCAGTGTTCACAGTTCAGTGTGGACTCTTCTTTTCATTCTGAAAGGCTTAAATCTGAAAGGCTTAGACCACCGAGATACACACCAAATCTTTATTGTGTCCTTCCAACTTCCCTGCTTCGCGCAGTGGGCGTATATCTTGTCGAGCCGGATGATTATTTCTGAAAATGTCGGCCTCGCGATGGCCTGAGGGTCCCAGCATTCTTCAATCAGCCTGCAAAATCCCAAGGAGGAAGAAGGGTTGCTATGCATTTGCTAGCGCAGATTTTGCAAAACACACGTACTACTGAACTGAAGTGAGGACAATGATGCACAGGACATGTCATGAAGGGCCCGTGCTTTTTCAGAACTCACGCTTTGAAGTCTGAAGGATAACCCTTGAGCTTGTTCTTCAGTGACGGCCGCATCCCGTCGTACCGAATTATGTGGCCCGAATCCTCTGATATTTTTACATGAACAGGGGGCGATCCTTCAACCATCTGATTACGCCATAGAGAATAAATGGTCAAAGGAATGGAAGGTCTTCCCAAAATTGATCGTAGGAACGATTTATCAAGTCTGAAACCAGACAATATTCTGTGCTTTGTGCATATATAGTAATTGTATCTTGAACAGAGATTTACTGACCTCATAAAGGATGAAACCGAATGCAAAGGCATCGACGCTTGCATCGAATATTTCGTTTCTGTACAGCTCAGGCGCAGTGTAGTGACCTAAACAGAAGAGTAAGACGTTTGTCAGTAAAGCATATTAGCTTGGAAAAACGAACACGAACACCATAATCCAATGTTGTTTCTTCGCATTTGATTTTACTGAAAGTGGACTTACTAAAGCTGTCAGCAAGGGAATCGTGATTCACCAATTTCACTTTGTCAGGAGCGATCTTCAACAGCCTCGTCAGACCGAACCCCCCGACTTTCAGTTGGCCTCCATTATCCAGGAAGATATTTCTGGCACCTTACCAAGATTCAAATAGTAAAGTACGGGACAACAGTAAAAGATATCGTTTGAATGCAATTTGTATCCCAATAACGCAAGAAGGAAACATCAGGCCTACTAATTGCTTCATTTCCTCATCTTACTTTGGCTTTAGGTCGCAGTGGATGATGGGGTCTGGTTTGCACTGATGGAGATAAGTCATACCCCTGAACATTCAAGGCAGCAACAGGAAACATCGTTAGTATTGATGCACATTTCGACATAAAACATTATCTTTAATGGCATTGCAAAGACTAAGGAAAATATGACATATGCTTGAATTCTTCAGCTTCTATTAGAATCAGAAGCTAGATATACCTGGCAATATCAAGGGCATATCTTAGCACCTTCTGACCATGTAGCTTTCCTTTCTTCTGCATACAGTTTGATAAATCACCCTGTGTTTAAGAGTAAGTACATGACTAAGTCCATCCAAGGGTACACTTTTGTAAGCCAGACAATGGCGTGTTCATATTTATTTTTGACGATAAAATTGTGACCTTTTTCTCAGGGAAAAGACAGAATGGTATTATTACATTTGGATGGTATTCGGAAACAATCATCATAGGTATGTTCTGAGTGACAGCTCCGACGAACTGAACAACATTAGGGTGCCGGACCTTCTCGAATACCGTCAGCTCATGCTTGAAAGAGTTTCTGAAACAAAGAAAAGGAGGCAATTTTTTGACAAATCAATTCATAGGCACTTTGGAATTCAGCATTGAGATTTGCATCTTACATGGCTTCTTGATCAGAATAGCTTTCTCTGTCAAGTATTTTTACCGAAACCTTGGTGCCATTCCATTTTGCAACTTGGTATGTGTCCTGTTTAATGATCACACGATTAGCCTTTTTTTCTGTCATTTTCTCTCCAGCGTCATAAATCCGTTGTTGAACCATTGCTTCAGAAACAAAAATGGGAAAGAAAATTTGCACCTTGAGCACCTCATCCCCTTTCCGGAATTGGAGCTCACTGGGGTTCAGTTCGTACTCCGGTATCTCCCCGGGGTTCGATACTGTCATCGGTGTCCTCCTGTTTCTCTGCAAAAAAAAAGATCAAATTAAGATCAAGCTGATGAACCAAGAATTTGTCGAGACTGACCAACCAAATGAAAGGGACAGTTCATGTAGAAAGATACCGGAATCTTTGCGCCACGAGCTTTCAGAAGATTGTAGATCTCCGTGTGGCCATAACACTTGGCGTCTGCTACGGCCTATGATCAGAGAAAGAAAAGAAATCATCATCTGATGCAGAAAGAAAATTTTGATCTCGATTTGAGAGTGGGAGAGATCATTAAATGGGCTCACCGTGCTGCCCCACCGGTCGCGCGCATCGATGTTGGCCTTCCAGCTGAGCAGCACCCGGACGACATCGGGGTGGCCCTCGCACGCGGCGATGTGCAGCGCGGTGCGGCCGTCGAGGTTGATGCTATTGACGTCGACGCCGCCCTGCAGCAGCACCTCGACGCCGGCCGCGTCGCCGTGGCACGCCAGGAAGAGCAGCTGCATGGTGGCGTCCAGGTTGTCCGGCACGGTCAGCTCCTCCGCCAACCCCACCGGGCTCTGGCTCCGGCCGCGCCGCCGGTTCGGGTCCATGGACGACTGCCGCCCGAACAAGAACCGGCTCGTGGCCCGCCCCGTCCGTGGGGACTCCACCGACGACTGCCGCCGGAGCTCCCCGCTCTGCTTCAAAGACCCCGCTGAAACCTGCCGGTGAAGCACCACCCTCATGCCGGTCTCCATATCTCCAAATACTAGGCTTGCCGGACGTGGACGACCAGAGCTAGCTGCACCCTTTTTGTAGGTACGATCAGGTCATCCGGCAACGGGATCTCGGCGGCGGATCGGGGTCCCCGAGGCACGAGAGGGTGCGCCGGAGATCCCCGCTGAGATCGAGACCTTGTGCGGTGGCTCGGAAAGGGGTGGAATGAGGAGAGAAGAGAGAGGGAGAGAGAGAGGGAGAGAGGGAGAGGGAGAGAGAGAGGGAGAGAGAGGACGGGAGGAGGGGAGAGAAGAGTGGAAGGCCTCATTTCCCGGGGGCATTTTTATAGCGCGGGTAAGACCGTAAGACGAAGATTTTTGGCGCGTTTTTTAAAAATACCGTTGGGAGTTGTAACTGTCGCAGTCTGGGAAGGACAGCAAGTGGGAAAGCTATGCATCTGTCTTATAGGACTAGATGGCTGTTACCAGCTTGGATGTGTAACAAAATTCAAATTTTCGATTTGTAATTTTTGAGCCGTTTTTGTTGAAGTATTCCGCATCTTAACAAAGATTTTATGATGTTTCGATAATCGATTTTGCTATTGCACAAGCGACTGAAATTTTTTTATGTTTCAGTCACTGAAATTGCACTCTCAATGAACTAAAATTGCAGCCCCCCTAAAAAAAGCAGCTGCAACTTTAGGTGATTCAGAGTGCAACTTCAGGTGACCTGAAATTGCACTCTCAATCAACTAAAATTGCAGCCCCCCTCCAAAAAAAACATGTGCAACTTCAGGTGATTCAAAGTGCAACTTTAGGTGACTGAAAGATAAAAAAATTTCAGTCGCATGTGCAATAGTCTATCCCTTCGATAATATGCACCCATTTTTTGTTCCGTACTTGAGCATTTCAAAAGAAAAACATCAAGAATTCATGTGTAAAACCTGTTAGAATGTGCACATGCAAAAAAAAATGGTTGTAATGCACTGTACAAGAGTGACAAAAGACGTGTACAAACTTTTGTCTATTTAAGTGTACATATATTATCATTTTCAGTTTTAACAAATCCCATTTAGTTCTCCAACCAAAGCTACATTTCCAATAAAAAACTTTAGCGTTTTAAGAAACAGTTCAATTCCCCGCGAAAACATGATTATTACGTTGGCAATGCTCGTTCCTTTTTCCCATCGTTTCGACATTTCGAGATGGCCGAAGGTTTTTATTCTATACTGACATCGAAAGCATTTGCATCGCTGTTGCTTGTCGCGCGCCGAGACTGCGACGGCTATAAACACGAAGGATCCCCACGTCGGCACGTCGACGCGCGCCGGTTACGGCCGCGAGCTGGGAGGCTGGCCTCGCCTCGCGTGCGCGCGCGCGCGCTTCCTCCCGTTTTGTTTTCATCGGCGTCTAATCCATCGCAGGTTGAGCACTAGCAGTGGCGAATTCAGAGACAAAATCAAGGGTGGGCTAAACTAGATTGTCACAAACATAATATTTTACTCTTGTGTAATTCAAATTCATACATAAATAGAAGAGAAACAAAGTAAAAGAAAAGAAATATAATGAAAGTACCTCAGTAATAGAAAGCATATCGCAAAAATATATAAATATGCTTCCTGTGAGTAGAGATCAATTATCTACATACCAAAATAAAAATAGAGAAAGAGCTAGTAGAGTTAAGCTAACTTGAGATAAATGCAGCAAATATAATTTTATGCAATGAAAATTCATACTATTATTGGTGAACAGATGTTTGAATTTAAGAAAGCATAAAATAAATTGATATATTGATTGGTTTGAAGTTGTTAGCATGCATGCATAAAAGGATTAATCATAGCAAACATACTACTTTTCGTGATTTCTAGTTCTCCCATTAACACTTCAATTTCACAGCTAGCGGCTGTGTTTCTTTAATTCTCTGACTCCACACGAGTTTTCTCATTGTGCAAAATAAGTAAAGAGAAAGATAATCAAAGAGCAAGCTAGTAGATTGACAGCCGCAGCTTCTTTCCCAATCCTAATCTTCCGCAAGCCTAACAAGCATCATAGATGTGAGCACCGGGCCACCGATAGAGGGTGGGTTTGAGCCCTACTAAACCCCCCCTCCTGAAATCGCCACTGAGCACTAGGATCCGTCTTCATCCACGACCAAGTCGTGGAATGATGGAGCCAAAGCGCGTCCATCTTAACCTGAGGCGTCCATCGACAGCTCGAATGTCTCTCTCGTGCTCAAGCCACGGCGAAGCTTCGTTTTCGTGTGCGTGATCAGTGCCCGGATGGTGCGTGGTACAACGATAGTACTGCACCACACGCTAACAATTATCGACGTTGCAAGTACAACAGTGCCCGGAACCAGAAGCAATTGCATGTACAGGATTGTTTGTTCCTTTCCGCCGTTTATTTCAACTGCTTTGCTTGTCCTTCATTTCAGGGATGTGTGCATCTGCAGTACATCACAAGCTAACCTTTTCTTTTCTGTTGCTTCAACTAGATTATTAGAATTTTTCGTATTTGTGGGCCCCTGAAAACCGTATTTTGCAAAATTAGCACCTACAGTGCTTCTAATGTGGGTACCGGGTGCGGTACAAGACTTTTCCCCTGCACTGCGGGCGCGGGGGGCACTATGGCACTGTAGCAGGAAAAAAATCCATAAAGTATTTTTTGTATAAAATTTTAAATATATCAAATGAGCACAAAAAATTATAAATATTTTGTGGAGCCTGCAGATACAATGTACTTGCTTGTGTAATTTCTTTCATAAGTTTATCCAGTCTGAATTTTTTTCATAAAATTCCTACAAACAGTATAATTAAATGAATCTCTAAGAAACATTCAGAACAGATAAAATTATGAAAAATAACACAAATAAGTACATTGTGTCCGTAGGCTCCAAAAAAATCATAATTTTTTGAGCTCATTTGTTATATTTATAAATTCCTACTAAAAATATGCTTCAATGTAGCGTCGTAGTCATGCTACAGGAAAACCCAGTGCACAAGGGTTAGTACTTGTTGGCTACGTGATTAGCATGTTAGTGTTGCTAATTACTTGTTAGTCACAGTAGTTACGTGCGGGGCCTTGCTTATGCGTAGGTAGTTTTTTCCCGTACTGAAAAATTGTTGTTTTTTTGCTTTAGAAAGTAATTATTAAGTAATTTGTGTGTATGGCACTTGGAGTGCGGAGTTGGACTCATACGGGTTGGCTGTGTACTTCAAGGACCTCTAGCCAAGGCAAGTGAAGTGGGTACCGAACGACGCGCTCAACCATGCCGATCGTAGAAGACAACAGTCCCACTGCATCTGTAACGATATGGACAAAAGGCAGCATAGGCAACGGGTTAGGTGGCCAAGATGTAGGCTCTACAAGATGGTTGGACACTCCCTTAGCAACTGCCCAAACAAGCCTAGCTCAAGCAACACACCGTAGCGATGAAGATATCATCCCGCTGTAGTGATCGATGTTGCTTGTTTGTTTTTGTGCGTTGAGTTCTAGTGCCTTAAATTTGTTCACGTCCACAATGTAATGTATTACACAATACTTTGTGTGTTTTGAGCTCTGTGTTCTTCATCATACGTTGATATTCATGCCTATAATTTGTCATATGATTTTATGATTTCATGTGACTTGTAATGCAGTGTTGTCATCATTATTTGTGACTGTTGTTGTGATTCACGTGTTGGAATACAATGTAGTAGGGTTTTATGATTTCGTGTGACTTGGAATACAATAAGTTTAGTACGACGGGCGCACAACACATCACAAGACCACCCATACTCCCCGACCACATGAAATAACATCCACACGCATGATATGACGTGGCCCAACACTACCACAAGATACCTCCTCAGGTCCGCTACCTCATGGACACAAAATGCATAAATCAAATTGCACTTTAGCCATGTACAATCCAGTCATCCACATTTATCTTCACGATAAAAACAAACACTAACGTCTTTTAGCAAAGACTTTGAAGTAATAATAACAACATGCAATCGTCTATTTGGTATAGGCATGGATATATAATACATAGACTTAGATTGTACAAAGCACTGCAGGTAACAATGAGAATCACAAGAATACTCATATCACTATACCTTCAAGATAACAACCAATACAAGAAAGAAAACAACACATAATATTAAGTTCATTTTGCTCTCTAGTCTATCAAAACGATGCCTCATCTCCACTATTTTGCTACCCCCATTACAACTTTCTCCTCTAGAACAATAACATGTGTAGTGCTCATTTCATCTTCCTATACCCAGAATCGGTAACTGCTTGGGCCATCCTAAAATTCAATAAACAAAAAAAGGTTTTATAACATCCGTAGAAAGAATGGAAGCAACCCAAACTAAACTGACTCATCAAGTGAAAGGGGCACTTGTAATAGTAGTGTCCAGGATTCGTAGCCGTCCAGGAGGTTTTACGTTTCACAAGCGTGTTATATTTCAGGCAAAACACTGGGGGTGCCAATGAAGAGGCGCTCACTTGGCTCATCTCAATGTCTGGGGTAGGGAGAAGCAAGATCAAGGTAGAGAGAATAGGGAGAAATGCTTGAGGAGGTGAAGGAGAACAATGCAAGGGAAGTGCCTGAGGAATGGCTCCCTTTTGTAGTCTAAATTCTCCACTCTTTTGTCGTAAAATGGCCACTTCTTTAGTGCCATCAAGTAGGCATTTTGTGAGGGCAAAATGGTCTTTTTACATCCCTAATGTAAGATAGATAATGGTCAGTATGAGTGACTATAGTAGTTGAGGTTACAGTAAACCTAGAGGAGCAGCTTTTGCGCCCGCATCCAAATCTGATGGGGCAGCTTTGCGCGACGACGTGACCAAACGAGGCTACTTTGCACGCTGACAAGACCAAATGGGGTTGCTTTGTGCAGCAACGTGATGCTACGCTGATCCATGAATTGTTCGGTGTGCCGCTGCCTCGCAGACGTGAAATTGCCCAAACTGAATTGGACTTGTAAAGCATATACCATGTCGGCTTAGCCTACAAGTGCTACCCCTTCCGCAATGGGTTTTCCTGCACCATGACTGCAATACTACATCGCTAGTATGGAGAAACAATGGGAAGAAATCACCCAACTCACAAACACTGCTGTAGCTCAGGACGAATAAGGGGCGTGTGTTAGGAGGCCACTTCTTCGAAACAAAGCCCCCTGTATCTCTAGCCCATACCCCAACATTCTAACCGAGCATTTGCTGTAAGACCCACCCATAGGGGATACACTCCCTCTACTGATGCAGCGACACATGCAAGTTCTTCAAGTTTAAGTAACATACATGCAAACAATTATGCGCATGAAATAATGTAATGTAACAAGTTTAAGGCATGTGTTATTGGAGTTGCGATAATTACGCCTGGGAATATTTTCCAAAGGGATAAAGAAAGTAACATACATGCATGTACAATAGCGCAAACAATTATGCACATGAAATAATGTAATGGAGTAATAAGTATTTAACGATAAGCATTGGATTAACAAAACTACTAAACACCACAAGCGAGTGAGCGATCGATCAGCGAATGCTTCTGCGAATTGGTTGTGAATGAGCGTCGATAGCCGCACACTTGTCTTAAATAGGCGAGAAAATGGATACAGCAACGAGACTCCACGAGATGCGACACCAACGTGGTGATGTAAAGCTGAAAAAACGAAAAAGAGGAAAATAATGAACGAACGTGCAGATGGCACTGTAGCAACACTGCAACACATTTTCTGCAAAAATTCATTGAAGTATTTTTAGTAGGAATTTTTAAATATAGAAAATGAGCTTAAAAAATTGTAGTTTTTGTGGAGCCTACAGGCATTTATTTGTGTAATTTTTTTCATAATTTTATCCATTCTGAATATCTCTCAAAAATTCATTTAATTATACTGTTTGTAGGAATTTTATGAAAAAAATTCGGAATGGATAAAATTATAAAAAAAATTACACAAGCAATTACACTATGTCCACAGGCTTCACAAAAAATTATAATTTTTAAGCTCATTTATTATATTTAAAAATTCCTATAAAAATATACTTGATGATTTTTTCTGCTACATTGCCATAGCACCTGTTGCGCCCCCCTATGGGGGCAGGTCACCTCCCCCCCCCCCCGACGCAAGGGGTAGGTCTCCTGCCACATCTAGTAGGGGGGCAAGTAACCTGTCGCTCCCGCGGTTAAGGGTAGGTCCCTACTGCGTGTGGTATATATGGCAGGAGCACTGTGTAGGACTACTTTTGCAAATATGATTAGAAGGGAGCTAATTTTGCAAAATATGTTTTTCAGAGGGCCACAAATTGGAAAAATTCAGATTATTACAAGAGCGGTTTCCCAGGGAGTTGCAGACTGACGGACAGGCTGAGCATGACCTACTTTCGTTTTTCCTTCTCGTGGTCGCAAGCTTCGTGTTCAAGTTACAGGCAATGGCGTCAGAACATAGAAGCTGCAAATCTCAGTACTGTAGACAGAAATGAAAACTGACTGCTGAGGGAAAGAAAAATGATAGCTTTTCGACAAAAAAAAAACTTCCCTTACAGACAGTAAAAAGGAGATTAACACTGTTGCGGAAGTGATTCATTTGACACCCGCCTGGAGAATGACAGACCAAAATGCAGGAAATGTGGATCATATGCAGAATATGCAGTGGCGGACGCAGGATTTTTAGAATGGGTGTTCAGATTTCAGAGCTAAGTTACTCGAATACGTCGATACCGTAGCGCACCGTCCCCCCTAAAATACCGATACAACGATACATGTACGTAGATATAATAAAAATACATAAATTACATAAATTAATGATTTCTTATGAGGAAATGGGCGACATAAGACGAGCATAATTATATGAATTAAACAACAAATTATATATAGAGATAAATGAGAGTTGTATATCTTATTGATCTTGCCTTTTTTGTTATTTCCTTATCAGTAAGAACTGTCCATCTAAGAGAAAATTGTATGTTCCTTTCATGGAGCAAAACAGACTAAAAAAGAAAATAAGTAGAGTAGGATGGAGCACACCTAAATCTGAAGAGATGACGATGACAATAAGTTGGAGGTGCTACTCACTTCCCAATGCCACGCTCCCTCCCGGCTACCACGCTGCTCCCTACCTTCGTGTTTGTTGTGCCACTGCCCGCTTGCCCGTACACCTCTCTGCTCGTCCGCGCTGCTCCACGCTCACCTTGTCCACGCGCCACCTCACACATAATTGTCGTCACATCATGGCACCACATCCGCGTCCGCAAGTCGTCACTCGCCTCTAGCCTGCACCTCCGCCCGCTCGTCACTCAAAGGCTGAAGTCACCTCCCACACAGACAGCCACAAAATGAGAAATCGAACAAATATTAGGATTTTGTTGATATCTTTACCTCTTTGAACATGAGGAGGGCTGAGGTGGAAAGGAAAATGAGTCTAATGTATTACATGGGCTGCGCGCGAGATACGAGGAGTGCGGATTGAATTTATTTGCAGGTATAAAATATAGTTTTAACACAATTAATATATATATCTAATATACCTATTATATACTTGGTATTTTATAATAAAAAAATTTTAGGTGTTCAGCTGAACACCTATGACCCATGCTGGATCCGCCAATGGGAATATGTAAGGTTGCAGCTTCCCGCAAAAGACGAACCATTGGGGCAAGTAGAACGCCACGACGAACCCAAAGACGAACCATACAGCAGCACCAATGCTGGAGTCTGATCCATCTTCGTCTCTGTTTCTACTTGCAGTTCTGTAACGGTGCACCGCAGAGACCTTGGTTAGCGTGCGGCGAAGCTGGCAGCCGGAAATGACCGGAAAGAGTCCAGAATGGGACCTGACAACAAGTTGTCTGCAACGTTCATCGAAGTTAGCCTTGAAGATTACTGATTTGCACAGGAATTTGGTCACTGAATTGGTTGTGCTGAAAGTCGAGGACGTTCAGGTTTGTCATGTTTGAGATACTGACTGGGATTTCATCAGAAAAGCTGTTGTATGAGAGGTCCAGGGATGTCTGATACCGCAACTGGCTGGACGTTCAGGTCTCGAAATGCTGTTACTTGACAGGTCCAGCCATGTTAAACCGGTACAGAGCTCAAGACCATGAGGAAACTGGCCTTGAAGTCCCATGTTGCCAAGACACAAAACTACAATTTTGTTCTGTCGTGGTGCCAGCATTCCACACCAGTAAATCGGCATATGAAACCATTGGCGCCATTGTCAAAATTCCATGAGGATTTGCGAATGCCGTTGGGATCATTCAGAGCTTGCCGTGTAGTGTTCAAGCATTGGATATTATATTCTGAACCAAAACCCGACAATAAGCTGCTTGTGCTAATCAGCGGCAACCAGAAGAGGAACTTCATATCTTTAGGCTGCAAGACGGAACACATGAGTGTAAAGAAACTATCAGGTACTTCTCCAATATTTCTATTTCTGACTTATTCCAATGCTCTGGAGCTGCTTCCAAAGAGGCAAAGAACAAGCCAAGATCTTCTGTTCTGATATAAATTATAGTTCAGTTTTTGGCACGACAAGATTTTCTGAAAGAAAAGAGCAACAAAGTCAGGTAGCTCAAAATTCAGCATGTTACAACACCTCGTCAAAAGAATCAGAGAGATCTGATGAGGTACCTAGTAGAAAGGTGTAATGGACAAACGAAAAGTTGCAGCTCAATAGCTCACTGGACACTGGTTAATCCACAGAAAGCAGAAAGTCGGAAACCACACTCGCACTAACACACGATGGCAGAACAAGGCTTGAAATATGATACGCTTGCACTCAAATTAAGCTATAACCTAACTATAGGACAATTGATATGAAACTTGAGCTCCATGGTAACGATATAACTATAGTACATCAGCTATGTCATTATGTGTTCGTTGAAAAAAAAATCAACTGAGGCAAACTTTTACCAGCATCTGTAAACCGTGTCAAATATGTCTAGTATTAGATACATTGCTAATGTAATACCAATAGTAAAGAAAAATAAGGAATATGAAAACAATCCAAGGAAGAACAAAAGAAAATGAAAGATTTTTGCCATCAGTACCCTTCGACTCTAAAGTTGCCAAAGCAATAGCGCTCACAGAGGTTCCCAGAACATCCGAGGCCGATCGGCGCCTCTCACTTATGTGGGTATTGTCATCTAGCAGTAGAGAAAACCCAACACCCACGTTTTATTGACTTACCTGCCGCAATAGAAAAACCCCAAAAGCATAGAACCGGGAACCCCATATGGACCAAGGTTTTTACCCAGCCTGGTCAATATACAAAGCCACCCTATGTACCAAGGCCATAAGAATTGCCCCAAAAATTTGCCCACTGCATAGGAACCATAGATATAAAGCCAACCTGAGTCAGCAGAGAGAAGAGAAAGCAATTCTCATAGGTGGTTTGGAGAATTTACATGACACTAACAAAATTAATTAAGTAATTAAGTATGCGACATAGTGATTCAAATGGTAATATACCAGTTTTAACAGTACACGGGAATTTTCGATGTACTTATGACATTAAGTTCATTCCTAATTAACCATAAATGTTGTTTACTAATGTTTTGCATTTTAACATGACTACCAAAATTTTTCATAGTACTCTAACATACCACGAGATCCTCCCAGTTAAATATTTGCAACGAAATAAATTAATTATACGTGTGTTTCTCCTCTCTTTTCTTTTTTTCTCCTGTCTTCTTACTTTTGAGTCATCTAATCGAAGTTATACTATTCTTTTCTCCAACTATAATTTTCTATGAATACCAGTTACACTCTTCTTTACACTAAGCAAACTATTTACTTACTACAAAAATATAGACTAAAATATAACAAAATTTTTACCTTACAAATGAATCTCCCCTCGCAGAACTAGCTGAACCTCCTCCTCTCCTCTTGTTTTTTTTCTTTCCTCTCCTCTCTTCTTCTTTCTTTCCTCTCTTCCTTTTCTTTCCTCTACCCTTCCGCTCGGCGTTGTCATCAGTAGAAAATGAAGAAATGGTTCGGGCGAGCGAGATATAAGCCTGCTATCACCGAGCAGTTGGGTGACAGGAGGTGCTGTCGCCGAACGGTTCGATGACAGCACATGTCATCTAACCGTTGAGCAACTGCATCCCTATAGTCCAATCGTTGGGCAACTGCCTGCGTATCGCTCGGCCGTTAGGCGATAGGGTCCAGTCGCCCAACGGTTAGGCTATAAGGGTTACTTTTGTAAAAAAAAACACGAGTATAATTTTGTATTTCTGAATAAAAAGGATTATCATTAATATTATAAAAGAACAAGTTGGTGGTTGTACGTCCATTCTTCTCCAACAGCTCTATTCTTTTAACTTCTCACTGTTAGAAATAATCTTGACTTCGAATCCAAAATGTAATAAAGTCCGTTTCCATGTGTAACTAAAGTTGAAGTTATGTCCAACTTGAAGTCTAAATACGTATACTAGTAGGAGAGTATTAACTTATATATTGAGAAGACTTGTAACCAGTTAAATAAAAGAAAAGTAAGAAAGAGGGGGAGCAAGTAAGAGAAAAAGAGATAAGCAAGAAAGAGGGGGAGCAAATAAGAGAATAGAGAAATTCAAAAATTTCTTCTGTGTTCTCTCTGTTTATTTGCGATATGTGCATTTTCTTCTGGATCAAAGTTGTAACACTCACCATTCTCTACTTTCTAAATTCTAACTAATCAGAGCAACTCTCTTCTATAGCACGATTCTCTATATATTCAATGAGTTTTGTTGTAATGCACAGGTATGTAACTAGTTTAAAAAAAATTCTGAAGACCGACCACTAGTAGCTGTGTTGTTGATGGCACACGGCAGAAAGACCGACCCTGCGCCAAGAGTCTCCGGTCTCCGGAGACGTGTCACCGCAGAGGTAGCCACTAGATCTGGACGAAATGAATCCCTGCATCCGTATCAACTTCGTCATCAGAGAGAAGAGGATGTGGATAATAGATAGCATTCCTTCAGCATGTTGAAATATTAGAAAGGGAAGCTTTCCAGAGTTAAGATGGCTGCTCTACGTGGATACTTGTTACTCTGATTCCGTCATGCTGGATTCAGTGTATATTTGTTTGCTTGCTCCTGTATATTTGTTGATAGACTCAGTGGACTCTGAATTATTATGCTATTGTGATGGAAGTTGTTGGGTTCGTTCTCCTCAAAAGAAAATGTTCCAGGAGACACTTAACAATCCTTAACACCGATACGGTTCTTTGCCTTTCTTTTGGAATCTCGAAATGAGTTAGGTTTCATAAATTGTCAGGACCACTGGTCCATCAAATCATTTTGGAAGTGTTGAAATTTGCATTACACAGCAAAAACCGTCACTTGCAAAGTTACTAGTCGTACATATCAGGATGAAAACTACTTGCAGCTGAAGGGGGGAAAACTAGTATTGCTGTTGAAGTGCTCATTTGGCCTCCGGAGGTCCATGACAGAAAAGTTTCAGAACAAATGGATCATATGCGAAAGACATAGGGATGGAGCCTCTGGGAGAAGATGAAGCAGTGCGGGAAGTAGAAGGCCACCACGAACCCCGCCACGAACCCGACAGCCGCTCCGATACTGGACTCATCGTTGATTCTGTGCAGCCTGACTCGTATCAATCTCGATCTCCTCCTGGGGCAGTCATCCAACGGTGCACCACAAAGCCCTTGGTTACCAGCAAAGTTGGAAGCCGCAAACTTACCTAATATAGGTGGAATAGCCCCGGATAGTAAATTGTATGCAACATTGAATGAAGTTAACCGTCCGAGCAACGAGAATTGCTCTGGAATTTTGCCGTTGAGTTGGTTGTGCTGAAGGTTGAGCACGTCCAGGTACGTCATATTTGAGATATCGACGGGGATTTCACCTGAAAAGTTATTGTAAGAGAGGTCCAGAGATGCCAGATTCGGCACCAGCTGGACAATGTCGACAGGGATCGACCCTGAAAAGTCGTTACTAGACAAGTCCAGGCCAGTCATGCTGGTACAATTCTGAAGACCTTTAGGGAACTGGCCTTGAAGACCAAAGTTGCCTAGGCGCAAAGAGAGAACCCTGTTCTCGTCAGGGTGCCAGCACTCCACGCCTGTAAATCGGCATATGTAACCGTTGGTTCCATTGTCAAAAATCCATGAGGATTTGAGAATGCCGTTCGGATCAATCACTGATTGTAGCACAGTCTTCAGGCACTGGATATCAAGTTCAGAACCAAAACAAGATGATGAGCTGCTCAAGAGCACCAACAAAAGGAGGAACTTGATATCATCAGCCATCCCTGACGTGGTGTAGAGACGGACGGCTCCTCGGCCAAAAATTGCAGCTTCTCAATTCCGGTATCACCTGCACAAAATTTCGAGTGTAACTACTTGAACACATCACTAGTTGTTTTTAAAGAGAATTGAACATATTGCTTGTACAAAGAAGAAACGATGTTCTCAGATATGGAGACGCCATGGAGCTTCTTACAGGAAGGCAAAGAACAACTCAAAATATGCTTATTTCTTTGTTTTCATGCAATACTTCTCGCTAGATGCTCTGCTACGCATTGATTTTGGACAAAGATGAGGTGTTTCAGAAAACTCACCAGTTGATCCAGACAAAGCAGAAGCCACCACCCGCAATAGATGAACGGGCACAGCTCTTAAAAGGAGAGTCCCTCCACCGGAGCATTTAATTCCTACTGACTCGAAGACTACAAGCTGTTGCCACTGCTACGCACGGAAGAACGACTGACCTGACCGTGTGCCAATTGTCTCCATTTTGAGCAGTATCCGAAGACTCACACCAAGACATAAAAATAGGTTGTAGAACTTTCTGCCTGATGCCATCACATCATCGATTGAGGATGGTGACACTAAGCTATATGTGACGGGCAGCTAAAACTTTGTCAAGAGTGAAGACAATGTTTCTCCTAGTCCTAACTACACATGCAGCGGATTTATTCAGAACAAAATTAACAGGATCAGACAAACATCCATCAATTGCCTCAATCCATGAGAGGTTTCTCTTTTTTTTAAAAAAATGAATCCATGTCCATGAAAAGTTCCTCATATTCATCAGAATGTACACTGATGTTAGATCATCTGGCTAGGGTTAGAATTTTTATAATGATAAATAATTGACAACATTACTTAGTGTTGTTATACGAGGCATGTAACGTATGTGGACTCATATCAGTTACGTTGGGAAAAATTTGTGCCAGAAAAAATATTGGTTT
The DNA here is from genome assembly GCA_036346575.1 of Dendrocalamus sinicus. Classification (NCBI taxonomy): domain Eukaryota; kingdom Viridiplantae; phylum Streptophyta; class Magnoliopsida; order Poales; family Poaceae; genus Dendrocalamus; species Dendrocalamus sinicus. The sequence goes on along the minus strand of CM070642.1, from coordinate 56,389,136 downwards.
GGTCTTTGCATGTGCAGGGTAACTTGAAGACGATCATGGTCTACGGTAAGTAATTGGAGATGACTTGGTGCGAAGTCATGGTCCAGAGGGTCAAAGAGGCTGAAGGAGACGGTCGTGCTCGAGTTGGATCGTGTGGAGATCAAATATGGATGATGTGTGTTGGAGCTACGAAGGTACGATCTGGAGGCTACGACGTGTGATATTTTTGGAGTGTCCAAAATTGGATAGCTGAAAAACCTATGTCATGTTAGGGTTTCAGATCTCTTATTTGTTCGAATTAGATAAGAACTCATGATTTAAGATAAGGCCAGATTTTAGACCGTAGACTATAAATAGAGATATGGCTAGGGGTTAACCCTGAGATTTTTGAGATGTAATTTTTATGCTACAATTTAAGTGGTGTCAGAAAGATACTTTATAGCTACAAACATGATTCAGCAGTAAAAAATTGTTAGATCTAATTGGAGAAAAAAATTGGTGGCGGCGCATGGCGTTTTTGGTTATCAGGCGACAGCCTAGGTCTCCGCGTGGTGCTTCGAGGCGAGCTCGTTCAGCGCTTTCCCGTGCGTCGCTCGACCACGCTTGTCACCCGAAGCAGCAGCGGCGTTTTACGGTCTCGATCAGCGTGCTTCACCCGCTTTGCGTGCGGTAAGGAGCTCTGCGGTCGCACAAAGATCACGTGAAGGCGATTCCACACCCGCGGAAGCCAAACCAGTCTTCGACTTGATCAGCGTAGGCCTGGGCAAAATACCCGTTACCCATTATCTCAGACTGAATTACTCGGACCAACCCAAATACCAACCCGAGGTACCGATCCCAAATTCGGATAGCGATTCGATTACGAAATTAGTTTAGTAGTTCGGGTAATATCTCCTGCCGAACTACGAATTACCCGAATTGTCTTTGTGTTTGTGATGTGTTGTCGGTTGAACACTTGAACTTATCACTTTATTAGTATATGATTCTCTCTGTTTGAACAACTGCCTGTGATATATTATTCTATGCAAATTGCTGCTGAAATTATGTGCAAATTCTGTGCATTTTGCTGATTTTCTGTAAATTCGGGTATATCGGGTATACCCAAACCCGAATTATCGAGTACCCGAAATTGCGGGTAGTGTTTTTTTGGGGCTAATATCGGGTAGCAGTTTTCATTACCCGAATTTTGAATTACCCGAACTACCCGACCCGAAAAAATCGGGTAACCCGAACGCTCAGGCCTAGATCAGCGTGCGTTTCCTCACGGGCAGCCAAAACTTTGTCAAGAGTGAAGACAATGTTTCTCCTAGTCCTAACTACACATGTAGGAACTCGGATTTATTCAGAACAAAATTAACAGGATCAGACAAACATCCATCAATTGCCTCAATCCATGAGAGGCTTCTCTTTTTTCAAAAAAAAAAAGAAAAGAAAAAGAATCCATGAGAAGTTCCTAATATTCATCAGAATGTACACGGACTTCACTCTGTGACACGCATACACGACTGCATTTGCCGACATTTTCACCACCGAATAGACCAACGAAAGCGCAGCAGTCCGTTCTCCACCGATGCTCATGTCTTCTACATACACAATCTTGCCATCCTGTAATGCTTGGTCATGTCGTTGAGGAACCGGGGAACAAGTGGAGGTGTCTGTCACGCCTCGATCTCAAAGTTGTAGTTGTGCACCGCAGGGCGGCGGAGGAAGAAGTCGGCGTCGTCTTGAAGTTCGGCGATCGGGACGGAAGCAAGGCGGCCAGTCGTCGGGAAAGCAGAGGAACGGAAGGTAGAGTTGGAGATAGAGGAGGAGGATTGAGGTAATACTTCTGCGCTTTATTAATATGATTCATCCTCTTTATATAATAGAGAGAGGCGGCTATCTTGGGATAACAATCTAACTCAAACCGAATACAACTCTGCTAATTAGATGGAGCTGAGTCCTATACGACTCCTAACAAAACAACTCTGAAACACAACCCTAACCTGCGGTAGAGTCCAGTGAACAGTGCGCCGCTCGTTGGAGCGCCCGTCTGCTCAGGCGAGTCCTCCTTCCAAATACCTTGCGAATCGCCCGTACGACATTTCTCCTTCCTCGGCAAAAAGCTCGTCCTCGAGCTTGAAGAGTGGATAGCGAAGACGAAATTGATCCAGGGGTACCCAAGTGGCCTCAGCGGCTGACATTCCTTCCCAATGAATTAACACTTCCCGTTCTCCATTAATCACCCGAGCGAACAACACGATGTGGAGTTGGAGTAATCCGACCATGGAGCATCTGTGGCAATGCTAGTGGTGTAGTTGGAGGGGTGCCATAGAATGGTTTGAGCAAATGGACATGGAAAACGTCATGGATTCGAGCACGGGCTGGGAGCTGAAGGCGATATGCCACATTGCCAATCCGTTCCAATATCTGATATGGACCATAATAGCGAGGCGCCAACTTGCGGTTCACATTGGAAGCTAGGGATAAAGCTTGGCGCTGATGGAGGCGAAGCCAGACCCATTGTCCAATCTCAAAGGATACGGCTCTATGCTTGGCATCGTAGTCCTGTTTGTGATGTTGCTGAGCTAAAAGGAGGCGGTCCTTGATATCGGCAAGCACTTGATCCCTCTCCAACAGCAGTTGATCAACGGCCTGTAAACGAGTATTCATGGATGAATGTGGTCGGAGCGTTGGAGGTTCCCTGCCATAGACTACCTTAAAGGGAGTCTCTTTCAACGATGTTTAGAAAGAAGTGTTATAACAGTATTCCGCCCATGGCAACCAACGAACCCACTGGCGTGGACGGTCTCTGTCGAACGAGGTACATAGCAATGATTTTGTTGGTCACCTCTGACTGGCCATCGGACTGCGGGTGGAAAGCGGAGCTCAAGTGAAGTTTCGTTCCTGTTAGCCGGAAAAGTTCTGACCAAAAGTTACTTGTGAACACTGGATCGCGATCACTCACAATAGAGCAGGGGATCCCATGCAAACGGACGATCTCATCAAAGAATACCCGGGCCACCGAACTCGCAGTATAGGGGTGGGCCAATGGGAGGAAGTGTGCATATTTAGAGAACCGATCAATCACGGTGAGGATCACTGATTTGCCATTGACTCGTGGTAGTCCCTCAACAAAGTCCATTGCAATGTCATCCCAAATGCGTGAGGGGACTTGTAAGGGCTGCAAAAGACCTGCTGGATGAAGCTGCACCGGCTTATTACATTGACAGATTTGGCAAGAACGGACAAAGTCCTCCACGAGCTTGCGGTCTTTTGGCACATGGAAATCACTCCGAAGGCGATGTAGCGTTTTCTGGACTCCCTCATGGCCTACTGCATGAGCCGTATGCAGAATAGATGGTAGGAGCGGCGATGAGGAAGGCACATGGATGCGGTTGTTGTGAAGGAGCAGTCCGTCAGAAATCTGCCAAGGTGCACCGAGAGTCCCTTCCTGGACTTGTGCGTGCAGAGCCACTAACGCCGGGTCAGAAGAATTTGCCTGACGTAGTTCATGGAATAAGGCAAAATCCGGTCCGGAAATAGCAGACAGTGATCCGGTTTCTTCTGCACAGCGAGATAATGCATCTGCCACGGTGTTGAGTCGCCCCGGCTTGAATTCTACCTGGAAGTCATAGCCGAATAGCTTGCTGACCCAGCGATGTTGCGGAATGGTCGAGAGCCGTTGATCTAGCAAGAACTTGAGGCTATAGTGATCAGTCCTGACTGTAAATCGGCGTCCCCACAAATAAGGCCTCCAATGTCTGACCGCTAATACGAGTCCCATCAACTCTCGTTCATATGCTGCCAAATGTGCATGTCGGGTAGCCAACACCCGACTATAGAAGGCGATGGGGCCCTGTCCCTGGTGTAACACCGCTCCGATGCCAGAGCCTGACGCATCGCACTCCACTATAAACTCAAACTCGAAGTTAGGAAGTTGCAAACACGCGCCGAGAGAGCGTCTTTGAGGGATCGAAATCTGCTTCTTTGCTGGCGAGTCCATGAGAAGGCTTCCTTCTTGAGGAGGCGTGTGAGTGGTTCTGCTATTGTCCCGAATCCTTTAATGAATTTGCGGTAGTATCCTGCTAAGCCGAGAAATCCTCGAAGAGCCTTAACAGAACGTGGGTTCGGCCATTCTTGAACAGCTTGTACCTTGGTCGCATCCATGGCCACTCCCTCAGCCGAAATAACATGACCTAAATAAGCCACAGAAGATTCGCCAAAGAAACATTTGGAGCATTTGAGGTAAAGTTGATGTTGCTGCATCAGCCGAAAAACTGCTCGAACATGGCGAAGATGCTCCACCCATGATGGGCTGTAGATCAAGATGTCATCAAAGAAGACCAAGACAAAGCGGCGCAAATACGGGCGGAGGATGCTGTTCATGAGTGCTTGAAACGTGGCCGGTGCATTAGTCAGGCCGAAGGGCATGACAAGAAACTCAAAGAGGCCCTCATGGGTGCGAAAAGCCGTCTTCTCAATGTCTTGAGGATGCATCCGTACTGATGATATCGGCGAAGGTCCAATTTAGTGAAGAACTTGGCTCCTTCAATTCATCAAGAAGCTCATCGACGACCGGAATCGGAACTTGTCTTTAATCGTTTGGTCGTTGAGAGCCGGTAGTCCACGCAAAACGCCAGTGCCATCGTGCTTCTTCACTAGTAAGACTGGCGACGAGTAAGCAGAAGTGCTAGGACGGATAATCCCTTGTTGCAGCATCTCTCCACATTGGCGCTCAAGCTCATCTTTGAGTTGAGGGTAGCGATAAGGGCGAACTGAAACTGGGGCTGTTCCTGGGAGGAGATGTATGTGATGGTCTTGTGCTCGTGCCGGAGGCAGCCCCTGTGGTGATGTAAACAAGCTGTCAAATTCTTGGAGCAATGCGTCCATCAGTGTCGGTCCGGAGATGTGGCAGCCCCGCGGTGCCCCTTGTGCGTTGTGAAGCCCACGCCATTGGACTTTGTGATCTCCTCTCCAGAACATCATGCTCAGTGTATCAAAGTCCCAGAGAATGGGCCCCAATGTGCGTAGCCACTGCACGCCGAGGACGATGTCAAATCCATCCAATGGAAGAGAATAACAATTGATGGAGAAGTGTTCTTGATCTATCTGTAGCTTCACGGCCGGACAAAATCCTGAGCTCTGCACCCTGTCGCCGTTAGCAACCAAAGACTGCTGACCCTCGTCGTGGTTGAGCAGAGAGGTTGGCGCTTCGGCGTTTGAGCGATGATGAAATTGTGTGTGAGCCGAGTCCAACAGAGCTACCAAGGTTGCGCCGCCCACAACCACTTGGAGCTGCATGGTCTGCGCCGCTTGCGGTGCAATCCCAGTCGCCGCGTACAGCAAAATATGCGGTTCGTCTTCGTCCGGAGTGATGTCCCAATCTGTGTCGTCATCTGAGCCGCCGCTGGGAGCAAATAGCATGAACAACCTTTTGCAACGGTGGTCGGGCGTAAATTTCTCATCACAGTTGAAGCAGAGTCCTGCAGTTCGCCGCTGCTCCATCTCTTCCGCCGTGAGGAAGCGGCGCTGCAGCGTCCGGCGAGGACGGACTGCACCTTGCGCGACCTTGCCGCCATTGGGTTTGTATTTGGCGCCGAGGGCGGGTGGGATCGCTCGACGGCGTGACAACCGAGCCGGTGTTGTCGCCATTGTTTGTGCTAGGTTTGGGGCCGCTTTACGGACAATGCGCCCATATCTTGTCCGTGGCTGCGCTCGTCGTTCGTAGGCTCGTGCAAGAGCCATTGCCATCTGTAGATTTGCGGATTCTGCAGCTTCCACATCCGTGCGGATTGGTTCCGCGATCCCGAGTAAATAATCGAAACTCTGCTGCGGTTGGAGGTTTTCCGCCCGAGCAGCGACGGCAAGGAACTTCGTTGATATTCTTCCACGATCTTTGGTTTGGGTAAGTTCCTTCATTCGCCGAGAGGTTGTGGCGGATTGACGGTCCAAACCGAAGGTTGATGTACTCTTTGAAACGCCGCCAGTTGGGCTCCTTCATCCTCTCCGGTGGTAGTACCATTGCTGCGCTTACTCCAACGGATGGTATGATGCGAGCCACACTTTCTCACTCTCCATTGTTTTCACGTCGCGAAAGAATTGGTCGCATCTTTGCAACCAACTCGGTGGATCTCCCCATCCATCGTAGGAGGAAATTCCAATCGGTGGAAACGTGGAGGCTTCTCGGTTGCTAGTCCTCCATTGCCGTTGTGGCTTGCTCTGTGTCATGTTTCCTCCCGGGAGTGGTAGTAGTCCGTCTCCTATGGGCCGTTTTCCACTTGCCATTAGCCGGTTTCAAGCTCCTCTTCTTTGTTCCGTTGTCCTCCGAATCTTCATCATCGCATCAACCCTCTTGGTCAGGGTGTCCAGATTTGCCGCCGTATTGGCTATCTGCTCGTAGAGTGCTGTTTTGTCGTCAGCCATGAGCTCTGATACCAAATTGTCACGCCTCGATCTCAGGTTGTAGTTGTGCACCTGCAGGAGGCGGCGGAGGAAGAAGTCGGCGCCGTCTTTGAAGTTCGCGATCGGGACGAAGCAAGGGCGGCGTGGTCGCCGGAAACAGAGGAACGGAAGGTAGAGTTGGAGATAGAGGGGAGGAGGATTGAGGTAATACTTCTCTGCCTTTATTAATATGATTCATCCTCTTTATATAATAGAGGAGAGGGCCGGCTATGCCGGATAACAATCTAACTCAAACCGAATACAACTCTGCTAATTAGATGGAACTGAGTCCTATACGACTCCTAACAAAACAACTCTGAAACACAACCCTAACCTGCGGTAGAGTCCAGCGGAACAGCTGCCGCCTCTGTTGGAGCGTCTGGCTGCCTGGGGCGAGTCCTCCTTCCAAATACCTTGCCGAATCTGCCAGCCCTGACATAATCACTCTGGATGAAGAGAAGCCCTGCATCTGTTTCCGCTTCCCTACCAGGCAGAAGAGGTTGGGGATCCCTACAGGATCGGTTATCCCATGCTGGGAGACCATCCCACATACTGCAATGCGACCATGTGTCCGCATGTTGAGGAGTACAGCATCAAGCATTGGTCCACCTACGTTCTCAAAGTAGATGTGGATACCTTCAGGAAAGTACCTAGACAAGGAAAGATGCAGCATTACTATGTAATTCTGAATTGTTTACTGAGTTCAATGGAATTATTGGTTTCAACAGATAATACATAAGTTGATGATGCAAATTTCTATGCTCACAAATTAAGCTATCATGGGAAAGCGTTCCATGTTATTTAGGTACGTTCACTGATAGTTCATTCTTTTTACTGTGATTATTAGACGCTCCTTATAATATATCTTGATTCATCAATGGTTTATGCAAAGACAGAGCTGTTGTATCTTTTTTCCTGAAGGAGGTCTTACCTTTTTAAGGCTGCATTCAAGTCAGGCTCCTCTCTGTAATTGAAAGCTGCATCAAATCCAAACTTGTCCTTCAGGAGCTCAACCTGAAACATTATTGTAGACCCTGAATGATTCAACTATACAGGTAAACAATGCAACTACTAGTTTAAGTGAGTACTTTCTGATCTGTTCCAGCACTTCCAACGACATAGCATCCATGGAGCTTTGCAAGTTGACCAACAATATGGCCAACAGCTCCTGATGCAGCAGAAACAAAGACAAACTCTCCTTTCTTTGGTGAGCAGATCTCATAGAATCCAACATAAGCTGTAAAACCAGGCATGCCTGTGGGTGAAGACCAGAATGTGAGTTAGCATGTTGGATCAAAGAAAGCTCACAGAAAGAAATTTCAGAAACAATAGCTACACGGATCAGTATACGCTAGTCTTCATCACACCACAGACAAAATTTTTCATAAAACAGTAGCTACAAGCATACTTTAATTTTCATCACGCCACAAACAAAGGATTAAGAAACAGTAGCGACACGGATCAGTATACACTAGTTTTCATCATGGCATTGTCAATTCATCAAAACCACCAAGAAAAGACCACTCGACATTTCCCTCATCCGCACACCCTTTATTCATTCGTCTGTAACCCTCCTTTTCTTCTCAAATACATACCACAAATTTGTGCAACCAAGGTTAGGCTTTCTATAAAACATCGTGCACCTGGTTCTCCTTAAAGGACAACCTTTTTGGTTCTTCTCATGATTATATGATTTCTGCTGTATATGCTTTAGAATTCAACTGAATATTTAAAAGCATGACTAACAAACTCACCAAGAAGCCCCAAATGACAAGAGAGTGGAATGTCACTTTGCTGAATCTTCCTAAGCTGTTCAGGCTTGTCGATCACACTGTATTCCTCCCAACCAGTCAGTCCCGAAACAACGTCACCCGCACTGAATCCCGGATGGGTGGAATCCACCACTCTCGCCACGCCAAACCCTTCTATAACCTTGACAGACCAAGAAAATGCCTGGTCAGTAAACAAATCACCTATGTAGAGATGAACGCGGACCTGATTTCTTGAGCAATCAACAAGAGAGATCAAGCGAAAGGGAGGATAATTTGAAGAGGAAAAAAAAGAACTTTACTGATCCGGGCTTGAATGGGGATGTAGGAGCCGTGGAAATCCCGCATCCGGCCGCGCATGTAGGGGTCGCAGGAGAGGTAGAGGTTCTTCACCAGCACCGCGGGGCCGGCGGCGCCCTCGGGGATGCGCAGCGCCACGGTGTCGCCGTCGACGAGCACCATGTCGTCCTCCCTCGGCGCGCGGCTGATGTACCCCCGCAGCACCACCTTCTTGTTCCTCGCCGCTTCGGCTGGCTTGACTTGCTCCATGCCGCCGTTCGGGAGTAGATTGGTGGACTACCTGGCTTTGTTTTCGCCCTTCCCGTCGAGCGTTTCGGACTTTCGGTGGAATTCGCCGAGTTTCTTTGTGTTTTTGAAGAGTTTTAATTGAAGAATGGTCGGTGAGGTGCCGCATGGGACGGCGCCGTCGGATGGGTGGTTAGATCTGACGGTCGTGAGGTGGGCAGGCCGGCTGGGTTGTGCACGGAGGCGTTGTGTGCGCCGTACGCGTGCACAGCGCCGCAGCGGCGCGCGTTGTAGCAGGGAGCCCGAGCGCGCCCGCAGCCGTTCGGCGTTGGATAAAGCTGGGCTCGCACGTAGGTCGAAACAAGCGGATAATTTCCATCCGTTCAACCGATCGAAAATGTATAGAACAAATATGAAAGAAGTAGATAGATATCTAATACTATTCGTATCTGATTTCGATCCTGAGGAAAAAAATATGGAATAAGATACAAAATAAGTGATATCCGTTCGTATATATCCGTATATCAAATGATACGAGGAAGTTCGTTCGTATATATCCGTATATCAAATGATACGAGGAAGTTCGTTCGTATATATCCGTATATCAAATGATACGAGAAAGTCTGTTGTGACTTCACCTAAGAACAAAATAACATATAGACATATTGTCACATCTAAACAATGGGAGTACTGAGTGTTCTTCCTTCAACATTTCAGTAATTAGTCTCTCTATGTTCGCTTTGATTGTACCATACTGTCTAATGACCTGTGCAAAGAAGCGGATAATTTTTGTCCGACCGACCGTCCGAAAGATTATGGCATGGATACGGAATGGAGAAATAGATATCTGACATTATTCGCGTCCGACTCCAACACTGACTTCGAGGAAAAAATATGGAATAGAATACAAGATAAGCGATATCCGTCTGTATCCATTCCGATTACTTCCCTACTCGCACACGTGCGCGTATACGTGGTGTAAGTGTTGTATTGTCCCTCCGTTTTCAATTACTTGACATTTTTAATTGAATATATATTTAGGTAATTATTTTTTACATTATAACGAAAATGTCCTAACAACTAACTACTCTAATAAACAGTAACTACAAAAAATAGTAAAGCCATATTTTTTTGTTATCTATGCAAGCACGCAAGCAAAAATTTGCATTGAAAATAGCAAAGTGCCAAGTATTTGTGGAAGAAAAACTTGGTAAAAAATGCCAAGTAAACATAAATGGAGGTAGTACATAAGTTGCGTGTGTTCGACTTATATAAAAAAGAATTCGACTGCCTCGTGCCACATGCACGTTCGTAAGTCTCGGTGTCAGATCTAGCTAAATAGGCTGCCTAACATAGACCTATATAGACACGATTCATTTAGTCGTGTCGTGTCGACCCATGAACTCAACCTCGAACGCAGGCACAGTCCAATAAGATCACGGGGCGTACCGTGCTAACCTAGGCACGTATAGTATGATAGACCAAAAATAGATCGTTTAACATGTAGGCTCCCTATCGCCTGCACCAGGTGTTCCTCCTCGGCCACCACCTCCACCTCTCACACTCCGTCACCCGACCCACTCAGCCGTCGTCTTCTTCCCTCCTCATCTCCTCCCTTCTTGCCCGTGTTGCCTCGTCCCTCTAACGCTTCGTGAGGAATAGGAGCGCGGCGTGGAGGTGCACGAGCAAGCTCAGGATCAGCTTGGCCATCACCATTTATTAATTCTGACCAGGTGTATGGACGTGACAAGCTATTAATGTCGCAGGCATGCAGGTGCTTGTTAGGTATATGCATCTTGTGATGCATTAACTTACACGTGTATTTATATAGGCAAAGTCTACTGCCCTCTGCTTAAGCCACTACTCCAAGCAACTTCTATTTCTAATTTCTAAAACACATCGGGACGACAAAGTTTCTTTGGGTCTGTGTCGCCTTTGTACGGCTCGATGGTGGGGAACTTAAAGTTCTCCGGCCACGCCGATTGCTGCAGGCCGGACGCGGCTGGAGGTGGGAGCATCGCGGCTGTCCGCCCGATCTGGTGTAGGCTCCATCGCTGCTGCCGATGGGGTCTGCTGGCCCTGCGCCTCTTGTTGGCTCCGAGCCTCTTGCATCTCCCACACGGCCCCTCGGAGATCCGCCAGCTCGCGCTGCAACGTACCGAGGGTCGCCAGCAAGGCGTTTTCCACCGTTGAGGTGGTTGCACCTGTCTGGGCGTCGGCGCGAACCATCGGGTTGGTGGTGACCACCGGGTTGGTGGCGACCACGGCCTGTGCTCCGGAGCTGTTCAGCGCGCCGGTGCGACGGACCTCGAGGTCGGTGACGGGGCCGATGTTGCCGCCAGAGTCACCTGCCGCTCTCACACTGGGTGCGGGTTCGCTGGCCATGCTAGCGTGGGCACAGACGTCACCGCTCCCGCCAACCCCGTTAGTCGCTGCGCCACGAATGTCGACGTCGGCGTTTGCACCACCAGCGTTGCCATCCACGCCAGCTGCTGACGTAGATGCCGGCGGGGCGCCGACCGAGGCCCTAGCGTTCGCGAGCGCTGTCGTGGTGCTCCTCTTCTTCCTTACTGCTGATGGAGCTTTCTTGGGTGCTATCACTTCTCAAATTTCAAGGCTTGCTTTCCGTCGTCCTCACGGACAGTGCCAACTGTTGTGGCTACTGACCAAACAGTAAAGTAGGAGGGTAGTATAGTGGAGATGATGGATAGACAATGATTGCCCCTTCCCTATGTCTAGGGCCTGTATATATATTTTTCATGAAAGTGTATTTACAATCCTACCCTTACACTTATATACCCTCCACAGGGGTATCTATGTCATTACACGCATCCCACTTTGGGTTTTACAACCCTTTAGTAGACTGGATGGGCTTAGGTGGGGGGAACCCCTACAACAGAGAGACATTACGGGCTTATTCTTTTCAGTTTCTAAAATCTGTTTTTCGGCTTTTCTACAGTAACTAGCTTTTAAATGGAATATCTTTTTAAGATAGGATCTACTAGTTAATTGTAATACATATTGTACCGACTTCATTTGTATCGGCAAAAACTGCATGTGAGTTTTGTTATTCTGTAATCTCTTATACGAATAATTTAAAAGTTATAAGCCGTAGTTAAAAATTATAAGTTTCAGTTAAAAAGAACGTGCGGATTGTTTCACTGGTCCATTCCATTGACGCTCTTCGACAGTTGGGCTTCAACGTGGTGCTGGTGGGCTGTACCGGAAGTGAGCTCAGGTCGGCGAGTTGATGATCTGGTGGGCTCCGAGTATTTGGTGCGAAGCGGGCTCAAAAGCTCCCATACAAAACCGAGGCCTTCTTGTTCTTGGACGCACCGGCTAACCGGCTCCGCCCCAACAACACCCGGAGGCCCGAAGTGCAGGCAAGGGTTTGTCGAGGAGAAGGCTTGAGCGGAGTAGTATTCGCCATGGGCATGGATTGATGGATGCGGGGAAGGGAAAGAGGAAGAGGAGGGGAAAGCAGAGGGCGGAGTACACCCGTTGTCGAGGAATGGCTCGGGTCTACTTGCGAGGTACATGAAATCAGAGTAGTCTTCTGTAATGCAATAGTTCCTCCGCATTTCTATCTCCTTTTTTTCGTGTGGTACATGATAAGCAGGTTTTTAATCGTCTCTGGGCAATTTTATAGCAGTAATTTGAATTTATTTTAATTCATCTGTTCAATTGGATGAAGGAACTCTTTTGCTTAACAGTGTATTCTGAAACTTCTGAAACATGAAGAACTTCGATATCCTTAATCATATTTCACTCTTGACACAACAGGAACATAAGATATAGTATGTGCGGTAGATGAAGTAGTATGAAACATCAAACATATGAAATGTAATGCCTTTTTTATAAATTTATTCTGGAGACGTGGGCATACAGTCTTTGCAAACATTGGCTGACATATATTGTTCAAATTGACACACTAATAAGTAGCTCAAAGTGAGCCAATAGTGAAACTAGAGGGATCAAACGTGCAACCTATTATTGATTTTATTTCTTAAAGGAGGTTATACATAATACACCGAGCGTACTTATAGTATAGGATCATACTCGTATGCATACACAAGACATATTTTCCATGACCCATTCGCTTAGATGGCTTATCAGAAAAGAATGTCACATGCTCTGCACCTTCAGCAAGCACCTGGAGATACCTTGGGGCCGGTGGCCTGGAGGCACCAGCAGGCAACCTTGCATACCCTTTCAAGCTCCTCTAGGTTCACATCGTCGACCAATTCACAATCCAACAGTGTGTGCACCTCTCCTTCAAGAAATTTCCTCGCTACCAACACAGGAAAGAATAAATCTGTGCTTGTCTCTGTTTGCCTCACATTCCTCTTTCCTGATATGATCTCAAAAAGCATCATCCCATAGCTAAAAACATCCGCCTTTGTTGTTATGGTCTCACCGCTTGTCCACTCTGGTGCAAGATATCGTATTGTGCCTCTCATGGAGGTCAAAACCCTGCTGAAATCCCGGCCTAAGAGCTTCGCCATACCAAAATCTGCCACCTTTGGAATAAAAGACATGTCCAACAGTATGTTCTCTGGCTTGATATCACAGTGTATGATGCAATCTCGGCACTCCTCGTGTAGATAAGCCAATCCTTTTGCAATTCCTGTAGCAATTTGATATCTGGTTTTCCAACTCAGAATTAGAGATCTACTGCCAAACAAATGCAGATCAAGTGTACCATTGGGCATATACTTGTAGACAAGCAATCTCTTCGCCCCTTCAGAACAAAACCCAAGCAGTCGAATCAAGTGTATGTGTTGAATGTTCCCAATAGTGCTCACTTCTGCCCTGAATTGCTTCTCCCCCTGACGAAGGCTCTCTAGTCTCTTAACTGCCACTGTTGTTGTGTCCGGTAGAATCCCTTTGAACACGGAGCCAAAAGACCCTACACCCAAATTCTCAGAAAAGTTTCTTGTTAGAAACAGCAGATCACCGTATTTGAAAGTTATCAAAGACCCATCACTTCGGTTTAAATGGCCACTGCAAAACTAAGAACAATAAGTCCACCAATGATGATCCCAATGATCCACCATTTCTTGGTTCCTGAGTTGGGTGGTTCTGAGGCAGCCAATCTAATAAAGATATTATTACTCAACACACCAATATTATCTTGCAAATTTATCAAATCATTGTACCAAACCAAGCAAGTACCATTATGAGAGTAAGCAGTGCAAGAACAGTTGTTCAGGCAGGTTAACTCACAGTCGTGAACATTGGCTCCATCTATGCTGTGTGCCTTATCTGGCAACTTCACACTACTGATCAGATAGAATCTATCTTGCGTCTCCTTCACCGAGCCATTGTTTTCACATTGCAACAGGGCATTTCGCCTACAACCTGCGGTTTGGTCACCTAGCTGCCAACTGTTTGGGTAACTCTCACTGAAGCCCTTGAGGCAGCTGCATGATGACATAGCATTCTCTTTACACTTGCTGCATGCCCCGCACATTCCATAAACACTGCACTTAGCTTTTGGTTGTGTGAAATAAAGTTACCATGTTTGTTCTGCCTCTGCCCATACCCAGGCCTGGAACAGACTGGATACATTAACAATATCCCTCGTAAATATCTGTGCATCACTCTTGACGGTGTACGTGAAGTATGTCTCCTTATCATTGTCAACAAACTGGAACGTGTATGCTGAATTGGGATAGCTATTGGTAGGTGACAACTCTGCCACACCAGTGAATGCATTGCCAGTCCAGATACCACTAGCCCAGTGGACTACCGAGCTATTCCATAGGAGCATGTATTGGGTTAAGCCATGTGGATCCAACTGAATAGAGTACATCCCTGGTTCTGGATCACCATAGTCTTTCCAAGAGATCATCTGTTTGATCACACCAGTTTTCTTGTTGCGGCTGAGCTTGTTTCCTGGGAGCCATGTATCCGTGAAATCATCAAAACTTTGCCAAAGTACATGAGAGGTGTTAGACACATGTCTGACAACTAGGTTCTCGGAGTCAAGGAGCACAGCAGCTGTGGGACTGGCAGCTGTGTTGTTCGTAATATTGGTAAACCACACTGGAGATTTAGAATGGTTCGTTAGGAGATGGTTAGGTTCGATGAGGCTGGACCAGACCAGCACCGCGCCCAGTTCAGTAGCTCCGCAATCAGGGAATGTTTGGCCGAGGAGATTCGACGGCTGGAGACAACGGGGGGGCAACAACCGATAGTAGGAGCAACGGCGACAACACCATGGCAATTCCACTAGCTTACACCTGCAGAGATAGCGGAACATCGCGAGAAGGGTCTGTGTTTCAATTGTGATGAGAAATTTGTTTCGGGCCATCGATGTCAAAAACATTTTTATCTAGAAGTGGCTGATGACACCGGCCCTGAGGAGGGGGAAGAAGTGGTTGATGAAGCAGCGAATCCACTTGTCTCATTGCATGCCTTGACGGGGAAGAGGTGGTGGCAGCTGCCACCGTGGTATTGGAGCCTCGGCCAAGATTGAAAGTTACAGTGGCTAATGGGGAGAGGGTCCCTAGCTCTGGAATTGCCCGGCGCATGGCCTTCTAGATTGGGCATGAGAAGTATTCTACATATTGTTACGTGTTATGTTTGGAGGGATTTGATGTCATCTTCGGTGTTCACTAGCTGCATACCCTGGGCCTGATCCTATGGGACTTCGATTCATTGACAATGTCATTTTGGTGGGACAGCAGTCAGGTTGTGTACCATGGCATCGCAGGTCCACTGAGTTGTGTACAAGTCCAAAGCACTGATGGGCGTGATCTTATGGGCACTCTTTTTGGCGAAATTCACATATGTGTTTGCAAAACCGTGTGGACTTCCTCCTGTTCAGGATTGCGATTATCGCATTCATCTACTACCCGGAACAATGCCGGTGGTGGTTCATCCTAATAGATATCTGGTCCTTCTAAAGGAAGAAATTGAACGCCAGTGCAAGACCATGCTGGACCAGGGGATCATCCGCCACAACAAGTCTCATTTTCATCTCTAGTACTACTCATTAAAAAGCAGGACAACACTTGGAGATTTTGTGTGGACTACCGATCCTTGAATTCGAAGACGGTCAAGAATAAGTTTTCGATGCTCATGATTGATGAGTTACTAGATGAGTTGAAGGGTGCTCGGTTTTTCTCCAAATTGGATCTTTGTTCAGTTTGTCATCAAGTTGGAATAAGCCCGGAGGACGTGGAAAAGATGGCCTTCTTGACACATGAAGGACTGTACGAGTTCTTGGTCGTGCTCATCGGCTTAACCAATGCGCCAGCCATTCAAGCATTGATGAGTGCAGTCCTCCAACCTTTTCTTCATCGATTTGTGCTCGTTTTCTTTGATGATATTCTCATTTACAGCAAGTCATGGTCCGAGCACCTTCTGCATGTCAGGGTAGTGCTCAAATTGTTGCAAGACTATCACTTGTTTCTCAAAAAATCAAAGTGTTTATTTGGCTGGGACAGTGCGGCATATCTTGGACATGTGGTTCCTGTCAATGGCGTGGCTATGAATGTAGAAAAAGTTACGGCAATCATGGAGTGGCCTCAACTTCGAGGCTTCCTTGGTCTCGCGGGGTATTACCGCGAATTTGTGAAGGATTTTGGTGCAATAGCAGCTCCACTGACCAGCTTGTTAAAGAAGGAGGCTTTTGCATGGTCTTCTGAAGCCGCTAGTGCCTTTCAACAGTTGAAGCTCGCTCTTTCCTCCGCCCGGTTGTGCATTTGCTGGATTTTGCATGCCCTTTCACCATTAACACAGATGCTTCCGGCTGTGGCTTTGGGGCTGTTTTACATCAAGGCGATCGACCATTAGCATTCTTTAGCCGAACCATTCCACCACGCCATGCTAAACTTGTAGTGTATGAACGAGAACTTATTGGGTTAGTGAAGGCGGTCAGGCATTGCTGGCCATACTTGTGGGGGTGACCTTTTGTGGTTTGGACAGATCATTATAGTTTGAAGTACCTTCTTGATTAGCGCCTCTCAACAATTCCTCAGCATCATTGTGTCAGTAAATTATTTGGTTATGATTTTAGTGTGGAATTTTGGCTGGGTCACCAAAACCGAGTGGCGGATGCTCTGTCCCGGTGTCACGAAGAAGAGGAGGGCCGATCTTGTGCATTATCAATACCTCACTTTCAGTTGTTTGATGTTATCCGAAGAGAGGTGACTACTCATCCCGATTTAGTTCTCCTCAAACAAAAAGATAGAAGCTAGCCAATTGGAGGCACCTTGGTAGATTATGAATGGGTTAATTTCACTCTCATTTGGTGACTATCCTATTTTCGGTAACGCTATATATTTTCCTTCTCCATATGTGTTGTAGGATTCAGGAAGACATTGGTCGACGACTTGAAGGTTGTCGAAGATAAAAGGGACCGGGGGGCTGTTTTATTGGTTCATGCTTTACCCACTGCCAAACACCATTCAAAATATTATGGAATTCAAGGATCTCCCCTAGACTTGGTAATAAGGGGAGGTTATATCACTGAACTGTAGAGTGTAAAAAGCGGACTCATTATTGTTTATCTTCGATGCAGTGTTTACTTGGATTGATGATATATTTTGATTTTGAGGGCGACTATGGCATGGTATGCCATTAGGAAGCATCCCGATGACGTACCCCCTTGCGTCACCCCTCCCCTCCCTCTTTTCTCTCGAAGCGCCGCCACTTCCCTCCCCCTCTCTTCTCCTGCTCCGGCATCGGCCGTCGCCCTCCTCCACTGTCTCTTCTCTGCGCCCGCCGCCCTCCCCGCCTTTTTCTCCAGTGCCGGCCGTAGCTCCGCGTGCCTCCTCCGCCGCCCCCGCCCCCTCCACCACCACCCGCGGCCAGCGGTGCTGTCGTCACCTCACCGCGTAACCCCCGACCCCTCTCCGCCGCCTTACCCTGCCTAAGTGTGACACCCCGGCCCATATTGGTCCATGTGTGTGTGCACATGAATTTCTGGGTTAGTCCCACCTTGCTAGCTTATCTTGAGAAGCACTTACATATAAGTTTAGGAGTTCCAATGGTAGCACCCCCGGTTAACCGTTTTGCGCGAAGTGAGGACGAAAGTACAAGCGGGTTGCTACGTGTGCGTGACTTATCCAGAATGTGGTTAGGTCTGAGCCGGTTTAGACCCTAGGGCGTTACAAATGGTATCAGAGCTGACTCTCGCGGTTACATGGGCGCGTGCGGATTAGGGGCGCGGGCATATGGCGCATGGCGCGTGTGGGCCTGGAGTGGACACACGGTATGACATATGTGCTGGCACTGAGTGCACGGACATGTGCCAAGAGGGGAGATCCTTATCATTTGCCCCGGTGTGGGTATGTTGGTCCGACGAGGACGTCGGGTCCTGGAGGAGGTGTATGTGACACTTGGCCCATGTTGGACCATGTGTGTGCACATGAATTTCAGGTTAGTCCCACCTTGTTAGCTTACCTTGAAAAGCACTTACATATAAATCTAGGAGTTTCAATGGTAACACCCCTGGTTAACCGTTTTGCGCGAAGTGAGGACGAAAGTGTAAGCGGGTTGCTACGTGTGTGTTGCCTATCCAAAATGTGGTTAGGTCTGAATCGGTTTGGACCCTAGGGCGTTACACTAAGCTAACTTTCGCATCCGCCATTACCACCGTCCTCCGGCTCCGCTCACCGCCCTCTTACCCCCACCCATTGCCCCCGTCATCGCCCACCGTCGGGCCGTCGCCTTCCCCCAACTTCTTTCTATGACTGTGGGGAAGGGTGAATCCGTAGCGGCGATGAGAAGGGAGGGAGCGGTGGACGGAAGCGAGAGAGAGAGCGGCGGCCAAGAGAGAGAGAGAGAGAGAGAGGAGTTGGTATGCCATCAAACCGTATGCCGTTCGGTAGATTTTTCTGTTTGATTTTTCGTTTCTGCGGAACTTCTGCGGAACAGACTGTCGCAGAGGCTATTGGGGATATGTATTTTGGGGAAAGGCAAGGAGTAAAACAGATTGACTGCGAGTATCCATGTAACCCCACATGTACCAGTCAGTCCTCATTTTTTTTACAGCTTGTTTCCTCCATTCAACCCTGCTCTGATGAAGCAGTATCCATAATCACGTACATTTCACCGTTTGTTGTACGATATGTGCATATTTTGGGATCACTCAATGCCTTAGCGGTCAACACTCGTTCGTTCCAACATAAGGAGGTTGGCTCTACTTATGTACCTCAAAATTCTTTAACAATGTCACTTCTTCGGTACAAGTGTTATAGCATGGTTCAGGAATTAAACAGCCAGGATGACAAAAGCTATCTATCTATAGATAAAAAGAACCGGTTGGATTCAATACACCTCCTTTGTTTTAACTTTTGGGAGTTAAAAAATTCCACAATAATCTTAAAAACAAAAAATAGAAATTCCCTCATTAATCAAGAGAAAAACAAAATAATCTATACCTTTTATTTTTGTGGAACCATAGTACATATTAATAATATATAGATGTTAGAGGAATATAACAAACACAGTTGTATTTGTAACCATAGATTAAAACCGTATAAAGATCTACCACTAGTAGCTGTGTTGCTGATGGCACACGGCAGAAAGACCGACCCTGCGTCAAGAGTCTTTTTAACCATAGATTACAACCGTATAAAGGCCGACCACTAGTAGCTGTGTTGCTGATGGCACACGGCAGAAAGACCGACCCTAAGTCAAGAGTCTCCGGTCTCCGGAGACGTGCCACCGGAACATGCAGAGGTAGCCACTAGATCTGGACGAAATGAATCCCTGCATCCGTATCAACTTCGTCATCAGAGAGATGAGGATGTGGATAATAGATAGCATTCCTTCACCATGAGGAAATAATAGAAAGGGAAACTTTCCAGAATTAAGATGGCTGCTCTACGTGGTTAGTTGTTACTCTGATTCCGTATATTTGTATGCTTGCTCCTGTATATTTGCTGATAGACTCAGTGAACTCTGAATTATTATGCTATTGTGATGGAAGTAGTTGAGTTCATTCTCCTCAAAAGAAAATGTTCCAGGAGACACTTTACAATCCTTAACACCGACATGGTTCTTTGCCTTTCTTTTGGAATCTCGAAATGAGTTAGGTTTCATAAATTGTCAGGACCACTGATCCATCAAATCATTTTGGAAGTGTTGAAATTTGCATTACACAGCAAAAACCGTCACTTGCAAAGTTACTAGTCGTACATATCAGGTGAAAACTACTTGCTGCTGAAGGGGAAAACTAGTACTGCTGTTGAAGTGCTCATTTGGCCTCCGGAGGTCCATGACAGGCAAAAGTTTCAGAACAAATGGATCATATGCGAAAGACATAGGGATGGAGCCTCTGGCAGAAGATGAAGCAGCGTGGGAAGTAGAAGGCCACCACGAACCCCGCCACGAACCCGACAGCCGCTCCGATACTGGACTCATCGTTGATTCTCGATCTCCTCCTGGGGCAGTCATCCAACGGTGCACCACAAAGCCCTTGGTTACCAGCAAAGCTTGAAGCCGGCCACTTACTTAATGAAGATGGAATAGCCCCGGATAGTAAATTGTCTGCAACATTGAATGAAGCTAACCTTCCTCTCGCACTGGAATGCTCTGGAATTTTGCCGTTGAGTTGGTTGTGCTGAAGGTTGAGCGTGTTCAGGTACAGCATATTTGAGATACCGACGGGGATTTCACCTGAAAAGTTATTGTAAGAGAGGTCCAGAGATGCCAGATTCGGCACCAGCTGGACAATGTCGACAGGGATCCACCCTGAAAAGTCGTTACTAGACAAGTCCAGGCCAGTCATGCTGGTACAATTCTGAAGACCTTTAGGGAACTGGCCTTGAAGACCAAAGTTGCCTAGGCGCAAAGAGAGAACCCTGTTCTCGTCAGGGTGCCAGCACTCCACGCCTGTAAATCGGCATATGTAACCGTTGGTTCCATTGTCAAAAATCCATGAGGATTTGAGAATGCCGTTCGGATCAATCACTGATTGTAGCACAGTCTTCAGGCACTGGATATCAAGTTCAGAACCAAAACAAGATGATGAGCTGCTCAAGAGCACCAACAAAAGGAGGAACTTGATATCATCAGCCATCCCTGACGTGGTGTAGAGACGGACGGCTCCTCGGCCAAAAATTGCAGCTTCTCAATTCCGGTATCACCTGCACAAAATTTCGAGTGTAACTACTTGAACACATCACTAGTTGTTTTTAAAGAGAATTGAACATATTGCTTGTACAAAGAATAAACGATGTTCTCAGATATAGAGACGCCACGGAGCTTCTCACATCACGGCAAAGAACAACTCAAAACATGCTTATTTCTTTGTTTTCATGCAATACTTCTCGCTAGATGCTCTGCTACGCATTGATTTTGGACAAAGATGAGGTGTTTCAGAAAACTCACCAGTTTATCCAGACGAAGCAGAAGCCACCACCCGCAATAGATGAACGGGCACAGCTCTTAAAAGGAGAGGCCCTCCACCGGAGCATTTAATTCCTACTGACTTGAAGACTACAAGCTGTTGCCACTACTACACACGGAAGAACGACTGACCTGACCGTGTGCCAATTGTCTCCATTTTGAGCAGTATCCGAAGACTCACACCAAGACATAAAAATAGGTTGTTGAACTTTCTGCCTGATGCCATCACATCATCGATTGAGGATGGTGACACTAAGCTATATGTGACGGGCAGCTAAAACTTTGTCAAGAGTGAAGACAATGTTTCTCCTAGTCCTAACTACACATGCAGAACTCGGATTTATTCAGAACAAAATTAACAGGATCAGACAAACATCCATCAATTGCCTCAATCCATGAGAGGTTTCTTTTTTAAAGAAAAATGAATCCATGAAAAGTTCCTCATATTCGTCAGAACGTACACAGGTGTTAGATCATCTGGCTAGGTTAGAATTTTTATGATGATAAATAATTAACAACATTACTTAGTATTATTATACGAGGCATGTAACATGTGTAGACTCATATCGGTTAAGTTGGGAAGAACTTGTGCCGGAAAAAATATTGATTTGGTCTTTACATGTGTAGGGTAACTTGGAGGTAATCATGGTCTACGGTAAGTATCTGGAGATGACTTGGTGCGAAATCATGGTCCAGAGGGTCAAAGAGGCTGGAGAAGACAGTCGTGTTCGAGTTGGATCATGTGGAGATCAAATATGGATGATGCGTGTTGAAACTACGGAGGTGCGATCTGGAGGCCAGATTTTGGACCCAAGGGTTTTGGATCTTTTATTTATTGGAATTGGATAAGAACTCATGGATTTAAGATAAGGCCAGATTTTAGACCCTAGACTATAAATAGAGCTAGGAGTTAACTTGAGATTTTTGAGATGTAATTTTTATGCTACAATTTAAGTGGTGTCAAAAGATACTTTATAGCTACGGACATAATTCAGCAGTAAAAAATTGTTAGATCTCACTCGAGAAAAAAATTGGTGGCGGCGACAGCCTAGGCCCCGCGTGGTGCTTCGAGGCGAGCTTGTTCAGCGCTTTCCCGTGCGTCGCTCGACCACGCTTGTCACTGTTGATTTGTGATCCAAATTCTATACATTAGACCAGCTTCTGGACGGAACGTAGCGGAGGCCCGTCGCCGGAGGCTTAGGGCCGGAGCGTATGGATTCTAGTCGAATTAGGGTTTCCCTGTTATATATATCTCCTGTAAGCCGCCGTTTGGTATATGAGATTAGAGTTGTAAATCCCCGGCATTGTAACCTCACCCCAATATAGTGAAGATTGTTGCTGGCTGGCGCCCGTGGTTTTTTCCCTCTCGCATTGAGAGGGTTTTCCACGTTAAATCTCATGTCTCTCTACGATTGATCTTGTTTACTTCGTCGTTCCGCAGCCATCGCATGTAACAGTCACCCGAAGCAGCAGCGTCGTTTTTCGTTCTCGACCAGCGTGCTTCACCCGCTTGGCGTGCGGTGAGGAGCTCTGCGGTCGCACAAAGATCACGTGAAGGCGATTCCACACCCGCGGAAGTCCAGTCAGTTCTGCTTGATCAGCGTGCGTTTCCTCACGCGGTCACACGCATGCGCGTTACACAGCCATCGCACGGATTTTCTTTGTCTCGGTAAGTATGCATCCAAGCTGTATGTGACGGGCAGCCAAAACTTTGTCAAGAGTGAAGACAATGTTAATCCTAGTCCTAAATACACATGTATGTGACGGGCAACTAAAACTTCGTCAAGAGTGAAGACAATGTTTCTCCTAGTCCTAACTACACATGTAGGAACTCGGATTTGTTCAGAACAAATTAACAGGATCAGACAAACATCCATCAATTGCCTCAATCCATGAGAGGCTTCTCTTTTCAAAAAAAAAGAAAAAGTAAAAGAATCCATGAGAAGTTCCTAATATTCATCAGAATGTACACGGACTTCACTCCTGTGACACGCACACGACCTGTTTGCCGACATTTTTACCACTGAATAGACCAACGAAGGCAGCAGGTCCGTTCTCCAGCCCGATGCTCATGTCTTCTACATACACAATCTTGCCATCCCTGTAATGCTTGGTCATGTCGTTGAGGAACTGTGGGAACAAGTGGAGGTAATCACTCTGGATGAAGCCCTGCATCTGTATCCGCTTCACCACCAGGCAGAAGAGGTTGTGGATTCCTACAGGATCGGTTATCCCATGCTGGGAGACCATCCCACATACTGCAATGCGACCATGTGTCCGCATGTTGAGGAGTACAGCATCAAGCATTGGTCCACCTACGTTCTCAAAGTAGATGTCGATGCCTTCAGGAAAGTACCTAGACAAGGAAAGATTGCACAACAAAGATGCAGCATTACTATGTAATTCTGAATTGTTTACTGAGTTCAATGGAATTATTGGTTTCAACAGATAATACATAAGTTGATGATGCAAATTTTTATGCTCACAAATTAATCTATCATGGGAAAGCGTTCCATGTTATTTAGGTAGGTTCACTGATAGTTCATTCTTTTTACTGTGATTATTAGACGCTCCTTATAATATATCTTGATTCATCAATGGTTTATGCAAAGACAAAGCTGTTGTATCTTTTTTTTTTCCCTGAAGGAGAAGTTCTTACCTTTTTAAGGCTGCATTCAAGTCAGGCTCCTCTCTGTAATTGAAAGCTGCATCAAATCCAAACTTGTCCTTCAGGAGCTCAACCTGAAACATTGTTGTAGACCCTGAATGATACAGCTATACAGGTAAACAATGCAACTACTAGTTTGAGTGAGTACTTTCTGATCTGTTCCAGCACTTCCAACGACATAGCATCCATGGAGCTTTGCAAGTTGACCAACAATATGGCCAACTGCTCCTGATGCAGCAGAAACGAAGACAAACTCTCCTTTCTTTGGTGAGCAGATCTCATAGAAACCAACATAAGCTGTAAAACCAGGCATGCCTGTGGGTGAAGACCAGAATGTGAGTTAGCATGTCGGATCAAAGAAAGCTCACAGAAAGAAATTTCAGAAACAATAGCTACACGGATCAGTATACGCTAGTTTTCATCACACCACAGACAAAAATTTCGGAAAACAGTAGCTACAAGCATACTTTAGTTTTCATCACGCCACAAACAAAGGATTAAGAAACAGTAGCGACACGGATCAGTATACACTAGTTTTCATCACGGCATTGTCAATTCATCACAACCACCAAGAAAAGACCACTCGACATTTCCCTCATCCGCACGCCCTTTATCCATTCGTCTGTAACCCTCCTTTTCTTCTCAAATACATACCACAAATTTGTGCAACCAAGGTTAGACTTTCTATAAAACATCGTGCACCTGGTTCTCCTTAAAGGACAATCTTTTTGGTTCTTCTGATGATTATATGATTTCTGCTGTATATGCTTTAGAATTCAGCTGAATATTTAAAAGCATGACTAACAAACTCACCAAGAAGCCCCAAATGATAAGAGAGTGGAATGTCACTTTGCTGAATCTTCCTAAGCTGTTCAGGCTTGTCGATCACACTGTATTCCTCCCAACCAGTCAGTCCCGAAACAACGTCACCCGCACTGAATCCCGGATGGGTGGAATCCACCACTCTCGCCACGCCAAACCCTTCTATAACCTTGACAGACCAAGAAATTGCCTGATCAGTAAGCAAATCACCTATGTAGAGATGAACGCAGACCTGATTTCTTGAGAAATCAACAAGAGAGATCAAGCGAAAGGGGGGATAATTTGAAGAGGAAAAAAAGAATTTTACTGATCCGGGCTTGAATGGGGGGATGTAGGAGCCGTGGAAATCCCGCATCCGGCCGCGCATGTAGGGGTCGCAGGAGAGGTAGAGGTTCTTCACCAGCACGGCGGGGCCGGCGGCGCCCTCGGGGATGTGCAGCGCCACGGTGTTGCCGTCGACGAGCACCATGTCGTCCTCCCTCGGCGCGCGGCTGATGTACTCCCGCAGCACCACCTTCTTGTTCCTCGCCGCTTCGGCTGGCTTGACTTGCTCCATGCCGCCGTTCGGGAGTGGGTTGGTGGACTACCTGTCTTTTCGCCCTTCCCGTCGAGCGTTTCGGTGGAATTCGCCGAGTTTCTTTGTGCTTTTGAAGAGTTTTAATGGAAGAATGGTCGGTGAGGTGCCGGATGGGACGGCGCCGTCGGATGGGTAGTTAGATCTGACGGTCGTGAGGTGGGCAGGCTGGCTCGGTTGTGCACGGAGCCGTTGTGTGCGCCGTACGCGTGCACAGCGCGTTGTAGCAGGGAGCCCGAGCGCGCCCGCAGCCGTTCGGCGTTGGATGAAGCTGGGCTCGCACGCGTGCGTGTGTACTTGGTGGAAGTGTTGTATAATTCCTCCGTTTCCGATTACTTGACATTTTTAATCAAATATATATATTTAGGTAATTATTTTTATTTATATTATAACAAAATACCCTACATCCTCCGTCGCCATGAGCCCGTGCCTACTCCACCCCTCCTCAATCCTTCATTGGTCGTGCTATGCTTGGCATGATATCGTGCGGATTGTACTAGGCCATCCCACCGACCTAAGGTTGCGATCTAAATATTATACCGCACACCGTGTTAGGCCGAATCAGTATGGTACTTTTAGTTCTGCAATGTATCATATCTGAGCCAAACCAGCAGCGCTATGCTTCGAATCAACACGGTTGGTACGGTTCATTTGATCAGCTCTACTCGGCGCATGTCCGCATGGTAATGAGATCATCTGAAGTTGCATACGGTAACTTCAGAGTGCAGTCGCGAATCTAAGCTGTCCGATCGGAAAAGAATGGCCCAGATCGGTTTTTGGTACAGTAAATTTACTGTACCAAAAACCGATCTGGGCCATTCTTTTCCGATCGGACGACTCAGATTCGCGACTGCACTTTGAAGTTGCCGTATGCAACTTCAGGGGATTTCATTCCGTCCGCATGGGCGTGGAGATGCTTTGGGCTGCCGCGCTTAGCCCGCAGGGCGCACGCTGGGAAGTTGAGTTCCTGCCGTCAACATGGACCGCTTGCGCGTGGGGAGGCGTTGCTCCGGCTTGATCTTGTAATCGGGCTGTGTTGGGTAGTCGTTTGAACCGAGCGGTGGGGGTCGCTGGCTTGTACGGGCCTGTACTCGGCCGCTTGGTGGGCTGCGCTTCTCAAGAAACAATTGTAGCCTTTGGACAACCATAGTGTACCCGCAATCTCGTAGTACTACACTATGTATAAAAATCAAATCTTTACAACCTACTGCAGCCCTAAGTATAGACCTTTAAAATCACTCATCCATATATCTTACAAAGGGAAGAAAAACAGAAATGCTCTTCCAATATTCATCTATGGTCTCAAGTAGTACTGTCCATGTAACGTAGGTAATCGCTACATACATTCCACGTATATATGCCATGTATGTACACGTGATATATGTTACTGTTGGGTCGGTTCCGTCAGTCTCAGAGGCAGCTCGGGGGCACGACGAGCCCAAGCGTGCTCCCCTGCGCGTTCCGGCAGGAGGATTTGGCGACCTGGCTCTGGTACGTCAGCCTCACGTCCTGCAGGCTGATCCCGCTGCACGGGTTGCTCCTGCTGCAGTCGAACATCACCGCCACCGGCGTCGTCGACGACCCACGGATGTCAACGTACTTCACCTGGCTGATCTTGATACCCGAACTCTGCAAACAACAAACATATATGCACATTGCACATCAAGTTGATTAAGATTAGGCACTGTATCGCCGAGAGAAACTGCAGGCATGTATTTCGTACGTGGCTACGTACGTGTGTATGTATGTCAGTATGTGTAAATAAGGTACCTCGCCGGTGCAGCCAACGTCGTCGGGGCAGTAGTTCTGGTCGATGATGATGGGGTAGTCAACGCTGGTCATGGTGGAGTTCATGAAGGTGACGCCCTTGACGAACCCTCGCTTGGGGATCCCCCACGTCTTGATCCTCAGCCCGTTCGTCGTGTTGGTGAACCACGTCGTCTTCACCGTCACGTTCTGCACCGCCTCCACCACCATCCCTTCTTGCTTGCCTAGGCTCCCGATGCTGATATGGTGACAAAACAAAAGATTAACATGTGTAACACCTGAACAACACGGAACTAGCTAAGTGGATTAGGTGCAACTCCAAATCCTGTGCATGTACCGGACCCAGGTCTGGTCCATTTCCACTAGTATAGTTGCCACTAATCACGTTGCAAAGTCAAATTATTAAATGGATATTTGGGAACAAACTTTTGTGTAAGTCTTATTTGAAAATTTTAGAAATATTTTTCCTAGATGGACTGAATCGTTTTCCAAACGGTTTCAACTTACGGATTATTTTGGATTTCAGCTTATTTAAATCAAAATCACTTAAAACCCGACACTTTCTAGTGTTGGCTTTTTTGTCCTTTTCTTTTCCTCCTTATTCATTTGCATTATTTATGACGATATAACATTTTTTCCTTATTTTTTAGAAAAAGCTAACAACTACTATAATATAATTTCAGCTATAAACCAAAAACCACAGTTAAAATCTTAAGCCATGAGCCAGTTGGAGTGTGGCCTAAGATACTACTTGGGACATAAACAATGTTAACTACAGAATTGGTTTCCCAAAAACTATCTGAAAGAACTACTCCATACCATATACTATATGCGTTAATCCTCTTGATCGATTTAGTTCCTGTGAACATTTTGGGTAATTCGTGCATGTAAATTGCGGGGGTATCACGGCGCCTAGCTGACGTGCGTGCGTACGTACCTGATGCCGTGGCCCGGGCCGCACGCGACGCGCTCGATCCAGAGGTTTGAGTTGCCCGGCCCGACGGAGACGCAGTCGTCGCCGGTCCGGATGTTGGCGTCGTACACCGCCACATGGCTGGACATGTGGACGTGTATCCCGTCCGTGTTCGTGCTGTTCCACGGCGCCTCCACCGTCACCCGCCGCACCGTCACGCCGCGGCACTGCAACACCACCACGTGGAACAGCCCGCTGTTCACCGACCTCACCCCGTCCACCACCACGTCCCTCGAGTTCGAGATCGTCAGCGACTGCATGCACACGGCGGGCAGCATCGTCACGTACCAGACGTGCTAACCAAAAAAATCTTGAGTTTTGACGGACGTACCGACGCGCCGGACGGGCAGCCGGCGCGCTGCTGCTTGCAGGCCCAGAGGGCGCTGCCGCGGCCGTCGAGGGTGCCGCCGGAGACCGTGAGGCCCTCCACGGTGTCGAACGTGATCCACCGGCCGGACGAGTCGTCCCAGCCGTACCGCGCGGGGGCGAGCACCGTGCCCGCGATGGAGAACGAGACGGCGCTGTTGTTGCACGGGCCGGAGAACGTGGCGCTCCCCACCAAGAACCTGCCCGGCGGCACGTACACGGTGGCCGGGCGCGGCGAGCGGCACGCGTCGGCCCACGCGCGGAGGAACGGCCGAGTCGAGTCCGTCGCGCCGTCGGGGCGGGCGCCGTAGTGCAGCACGTTGTACACTGCACCGGCCGGCTCCGGGAGGAACAGGAGCGCGGCGTGGAGGTGCACGAGCAAGCTCAGGATCGGCTTGGCCATCGCCATGTATTAATCCTGATCGGGTGTACGGACGCGACGAGCTGTTAATGTCGCAGGCTCGCAGGTGCTTGTTAGGTATGTGCGTCTTATGATGCATTAACTTACACGTGTATTTTTATAGTGGCGGAATCTACTAGACTCTGGTTAAAATTTGGAGGTGAATCAAATAGGGCAAATCAGTAATCCAAAGCATTTAACGACTAATCCAGAGCATTACTTACAGGACGTGTGGTAAGCAGCAGTTGAGTGCAAAATTCAGCAGTTGACTTTTACATGGGACATTGACGAATGTACGCGTTCCGTTTCAAAATGGTGCTTGGTGGGTTCTCCGAAACTAGTCATGGCAGCCTATGTAATTTCCATGTGTGTGTACTACTTTTTCTGAATTGGTGGCTGTAGCCACTGGGGACATTGCATGTACAATCACCAGCACTGGGTGCCTGGGATTGTGCTAATGGCTTCCCTTACTGTGTGTATGCAGTATGTGATATACTGACGAGAGTGTTGAGTCCTTTACGTGAGGCACTCAATGTAGCTGATTCCATTCTCCTAATTTGTCAATACTCATGATTGCTTTACCAATCGAGATAACCTTTTTTTTAAAAGAAAGGATGATTTTGTTAGTGCTGGTGTATTTAAAAGAAAGGATGATTTTGTAAGTGCTAGTGTAAGTTGGAGCTTACCACGAATACGCATTAAGCTTCTTATCAAGGGCGGATTTAGACCCATGGCAATGTGGATTTTAGTTCGAAGTGTAGAAAATTTGATAGTGTAAAACTCAAATAACTTTAGCCTAGTCTAGATAGTTATTTATTGATCCAGCCCGTGTAGGATTGTAGGCAAGTAGCTGACCCAACAATTCTCCTAGCCCAGGCCTAGGCTCACGCATACGCTTGGCCTGCCGGCCTAGCCATTTTCTGTCCAGCTCTACCTCGCGCACACGCCCATGGTTGCACATGCCTTCCCCAACCCTAATCTCTCAACCCCCTCTCACGCAACCTCCCCATCCCCATTCAACGAACGGCTCGTGCCGCCCCTGCCCAATAGCTCGCACGCCCCGGTCGTGCCCAGCAGCTCACACCCCGCGCCACAGCCCTCCCATCCAATTCCCTCCCATGCCGCCCCTCTCCAGCACAGCTCCCTCCTTGACTCCCCGCACCTAGCTCTGAGGCGCCCCCCTCCTAGCACTGCCCCATCCCCCGCCGGTGTCCATCTTCCACGCTCCGGCCTTATGAGGTGAATATCTGAATTTCCACGCTCCGGACATTCTAAAGGATCAAGTTTTTGGTTTTGACACATTTTTTTGACCAGTCAAGGGCCTTATGAGGTGAATATCTGAATTTCCATAGTTTACCTTGTTTGTGCATTAATTTTTTATTAATAATTCCATTGAAATACCAATATCACTTGCAAAATGTTTTGCTTAGTAATTGTGTTTATAAAATTGCATCCATGCTCAACTCATATATGGCAATACCAGAAGGCCTGCAGTTGGGCTAACTAGGCCAATTGCTCGTACAAAATATGACTAAGCTGTAGTTTTGAAAGTTGCTCTGTACAATATTATGGGCTTGTTCTTTTTGGCTACGGCTTGTGACTTTTGGACTGTTTGTATGAGAGATTACAGAGTAACAGAAACTCACGTGTGGTTTTTGCCGATATAAATTAAGTCAGTAAAACATTTACTACAATTAACTAGTAGACTCTATCTTGAAAAAAATACTTCGTTTAAAAACTAGTTACTGTAGAAAAGCCGAAAAGTAGCTTTTAGAAGCTGAAAAGAACCGGGCCTATATAATAAGCATTGAAAAAAAATCTTATTTGATATATTTCATGTTTTATTTGCATACTATTTTAGGTGATCAGAGTAGATGGGAATTCAGAATTGAGCCACAAAATTAGTTTGGAGTTGAGCAATTGGGGTGTAGCCAAATCCTATCTCCGCCACTGCTTCTTAGTACGTACTTAGATGCTGCCTACATGTTTCTCGTACCAGTGGACACATGCATCTGCTCCAGCTCCATTAAGCACACCAAGTTTGCAAGACTTGCCTCCAAAATTCGCAAAGAATGGCTCAAGTTGACGCGGGGAAGTCTGTAATTAAGTGGCTAGACACCGCCAAAATCAAGAAACAAAACCATTTCAAGACACGTCGTTGATTGGGGCGAAACTTTAGCTCCAAGCTCCAAAATGCGCCTTAAGAAATTAATAACGAAAAGCTACTTGATCAACCAACTGAAGGTACCTGCTCGCTTCTAAATCTACACACATTTGTATTGCCTAGTTGGTTGACCATTTACCAACTTCTCTAGCTGCATTAGGTTTCATCCACCTCGTTTTCTACTAGCTATGCGGCAAAACGAGTTGGAGATCAATTAATCTTTTGGCTATCAGAAATGACGATGGCATTTAATTATTAATTACTCAAGTTGGGGCGGGATGCATGGACTAGTATAATATCAACCACCGTAGAAAACTAGAAATGCTGGTAGAAACTAGGGATTCCTCGTTCATTCTTTGAACTAGAAGTCTAGAAGTTGCGACTGTTGGATTGGACGTGATTGTTGTAAGAGAGCAAATTTGGCTCCTGGTGTGGTCGTGGGTTGGGTACATCTCAACTCAACCTAGGCAGACTTCGCAGGTTCAACAACTACTTCGGTCGAGTCAAGGTCCGGTTCGGTATGCTGTTCACCAATCACCGTCAATTACTGTCTTATCATCTGGCAGACCTTTTCAGACTTCATTTTTCATATGTACTATCAACTTTCATTACCGCAGCTCTAATTTCTAGAAGTTATTTGCAGTCTTTAATTCTTTGTACCCAATCAGCTAGCTACAAGCTAGGACACTTTGCATGCATCTATGTACGTCCCCATCCGTACATGAGACAGCGGACGTAAGGCGGCAACAATCCAATATCACCATAGCTGCTGATCCACAAGCAACCGTGAGCTTAGCAAGCACTACATCTTACGGGCGCGCCATCGACCATCGTGTCCATCGAAAGTGCATTCCGGTGGCAGCCGTCTTCCAGCTTCCCACAAAAGAAGATGATCCTGATTGCTTTGATTTACTAGAGTGTGATCATTTTGGCTTCAGCTTTTAGTTTCCAGCTTATTTTTCACTATTCATAAATTTCATTTTTTCTGAATTTTTGGTTTTTTGTTGAGCTTTTTTGGCGGTTCTTTTTTGTCGTATTTGTTTGTATTATACGTAATAGGCTAACATATTTTTTTAATTTTTTAAATTTAATAATACTAAATAAGCCTCTGTCAGCTCCAGTATTTTTCAGCTAGCTACAGTACTCTTTAATCATAAGCCACCAAAAAAGTCCAAATGATCACCACCTAATTCAGGGGAAAGCTAAGTAAAATCCGTTACACGCGTAAATGTTGCGAGGAGACTATCGCTGAGCAACGGACCAGTAAGGCAAAAGGCATAGGGGTCTAGGGGATGGTGGTAGTGCGAACGGCCGAGCGCACTCATGGGCCAAACAGTGGCCCGGCAAAAACCATATCGGCCAGATCGGACCCAACACTGGAGACGACTTTCTCTAACAAACGAATCGGGGCCTGCAACAGTGTGCAGCAACCCTTGACCTTTGTCCAAAATAAGATCGCGCAGCCTAACCTCGTGCGATGCTCACGCACAGCCATGATAGTTCCTTTTCAGACCTTTACTTTGACTTTTAGTTTTTAAATTCTAATTGAGTAAAGTCCATTACCGGTCCTTAAACTTTTTATGCTGTGTCATCCCGATCCATAGACTTTCAAAGTGTATCATCCCGGTCCATAGACTTTCAAAGTGTGCCATTACTGTGGTAACAACTATGAACCGGGATGACACAGCATAAAAAGTTTAAGGACCGGGATAACACAGCCAAGACCTGTAACGGGCTAATTTTGAGACCCAAAGAGTGTTTAGGCACCGGGATGACATACTTTGAAA
Source organism: Dendrocalamus sinicus (assembly GCA_036346575.1). NCBI lineage: Eukaryota > Viridiplantae > Streptophyta > Magnoliopsida > Poales > Poaceae > Dendrocalamus > Dendrocalamus sinicus. The sequence continues at coordinate 56,356,553 of CM070642.1, read as the reverse complement.
ATCTATGAACCGGGATGACACAGCATAAAAAGTTTAAGGACCGGTAATAGACTTTACTCATTCTAATTGTTCACGAGAGACGGTATCTAGAGAGAAATAGTCATATGCGATTTTTGTTAATAGAGCTGAACTCGGTACAATATCCATTACAATTAATCTATAGATCCTACATTGAAAAGACGCACCGTTGAAAAACTAGTTACTATAGCAGGAAGTGATAAAGCAAAACCAATGCCCAACCGAACTCGGCCATATTTCAGGGACCTTTTGATTAATTGGGGCTAATTTTTTCAAAAGCTTTTGGCTTTTAGCTGAAATAGAATAGTAATATCTGAAAGTAGTAGCTATTGAAACAAAATTTGAAAAAACAGCTTTTAAAAAACACGAACGTGGAGGAAGCAACAAAGACCAGCCGACAGCACATGAACGTGGAGGAAGCGAGAATTTTTTGTACGGATAATCCATTTTTATTCAAAATTACATAAATATACCCGCGGAAATTTTTTTTGCAAAAATAGGCTCCAGTCGCCTAATGGTTGGGCGACTGGAGACTTTCGCCAACCGCATCGCGGATACCGGAGAGTCTACGAACGGTTGGGCGACACTGCGATCGCCCAACCATTGGCGCTTCAACGTAGTCGCCGAACGGTTCGGCGGCGTGATTCGCCGCCAACGGTTGGGCGATCAAGGTGGATATATAAGCGCGCGGCGGCGAGGAAGCGCCGACTGTTCTTCCGTTCGGCCAGCGCAGAGAAGAGAGGGGAAAGAGGGAGAGGGAGAGGAGAAGAGAAGGGGGGGGGGAGGAGAAGGAGTGCGCGGTTTTCAGGTAAGTTTTTGGTGTTATATATTTTTGTTAGTGTAGGAGATTAGTTTAGAAATATAGTTTAGAAAATGTAGTCTAGAAAATTAGTTTAGAAAATTAGATTAGAAAAAGTAGTGTAGAAAATTAGTTTAGAAATATAGTTTAGAAAATTAGTATAGAAAATATAGTTTAGAAAATTAGTTTAGAAAATTAGTTTACAAAATGTAGTATAGAAAATATAGTTTAGAAAATTAGTTTACAAAATGTAGTATAGAAATATAGTTTAGAAAATTAGTTTAGAAAATGTAGTCTAGAAAATTAGTTTAGAAATATAGTTTAGAAAATGTAGTTTAGAAATTTAGTTTACAAATTTATTTTTCAAATTTTGTTTAGTAAATATAGTTTAGAAATTTAGTTTACAAATTGTATAAACTAAATTTTGTATACCATTTATAATGCATTATTGTACAAAAAATAGTATTTAAATGTACATGTACCAAATTTAATGTTACAATTATTGTACAAATTTAGATGTAGAAAATTTAGTGTAGAAATTTACATGTAGAAAATGTAATGTTGAAATTATTGTACAAATTTAGATATAGAAAATGTAGTGTTGAAATTTAGATGTAGAAAATTTAATGTTGCAATTCTTATACAAATTTAGATGTAGAACATTGAATGTTGAAATTATTGTACAAATTTTCCAGGTATGGCTCGTGCTGGACGTGACTCGGAGTGGCGGTTCGCGCTGTTGGACGAGCACGTGGACCGCTCTCATCGCGCTTCCCGTCTAGTCCCGCCACCGGGGAGCACGGACGACCCGCCTCAGCTGGGAGTGGTCCGGACACGCACACCTCGCGTGGCCTGGGGACTCGATCCTCGTTGGACCGCCAGGTTTGCACTACTCCAGCGTTTAGTGCGACCGTAAGTTCGCTCCGCGGCCGACCTTCACTTTGTTTGCGTGTCGCGAATGCTGGGCTACTCCTCTTGCCCGGATGGTGCAGGCCACGGACGAGGATGGAGGCGCTGGCGCCGCGGGCGGGACGAGGGCGGGGACGAGGCGGGCGGGGAGCGATCACGACGCTTTCCGTTCGACCGTTCCCTGCTGACGGCTTTGGTGGACCGTTGGCGGCCCGAGACGCACACTTTCCACCTCCCATTCGAGGAGATGACGCCGACCTTGCGGGATGTGTCCCGCTCCTTGGGCTTCCGATCGCGGAGACGCCGCCTTCCTACCGGAGGCCCGCCCATCGGGCGCGACACCGCCGCCGATTCGGTGTCGTTCCACCGCCGATGACCACCACGTGTTCGGAGAGGAGCGGACCCATGGGCCGACACCGAGGTGGCTCGAGCAGCATCGGCACGTGGTATATAAAATCGATCGTGTCTTCAAGCTCTTATTTGTGGTATTACGTACTAATAACAACTTTTTGCATTCAGTGGAGCGCATGGTTCCGCAGTGCACGATCGCAGGTCTCGCGCACTGGAGGCGACGTCTTTGTGGTTGTTTGGTTGGGTGCTTTTCACCACCACCACGGCAACTCGGTGGATGCGCGCCTCATCGCTTATGCGAGGGCGATCACGACGGCGAGCCCCACCAGTCGGTGGGATCGGCCAGACTTGCCGCGACGTATCGCGCGTGGCGATGCGCGCACGAGGGTCAAGGCAAACTCGATCCTCACGGCTGTCCCCTTCTATCGTAGCTTGTGGTCGTTCGAGCGCTTAAGCGTCGGACGACAGGTCTTGACGACATGGGTCCGCACGGGCCCGAGATGTATCCGGGGAGGGGGAGACGCCGACCGACCGACGATGGGTTCTATCTCGTGCCGCGCCGAGTAAGTGTTATCACGATCTACTATTTCTTTCGATCGACGATCGTCAATCTAAACAACTTGTCTTTCTTGCAGTACGCATTCGCGACGCGTGCGAGTCACGCGGCGCATCGGTCTTTGTGGAGCAGCTCGACCGCATCACATCCGACGACGCGGCGCCGAGCCGTCGACGATACGGCGCAGCGAGCCCGTGCTCCTGCCGGTCTGTCCTCACTTTGTCGGGCGTGATGAGCTCGCTCACCCGTCGGAACCTCGTGTACCTCATCTACGTGGAGGACTACGCACCACACGGTGATGCGGCGATTCGGGCTACGGCGGCCGGTTCTGCACCGGTCGGACCATCGCTTCGCGCGCGCGCACGGTGAGTGATCGTTTGTGGTAAATATGTACATACTTACCATGCGTTCGCAAGTATCCCACATTACGTAATGGTTCTATACGCAGTACGCCGCGAAGGGAGTGAAAAGAGGGACGGATGGTCGTTGAAGATGCATCCCGGTCGGCGGTGGGAGGGTGCGCCGACGACCGCGTGGAGGAGGACCGCCGCACGACAAAGACGGAGTACGCGGAGTACCTTCGCCGGTACCACCACGCACCCGTGCAGCTCGTATATGTGGTAGACCCGTCGCCACACACGCCGCCTCCGACGGACACGCACCCGCGCGCGCGCGCGACGCCACCTCGCGACGTTAAATGTCATTTCAAAGATTCCCGAATGGTAATGTCGTTTCGATAATCGACCTTTTCATTTCATGTCTTTGTGTTCAGGCTGACGTCGGTTCTGTCCTATGTGCCGACTCCGGCACAAGATTTGAGAGGCTCACCAGTGGTGGGCAGCTGACCCATGACGAGGGCGTCAGCTTTGCGCGTCGGATGCACGAGGGGTGTAGACGTATTGTTAGCCTCATCGTCCCGCACGAGGCTACCGGCGGTCTCCATGCCCACCGCTCGCGCTCGCTCGCCCACGGTGCCACCCGACCAGCGTGGCACTACTCGTGCACCGACGTGGACACGTCCTCCACCGCCTCACCCGAGCAGCCGGGGTTCGGCTGGCGGGCCTCCTACACCGGTTCACTTCACGCCCTACGCACACCCCTGTCTTTCCCCTCGATGGCGCCAACACGGTACGCAGAGGGTCTTATATCGTGTTTATCCAAGACGACATGCAACGAATTAACGATATTAATATTGCGGTAGTTACCAGAAGACGGCGTCTCCCGTGCCGGAAGATGTGGACCGCCGCGGAGTGGCTCGGCAGTTCTCCGACGCAGCACGGAGGTTCTCTGTCGCTGCCCTCCCGGTGCACCGGAGGGCACACACCAGAGGTGCGGTGACTCCACCAGCATAGGCGGGATAGACACCCTCCGCTCGCTTTACTTTTCGGATCGTCCTAACCCGTTGCACCGAGGAGGGCCAAGCGAGGCCGTATGGGAGGACGCGGCGCGGTGACGGGCACACCAGGTGACCAGTGAGGCGTGTTGCAGATGCTATATATGTTATGCATGTAATGAAAAAACATGCGGTATGTTACTCTCAGTTATATTATGAAGTTTATTTAAATTTACATAGTCTATCATCTATCTCCGCACATAAACTATCTCACTTAACAGTGCATGTATCAATCGTTTTCTACTCAATCTTTCATAAAAAAAATTTAAAAACTTTTTACATACCTACAATATACAATGAACATAAAATTTTATTACAACTTCACCGTATTTTTTACCGGTTCAACGTTACAAAATTCACAAAATTTAAAACAATCACGGGGGCTACATGCAGTCGCCTAACGGGATGGCGACTGCATTCTAGTCGCCTAACGGGATGGCGACTACCGTTAAGTCGCCGAACGGAAAAGCGACTTAATGCGATCGCTCCATCAGGCAATGAGATATATTGTGTCGCGTGCGGTTGGCGAAAGTCTCCATCGCCCAACCATTAGGCGATCGAGCCTATTTTTGCAAAAAAATTTCCCGCGGGTATATTTATGTAATTTCGAATAAAAAATAGATTATCCGTACAAAAAATTCGAGGAAGCGATGGAGACCGGCCGGCAATTTTGAAAGTGGGTTAGAGAAGCCACTTTTAAAAACAGGCTGAAGAAGCCGCTTTTAAAAACCGAGATATTTAAATTGGTTTCTGACTTTTCTGTTTAGCCAAAACGGATTTTAACAGCCCCTTCATTCGCGCCCTTTATGTTTCAGCAGGCTCTCGACAGCGGCCGAGCTAAGTGCACTCCCAGCGCTGGTATCTCCTGCAGTCCTCCTGCAACCTTACGCACCAACACCTCAGGGAAACAACCCATAACTTCAGCTTGCATTTTGCATCCATATGGCATGCTCCTGCAAATTGATTTATATTTTAAACAAAAAATCGAAGTTGCCGCAATAGTTGCTACCATGAGATCAACCAAAAGCCGGAGGAAGGCCAACAAGTCATGACTCACAAGGACAGCACCACCTCGCGTCGTTGGACAGCGAGAGCGGGCAACAGCATGTGACTGACCTACCGCACAGTTCCTTCTCACACGATATAGGGCATAGGCCCTGGTCCTAAGGGCTTCTACTTCTCATTTTTAAAAACACATCGGCTTTTGAATTTTAATTTTTTTAGCTTTTTTGTTTTTTCCTTCTTATCCTTATTCCTTTGTTTTGTCAGTAAATATATAGTGAGTTTTTTAGTTAAAATACTCAGAAAAAATTAATAATTATTACAATGTATTTTTAATCGCTACAATACTAAAAAAACAAGAAGACTAGGCTTAAAAGCCAATTGGCTATAGCTATGGGTTTTTTTTAATTCTGATATATTCGTGAGAGGTACTATGCAGAGAAAAATAGTCGCATGCGATTTTGGCAAGTATCAGCTGAATTTGGTATAATTTGTACTATAATTTCCCTATAGATCCCACCTTAAAAAACACACCGTTTAACGGCAAGTTACTATAGAAATGAAAGCCAAAAACTAAATATAAGCCCAAAAGAATTAAGCCATAAGCACGAAATGACATAATGTTCCCATTGTTTATCACAAAAATAAGTGTATCGCACTTGAATTTGTGTAATATGAGACCTACTTTGCCAAACTTTGGTCCTAGAGGTATATGGAGTATAATTCATTTAATTATTATATTTAAGATTTACTTTCCGTTATATCTGTAAGTAATTGTATCATAATGACTAGCTTAAAAGCGTTGGGAGCACAGGTCAGCAGGCCTCATAACTGTTTCACCCTGTCGAGGCCCAAACCTTGATACTCCACGCTGAGGAAGCCCAAACGGGGTCATACGAGTGGCCACCGACCAAGGGTAGGACGTGGCAACGATGAAGGAGGTGTTGCGGGTGTTGTAGCTGGTGGTAAGTAGTGGATCTTCCTCCTATTATGTGTACTTTTTTTTGTTGTGTACGTATTTTGCTTTGCCTTTCTCCGTATACGAATTATCTACTGCATTGTAATATCACTTACCTAGTTACCTTCCTACTTATGAATCATTGTTATCTCAATCGTCTTCACAAATTCTTCAAAAATTTCTCATGCTGCAATAACGTACGACGATCGCAAAATGTTACTAACCATTCACAATTTATGAAAATCACAAATGCATCAAACGACATTATCTGTTCTTTTATTAAAAAGACTACAAACAAGATTTCTTAAATGTATTACTTACAAAAATTGCTATTTACTCCTCCGCAATTATTTTCATTGGATTAATACATAATTACATTATTATTTAAAGTGTCCAATCGTTGGGCGACTTGGGCTAGTCGCCTAACCGTTGAGTGACATGTGACCCAGTCGTCACGTGGTTGGGCGACTTGGTCTATTCGCCCAACCGTTGGGTGACTTGATTACGTAATGGTTGAACAACTAAGTCAAGTCGCCCAATCGTACGGCGACATGTGGTCAAAACTGAAAAAATTCACAGGTATATTTTTGTAATTCTGAATAAAAAGTAATTATTTAAAAAAATTCCTTAGAGCTACCAAAATTAGCAGAAGTGAGCAACCTGCCTGGCCGTCCGTACCTGTTTTTGGGTCGCCAAAGTGCACCAGACCTGCCCATGCCGTTTCTTCCTCCCTTCCAAACCACTCCTTCACGTCTCATCCTCTCTCCAGTTACCACCCTCGCCTCACGTGCTTCTGGCGCAATGCGTAGTGGTGCTCCTCATATACCTCTTCGTCACTCATCTTTGTCCTAAGATAGGAGTCCCACAAGCTTCACTTTTAGCTCCCTTCCAAAAGGTAAGAGGGAGGGAGGAAAAAAAATAAGATTGCAGGTTAGCGCATTGTGCCTCACTTCCTTGCGACTCCTCTTTTCCATCATTGCTCACTCAAGAAAAAGACAACCACAAACGACAATTTCCCTTCTGATTTGCAAAGAAATGATTGGGGAACCACAAACGACAACCTCATAGATTGCTTTCTCCCAGATAATTGCAGATTTTGCAGAGGGGTATCAATTCTAGCACCTTGCAAGGATGTTGCCGGCTCCGAGTCTGAAGCTGCTTCTTGCATTTCTGGCAATTGGATCCTGCATCGCCGCTGAGCACATCGACTTGTGGCCGATGCCAAAGTCGGGGACCCACGGAACACAGAAACTCTACGTCAGCAAAGATATCACAATGACAATGTCGATGGTGGGAAACAAGTATTGTGATGAGAAGGAGATCTTGAAGGATGCCTTCCAGAGGACGGTTGATTTAATTAAACTGAACCACGTGGTTGACGGCACAAACCCAACTTCTTTCGTGCTCACCGGTGTAAATGTTGTTGTCCATTCACCAGAAGATGAGGTAATCTGCTGACTTGATCTGATGAACTGCAAGTTTCTTTACAAGTTGCGTTGTTTATTTCTGTCAACGCTCTGCGCTGTTCATCTTCTGCAGCTCAACTTTGGGGTAGATGAGTCATACAACTTAACTGTTCCTACAGCAGGAGATCCATTGTATGCACAGATTGAGGTTAGTAAAAGCTCATTGCTTTACTTCTCAAGAAAAAAAAAGAGCTCATTGCTTTATGCTGTGAACAGTCGATAATAGCACCATCTAAAAAGACATTAGATGCTTATTCCTATTGCTGCAACTCCTTTCTTCTTCATGATGACTGTCTGCCAGAGTGAATTTCCCATCCTACAGAGAAAGAGACCATACATTTTCTTGTGTGAGATGATCTTTTTTATACACGAACAATAGATTTCAACTCTGAAATTGAGTAGCGTGCTAGCAATTTTTAAAGCATGCTGATTTTACAGAGGCACCCCACTTGTTAGATATCACAAGGCAGCGTTCTCTTGTGTGCTTCACCGTATTCAGTATCTCTTGTAACATGCATAATGCTGTCCCACAGACCTACACCCTCTTGAATAGACCTTTTTTTTTTAATAAGCCTTTGAAAAACAAATTAACAGAGAATCTACCAGACGGATCCCTAAATGCAAAGCACAAGTTATCTCTTTGAAGAAGTATTCTGTAACATTCACTCAGCAATGAAATGTAAATTGGTTACAAAAGAACAATCGCTAGTATGGTAGTGCCCTGTTTCATGTTTGTCTGGTATGGGACATGAAGTAGTTAGGTTGCAAATGAAAGTGAAGAGTGATTTAATCACATTTATGCATGATGCAAGTCACTGCAAATAGATTGATACAATGCATAAAACTAACTGATGCCACCTTGAAATATTTTGTAGGCTCAAACAGTTTTTGGAGCACTTCACGCCTTACAGGTAACTTACAATGATTTGTCGATTCTCAATCTTCTTTTAGGTAATCTGACAGTAAATATTTCATCACTGCAGACATTTGGCCAATTGTGTTACTTTGATTTCACATCAAGGCTTATTGAACTCAACTTCGCTCCTTGGATGATTACTGACACACCCAGATTTCCTTACAGAGGACTTCTTATCGGTTAGATACAATGTGATCTCTGTCCTTTTTTTTTTGCCCAACGAACAATTATTGTATTCCAGTGACTAGAAGCAGAATTTTGAAACGAGAATTTTTTAGAGACAAAAAACTTAGAAATGAGCAACCAGATAAACAACTGAACTTGTAACTTTATTTAAATTGCCCCAAATGTCAAAATTTTCTCACAGGCATCCAAATATCAAACATTAATACCTTATTCCTATGGAGTATGGACATTCTGCTCGTAATCTGTAACACTCCGCCCATCCTCTGGGCATGGGATACTACCACCATTGTATATTTTTACCATTCTCAACAAATGCTAATAATTTTAAGCAACCACTGTTTTATTCATATTACAGTGACGCAACATACATCATACCATTTTAACTCTAACCCATGCATGAGGTGTTGCTTGTACATGATATTACATATGTGCTACTCTCACCTGTGCATGACGTCTTCATTGATCACTTAAAAAACCAACAACAAAGTAAGGGTGAGTTCACAGACTCAACAAACACATAATAGGACGATAAACGCTACCAAACAAGTAAGCAATTAACTAGCCATGTCATACTCCGCATACGTTATCATGTTCAATCATCATTCTCATGTTTCCACATTGTCATACCATTAGTGCAATGCAACATTACTCTACATGTTCATTTGATTATCTTATTGCATATACCGGTGTAGTCTGAATGAACACCCATCGATATTCACCGTATCGTGGGCCCATCCTCGTCGGCACGGGGGTCTCTCCACTCCATGGAGGCCTACCGCTCTTACGGAATCCATCCACAGTGGATCCCAGTTCTCATCTCATGTGTGCACATGATGCGAATGCATATATCCATTATCATAAACATACTCATTGTCATCATTAACTGGTAAGCATCAGTGCTCACCCTGCTCTATCATCATTGTCATCATTTACTATGCAACATCATAAAACGTAAGCATCACATATTACACAACAATTACTGTCTACCGCACTACCATGCACTTGCATGTTTATCCTCGGGGACGATGAGTGGACGGCTCCCCACCACACTGGCGGAGCTACAGGGTGGTCCCTGTGGGCCGCGGACCACCCTGCGCTCGGATAATGAGGCCTTCATGTATTTGATCATAATGATTTGCTCTATATGTGTCAAGCTAATGACACACAACTTGGGAATCTAGATGTACAGTAAAATCGTTGGCTAGCTTGGCATCTAGATGTACAATAAAATCGATAACTAGCTTGGCATGTTCATATTGAACGACAGTTGATGGTTTTTAGCTAAAATAAATAGTAATGACTAAAAAAAAGCTTTTAGTGGGAGGATACGAGTGGTGGGGAAAATAAAAAAGAGATGCGTAAAGTAGACAGAGCGAGAAGAGTGAGGTAGTGATATGTCTGTGTCCCATAACTTATTTTTAGGATGAGAGAAATAGAGAAATTATTTTAGAAAGTTAAATATTTATATTACCTTCTTTCTTCTGTGAACAGAAGTCGGTGTAAACGGTCTCGTAAATTTACCGAGGTAGGTATTTGTTGTCTTAGCTTGCATTTGCTCCAAATGCGGCTTTCAGAAGTTACCCATGCAAGCAAACTCTTCTGATCTACCCCTTTATAAAAATGTATTTTTTAAATAGCTTTGTCCATAAATATAGAATGTATTTAATGTTCTAATATAAAATTAATGTGATGTTCTCTTTATATCCTGACAAGAAGAAGAAATAGCGACGTACTGTTCTTCAACTACTATGTGTATGTAATATTTCAATTCTATGTTAAGAAAGCTATATTCGTCTATTTTATGAAGTTCGTATGTCCTTTTTCCCTTAATTGCATTTCGTAATTCATATACTTGTGTACCGACATGTTAAATTTATAGCGGTTAAATAAATTTTAGACAATGGACCACCATAGCTACAAATCCTGGCTACGCCACTGCCCCACCAGGCACCGCCTCCTAGCGCCGACCCTCGGGCACTCTGGCGGAGCCACCTGACTCCCCTCGCCACTTGGTGCCGCCACTGCTCCGCCTCGAGCCATCATCTCCTCCAACTCGCCAGCCACGGCTTGCAACCGGCCAGGAGTCTCAACGCCTTGCCTCCCCTTCGGTCCCCCTCAAGCTCGCCGACCACGGCGCACAACCGACCAAGAGCCCAGTGCCTCCTCCACCTTTGGCCACTCCACCTCCCCCTTGCTGCCATGGTCCACCTCAGCCACTACACCACCACGGCTTGGCTTGGCTCCATCGGTGCCGTCACCCTGATGCCGCCTACTCTCAGCCCCTCTCCTTTTTTCTTCTCCCTCTACCGTTACTTCTCTCTAGTTCTTGATTTACTTCGAGATGATTTTAGTTTTTGACTTGTGGATGCGAGGGTGGTGCTATTGAGGTTGCTATGACGGGGCTCGAAATCGTCCCGTGCGCCGGGGAGTATGGGACGATTGTCGGGTACTCGAGTGCGCATAGCATGCCCATCACCACGGCGACGTCGCCCCTCGGTATTCCCTTTCCCTTCTACCTCCTGCTGCTACTTGTGCATGAGTGTGGTGGGTGGTGATGCTTCTGTGGTGGATGCTTATATGGTGTTCCAGTGGTTGGTGTCTTACCTTGAGCTTACCTTGTGCTTACCTTGTGCTGGCCGAAAGGAATAGTTGTGTGGGAGTTTGACCCAGTGGGGAATGAAAAGGGGAAGAGATGGGGAGAACTACTCTCTGGTGCTAGCTTTAGTGAGAATGGCTCTCTCCCCTTTGCTGGCTTTGCTCTCTGGATGAGCTCTCGGTTGAGCGAAGAAATGAGAATGGGTGTGAGGCTTTGTGTGGCTGGCTTGCTTATGAGGGGCACAGTTGAACGGCTCCCTCTCTCTCCTGGCATGTGCCTTACTAATACTGCCCTTGCCTCATCTCTTTAGCTCTCTTGGATGACTGTTTGCTCAAGGGCCTTTTGGTTCAAAGGGTGGGTTCTGTACTGTTTAGTGGCTTTTCTACTGCGGACAGTAAGTCGGTAAAATGTGGGTGTTAGCTAAACTTTTCCCCAGGTGATGAGGCCTACTTAAGCGAGAGGCGCCAACCGGCCCCGGATGGTCTGGGAACCTCTGTGAGCACTATTGCCTTGACATTTTTAGAGCCGATGGGTTCTGACAGCAAAAACCCTTTTCATATTCTTTTATTCTCCCTTGGATTGTTTTCATTTCCTCACTTTTCTTTTCTTTTGCGTTCTATTTTTTTTTCTCGAACACGCAGGAGAGCTGCGTATCATTATATTAAGAAGAAGCGGAACCAGGGTTAAAGAAACCCAAAACAAACAAAACAAACTTACAAAAACATGAGCCCGAAGGCACATGCACTCCAACCAAAAGAGCCAAACCAAAAAAACTAGACTAGGACTATCCTGCCTCAAACGTAGGAGCAACCAGGAAGGAAATCCCCCGTGCCCCTGCTAAGCTCCACATCTTCAGCTCCTCCCTTGCCTGAGCCAAGACCACGGCCACAACCGGTGACGCTCCCTCAAAGACACATTGATTCCGATGCTTCCAGAGAGACCAAGCCCCCAAAATGATTACCGAGTTGAGGCCCTTCTTCACCTCCCCATCAGTTCTGGAACTCACCATTGACCACCATCCATCAAAAGAAAGATCTGTAGGCTGCGGTGACAAGAGTTGAAGGCCAACCAACGCAGCAGGTGAAAACCGAAAACGCGGGCAAAGGAGCAGCCACCAGCAAGTGATTTATTGTTTCCGGTGCACGATCACGAGGGGACAACGAGCGAGGATGAGGCAAGCCTCTCTTCTCGAGCATGTCTGCATCCAAAGACTTGTTAAGGGCCACCAACCACATGAAGAAACGGCATTTGCCCGCGCCCAAGACTTCCAAATCCTTTCCCAAGGACCAAAAAGAATGGCACCTCGAATGACTCTCTATAGGCGGACTTAGCCGAATACACACGAGTTTGAGAAGCGCCAAACATATGTGTCCGCCACACTGGTCAAGAATCACTCCAGAGTAAATCCCAAAGCTCGAGGAATTCTACCAGAACTCCCACAGAAAGGGCCCCTTGAAAATCAGAAATCCAGGTTTGGTCAATCAGCGCTTCAAGAACAGTGCGTTTCATAGCTCTCCTTTTGGACACTAGAGCAGAAAGTTGTGGCGCCAAGTCCAAAATCCGCTGCCCATGAAGCCATCTATCTGTCCAAAAAAGAACTCGAGCTCCATCCCCAACCTCAGCAACCACTGCAATGGAGAAGAAAGCTTGTGCACAAGGATGGATTTGGATGGGAAAAACAGACCAAGGTTTATTGGGTTCAGATTTTTGTAGCCACGCCCACCGCATTCGCAACGCCCAATTGGTCTTCTGTAGATCAGAAATACCTAAGCCTCCCAACTCCAGAGGGCGACAAGTTTTACCCAAGCAACCAAACAGTGACCACCCTTTGCATCTTTTCTGCCACGCCAAAGAAAACCCTTCCTAATCTTGTCCACGACCTTGATTGCCCAAGAAGGAAGATCAACCGCCATGGCCAAATAAATGAGCATCGAAGTGAGCACAAACTGAACCAGCACCTCCTTTCGGCCTTAGTGAGCGGTCGACTTTCCAACCGGAAGGCGATCAGCAATCCGGTCCACAAAAGGTTGAATTTGATCCTTTGATAACTTCGAGAGGGAGAGAGGCAATCCGAGGTACTTACAGGGGAACTCAAGCACCTCACAGGGTAGGTGATTCTGAACTGCTGCAATGTCCAGCTCCGAGCAATGAATAGGGAAAACATTGCTTTTCAGCAGGTTAGTCTTCAGCCCAGAGGCTTCCCCAAAGAGCTGCAACATATCAAGGCTAAGGTCCATGTCATTAGCAGAAGGCCTGAGGAAAATAACCACATCATCAGCGTAGAGAGAAATCCGATGTTGCAAGGACCTAGCCGAGAGAGGTTGCAAAAAACCCTCTCGCGCTGCCTTGGAGACCATATGGGAAAGGGTGTCCATAACAAGAATGAAGAGCATTGGTGATAGCGGGTCTCCTTGACGCAGTCCCCGGTGATGCAAGATAGTTTCACCAGGGGTCCCATTTAGCAGGATCTTTGTTGAAGAAGTTGAGAGGAGCCCACAAAGAATGTCACACCACAACTGTCCAAATCCCAATTTTTTCAGCACCTCAAGAAGGAAAGGCCAGGAAACTGAATCAAAGGCCTTAGAAATGTCCAGTTTTAAAAGAATCCTAGGTCGCTTTTTCGATGAAGGAAGCAGGCGGTTCTTGAACCAACATGAAATTGTCCTGAATAAAACGACCTTTGATGAATGCACTTTGATTGCGAGAAACCAACTCATCAAGGCGACCCGCCAACCTATTAGCAAGGATTTTTGTGACCAACTTAGCAAAGCTGTGCACAAGACTTATGGGTCGAAAATCCTTGGCCGAGAAAGCATCCTCCTTCTTAGGTAGGAGAGTAATGAATGCTGAATTTAACAGCCCCAGGTTGGCTAATTTCCTTCCCCAAACAGCCGAAAAAGCAGCCATAAAATCCACTTTTATAATCGGCCAGCATACCCTGTAAAAGCGCCCTGTAAACCCATCAGGACCTGGGGCTTTATCCAGCGGCAGTTTGCAGATTGAATTCCAAACTTCATCCTCAGAAAAGGGGGCGTCCAATGCAGCAAGATCATGGGAGGGGATGTCCAACTCATCCAGATTAATAGTGCGATCCCTGTGCATATGGGAACCCAGCAGGTCATTATAAAAATCATACAACACCGCCGCCTTGTCAACATGACTAGTGAGCACCTGGTCATCAGAAGAGAGCATAGCAATAAAATTCTTCCTCTTGCGGTGACGAGCCTGAGACTGGAACAATGCAGTGTTGGCATCTCCCTCGCTAAGCCAATTAATCCTTGATCGGCTCCTAGCAATGGTCCGCTGAAGAGAGGCCAAGGCGAGACACTGCTTCTTAAGGTGCAATCTCAGCCTATCCTCCGCAGGAGAGAGCAATCGGCTGTCCTGAGCAATCTCAAATTGATGTAAAAACTCCCTGGCCAGTGCAAGCTGAGAATTGACATGACCAACCGTCCTGAGCAATCTCTTTTGCGTTCTATTAGTATTACATAATCATTTGCACTGCCGATAAGGCAATAAGTATAAATATTAACTTGTGCCTGCACGCTTGCAGATACCTCAAGGCATTATCTTCCTGTTACGACAATTAAAGGAGTGATTGATGCAATGACCTACAGTAAATTGGTAGGTTTGATGACCATTCAGTATGAATTGCTTGACTGATAAGTTACAACAAACTTAGCAATGTTGTTTTGTTTATGTTCCTTGCAATAGTTTTCATTATGATACCATGCTCCCTTTATCATCACGCAGAACGTTCTCCATTGGCATATCGTGGATGAGCAGTCATTTCCCATTGAAATACCTTCATACCCAAAACTGTGGAATGGTTCATACTCTTATTCAGAGAGATACACAATGTCTGATGCTATCGACATTGTACGGTGCGTTTTTTCTTTGGTCATACTAGCATTATTAGCCTTCAGAAAATGTTTATACTACCAAGACTATAGTTAGCAATGAAAGCTGGGAGCCTTTTTCCATCAACGCTACTCAAACGAAACATAAACATTGCAAAGATTTCCATTAAAAGATTCATTTTTTTGTTGTTCCAGGATAGTATACAGAAAATTGTTTCTGTTCTGTTCACACGAGATGTGACTTTATTTCTACCTTTGTTCTTCTGTTATACTTGAATGTCATAAGACTGACATATTGGAGAGCAAGAAGAGCCTAATTATCGCCAAATTATATGGAAGGACAATTGAAAGAAATGAAACCAAACGGTTTGCAAGTTTAATATACCAATTTAAATGGCTGAATTGACATAAGTCACATGACCTATTAGTGGCAAGTGCCAACAAACAGTAAAGTAGGATAGTGGATGATTAATGCGGACTTGCGGAGGTGTTTTCTTTTAATCATAATTCTCATCTGCAATTAAAGTGCCAATCCAAAGGCATCAAGAAATGGCATAAAATATAGCTGGATGCACCATAACCTAGATATGCACTTCAGCAAAGCAGTATAATTGAACAGCAATCTATACATGCAGTAATGCAGCTAGACTTTCCAAAAGTAAGATAACTAATCCAGACCTTTGTCCTTTTGCAGATATGCTGAAAAACGAGGTGTCAATATCTTGGCTGAGATTGATGTTCCTGGCCATGCTCTCTCATGGTAAGACATTTCATTCTGTTCGATGATGCATGGTACAAACAAATGACTAATCTTTTGTATCGCAAAACCCACAGTTTATCCTGTGAATACACTCAAGAGTCAAGATACCTTATTGGAGTTCACAAAGTGCAGTTTAATTTATATAGTACATAGCAGTAAGCATGGCTGAAAAATGTGAATATTGCACCTTTTCAGGGGTGTTGGCTACCCATCATTGTGGCCATCAGATGGCTGCAAAGAACCACTTGATGTCAGCAACAACTTTTCGTTCGAAGTTATTGATGGTATTCTTTCAGGTGATACATCATAACTCTTTGTCGACAAAAGTGAAGTTAGGTTGTACACTTATTATTTCAAAAGGTCATTTAACATGTGGGAATGTTCTGACAGAAATCAGTGATTCATAAATCATAAAACTTGGCAATGCATATAAGTATATACTGGTTACATTATCTGGATTCGTTTACTATTGGTGGAAAATAGTGAATATCTTGCTCAACAGTCTAACAGAGTTCTTAACTTCTGTATCTTTCAGATTTTAGCAAGGTTTTTAAGTTCAAATTTGCCCACTTAGGAGGTGATGAAGTCAATACAAGTAAGCAGAAGGCGTTGCGTTGCGTTTACAGTTGTTGTAGTATACTAAACAGTGACTCTATAGATTAAATACATCTATTCTTTTCTTTGAAATTTCAGGCTGCTGGACTGCAACACCCCACATTAAGGAATGGTATATTCCTATCCAAATAAGAAAACTCAGAATATGATAGCTTATCAGATGTGCTTTCGTAACTTTCTTGTTATCAGAACAAACTAATCGGTGATTTTCTGGTATCAGTCATTCAATCCAATGATGATCCTTTTCATGGCATACAGGTTGAATAATAACCACATGAATGTGTCAGATGCATACAGACATTTTGTATTAAGATCTCAAAAGATAGCAATGTCACATGGCTACGATGTCATTAACTGGTATGCCTATCAGTTGCACATTTCACAGGTGCCAATTAGTTCTTAACCCTTAACAAACACCATGTCATGCTTGCAGGGAAGAAACATTTAACAACTTCGGAGACAAGTTGGACCGTAGAACCGTGGTGCATAACTGGTATTTCCTCACTGCCTATTTGATTTATAATCATGGTTGCATTCGTTCGAGCTACACATGGACAGAGTATTTTGGTGTTAAATGTATTATACAAAATAAAGGGAATTAGATTCACTTACTAGCTAACATTGTCGGTTGAAATTCACACTCATTATAAAATGTAGAGTCCATCTCCGGTCCTTCTTACTGCTATCAAAGTATCAATAATTAGTAACAGGTAAATTTTCTCATAAATTAACAGGCTCGGTGAGGATGTAGCACCAAAAGTTGTTGCTGCAGGGCTGAGATGCATAGTAAGTAACCAGGATAGGTGGTACCTAGATCACTTGGATGCCACATGGGAGGAATTTTACATAAATGAACCCCTGAAAGGTATCAACAACCCAGAGCAGCAACGCTTGGTCATTGGTGGTGAGGTTTGCATGTGGGGTGAGCAAATTGATGCATCAGATATTGAACAAACTATTTGGCCACGTGCTGCAGCAGCTGCAGGTAAATGACTAAACAAGTTTTGACCCTCCTAATTCATGCCTTGAAATATCTTAAACTTAGCGCATGCATTTGTATCTGACTGAGTTATACGATATGATCAACTATATTCGATTTTTTTATGAATTTAGGGGACACTATACCATCTAGTCTGATATAGTAATCCAATTGGTTATCTTAATATAGTAACCTGATAGAATTAGAACTGTAGCTTTGTCTCCATAAATATAGCAGCCATGGATGTCTGAATTAAAAATTTTAAGCACATTGAGAAGCCACTAATTATTCTTATTCCCAAATTATTACAATTAAAGATAACAGCTAAGTGCTCAAAAAAGAAGAGGGAAGCACGGTATCAATTATCAAAGGCATACACAATTTAGCATGTTGCTGAACAATTATAGATATTTGAGTTCACATTTTTCCATTAGGAGGGCTGACATCCTGATTCCTCATGAATGCCCACAACAAAATTTTTCAGACTTAGTAATTGACTTGCTATACATGAATATATCATTTAAGGGCATGATTCGCAGGTATACAAGCAGAATCTATATGCAACCTTGTCGCTTCTGATATTATTTGATGTGCATGTCTCTTCAAGTGTTAACGTTCATCTAATATACCAAGAAATGCATGAGTGCACTACCATCTGTATGGACATATTTTGACTCACCAATCCACTTACACTGCATTGGCTTGAAGAGAGACTCTGGACTCCAATTGAGAAGCTTGAAACAGACGCAAGATTGGCCACATCAAGATTGGCACGCTTCAGGTGTTTGCTGAACCAAAGAGGGGTAGCTGCTGCACCGCTAGCTGGTTATGGTCGTACAACACCGTATGAACCTGGTCCCTGCGTAAGGCAATAGCATATTCATAACAAAATGGAAAGTAGTATTCACTTTGGATACACATCATTTCAAGATTCATTTTTACCCAGTGTAAGTTCACTATCATAAAAGTCAGATAGTTCTACGATTGTATAGACTATAGAATGTTTGAATAAGTCCTTATTCTTCTGTTTTTTTCTTCCCCACTCCCCAACACACACACAAATTTTCCACCAGAATATTTGGCTAGTAATGCCACCTATAGTATGACTACAAAATGATTGGGGGCTCAGGGAGTTCACTGATAAGATTAGTTGACTTGGACAGAAAATGAGCATAAAGGTCACTATTGTGGGGATGGCCCCTACCGTATCCGTTCGGCCTGTTGAGCTAAAAGGTTCAGTAGGGAATATAAAAAGACATGAAGACCCTTGTAATAGTACCTTAGGATGGGAGTGTGATTATAATAAGGCCTTATAGTTATGTATAAATATCCCCCTAGGGGAGCGGGGAAAGACAGATTGATTCATTCCATACTCTCCTAGTCCCCTCATATACTGTTTGGTCTGTAGCCACAACAGTTGACGCCGTCTGTGGGTCCATTCAGCGGCCGGTATACTTTGTATTAGAGGCCCTCCAAGAATCCAAGACGCGGTACATGGAGTTGGAAAAGCTAGTCTACGCACTCCTTGTGGCTTTGCGCAAGCTACAGCTCTACTTTCTAGCACATCCCATCACGGTGCTGTCATCGTTCCCCTTAGCGGAGATGCTGCAAAACCAGGAGGCTACAGGTCATATCAGTAAATGGGCGGCTAAACTGGTGCCATTCTCCCTGACCTACACCTCCCGCATGGTCACCAGATTGCAAATCCTTACGGACTTCGTAGTGGAATGGACCTTGCCGGTGCCCAGCCACCTGCAGAGCCAGTTTGGGGTCTTCACACTGACAGGGCCTACGGTGCCTGCAGAGCAGGCGTCGATGCAGTCACCACTACACCGGAAGGTCGCCAACTGCTCTACTCCGCGCGCCTGGATTTCCCCGTCACTAACAATGTGGCTGAATATGAGGCCCTCTTGTTCGGCCTCGCCAAGGTCAAGGTCCTCGGAGCACAACTCAAGACTGCTCATAGGACATGTCGATAAGTCCTACCAAGCAAGTGACACCGACTTAGTCTAGCATCTAGTCGTTGTTCGAGCGCGCAAGCGTCACTTCTTGGGCATCACAGTAAAGGTCATTCTAAGGTCAGACAACGAGGATGCTGATGCGCTCGCCAAGGCAGCGAGCCAGCAACTCCAACCGCCAAAGGGGCATTTTTCGAGACCCTCGCCATTGCAACCGTCCGACAAGAACCGCGCCCCCGCCCTGATTCACCATATTTCCGATGATAGCAATTGGCGGGAGCCTATCCGGAGGAGTTGCCACCGGATGACCCGCTCCAACTGCACCGGATTCAGCAGCGAGTGCGAGCCTTTGAGATCGTCAATAGCATACTTTACGTGGAGTATGTTCTCTGCTCCTTCGATGCCTCTCACGCCTCGAAGGACAACAGCTCCTCGCCGATATTCACACCGGGCTTTGCGGCTCACATATTACCCCACGCGCTCTTGTCGGCAAGGCATTCAGGCAAGGTTTCTATTGGCACACGGCGGCCTCGGATGCACAAGACCTTGTGAAAAGATGCCAAGGGTGTCAATGGATGGCAAGGATGGTTCATAAGCCACTGATGTCTCTCCAGCCCATTCCAACAGTCTGACCACTGGCACGGTGGGGTGTCGATGTAGTGGGTCCGCTACTACATGCCCCGGGGGATATGCGGTTCGTCGTGGTCGCTCACGAGTACTTCTCCAAGTGGCCCGAGGTGGCCGCCTTATCTAAGGTCACCTCGGCGGCAGTGCAGCGCTTCCTTTGGCAAAGCGTCATTTGTCGCTTCAGGGTCCCAAGGGAAATCATCGTTGACAATGGCCTTCAGTTCGACTCCGCCGCCTTTAGAGAGTTTTGCCAACGTATGGGCATTAAGCTATGCTACGCTTCCATGGGACACCTGCAATCCAATGGGGGCGGTTGAACGAGCCAACACCACGATTTCCACGGGCATCAAGAAGCGTCTCGTCGGCCTCCCAAGGGCAAATGGCCCCTAGAGTTGCCGAGTGTACTCTAGTCTATCAGCACCACGGCTACACGACCTACGGGGTTCACGCCATTCAAGCTCCTCTTCGGAGACGAGGCAGTCACACCGGAGGAAATAAAAGCCGGACCGAGAAGGGTTCTAGCTCCGACTCTGGACAATGAGCATGCTGTCTCTCTGGACCTTCTGAATGGCATGTGCGTCAACGCAACTGAGCATGTCTCCAAGTACATGTGAGCGATGGCCCAATCCTACAATCAGCTCGTCCGGCAGCGTAGTTCCCACATGGGGGACCTTGTCCTGCGCAAGGCACTACACGCAGCAACGATCGACAAGCTTGAATCCAAGTGGGAAGGCCCTTACCTCGTAACGGCTGCCCTCCCACAAGGGGCCTGTCGCCTAGCAACCTTGGAAGGGCAAGAACTCAAGCACACATGGAATGCGGACCGGCTGAGGCGGTACTATGCGTAGTACGGCTGCAGCATGTACATTCTCTGCATGGCGTAGGCGCGCTTCTTTAATAGCCCGCCTGTGCAAACGGATCTGTAAATAAAGCACTGTCTTCGCGCAATGCGTTCTTAATTGTTGTTAGAGTCCACGGCCTCTACGCGCACTCTACAGAGTCTAAATTAGATGCGCGGAGTCCACGGCCTCCGCGCGTACTCTACGGACTCTAAATAAGATGTGCGGAGTCCATGGCCTCCACGCGCACTCTACGGAGTCTAAATAAGACGCGGAGTCCACGGCCTCCGTGCGCACTCTACGGAATGTAAACAAAACGCGCGGAGTCCACGGCCTCCGCGCGCACTCTACAGAGTCCAAATAAGACGCGCGGAGTCCACGGCCTCCGCGCGCACTCTACAAAGTCTAAATAAGACACGCGGAGTCCACGGCCTCCGCGCGCACTCTACAAAGTCTAAATAAGACACGCGGAGTCCATGGCCTCCTCGCGCACTCTACGGAGTCTAAATAAGACGCACGGAGTCCACGGCTAGAGTCCTATGTGCGACTTAGAGATCGAGGGCAAGCTAACGTCGGGGACAGTGTTAGGGAGCAGATTGGAGAAAGTCTCACGAAATCACGAGAGGAAAATGAGTTACTTGTACATGTAACACGGTTTGGGGAGGCCAGCCGAAGGTTGTCGGCGCCCATGGATCCCATGGCTGGCCTGCCGAAGCGTCATCGGCAACGGCAGCCTCAGAGCGTACTCTGGGGGCCACAGTGTCGGTATCAAACTTTGTCGCGGTGGCGGACACGTTCGGGCACGCTTTGCCGCCCGACCTTCTGGACAAGCCTCAGCGAGCGGAGCTACGCCCGTGGCCACTGGATCGACCTCGCGCGTGGGTGACGACGAGACTACACCCCTAGCCGCATCGAGGGCATCGCTTCCTGCGCCAGCCTCAGGCCTACCAACTTCGCTAGCCCCGGAACTCGCCTCCGTGCTACCCACGGGATGGTGTTGCGCCACCTCGAGATCCGTGTCACCATAGTCGACAGACTCCGACTCAGTCGCCGCGACGGATTCCTCGACCTCGCCCGCCTCATCCTGCAGTGGCGCTCTGAGCACAGCGGCTGTACCGTGAGGGGGAATCGCATACCCTGCGGTGAAGAGGGAGCCTCCGCCCCATCTTCATCACGGCTGTGCGAACGGCTGCCGCCGGGCTCAATGCGCTTTGGCAAGGGAATACCGAGGGCTTCATACACCCGGTTCACGCGGCCGAGGTTAGCTGTTACCGAGGCCTGTAGACTACGCTCCTTCACGGTATACGGCCCTAGGAAGACAGTCGCCGCGCACTCTGCGTCCTCTATGGTGAGTCCTGCCAAGGGCATAAAAGCACTGTCAACAGCGTTCATAGGCAAGGGAAGTTGTCGTGGTGCTTAAGGCATTCCTACTTGGATCGGCCGGCCTCGGCAGCGAAGCGACGCTAGGTCGGATGCTGTCGTCGCGAGCGAGGCCAGACCGCACATGCCGCAGACACATCAACGGAGCCACACCATACATGCAGTACTCCACGAGATCCCACATGTTGAATTAAAGAGCGACCCTGATGAGCCTCCGGGCATGCTGCTCGTCATCGCGGTCGAGGGTCACTAACGAAGACATGTTGAAGTCCATTTGCCACCCTGACCATCTTAGGCTACTGCCGCCCTCCACTCGATGGTAGAACCACAGCCGCATCCAGCCCGACTCCCACTTCGTCCTCGTCGAATTCGCTGGGAACAGCTTCGTGCGCATGGATCGAAGGACGAAGTTGACGCTGCCAAAGTTGAAATATTCGCCCTATGTGAGCTTCTTCGGTTAGCAATGAGCGTCGTGTAGGAACACGAATAGCGGGGGCCTAGGCCACACCGTCTCCACCCGAGAGGCCCAGCAGTATACTGCCAGCCGGACGATGGCGTTAGGCGTCAGCTGAGCCAGCTCCAGCCCATAGAGTCTCAGCACCTCACCAACGAATATCGCCGTCAGAAACCGGAGACCGGCGTCGAAGTACGCGGCGAACACGACCGTCTCCACCTCAAAGGGGTGGGGCTCCACCTCGCCGGCGACTGGTAGGCGGACCAACTCGCGATCCACGATCTTGCGATCATGAACTAAAGATTGAATTAGATTTTCAGTCATAGGCTCCGCCCTAGCACGTTGGTGCACACACCGTGCACCTTCTTCATTGCATTCCAGTGCTTGTTGGTTGTCGATGAATCCCAATAGATTAGCTCGTACTCTACCTCTGTTGCCGACGAGCCTCAGTGGCTGGACATGCTGCTGCGGCTTGACGACGCACCTCGACCACTGCGACGAGAGCGAGGGTCATTTCCACAAGACATTAGTCCAACGCAGAGGACCAACAGCAACGGATCCGACGGAATTGGGTGTGGGCGAAAGTAAAAGCAACGCGGATGGCGGAGGCAGCAAGAACGACACTGAGAGGCGAGACGAAGAAGATTAACAGAGACGTCTTTTCGCCTAGAGCGTCGCGCTTTATAGGTGCACGCCTTTTTCGGGTGACTCTTCGAAACTCACGCCCGGGCGTGGAGCGATGTGCTACAAGCCAGTCGAAGATCAACACGTGTCCATACTCACACTAGCCGCGTTTAAACGCGGTCCACAAGACCGGAAGTATGTGGTCCACAGGACTGGATGCCACTCCTCTGCCAGGCCAAAGGGACGGAGCGGGCCAAAAGGCCTACGCGACATGATTTCAGCCTGTTCGAGATGAAGCCTTTTACCATGAGACGCTCCTATTGTGGGGATGACCCCCTACCGTATCCGTTCGGCCTGTTGAGCTTAAAGGTTCAGTAGGGGACATAGAAAGACGTAAATACCCTTATAATAGTACCATAGAGTGGGTGTCATGAACCGGGATAAACACCACCAAGAAGATGGCCGGATGGCGTCGGCGTAGAACGAGGGAGAGAGACTAGAGATTTAGACGAAGAGAGACTTTGATATTATTCTGCTTGATTACAATGGCATGCGGTAGCCCCCTTATATAGATGGCTCCCCCTAACAGATCGAATCTAATTCCAACCCTATCTCTAATAATATGGAAACTCATATCATATCTCTAACTCAAATAGAAACTAATCTCTAACTCAAATAGAAACCAATCTTTAATTCCTAATAATAACCCGACTGGGCCTTGGGCCCAAGGCCCCACACCCCTGACACTACACCCCTCTCGGACATGCAGCTCGTCCTCAAGCTGCTAGGCGGCGGTCATGGCGCCAATGGACGACCGCTGACGTCGGTGTAGAAGACGAATGGTGGCGTGTCCTGCAGCGGATGAAGATGACCGGCCCGATCCAAGCGGAACAGGGCTAGACGAAGTGTAGCGCTGTCGGCTGTACGATGCCTCTGCAAAAAAATCTGATTTTTTTCCTTCTTTTTTTTAAAATTATTTTTTTAAATTTTTTCGATTTTTTTATGTTTTTTTTCCTTAACCACCCGGTCGGTTTAAAACCGACCGTCACTCCCTGACCGCATCGGACCGGTTCGGCGCGGCACCAGTGAGCGAGCGAAGTGAGGAGGCGCGCGCGCGCGGCGAGGTGGTCTTGGCGGAGGCGGACCCATCGGCGGACGGCGGAGACGGCCCGGCGATCGCGAACCCAGCGGCGGCGGCGGTTGCGACGCGGCGAGGTGGCTCGACGGAGGTCGCAGCGACGCTCGGGCGAGGCGAAGCAGCAGCGGAGCGGGCGGTGGCGAACGGCGGCTCTGCGGATGCGCCGGCGGCGCGCGCAGACGGCGACGACGGCCCGGCGGCGGCGACGCCGGTGGCGTTCGAGCGGAATGATGGAGCCGAGTGGCGCGCGCCGCGAAGCCGGCCGAAGACTCCGGCGGATCCGGCGGCATCTCGCGACGGCCCGGCCCAGAGGCGCGAGGCGAGCTTCCTCGGCCGGCATCGGCCGGTCGAGGCACGGCCATGGAGACGGCGCAGGAAGCGATGACGACGACAGCGACCTGCGTAGATCCAGCAGCGGCTTCGACTGCTTCTCCGGCAGACGACGATGACGCGAGGCAGACCTTGGCGGCGGCGACGCGGTGGCCCGGCCGCAGCGGCAACGGCTCGGCGGAGACGGACGCGCGGCGGCGGCTGAGACGGCTCGGCCGGCGGTGGCAAGGAGGCGGCGGGCGGGCGACGGTGGCCACGGCGCGCCCGACGGAAGCGAGACGGCCAGCAGTGGCGGCGACGCTGGCAACGGCCAGGTCTGGCGGCGACGGCTCACGGGCAGGGGTGAGTCGGTTGGCCCGGGTGACGGTGGCGGAGGCTGCAGATGGAGGCGCTGGAGGAAGTTCGCTGGAGGAGACTTCGTCGGGATCTAGCGATGCTTCAATCTCTTTCTTTTCTGTGATTTCTCCCCCACCTCCTGTTGTATCATGATGCGCCTCGCGCACTTGTGGTTTCGCCTTCTCCCGCTCCTTCAAGTGCTTCTCGAAGACAGCATGCATGTTGAGGAGGAAGTCCGCCCACTTTTTGTCGGTGCTGGCCGCCTTATCAGCGCTAGCTTTTATTATGGCCATTGACTCGGCGAGAGGACGAAACGCAGGAACCATGGTAGCAGAAGTCGTGAGAAGGGATCGACTGCTCTGATACCAAGTTGTCATGAACCGGGATAAACACCACCAAGAAGATGGCCGGATGGCGTCGGCGTAGAACGAGAGGGAGAGAGACTAGAGATTTAGACGAAGAGAGACTTGATATTACTCTGCTTGATTACAATGGCATGCGGTAGCCCCCTTATATAGATGGCTCCCCTAACAGATCAAATCTAATTCCAACCCTATCTCTAATAATATGGAAACTCATATCATATCTCTAACTCAAATAGAAACTAATCTCTAACTCAAATAGAAACCAATCTTTAATTCCTAATAATAACCCGACTGGGCCTTGGGCCCAAGGCCCCACACCCCTGACAGTGGGCGTGCGATTGTAATAAAGCCTTATGGTCATGTATAAATATCCCCCAAGAGGGAGCAGGGAAAGACAGATGATTCATTCCCATACTCTCCTAGTCCCCTCATATACTGTTTGATCTATAGCCACAACAGTCACTTAAACAAATCCAGTAGATCCGCAAATTCAATTTTATCACAAGCACTCAATCATTTCTCCTGCACATGAGCATGCATAAAATTCAATGCCATAGTTACTGTCAACAAAGAATCAACATACTTAATTACTTATTGAGAAAGCATCTAATATCAGACAATATTTGACTTTCCATTTGCAGCATTCAAATGAAAGAAAATTTGAGTGTGCATCATAGCCCAATGATCTATTTATCTCTTCAGTTGTGAACTGCCCCGTTCACAAATTTCTAAACTAGGACAGATTGAGACATACCAACAGACATACTGGTACTTGGTGCCAGATCTTGATGACTACATTCATCAGGCTCACTACCAGACATCTTCTGAAAGTTCTCAAAGTATTCCTCCATGCCTGCTATATACTCCTTCATGCTCTCAAAATGCAAAGAGAGATCTAACCCCATCTTCATCCATTTTCTAGCCACTGAATGTTGCTGAAGCCGCGCATGCAAATATGACTTGTTCCAGGCAGTCGTTGCAAGCCACTTCCCTTCCTCAAATGGGTACTCACCATCTCTCAGTCCAACCACAATCTGGTAGGCTTGTCGAAATACATCATAGGCTGCATCACTCTTGCTACCATTTTGCAAGCCAGCAAGGCAGACTAGATTCCTGAGGGCAACGCTGATTACCCCATAGTTTGGCGAGTGAGAGGCAAGGGCAGTGGTGACGCTAGCCTTCAGGGCAAATTCAGCAACCAGCAGGTTTGGTAGGGTACCTTTAGAAGCTATTATTCCAAGTTTGAGAAGATGGCCTGGTGTGCATGCTTTAGAGGAAGCAAAATTCTTGACTAGTTGGAGCTGCTGAGGATGTGCACTGGTGTCCATCCTGTCAAGGAGTTGGTAGGAGTTGAAGGTATGAAGGTACAGTAAGTTGTTGGCCTCCAACTGATCAGAGGCCACTGAAACCGAGGGGCAAATCAAGGGTAATAGCTGCACGTCAATACAACTGAATGAAAATAATTTAGAGAAAATCAAATTACTAAAGAACATACATGTAGCGGTAACTTTTGGTATGTGTCAAGCTCCATGTTTACCTTGCCAGCTCTGCTGAGCATCTCAACACCTTTTTTAAGGTCAGAATCTGACAATGGTGAACTGTTAAGCTCCTCAGCATTGAGCATGGCATTGACACTCATGATCAACGCTTTGCAAACCATGGACCGATTTCCATCACCCTCACCATTACTTGAGCCAAAAAACTCCGCTGCAAGCTCGAAGAACTCAGCACAAGAATTATACTTCTCTTCCTTGCACACCCTTAAACCCATATTCCAGCTATTGACTGCAAACCAATTCAGTTCACGCTCACCAACAGCTCCATTGCCAAAAAAGCCTTCCGCACCAAGGTCAGCCATCCGTTCCTTGGCACGTCTGGTGTACTTCAAGATCTCAGCCTCAGTTCCTGGCTCACGAAGGAGGAGCCCAATAAGATTGCGGAGGACAGCAACCTCAGGCATTGGCATTGGCTTTCCGGCAGAGTAGAGGCCAAGAAGGAAGGTCGATGAAGCAACTGCCACCCGGATAGACTTACAGGCAATAGCTTCATGAGTTGCGAGTGTTAGGAACTGAGGGTTGAAGTCAACACAACCCACCATGGTCTTCATCTGTCTGATAACCTCGTCTTCATCCTTCTTCTGCAAATGGATTTTAAACTAAAGAATTCGTATGGGTTAGTAAAGAGTTACCAAAGTAAAATCAGATCCTTGTACAGCTAACATGTGTAGACTAATTACCTTCAGAAAAGCACAGATGATATTGGGTTCAACCTACAGATACACATTTCGAGCCAACCATAAGAAGCAATACGCAAGATCATCTAACAAAGTGATGAGGAGAAAGATCAATACCTTGTAGGCCTCATTGATGAACTCTAGCGCTCGATCGAGATGTTGAAGGGCGATGTGGCAAAGGCTAAGGACTCGGAAGCAGCCTGCGCGGCGCGATCTGCTTCCCTCGTCGCGGGTTACATAAAGCATCGATCTCTCGAACAAGTCCGAACTGGTATCGTAATTCTTTGCGCGGAAATGCTCGGCGCCGCTGTCCCAGATTCCAAGTGCCAGCTTCAGCAGGCGCACAGATTTACATAAAAAAAATGCTATAAGATTAGTTGAGTAAGAGTGCAAACCAGTTCCACAGCAGTGCATGCATTGTGTCACGCTCACGGGTGTTAGCCGGGCCATCGAACAGCGCGACCACCCTTTCATCCGACACGAGCTCAGCGATCGCTCTTGCGCGCCCGGTGCCCCCGCTACCACCCTCAACCACCTTCGTCACCACCCTCACAGCGGCAGCTGCACCGCCGGCGCGGCAACGTGCAGCAAGCGCAATGAGCACCTTGCGTGCAGCCTCAAGCCCCGCGGTGGCAAGGTACACCTCGGCGGCCGCCACGCACACATTCTCCGGTGCTCGGGCATTGTCCATGAGCTTCTCGAGCTCCTTCTCGGCCTCAGCCACGTTCCCGCTTCCGAGCCACGCGCGTAGCGCCATTAACCCGATGCTCGGGTGCTCCTCCGCCAGCCCCATTGAAGCCCTCGAGACCTTGATGCAACGCAGGACGCCCTCGTAGTCGTTGGCTTCGAGACGCTCGAGGGCGAGGAAGCGGAGGCATCGACCCTTGATCGCGTCGAGATTTGGGGTTTTAGGAGTAGCAGGGGAGGAGGATGCCACCTTCTCGCAGAGATCAAGTGCTTCGGTGAGGAGGCTGGACGCTTCGACGGCGGGATCCGAGGGTTTCGTGGAGAGCACGGCCTCGCCGATGAAGAGGTACGCCTCGGCGAGGGATTTGACCCCCTCGGGAGATGCGGCCGCGAGGAGCTTGGACCGGCTCAGCAGCGCGACGGCAAGGGCTTGATCGCCCGCGTCCGACGCCGCGCGTGCCCGCGCGATGTTGAGGTTGAGTAGGACGCCTCGATCCTCTTCCGTGTCGGCCGCGGAGACCAGCGGCGTGGCCTTCTCGAAGCAGGCGGAGGCGAGGTCGACGCGGCCGAGGTCAAGCCAGGCCAGGCCGGAGCGGTGGAAGAAGGCGGCGGTCTTCGCGGCCGCGGAGGGGATGCCATCGGGGGCGCCGGCGAGGAGGAGGAGCTCCGGCGCCGCCTGCCGGATCTCCGCCTCCGCGGCGAGTGCGGAGGGGCTCCTGGCCAGGGCGGTGGAGTTGGCGCGGTCGACGCACGCGTTCCAGAGGCGGACGGCGAGCTTCCATACCTGGACCCTGAACGCCTCGGCGAGGGACGAGGAGGCGGCGGCGGAGGCGAGGTTGGTGAGGATGCGGCGGAAGTCGGCGGCGAGCTTCTCTGGGGTGGAGGTGGATGTGGCGAATGACTCGACGTCGGCGACGACCTTGCTGAGGTCGGTGAGGAGGCCGGCGTGCGGCGGCGGCGGCTGCCGGTATTCGGGGGAGAGCTCGGAAATCTTCATGGGTGGGGGGTTAGGGTTCCGGTCCTTTCGAATTGGGCGGCTTCGAGCGGGAAGGAGAAGAGGCACTGGCAATGGAGAAAGGAGGAAGTTTCCAGCACGGGACGAGCTCGAAATTTGAATGGCTGCCGTGCGTGCCAGGTCCTCTTGACCCTTTTTATACCGGGAGCATTTCGGAAGACAACAGAAACGAACTGCTTGCAAGCATCAACGTTTCACTGCAAAGTTTCTAGCCATTAGCCACTAGCTGAACGTTTATGTATTCAAAGTTTAGTCGTGATTGTTCATGCTTCTCTGCGAACTGGGAATCGTTCTCTGCGAGGTAATGAGAAAGACTCGACCATGCAACCCGTTGACAAAAATGTGATGAAGTGTGTCAAATTCGAAGAACCAAATTAGCATATATTACCTTTTAGGAATTCAAAGTTTTAAATCTAGAGTTTACACTCGGATTGTTAGTTTGTTCCCAAGATTAAAAGCTAGGGAGAAAACATTTCTAACTATATGTTGCAAGAAATAGATAAAAAAAAGACTTACAAAACGTGTTAAAAAATTAAATACAAGCTTAAAAAATTACATGGAAATTGTCTGAGCCCAGGTGCGAACTGGGTACCTCGTGTGTGTGTGTGTGTGTGTGACTAGCGTGATAAGCAACTACACCCAGATATGGGCGATTCGTTCACTAATTTATTCCAATTCATATAAAGTTATGTAAACTTGTTTCTACCCCACGAAGCTTTCGTCGATTATTCCAAAAAAAGGAAAAGTCGTGCAAATAACAACACAAACACACGAGTTACACGAACACAAAATGCAAGATGAGTTTGTTGAGATATTCAGAACTGTGCAATGCATACGCGAGTGCAGTATGGCTCATTTTCAGGCCCAAATCGAAATGACCTAACATGCGCTGCTTCTTACTTGGAAGTTGAAACCATAGATAGGTTCACCATTACAATAATACGATAGGTTCACCATTACAATAGTACAATTTACAAGGGAGCAAGGTCTCCTAGCATCAGGAGCGGGTCCAGTAGGTAGTCTATATAGCCTCAGAACTACCCTGTAATAGTGCAATTTGACCCAAAAACTCCCGGTGCCCTAAGTCCCTAATCCAGCGCCTGTCCCCGACCTCGACCCCCCGCCTCCGCCTGTTCGCCAGGCGCCCATCCGCCTCCGGCCTCCGCCCGGCTCCCTCTGCCCAAGTCGCCAGGGCGCAAGGGCGGCGCGGCACCGGCGCTGCCTGCCCACCGGCAGGATCGGGATCAAGTCGGCACGCGTCGTGCCGCCCGGTGAGCTCCACTGCCCAGTGCCCACTGATGACTGATGATTGATGGGAAGTAAATTGTTGCATAATTACATTTGAACTAGTGTTGCAATCTTCTATTTATGTAAGACCTTATATTACATTTGAACAATTTATATTATCAGTTATGCAAATTTCGAACTTATTTGTTGAATTTAAGGTATTATGAGATCTTTTAGATATATTATGTTTTTTTACCGAAACCATTTACCGAATTTTTGTATTAGATTATACCTCATTGAATTATAATTTTTTAGTTAGGCATACCCTGGATTCAAATCCTGGGTCCGCCACTGCCTAGCATCTAGCTCATATAGAACATGTAAAGATTGCATACAATAAGTTCAGTCCAAAAACAGAACAGCATAAACATGGGGAACTAAAACAGGTTAGTGGCTCGTGTTCCCTGATATGAATAGCTCCATATAGCACTAAACCTACATAGGTTGCCTTCGAGAATTTTAAAAAAAAACATAAGTTGCCTTTAAAAAAGAGAAAGAAACTATGGAGGAAAAATTACATATCAGAATACATAGTTGATAGCTCTTCAATATTTCATTTCTTCTGTCAGATCTTTGAATATTTGTTCCCCTCCTGAAGTTACAAAATAAAGGCCTCAGGCTGATCACTTGGAACATTTTTATTGCAAAACACATATTACTATCAGATACAACATCACATAAGTATTATGGCTATAATAGCACAAGAGATCATACACTCATACAGACAATACAGATATATTTCTTGTGAATCGTGACCTAGTTAGTAGATTGACTCACTTCAGACAGTTTTACACCTTGGGCAAGAACTTGAAGATACCTTGGAACTGGTGGCATTTCAACATCAACCAATCCTTCTAGAATCTGGACAATTTCCCCCATTGTTGGCCTGGAGCTCTCACTATCTTGAACGCACCAACAAGCAACCTTACACGCCCTTTCAAGCTCTCCTAAGTTCATATCATTGATCAATTCCGAATCCAACAATGTCTGCACCTCTCCTTCTACAAGCTCCCTCGCTACTAATACAGGAAAGAATGTTCCTGCACTTGTGCCTCCATGCAGACCGTTTCTCTTTCCTGATATAATCTCAAAAAGCATCATGCCATAGCTGAAAACATCCGCCTTTGTTGTGATGGCATCACCGCTTATCCACTCTGGTGCAAGATAGCCTATGGTGCCTCTCATCGACGTCAAAACCCTACTAAAATCCCGGCCTAAGAGCTTTGCCATTCCGAAATCTGCCACCTTTGGAATAAATGATGTGTCCAATAATATATTCTGTGGCTTGATATCACAATGTATGATGCAATCCCTGCACTCCTCGTGAAGATAAGCTAATCCCCTTGCAATTCCTGTCGCAATTTGATATCTTGTGCTCCAACTTAAAGACACACCGCTACTCCCAAACAGATGATGATCCAATGAACCATTGGACATATATTCGTAGACAAGTAATCTCTTTGTCCCTTCAGAACAAAAACCAAGTAGTCTAATTAAGTTAATATGATGAATAGTTCCAATAGTGCTCACTTCTGCCCGGAATTGCTTCTCCCCCTGACGAAGGCCCTCTAGCTTCTTAACTGCCATTGTAGTTGTGTCTGGTAGAACCCCTTTGAACACAGAGCCAAAAGACCCCACACCCAATATCTCAGAGAAGTTTTTGGTTAGGAATTGCAGGTCACTGTATTTGAAAGTGATCAGACATCCGTCAGCATGATTAATACCATTAATTTGTCTTCCCCGGCGGAGAACATATGAAGCGATCACTGCAGAACCTAGAGTAGAAAGTCCAACGATAATTCCAACAATCCACCATTTCTTGGTTTTTGAATCTGGTAGCTCAGAGGCAGCCAATCGAATATAAATGCTATCCATAGACCCATCAAAGCTGTCTTGCAAATTTAAAAGTTCAGCGTACCAAAGTGAACAAGTACCATTATAAGAGTAAGCGGTACAAGAACAATTGTTCAGGCAAGCCAACTGGCAGTTGTGAATGCTGGTGGCCCCAATACTCTGTGCTTTGTCAGGCAACTTAACACTAATGATTGTATAGAACCTATCTTGCTTTCCTTTCGCCGAGCCATTGTTGCTACACTGCAAGGGGGCATTTCGCCTACAACCGGCAGTTTGATCACCTAGATTCCAACTATTTGGATCACGCTCACTGAATCCCTTGAGGCAGCTACATGATGACAGGGCACTCCCGCTGCACTTGCTATAAGCTCCACACAGTCCGTACACACCGCAGTTGGCTTTTGGTTGGGAAAAATAGAGTACTCAGGCTTGTGCAGCCTCTACCCATACCCAAGACTGAGTTTGACCTGACACGCCAAGGGTATGCCTTGACAATACTCTATCATCCGTAACGTTGTAGGTGAAGTATGTCTCCTGAGCATTGTTAACAAACCGATAAGTATACGGGGTGTTAGGATAGGTATTGGCAGGTGACAACTCTGGCATATTAGGAAATGAGCTGCCAGTCCAGTTGCCAGTAGCCCAGTACACCACCGAGTTATTCCATAAGATAATGTATTGGTTTGATCCATCTGGATCCATCTCTACAGAGAACATTCCTGGCGCTGGATCACCATGGTTCTTCCAAGAGATCATCCGGTTGGGCACACCAGTCAGCTTGTTAAGACTGAGCTTGTTACCCGGGAGCCATGTGTCGGTGATATCATCGAAACTTTGCCAGAGCACACTGGAGGTGTTGGACTTAAGTCTAACAACTAGATTCCCTGTGTCAAGGAGCACAGCAACTGTGGAATTCAAAGCTCTATTGGTTGAATTGGTTGACCAGACCGATTTAGAATGACTGAGGAGGATAATATTTCCATCATCCGAGATGACAAGGCTTGATGAGGCTGGATTAGATATTGGTTTTTCCCTGTTAGCCACCCACACAACAGTTTGCACTGAGATTTTGTTGTACCAAATACCTATGTACCACTTGCCAGTAGATCCTCCAGCTACCATAAAAGATCACTAGAAAAGTCAGCATAACATATCAACACGAAAAACTATACAAAATTATGCCCGAAGAAGAACATTAGCATAGTTCTAAATTTACTTTGAACGTAAATAAGCAGATGTATCAAGCTGTGGTATGATTGATAATCGCCACACAAACAAGATAGTGCTATGCTGCTAGCATATTTGCATAAGACACAAATTGATTGATCTTGGGCTTACAAAATACTAGACTCATGAGGTACATGTGAAATTCGTAAAGATGATTCCATTTATGTCAAATTTTCGAGTTTTTCCAGTATGATATTTAAAACATCAGTTCAGATGTATTTCTACTGTGTCCTGAATCAGATCATACAGTCAGCCAAGAGGAAAAGGGCAGGAAAAGGTTGATCATTCTTGTGTTGCCATGATTGTTTTCAAGGCAAGTCTTTTTTATTTCTCAGGTACAGAGATTGTCATGGCCCTTCTTAAACCTATCGCATTATCAACCCCTAGCTACAAACAAAAAAGGGCTTCTGCACAACCAGATAACCCTGCCATCCCGAGTAATAGAGGCTCTGCCTCAAAGCTCCCATGGAAAACCGCATGATTAATTGCCCGCAAAGGCGCGGCGCCGGCCGCACAACACGATCCCACAGATTGATACGGATGGAGGGCAAAAAATAAGATTGGGCGTGTCTCGAACCACAGAGATGGCTAAACCTAACCTGGGGAACGAGGGTGATGTCCTAGTGTCTCACCTTCTCTGAACGTAGTGCCTCTCTCCATGGCCATCTAGTCTGCTAGCCCTTGTCCAGGTAGCCACTCGGCTCCGCTTCGCCATGGCGACGGAAAGGGAGCGGGGAGGAAGTGAGGAACGGGGGCGCGTGTCTACGGGACGGGAACAGGGAAAGATTAGAAGCGTCTTCTCTCCTCCTTTTTCCCCCTTGATCCAGGACAGCTTGATCCGTTTTGAACATACAAATCTTTTCAATTTCAAAATTTATGCGAATGTGACATTTTCGCATTTCAAATAGAGTTCTACAATTCTATCTCAGCTATCTCAAAAAAAAAAGGGAAAAATTGCTCCCTTGCCCTAAAGTTTAATGGTGTTTGCTCATTTGCCCCATGATGTCTCACTGACATGCGGATCCAGGGTCTACATGTCAGTGAGGCATCATGGGGCAAATGAGCAAACGTCATTAAACTTTGGGGCATATGAGCAAATCCCCCTAAAAAAAAGGTATTTTTGTTGACCCAACTCGGAAAATCTCAGTGCTAAGATAGTGCATGCATGCATCAGTTTTACCAACGCTGAGATAATGCCCGCCGAGAAATATTCGCATCTAATGGAGACCAGGAGGGTGCTAACATAAGTACATGCGCACCAAACTCAGGGTTCAAACGTGGGTGGACAGAGCACTCATCGGCGGCCCTTGCCAACTTGACGCTTAGTTCTCTTCATGCTTATGTTATCTGCACATGTTTGTCTTGTTAGTATCGTGCTGTTAATTATCATGGGACATCTGGTTCATGCACCATAGAACCTACACACCTAAATTAATACCAGTGTACAAAGTTGTTGTACACTGAGATTCATGATATTTGTCTATTTGATGTGGATATCTTTTCATACCATGAAAAGTGTATTTGAGATATCAAATTCAAAAAATGAATTCATCTTCGTTTTGAACTAGTTTGAGCTATTTTTCATCGTAAATAAGAACTGTAGTCACATTGATTACAAAAGTAAAGTAAATGAGTTTGAACTAAACTTAGTTACCATAAATATATAAGGGTATAAGACAATTTTTTATGTGGGTACCTAGCTAGGCTCCATGGATCATTACGTAATTTTGAACTTCCAAAAGTATGAACTTCTTGAATGCTAGATGTGCTTGGAGATGTTTAAGTGCTGCACTGCTTGATTTGTTTTTGACTTATTTCTATATAAAACAAACATACGCATGATGTATGGACACACCATAGGGGGTTTGATAGAACAACCAAAAAATGCACACAGTAAGTAGTGTTTAGTTTGAGGGACCACTTAATCCTAGAAATCCATTATAGAATAATTTTTATTACTTAAAAAAAAGGACGTACCCAGTGTCTAAGCTCCCACACTATGTGGGGTATAGGGAAGGGGATTTTCTAGGCAGTCTTTCTCCTGCTTTGTAGAGAGGCTGATTCGAACCCACGACCTCCAGCGCACAATGGAGAGACTCCACCAATGCGCCAAGCCCACCCTTTCAATAATTTTTATTATTTAACTTTTCAAAAAAATAATGACCTCTCATCTACTTTTATTTTTAGATTTCATCTTTTTTTGGCCACGTTAAGAACAGTAGTGTGACCAACAACATTACCATGTGATGAGCAAGGCTAGTGTTGAGCCAGAAAATGGTCGTTTTGGCCACGCCATTGTTCATGGCACAATGAAGCAACACTATCACGCTAGTCAACCATGGCGTGACAACTGTTTTGCCACTACACAGCCCATGGCATGGCCAATAAGCTAGGGATAACATTATCCCTCATTTTGTTTTAAGTTTGTGCTTATAAAGGATGAGGTAGTGATGTGTCAATCTATTTTAGGGCCTCTTTGGATTTCTTCATCTAAAGTTTAGTCAGTAAAGTTTAGATCTAAAGTCTCCAAACAGATGGTCTAAAGTTAGATCTAAACTTTAGCTAACCCCTAAAAACACTTTAGACCATTAGACCACAAAACTGAGCTAAAGTGGTCTAAAGTTTTGGTTTCTCCCGACTCCCGCACGCAAAAGACGTTTTTGCCCCCGTGAAATATCTATTCCTCCCGGCTCCCGCACGAAAAAACTTCGCGAAATCCATCGGGCGGCATCTTCCCCGCTCGGACTCCCGACGCCCCCGCCGAACCAGCCATCCCACCGCTGCCCCCGTCGCGCATCCCACCACCACCGACGATTGAAGAAGCAGCGCCGCCGCGTCGAGGATTGAAGAAGACGCGCCGCGCCGAGGATTGAAGAAGCAGCTCCGCCGTGCCCTTCCCCGCCTTCCTCTCATGGATCCCGTCGACGATGCGTCCATGCGCCCCCAAGATCCCCTCCCCTATGATTTCTTCTCCCAAATCGATCACGTGCCCTCCAGTCAAGACGGCATGTTCGGTGTTGACCTCAACTCATCGGCAGCTCTTGATTTCCCGCACATGGGGTCGTACCAAGAGATTCTTGAATCGGCGCTGCTTGAATCCACTACCTCGAACCCGCTGCGAGCCATCGACAGT
The DNA here is from genome assembly GCA_036346575.1 of Dendrocalamus sinicus. Classification (NCBI taxonomy): domain Eukaryota; kingdom Viridiplantae; phylum Streptophyta; class Magnoliopsida; order Poales; family Poaceae; genus Dendrocalamus; species Dendrocalamus sinicus. Next base: position 56,319,702 of record CM070642.1, on the reverse strand, counting down.
TACTGGTGGACAGTTCAACGGCTCAAATATCCCAGGGGTACAAAAGTCCGTTTATTGAACCAGAACTAAACTTTAGTCCATGATCCAAATAGTCATGTGGTCTAAAGTTTAGTGACTAAAGTTTAGACCTGAGAATCCAAATAGGGCCTTATTCCTCAAAATAAATAAATGGATTGGATTTGAAGTTAGGATTGAACGGTTTATTCATCGTTCGGTACTTCGAACCAGACACCTCATCAATTTGCAGCATGGTTATGTTCACAGTATGCCGTAGCACACGCGCGGTTATACGTACGTAGAGCGCAGGGCGGAACTAGCCTAAGCTCAAGCGCTGGGCTGGGTCAGCTGCTCTTGGGTTGACTCTTGGGCTAACTCTGTTTTTTTGTGATTTTTCATAAATTTTACATGAACTTTGATTGTTTAGTCTCGGGTTATAGCCTAGATAGTCTGATATCTAGTTCCGCCTCTGCGTAGTGCGAGTATATGAATTAAGCACACGTAGTAGTAGTACATGGCTACCTGCTAACGCGATTCGGGGAGGAAACGACGATCGATCGATGTTACCTTGAGGCTGGAAGAAGCCGAGCGCGAACTTGCCGCGCTGCGAGATCAGCTTCTGGCCGCCGGAGAGCGGCCGGCTCGCGGTGAGCGTGTCGGTGGCATGCGATGGCGACCCATGCAGCAGTGGCAGAACCAGTGCTACGGCGAGTAATGGCAGGACGCTTGAAGAAGAAACTAGCGACGTTGCCATGGACTAATCGATCGATACGATGGATCGATCAGATATGATGATTTGTTATCATGGCCAATACGATCCGCTAATCTCGACTATATATATGTGTGTGCACCCAGCCACCCGCGGGTGCGCGGCGTTGTCTACGGTGCTCGTCGGTCGCCGTCGCCGTCTCTGACACTGCAGAACCTAAGTGCAAGGTTCGCGTCAACGCATGGATGTATTGATCGTTTGTATCCCCACATTGCAGAGCAGAGACCGTGTAGAGACCGCAATTTGGACAGTGACTTAACCATCACATTCATTCCATATTCCCTACATTTTCACTATGGATTTGCTTGACCTAGGATGCCTGTTCAAAGGCTCTGAGCCTGAAGTTTCAGTTACAAACAAGTTGACATTTTCAAAGGACCGCTACGACGGAGCTAGCGGTCCAAGGATCACTTGTTGCGAACGTGCAATGCACGGTGCAAAGTGCGCTGCGCACAAACGGCGGCAATCGGCATGACCACCTGAAGCTTCCAATCTGCTGCAGGCCACCACACCACATGTTGTTTCTCTGAGCCGTTTTTTTGCTGCGGCTAATACTTTTTGACTCGACCTTAAAATCTTATATAAATAAACCGAATATCCATATATTATTTTAAAAAGGCTATTTTGATAAATTACTTCGAAATAGCGATAAAAAATTATTTTATTTATTTATTTAAAAAATGTCTTTACTATTTAATAAGTCTGAGTTGGTGGTTGGTGTATTCTCCTTCCTCCCTTCTCAACCGTCCAATCTGAATACTGAAATTTTGACCGTCTATCTAACATCCCTCTCCCTCTCTCTCTCATATCTAACTACCCTTTCTCTCCACTTCCACCAACAGTTATCATCTCCCACCTCCTCTTCTACCCGACCTCTCTCGCCTCCCTCTCCTCCTGTTTGGACTGTATATTTTTTATATGCCCTATCTTTCTTAGTGATGTAAATCTATAAAATTTATATAGTTAGAAACTGATGAAAATTAACTCATCATCATTTGAATTATGCCTCTGATTCCTCTTGCCTTTTGACAATTGACTTGCATTAATTGAATGCCCATGTGTTGTTACAGATTTAAAAACTTTTAGAATATGTATATATATTCTAAAATATTTTACCACTTGTAAATTTTTTAAATCTGTAATAATGCACAGATATTCAGCTAGTAAACTGTAAACTATAAGCCGAGATGGACGGTATATCACATCGGATTGTTTCTTTGTTCCGTTCCATTGACGTTCTTTGACGGTTGGTCTTCATCGCGGTGCTGGTGGGTCTTTGTGGGCCGTACCGGAAGTGGTCTCAGGTCTGCGAGCTGATAGTCTGGTGGGCTCCGAGTATTCGGTGCGAAGTACACCCGAGGCCTTATGCAAAACCGAGGCCTTCTTGTTCTCGGACGCACCGGCTGACCGGCTCCGCCCCAACAACACACCCCCGAAGTGCAGGCTAGGGTTTGTCGAGGAGAAGGCTTGAGCGGAGTAGTATTCGCCATGGATTGATGGATGCGGGGAAGGGAAAGAGAAAGAGGAGGGGAAAGCAGAGGGCGGAGTACACCCGTTGTCGAGGAATGGCTCGGGTCTACTTGCGAGGTACATGAAATCAGAGTACTGTTCTGTAATGCAATAGTTCATCCGCATTTCTATCTTCTTTTTCTCGTGTAGTACATGATAAGCAGGTTTTTGATCCTGTCTCCGGGAAATTTTACAGCAGTAATTTGAATTTATTTAAACTCAAACCAGTTCAATTGGATGAACTCTTTTGCTTAACAGCGTATTCTGAAACTTCTGAAACACGAAGAACTATTTTCAGAAGGAATAGTCCGAAACTTCGATATCCTTAATCATATTTCACTCTGACACAACAGAAACATAACAAATAGTACGTGCGGTAGATGTAGTATGAAACATCAAACATCTGAAATGTAATGCTTCTTTTAATTTATCTGGAGACGTGGACATACAGTCTTTGCAAACATTGGCTGCAATATATTGTTCAAATTGACACTCTAATAAGTAGCTCAAAGTGAGCCAATGGTGAAACTAGAGGGATCAAACGTGCAACCTCTTATTGATTTTATTTCTTAAAGGAGGTTATACATAATACACCGAGCGTACTTATAGTACAGGATCACGCTCATATGTATACACAAGACATATTTTCCATGACCCATTCATTTAGATGGATTATCAGGAAAGAACGTCACATGCTCTGCACCTTCAGCAAGCACCTGGAGATACCTTGGGGCTGGTGGCATTTCCACATCTACCAATCCTTCCAGGATTTGGATGATTTCTCCCATTGTTGGCCTGGAGCTTTCGTTATCTTGGACGCACCAGCAGGCAACCTTGCATACCCTTTCAAGCTCCTCTAGGTCCACATTGTCGACCAATTCACAATCCAACAGAGTGTGCACCTCTCCTTCAAGAAGTTTCTCGCTACCAACACAGGAAAGAATAAATCTGTGCTTGTCTCTGTTTGCCTCACATTCCTCTTTCCTGATATGATCTCAAAAAGCATCATCCCATAGCTAAAAACATCCGCCTTTGTTGTTATGGCCTCACCGCTTATCCACTCTGGTGCAAGATATCCTATTGTGCCTCTCATGGTGGTCAAAACCCTGCTGAAATCCCGGCCTAAGAGCTTCGCCATACCAAAATCTGCCACCTTTGGAATAAAAGACATGTCCAGCAGTATGTTCTCTGGCTTGATATCACAGTGTATGATGCAATCTCGGCACTCCTCGTGTAGATAAGCCAATCCCTTTGCAATTCCTGTAGCGATTTGACATCTGGTTTTCCAACTCAGAATGAGAGATCTACTGCCAAACAAATGCAGATCAAGCGAACCATTGGGCATATACTCGTAGACAAGCAATCTCTTCGCCCCTTCAGAACAAAACCCAAGCAGTCGAATCAAGTTTATGTGTTGAATGTTCCCAATAGTGCTCACTTCTGCCCTGAATTGCTTCTCCCCCTGGCGAAGGCTCTCTAGTCTCTTTACTGCCACTGTTGTTGTGTCCGGTAGAATCCCTTTGAACACGGAGCCAAAAGACCCTACACCCAATTTCTCAGAAAAGTTTCTTGTTAGAAACTGCAGATCACTGTATTTGAAAGTTATCAAAGACCCATCACTTTGGTTTATACCGATAGTTCTTCTCCTGTGTAGGAAATATAAAATGGCCACTGTAAAACTAAGAACAATAAGTCCACCAATGATGATCCCAATGATCCACCATTTGTTGGTTCCTGAGTTGGGCAGTTCTGAGGCAGCCAATCTAATAAAGATATTATGACTCAACACACCAATATTATCTTGCAAATTTATCAAATCATTGTACCAAACCAAGCAAGTACCATTATGAGAGTAAGCAGTGCAAGAACAGTTGTTCAGGCAGGTTAACTCACAGTCGCGAACGTTGGCTCCATCTATGCTGTGTGCCTTATCTGGCAACTTCACACTACTGATCACATAGAATCTATCTTGAGTCTCCTTCACCGAGCCATTGTTTTCACATTGCAATGGGACATTTCGCCTACAACCTGCGGTTTGGTCACCTAGCTGCCAACTGTTTGGGTAACTCTCACTGAAGCCCTTGAGGCAGCTGCATGATGACAAAGCATTCTCTGTACACTTGCTGTATGCCCCACACATTCCATAAACACTGCACTTAGCTTTTGGTTGTGTGAAATAAAGTATCCATGTTTGTGCTGCCTCTGCCCATACCCAGGCCTGGAACAGACCGGATACATTAACAACACCCCTTGTAAATATCCGCGCATCACTCTTGACTGTGTACGTGAAGTATGTCTCCTCATCATTGTCAACAAACTGGAACGTGTATGCTGAATTGGGATAGCTATTGGTAGGTGACAACTCTGGCACACCAGTGTATGCATTGCCAGTCCAGATACCACTAGCCCAGTACACTACCGAGCTATTCCATAGGAGCATGTATTGGGTTAAGCCATTTGGATCCAACTGAATGGAAAACATCCCTGGTGCTGGATCACCATAGTCTTTCCAAGAGATCATCCGTTTGATCACACCGGTTTTCTTGTTGCGGCTGAGCTTGTTTCCTGGGAGCCATGTATCTGTGAAATCGTCAAAACTTTGCCAAAGTACATGAGAGGTGTTGGACACATGTCTGACAACTAAGTTCCCAGAATCAAGGAGCACAGCAGCTATGGGACCGGCAGCTGTGTTGTTTGTAATATTGGTAAACCACACTGGAGATTTAGAACGGTTCATTAGAAGAGCAATATTTCCATCATCTGAGATGGTTAGGTTCGATGAGGCTGGATTAGAAACTGGTTTCTGTCTGTTAGCCACCCATACTATAGTTTGCACAGGGATTTTATTGTACCAAATCCCTATGTACCACTTGCCAGTAGATCCTCCAGCTACACATGATGCAAGATAGAAATAAAAGGTCAAGCTATATATCAAAGGTTCCAAAATAAAATTAACTCCTTACATTCTAATTCTAAAATGATAGGAAAAGGTTTTGTTGTTTTTATAGTAAGATGTCAAAAGAAGATTAGGTATTACATTTTAATTCTAAAATCATCGTGTAAGGTTTCTTTCTTTTTTCTAGTAAGATGCCAAAAGAAAATTAAGTCGTTACATTTTATTCTACAATCATCATGAAAGGTTTCATTGTTTTTTCTAGTACAGATTGAGCTGGAAGTGAAATTTCATATTGTAAATCACCTTAGTGCTTTTCTCTAGATATTTTTATTTGGGTTTCTTCCCAAAAAATTTCACCACCTTGGTTCATTTGTGTAGCTATGACACGAATTATAATTTGTATAGCTGTGCATGAATTATATGCATACGTAATTGACACGAGTTATAATTTGTATATCTAGGACATGAATTATATGCATACGTAATTGAACAAAAAAAATGCTCACCTGCAGGTTGGAAGAATCCAAGTGCGAAGTTGCCGTTCTGAGAGATCAACCTCTGGTCACCGGAGAGTGGCTGGTTGGTTGGGAGTGTATCAGTGGCATGCAACGGAGACTCGTGGAGGGAAAGAAGCAATATAAGTAAGGATAGGATGCATGAAGAAAGCCTGGTCGCCATGCACAAAATTAAAGAAAAACAATGATGGTCTTCAATTTGCAAGGTGAGCTAGATCAAGTTATCAACTCACATGTACACTGACTGTATATGTGCATCATCTACCATCTCCGACAGACTATATAATCGTCATCCTGGTCACGCAGGTCGTACATGAGCGTGACATTAATTATTAATCTGACTTGGTCAATGTTCGTCGCCGTCTCCATGGAAATCAAGCGCTATGTCTGTCTCTCGATGTTGAAGTCGTTAGTGCAAAAACGCCCTTTTCTTGAAGTACATTTCTGCACCTGAAACTGTCTAGGTGATAGAACACATGGGTTAGTGCAAAAATGCCCTTTTCTTCAAGTACATTTCTGCACCTGAAAGTATCTAGGTGATAGAACACATGGTAACCGTGACGGCCCTTTTCTACACCCATTGCCGTCCAATTTCTGTCTACATTAACTCTGGTAGTCTGGTTGTCTCCTAATACTGATTACGCGATGCAGGCTGGCCTGCAATGTGGTTTATTCTCCAACTGTGAGAATCATTGAAATTTGTGAAATGAAAATAGCAAGAGGACCAACGAGCAGTGAGTGGAATAGTTGTAGATGATGGCTACATATTCAAGGGAAGGTCTTGACTAAAGATGATTTGATGTCCATGCTGTCAACGGCCCCAGTACGACTTCGAGCAGCAACGACTTTACGGGTTTGTTCTACACGACACTTGGTTCCTATGCTTAGTCGTTTTGTGGACTTGCAAGAACACGAAAGGAAAGGCCCTATGCTTAGTCGTTTTGTGGACTTGCAAGAACACGAAAGGAAAGACTTTTATTTTGTTATTGAGTTGGCAGTCTCGGCAGGCAGTCAAAAGTCAAAGCTTCTGTTAGAGGCTTGTTATTGAGTTGGCAGTCTCGGTAGGCAGTCAAAGTCAGAGCTATTGTCTAGAGGCTCAGCTTTAAATTTACAAGTGTCTCCACGACGTGGCGATATGACCCGGTCAGAGACACTTATCTGAAGATTGAAACGGTCCATGGCTGGTAGCTACTAACAAGCTGAGACGCTGATTAATTTATGCATTCTTGGTACTTAGTAGTATTATCAAGTCCCCAATCTAACAACACCATACAAGCTCGGGGGTCAGCAAAGCTGCCGAGCCAGGGTAGCTTAGAGGCCCATGGCTCCCACGTCCTGCCATCGGCTGCCGTGGTACCCCGCTTACAGTGGCAGACCTAGAAATAAAATGTAGTTAGGTGAACTCTCAAACATGAAGTAAATAGTATTATTCAAAAGCAAAATAATCCTTAATACCTTTATCCATTTGTTGCAATTGTGTGGCTGTAGCCTTTTGTTCTTGTGGCCGTTGTTGTGCAACCTCTTTCTCTTGTTGGACTTGGATTTTAAGTTAAGATTGTGCATGTGCGGTTGTCATTTCGCTTTCTATAGTGCTTTTGCTTGAAACTTTACTAAAATAGCTCTTCAAATCCATTTCTACCAAATTAAATAAGCAAGAAATGACAATATCACAATGCATTTCAATAAAGGCCAATTATTTATCATTTACTCAGACACTTACTATTGGATTTGGAGCTTTTTGTCATTCTATTCATTTTGAATTATGAATATTTATTGTAGGATCGAACAGGAAAGAGAGGGGATGAATGGTGCCTTCAAACCTCCCCAGGTATTCTCACAACCCTTCTTCTCCAATAGCTACTGAGCTATGAAGTCAAGGATTGAATGCTTACTGGAAGTCAAAAACAAACCGAAAACAGAGGAGAAACAAATTGTGGTCGAAGATAGTCCAGAGAAATGAAACTTACTACGTGGTCGTAAGTTTTATTAACGTGGTCGAATCGATCGAGTGGTTGTCTGTCTGTGTACAGAGTGGTCGAACGCCAACTCGTGGTCGATCAAACCACTCGATCGAAGATAGTCTGTTCTCTGGTCGTAACCACGTGGTCGTAAGCCAACAGGTGGTTGAACTACCAACGCGGTCGAAACCAGACTACCGCTCAAGACAATAGCGTGGTCAAAATCAGTGAGATGTGGTCTGGTACTTGACCATGGTCGAAACCAACATACTCGTAAAGCCGGTCGACGCATCGGACTAGTGATCGACCGACTCGACCGACCGACCGAGAAAACCTCAAAGAAAACAAAAGACCGACCGCTCTGACTGAGGTTGAAGAAGTGAACGTGGTCTTAGCGCACTCAGGAGAAACAAAGGAGTCAGTGAGGTGCACAACCACCAGGCCAAGATTTCAAATAACTTTCGATTTAAAGATCCATAGACCAAGAAACTTGATTTCAAAGAACTTAAGATCTCAAGATCCATAGAACTTTAAGAAAAATAAATCAAGATCTTCACAAGACTTCACCGAAAGAGCTTTCAACCAAGTCCGAGAGAGAGAAACGACGACCATATCTTGCTCTCGGGAATAGAGTAACTAAGATAGCATTGAGAATGATTGTCTAACATAGAGCAAGTCAGATCTTGAGCAACTCGAAAAAGAACAATTTCTCGGACAGAAGAGAATAGAAAAGACCACAGAGCAGAGAACAACAGCAACCAAATCAACACAACATCAATCAGACAAGAATACCAAAATAGAAGAACAAATATTGATGTATTGCACTGGTAGAGGATTCTATAGCCACTCCATTTAGGAGGGCCAGGAGCACAAGCGCTCCGCCACAGAGAACAACTCACGCAAGAACAGAAAACAAAACCCCAGAGCTTCTCCAAGAAAACCTCCTAAGCATTGGTGCTCTACCCTCCTATTTATATTCTTCAGTAGCGGGGGGAACCCGTTAACCCCAACTAACACAAGGTTTTACATACACGACAACCCGCTAACACAGATAGATCACAGTGCTTTAACAAAAACCGCTTCCTTTTGCAGGCTTGAGTCAATTCACCGAATTGCCCCTCAAGCACCGCTTTCTCTTCTCTTGATGTCTTCCAAGAAGTCGCATCCTTCCTCTGTAGTGCCCCGGCCATATGGCTGCCTCCGCTTTGCCCACACTGCAACCGACTTGCCATTCACACCAGCCGCTGCCAGCTTCGCTACGCGCCATCTCACCCTTGGTCAGTCGCTGCTTCGCTTGCGCCTCGTCAATCGCTCGCGCTGACTGTCGCAGCTGCCACAAATTAGTGCGCCGTGCGGCCGACGCGCGTACACCTGCCATGCTCTGCTCTTGTCAGCCTGCGTGGCATTGTCAAGGCCATAGTACTACCCCGTCACTTCACCCGTAAGCTTGTCTCACCGACCGAGCCTGACCGTCACCAAGTCCGCCTCGTGCTAGCGCCACCGACTTTGGCTTCCTATTCCCACCGCCATCCTCCTGCTTTTAAACCCAGCCGAGCACCCAATCTGCCTCGTGAACACCTTTAGTACCTCACCAAATCACCCAATCGTCCGCCGCCATTCTATCTCGCCATCATCCCTCTCCCCTGCACTGGTAAGCCTCTCCAGACAATCTCATGATTCAGTTAATACCTTTTTAATTTCTAGCGATCAGAGGATCTTTAGACTACTAGGAACCCAGAGCCTACCTCGCTCATCCTTGCCTCGGTCTGTGAGTGATTTCTCGTGTCAAACAATCACATTAATCACGACCATGCACATAGTCTAACAGAGGCTTATAATCTTGTCCTGGGGGTAATTTGAGTTTATGCAAAGTAAAATCTGTTTAATTGAATGAGGGAATTCTTTTGCTTAACTTCTGAAATCTGTTTGACCCTGAACTAGTCTCAGAAGGAATAGTCTGAAACTTCGACATCCTGAAGCACATTTGTTTCTGCGCCAACAGACCATAACAAACAACCAACATTATAGTCGAAGCGGTATCGAACATCTGAAACGTAGTGCTGGTACGTCTTAAACATATAGTCTCTTTGCCAACACATTCAACACTGGCTCAAATGTTGTTCAAGATGACAGTCTATGTAGCAGAGTTGCTAAAATTGGACCTAGAGAGTTAAATCCACCCTTGGTGGGTGCAATAATGAAGGTGAGTCAGACAGAAGAGAGCTTGGTATAGGGCCGATTTCAATGTCCAGTTGGGGTGACACTACAAGAGTCCTCGAATGGAATGGAATTGAAGCATTCTGAAAGTAAGGGACAAAAGTGAGCCAGAGGGGAAGTAGAGAGACTATGTGAACCTCTTCTTGATCTTTTTTCTTAAATTGATCTTCAAAGGTCTGTCCACCTTCTGAAATTACAAAAGGAGTCTTTACACTGAACACACATCATGGCTACAGTACAAGATCATATTGGTATGTACATACGACACATATTTATCGCGACCAACTCACTTTGTTTATTCATCTGGAAATAAAGTCACATGCTCCACGCCTTCGGCAAGAACTTGGAGATATCTTGGGACCGGTGGCATTTCAACATCTACTAATCCTTCCAGAATTTGAATGATTTCTCCCATTTCAATACCTTGGCACGTCCTGTCCCACTCAGCATATGTGCATGTATGTATCCATTTTATTTTGATGAGCTCGTGCATTGAACGAAGGGTGTGAACGCCGGTGGACAGAGCACTCAACGGCGGCCCTTGCCAACTTACGCTGAGCCCTCTCCATGCTTAAGTTGTCTGCACATATTTGTCTTGTTGGTATGGTTTTGTTAATTATCATGGACAACCGTTTCAAGCACCATAGAACCTATGCACCTAAATCAATACCTATTGTTGTACATTGAGATTCATGATATTTGATGTAGATATCTTGTTATACCCATGAAAAGTGTATTTGAGATATCGAACTCAAAAAATTGAATTCATCTTCATTTTGAACTAGTTTGAGCTAGTTTTCATCATAAATAAGAACTGTATTCACATTAATTACAAAAGTAAATTAAATGAGTTTGAATTAAACTCACCTACCATAAATATATCAAGGGTATAAAACATTTCATACTAAAACTTCAAATTTCATATCGATCACACAAGTGTACGGGACAATTTTTTTACGTGGGTACGTAGGCTCCATGGATCATTAAGTAATTTTGAACTTCTAAAAGTAAGTATGAACTTCTTGAATGCTAGATGTGCTTGGAGATGTTTAAGTGCTGCACTGCTTGATTTCTTTTTGACTTATTTCTATATAAAACAAACATACGCATGATGTATGGACACACCATAGGGGGTTTGATAGAACAACCAAAAATGCACAGTACGTAGTGTTTAATTTGAGGGACCACTTAATCCTAGAAATTCATTATAGAATATTTTTTATTATTTAACTTTTTTAAAAATAATGACTCCTTACCTACTTTTATTTTTAAAATTCACCCTTTTGCCACGCTAAGAACAGTGGTGTGACCAACAACATTACCATATAAAGAGTAAGGCTAGTGTTGAGACAAAGTGGCTTTTTGGCCACGCCATTGTTCATGGCACGATAAAAACAACATTGCCACGCTAGCCAACCGTGGCGTGGAAGTGGAAAGTTTTAGCTATGTCATGTGGTGTGACAATATTGTTTTGCCACTACACAACTAATGGCATGGCCAAGAAGCTAGGGATTGATCGGTTGGGCTTCAGCTTTTAAATTTCGGCTTATTTTTCACTATTTATAAATTTCGTCTTTTTCTGATCTTTTGGCTTTTTGTTGAGCTTTTTTGCCGGTTCTTTTTTCCCCGTATTTGTTTGTATTATATGTAATGGGCTAACATATTTTTTATATTTTTTTAAATTTAGTTATGCTAAATAAGCCTCTGTAAGCTACAGTGCTTTTCAGCCATAAGCCACCAAAAATAAGCCTAAATAATCACCACCAAATGTGAGTTTGTGTTTTACAAAGGAGAATTTTTTGCTATTATGGTATCCTCTAAGTTGGGATTCGCTGAAACGGTACTTATACCGTGGGCTCTCCCAAATAGTACCCTTGTTGTTAACACCTCTCCAAAATAGTATTCTCAGGGATTTTAACTCAAATAATTTGATTTTCGAATTTGTACTCCCCCAATTGACTGAACTGCCCCTGCTCATTTTGTTTAACCCTAATCACTTTTATTTTCTTCTTTTCACATCGTTTGGGTTTCATTGGCGACGGCGACGCCGATCGCCGATCGGAATACTCGGCGCGCGCCGTCAACGCCAAAGCGAGCGCGGCAAGGATCGCGACGGAGCGCGCGCGCACCGTGCCACGGACGATCGCACGCCAGCCAGGGACGGTCGCACGTCGGCAGGGGCAACCGGACCACGTACGCGGAGGATGGAGGAGCTGCCGCCAGACAAAAAGAAATGGAAGAGTTCGTTCGTGCTACTGGAACTGGAAGAAACAAAATGAGCAGGGGCAGTTTAGTCATATGAAGGAGTTAAAATTCAAAAATCAAATGAAAATTAGTTCAAATCTCTGAGAATACTATTTTGGAGAGGTGTTAACAACAAGGGTACTATTTGGAGAAGCCCACGGTATAAGTACCGTTTCAGCGAAGCCCAACTTAGAGGGTACCATAATAGCAAAAAAACTCTATAAAGGATGAGTGGTGATGGATCAATATATTTTATTCCTCAAAATAAATAAGTGGATTGGATTTGAAGTTAGGATTGAACCGTTTGTTCATCGTTCGGTGCTTCAAACCACTAACCAGACACCTCATTAATTTGCAGCGTGTCGGTGGCACTGGCATGCGATGGCGACCCATGCAGCAGTGACAGAACCAGTGCTACGGCGAGTAATGGCAGGACGCTTGAAGAAGAGACTAGCGACGCTGCCATGGACTAATCGATCGATACGATGGATCGATCAGATAATCAGATATGACGATTGGTTATCATGACCAATACGATCCACTAATCTCGACTATATATATGTGTGCACACAGCCATGGACTGATCCCTGTGGCGCATTGGTACTAGTACGGGACTACAGGCGCAAGAGGAACGTTGGTCTGATTTGGAGCCTGTTTGATTGGTGCTTAATTTTGCCATGCCTAAACTTAGGCAATGTATGACTGCCATAGAAAGTGTGGCTAACAAAATCGAAGCCACACTTGTGGCAAAGTTTGGCAAGAAACTGAGTCTATGACGTGTGGGGCCGGGTGCTAAGAAAGTGTGGCATGCCACAGTTGCGTCAGTGAACCAAACAGCTACCTAAAAACTGTGGCACGCCTAACTTGTGGCTAGGCAACTTCTGGTCATGAACCAAACAGGCCCTTGGTGTGATGCGTCTGCCCCGCCCGCGGGTGCACGGTGCTCGTCGGTCATCGACGCCGTCTCTCACACTGCAGAACCTAGAATTTTTTTATTTGGCTTCATTATACCACCTTAATTTTAAATTAACCACATACAATATAAAATTACAAATCTACACCACACTTATTTCGGTTTCAGCTCCTAACCTTTTGCTTTTAATTCACTATTCCTTAATTTTGTCTTTTCATGGTTTTTTGGATTTTTTGCTTTTTCTTTTTAGTCATATTTGTTTATATTGTTTATGATAGACTAATATGTTTTTTCTATTTTATTTTTTTGAAATTTAATTACGCCAAAAATCACCAACAACTATGGTGTAAAATAAACTAGCTACAGTGTAAAAATAAATCATAAGTCATAAAAAAAACTCAAATGAGCAGCATAGCCTCTCTGCCGAGCGTAGAAAAAACCCACTCCTACGGCGTCACCCGATCACGGCAGCACTCCAACACGGCACAATTCGACTGGGCACAGCAGGTGACGAAACTCACGATGCTCCGGCGCCCGTAGCTGTTCATTTCTGAAAAGCCTGCACCGGGTTGTTATCATCTTTGAAGTCAATATTCCAAGTCCTGTTTATTCTAAAAATATTCCGTGTCCTGCATACTGCATACTACACGTGGCCTAAATAACATGATATGATCAACATTGACATTTGAATTTTCCAATTCCTACCTACCCTTGCAGCCTGAAATGGCACCTGCGTTCAATGCAGCAGCAAAAAAAAAAAAAAAAAAAAAATCCAAGTCCTACTCCCTGCCGCGGCATGGTGGTGCGGCACCTAAATGGGTCCCGCCAGCTGCTGCGTCTGGCTGAATTGTGTTATGCTGGGATGTTGTCGTGGTAGAAGACCACATGTCAGTTAAGGGTTCTTCTGTGCTCGTAAGGATGTTAGATTTGTAATTTTATGCTGTATAATACTAATTTTGAAATTAAGGTGGTACAAAGGAGCCAAATAAATAAAAGCCCCCAAAACCTAAGTGCAAGGTTCGCGTCAATGCATGGATGTATTGATTGCTTGCATCCCCACACTTCAGAGCAGAGACCGTGTAGTGACCGCTGTCCGGATGGTGACTATTAGATAGTCCATGCATGGATGTATTGATTGCTTGCATCCCCACACTTCAGAGCAGAGACCGTGTAGTGACCGCTGTCCGGATGGTGACTATTAGATAGTCCAGATTATAGGCGTGCATCATACATGCATCTGTACATGTATTAGTTGGCGATCAGTTACCATCTCTGTTTTGCTAGTGATCGGTTGGACTAGGCCTGGGCATTTGGGTTACCCGATTTTTTCGGGTCGGGTAGTTCGGGTAATTCGAAATTCGGGTAATGAAAACTGCTACCCGATATTAGCCTCAAAAACACTACCCGCATTTTGGGTACCGATAATCGGGTTCGGTTGAGTATACCCGATATACCCGATTCAAAAAACAAAGAAGCGCATGTAATTTGCATAGAATTTCAGCAGCAATTTCGGGTTCGGGTTCGGGTAATGGTGCACGTAATAACGTGATAAGTTCAAGTGTATTTCGGGGTAGTTCGGGTAATTGGGTAGTTAGTTGCAGGGATATTACCCGAACTACCCAAACTAATTTCGTAATCGAATCGCTATCCGAATTTGGGATCGGTACCTCGGGTTGGGTATTTGGGTTGGTCCGTAATTCGCAGTAGCACGGTAGTATTTTGCCCACCCCTAGGTTGGACTTAAGCTTATGGCTTCCAGCTTATTTTTCACTATTTATAAATTTCATCTTTTTCTGAACTTTTGGCTTTTTGTTGAGCTTTTTTGCCGGTTCTTTTTTTTTCCCGTATTTGTTTGTATTATACGTAATGGGCTAACATATTTTTTATATTTTTAAATTTTTTAAATTTAATTATGCTAAATAAGTCTATGTCAGCTACAATGTTTTTTTCAGCCAGCTACAATGTTTTTAGCCATAAGTCATGAGCTTTTAAGCCCAACTGATCACCAGTGTTTATGGCGACCGGCCTTTCTTCATGCATACTCTCCTTGTTCATACTGGCTCTTTCTCTTCATGAGCTCCCCATGCAAGCCGCCGACACGCTCAACGCGAGCCGGCCGCTCTCCGGTGACCAGAAGTTGATCTCTCAGGGCGGCAGGTTCGCACTTGGATTCTTCCAGCCTGCAGGTGAGCTATGCCTTTAGTTTTCCAGTTACGATCGCATTCTCCATACACATGTACGTGGAGTGCATCCCATATGAATCATATTCTCGTTGTAAAGTTGTGGATTATTTGAGCATACTTGCCAAGTTATCCTAAAAAGGAGGCACTGAACAAAAAGACGTTTTCGTAATGTTCTTTGAATCATGCATATATTTAGCATAATTCTACCTCATATTATCTCTGATAGGTGGTTTGACCCTTTTGTTTTGTGACCTTTCATTGTAGCTGGAGGATCTAGTGGCAAGTGGTACATAGGCATTTGGTTCAACAAGATACCTATGCAAACTGTGGTTTGGGTGGCTAACAGGGACAGGCCAATCTCTGATCCACACTCATCAAGCCTAACCATCTCAGATGATGGAAATATTGTTCTCCTAGTGAACCATTCTAAATCTCCGGTCTGGGCTACCAATATAACAAATAACACAGCTACCAACTCCACATTTGCCGTGCTCCTAGACACCGGAAACCTAGTCATCACGCATGAATCCAACACCAGTAATTTGATGTGGCAAAGTTTTGACCACTTCACTGACACATGGCTCCCAGGCAGCAAGCTCAGCCGTGATAAAGTGACCGGCGTGACCAAACAGATGATCTCTTGGAAGGAACATGGTGATCCAGCACCAGGAATGTTCTCCTTACAGTTGGCTCCAGATGGTTCTAAACAATACGTTCAACTATGGAATAGCTCTGTAGAGTATTGGGCTAGTGGCAACTGGACAGGCAGTTCCTTTACTGGTGTGCCGGAGATGTCCCTACCATTTCTCACTGGTCCTAACTCGATATTTGCTTTCCAGTTTGTCGACAATGATCAGGAGATATTTTTCACATACAACATCACAGATGAAGAGCTCCAGGTCAGACTTGTCCTTGATGTGTCGGGTCAGTTTCAAGCCTCGACATGGGCACAAGCGGCACAAGAGTGGGCACTCTTTTACAGACAACCAAAGGCCAAGTGCAGTGTCTACGCAACGTGCGGGGGTTTTAGCAAATGCGGCGAGAATGGTTTGTCCACTTGCAGCTGCCTCAAGGGCTTCAGTGAGAGTTATCCAAACAGTTGGCAGCTAGGTGACCAAACCGCAGGTTGTAGGTAAAGATGGCAATGGGTCTATACCCATTGGGTTTCACCACCCCAAACCCACCTCCATTAAGCAAAAACAACCTCGCTGGAGGACCCAATAACACAAGCGGGTATAACATTTCCCCCAAACCCATACCCGCGCGGGTGAAATAAACCCGACGGGTGACCCATACCCGAGACATGATATACAAGATTAAGGATCAAATCACCTACATCAAAGCCTCAAGCAACTGAGAAGTGAGCCTACTACGATGTGGACTAAGAACTCTTCCACTAGTCCGAAAGCGCACTCAAGCAAATCAGTACTCACTGGAATGGCAAAAATATCTCTTGCAATCCTCCTCAAGGTAGGATAACGTGTGCCATGGGCGTCGGCGGCTTGGCAGATGGGCGACGGCGTCTTGGCAAATGGGTGACTGCAGCGGCTTGGCAGAGTGCGCCGGCGGCGGCTTGGCAGAGGGTGGCGAGGATGGCTTGGAGGGCGGCAGCGTCGAATGGCGAGGGCGTGGCGCGCGAACGGCTTGGAGGGTGGCGGCGGGCTTGACGGCGCCAAGCCCCGAACGGCTTGGAGGCGTGAAATGGGAATTGGGTCAGCGCGTCTGGGAATAGGGTTAGGTTTTAGTTTACATCTATTGGGCTGGGCCAAATATAATTATTTGTTGTGTGGGTGGGCTACAAATAGATGGCCCATAAATACTCGGGTATCCATTGGGTAATGGGTATGGGTAGTGTCAAACCATACCCACACCCGCACTCCATTGGGTCCTATTTTTCTCCATTAGTAGACCCATGGGTAGACATTTTAACCCATATATGTACCCTAATGGGGTAATTACCCATCGGGTTTCGGGTTATGGGTACCCATTGTCATCTTTAGTTGTAGGCGAAATGTCCCGTTGCAATGTGAAAACAATGGCTCGGTGAAGGAGACTCGAGATAGATTCTATGTGATCAGTAGTGTGAAGTTGCCAGATAAGGCACATAGCATAGATGGAGTCAATGTTCGCGATTGTGAGTTAACCTGCCTGAACAACTGTTCTTGCACTGCTTACTCTCATAATGGTAGTTGCTTGGTTTGGTACAATGATCTGATAAATTTGCAAGATAATATTGGTGTGTTGAGTAATAATATCTTTATTAGATTGGCTGCCTCAGAACTACCCAACTCAGGAACCAACAAATGGTGGATCATTGGGATCATCATTGGTGGACTTATTGTTCTTAGTTTTGCAGTGGCCATTTTATATTTCCTACACAGGAGAAGAGCTATCGGTATAAACCGAAGTGATGGGCCTTTGATAACTTTCAAATACAGTGATCTGCAGTTTCTAACCAGAAACTTTTCTGAGAAATTGGGTGTAGGGTCTTTTGGCTCTGTGTTCAAAGGGATTCTACCGGACACAACAACAGTGGCAGTAAAGAGACTAGAGAGCCTTCGTCAGGGGGAGAAGCAATTCAGGGCAGAAGTGAGCACTATTGGGAACATTCAACACATAAACTTGATTCGACTGCTTGGGTTTTGTTCTGAAGGGGCGAAGAGATTGCTTGTCTACGAGTATATGCCCAATGGTTCGCTTGATCTGCATTTGTTTGGCAGTAGATCTCTCACTCTGAGTTGGAAAACCAGATATCAAATCGCTACAGGAATTGCAAAGGGATTGGCTTATCTACACGAGGAGTGCCGAGATTGCATCATACACTGTGATATCAAGCCAGAGAACATACTGCTGGACATGTCTTTTATTCCAAAGGTGGCAGATTTTGGTATGGCGAAGCTCTTAGTCCGGGATTTCAGCAGGGTTTTGACCACCATGAGAGGCACAATAGGATATCTTGCACCAGAGTGGATAAGCGGTGAGGCCATAACAACAAAGGCGGATGTTTTTAGCTATGGGATGATGCTTTTTGAGATCATATCAGGAAAGAGGAATGTGAGGCAAACAGAGACAAGCACAGATTTATTCTTTCCTGTGTTGGTAGCGAGGAAACTTCTTGAAGGAGAGGTGCACACTCTGTTGGATTGTGAATTGGTCGACAATGTGGACCTAGAGGAGCTTGAAAGGGTATGCAAGGTTGCCTGCTGGTGCGTCCAAGATAACGAAAGCTCCAGGCCAACAATGGGAGAAATCATCCAAATCCTGGAAGGATTGGTAGATGTGGAAATGCCACCAGCCCCAAGGTATCTCCAGGTGCTTGCTGAAGGTGCAGAGCATGTGACGTTCTTTCCTGATAATCCATCTAAATGAATGGGTCATGGAAAATATGTCTTGTGTATACATATGAGCGTGATCCTGTACTATAAGTACGCTCGGTGTATTATGTATAACCTCCTTTAAGAAATAAAATCAATAAGAGGTTGCACGTTTGATCCCTCTAGTTTCACCATTGGCTCACTTTGAGCTACTTATTAGTGTCAATTTGAACAATATATGTCAGCCAATGTTTGCAAAGACTGTATGTCCACGTCTCCAGAATAAATTTATAAAAAAGGCATTACATTTCATATGTTTGATGTTTCATACTACTTCATCTACCGCACATACTATTTCTTATGTTCCTGTTGTGTCAGAGTGAAATATGATTAAGGATATCGAAGTTCTTCATGTTTCAGAAGTTTCAGAATACACTGTTAAGCAAAAGAGTTCCTTCATCCAATTGAACAGATGAATTAAAATAAATTCAAATTACTGCTATAAAATTGCCCAGAGACGATTAAAAACCTGCTTATCATGTACCACACGAAAAAAAGGAGATAGAAATGCGGAGGAACTATTGCATTACAGAAGACTACTCTGATTTCATGTACCTCGCAAGTAGACCCAAGCCATTCCTCGACCACGGGTGTACTCCGCCCTCTGCTTTCCCCTCCTCTTTCCCTTCCCCGCATCCATCAATCCATGGCGAATACTACTCCGCTCAAGCCTTCTCCTCGACAAACCCTAGCCTGCACTTCGGGGGTCTGTGAGGCAATTGTAAGGTCGGTCGCTACTCACGAGTAGACGACGCGACGATGTACTACTTAGAGCAAGTACAATGGTGCTGACTAGGTTGCCTCTAGTGAAATCCACATCAGCACAATCCTAAGTGGAAGAGAGAGAAGCAAGCTGCCCCTCATGCAAGAGGTGACCTTTAGCACATTATACGAGGAGAGAGAGATAAACTACCCCTCATGCAAGAGGTGACCCCTGAAATATTTATGTAAGTATTAAATGTTTGAGTACTTTAGTAGAGGTAACCTCTACTCTACTCATTGTATTAGTTACCTCCACATGAGCCACATGTAATCTTTTTGCTTATATGGCTAGTCCTAGAGGTGGCAGCCACCTCTTCTATTGTACTTGCCCTTAGCCTTCATTGCCTATGGGCTTGGCCTTTCAACGCAAGGCCGATTGGCTTGTGTTAGGCCAACAATATGGGCTTCTTTCGGTTGGCCTGCAGGCCCTCGTTGAGTCGACAAATCAGCAACACGTAAAAGCTTCCGTGCTTGCTCACGGTTGGGTAATACTCTCGGTAGAAAAATGTAAGAGATGGTTTAACTTGGTGTGATATCTAGAATTAAACTTTGATTGTTAATTTTTTATAAAATACTTTGTCCATAGCTATAAAATTCTAATCATAAGAAAGTATTTTTAAATATGAATTCGACGGTACCACTTTTGTGCTATATCTCTCGCACACACACACATATTATTGAATTAGTTATTGGTTGAATTAGCTACGGCATGTGACTTTTGGGTTATTTGTGCGAGGTATTACAGAGTAACAGAAACTTATGTGCGATTTTTGCCAATATAAATGAATTTGGTACAGTATATACTACAATTAACTAGTAGATCCCATCTTAAAAAGACATTCCGTTTAAAAGCTAGTTACTGTAAAAAAGCCAAAAGCTAAAAAAGAACAGGGCTATTAATTGGCACATAATTGAAGGAGTACCGGAGTAACAAAGACATGCATGAAACGTTGGAAAATATTAAACTAGCATGGGGCCCGGACTGACCCTAAGTACCAAGATTCTTCTTCGCGCCGGGGGGGAGGGGACTCAGTTGGCCGAGGTTGCCAATGGGAGCTCGGACGCCCGGGCTCGAACCCGCAGGACAACCCATTTTCCAGGAGTTACTGTTGTTCATATGAACAGTACCTAGAGGTATTGTTCATATGAACAGTACCTAGAGGTATTGTTCATATAAATAGTGCTCCTGAGAACACGCGTGCATATGTGCTTTCAGTGGTTAAAGCATGTGCTTACGCTCCGTGAGACTCCTGGGGTCTCCGTCTCATTTTAAACGTGTGCATCGGACGCACCCATGTGGGTATGTGTGAGTTTATATAGTGTTGTGTGCATGCGTGCGTTAGTACATCCTTGTACTCACTTCAAAAAAATATTCTTCTCCGCTGACAACGACGAGCTTGGCTGGCTATGAAAGCAAGCAGGGAACAAGGTAAGAACTGGTACAACGAAGCTTGGCTCAGCTTTCCACTTCTGTTTGATGAAACCGGAAGTCAATTTAAACATTTTAGTTTTTAAAAGTGGGTTCTTTAAGTCATTTCAAAAAGTGGTTTCTCCGCGCCACTTGAAAAGGCCGTCGGCTGACCTCTATTGTCTTTTTCACATCCGTGTCTTCCAAAAGCCGTTTTTCAAATTTTATTATAAAAGCTACTACTTTCAGTTATTACTATTTTATTTCAGCCAAAAGCTTTAACAAAAACTGTAGGATCGGATACGGCAATCAGAGAGGTGAATGATTGTAGTAGTTATTTAGAACTAAAAGTAATCTAACTTACCAGATGTAGATTTTGACTGCTCGGCGCTCGACCGCTCAGCAGTCATAAACTTGATAATAGTTTTGACCACTTAGTGCTCGATCGCCTAGCAGTCGTAAACTCTTACCAGTCGTAAACTTCGACCACGACCAGCAGTCGTAAACTTTGACCACTTCTGTGCTCGTAAACTACGACCGCTTCACACTCTGATCTTCAATGGTTACACTCGTAAACTTTGACCGCTTTGCACGTACTCGAACTTCGACCGATTTGCACGTACTCGACCTTCGACCCATTTGCTGTATTCGAACTGCGAGATCGAGCCCTACTATACTTGTTACCTTCGAGTACTCGTATTTTCTCTATTTTTGGGCGACGATTCGACACCTTTGCACTTACTCGTAAGTTTCGACCCAATTGCAATCACCAGCGTTTTCTGTAAATCAAGAACAAGATTGATTCAAAGTGATGTTTATTACTGAATTTTTAGGGGTTTACAAAGTGCCCTCAAAAGCACCCCTAAAAGCCTAGCCAAAACTAAAGCCTCCTCAATGCTTCTAAAAAAAACTCGTGCGTTTGCTATGCCTCTCCGCCTCTATTTATATCCTCTAACACCTTAAGAGTTCTCTTCGAACAGATCACGAATTAGTGTCCGAATTCGACTCCAAGTCTTACGAAGCCTCACCCTCTTTAGTAGAATACAACTTCCATATTATGGGCTTTCCAATTTACAACTCCTAGAAACAAACTCTTCCCCTTCCAATTCCTTCAACCTTCATGTGCCCAAGCATGAGTCCAACAATCCCTCGGATCTCCATTGTAGTACTAGTCCACCTCTTCGTCGACCACTATCGCCTCCACGCTTAACCTACACACAAAAGATAAAGAAACCCTTTTCCAAAAACAAGTTCGTCTCAACTTGATTCACATTAGTCCATGCACAGACCGCTTCAATCCCCCTTGATGAACAATATCCGGTGCCAATTATTCATCATTAAGTAACCATCCACATGGTCTCTCAATATCTCCCGTCATGAATATATTGGCAACCAACCAAATTATCTGTGTGGGTTTGTGTGAATTGTTTCTCTTTTTTTTTTTTTGCAAAATGCAAAACCAAATCGAGAAAAAATCACATGAATGAAAAATGTGACCTAAGCAATGTGATCCAAATTTTTCTCTCTTTGACAATATGGTCATCAAGAAATTGCGGAGGAAAAATAATGCTAAGAAAGAGCAATGAAAGTAAAAATCAAGAAGCTTTATAGATTATCTATGTTACTTTGTATCGATTTAATAATTTAACCAAGCCATTTTTGAGCAGAGCTACTTAGATCATATAAATTCATATATCATATAGCAATACCAAACAAGTCTTCAGCGTGATTAAGCAATTTATATTAATGACATGTATCTTAACAATTACCAAACCAATTATAGAGAGTATAATG
Organism: Dendrocalamus sinicus; assembly: GCA_036346575.1. Lineage (NCBI taxonomy): Eukaryota > Viridiplantae > Streptophyta > Magnoliopsida > Poales > Poaceae > Dendrocalamus > Dendrocalamus sinicus. The sequence goes on along the minus strand of CM070642.1, from coordinate 56,297,163 downwards.
AGATATCACAACAAAAGGTCAAAACCTAAATGTGAAGCAAATCTTAAGTCTAGACGAGTTAGCTGTCTGTAGTAGCAACCTATCACGCCACATTCAATTTGTGAGTTGCAACCATGTGCACCCACTCTTGAGTATGTGGTATCCTTGTAGCATACTTCTTTTAATGGTGGCATGTTTGAGACATACTTCTTTTAATTGTGATATACTTGAAGCATATTTCTTTTAATTATTTTCCTCTCCTAAAGAACTGTTAGGTTGAAATTTCATAAACTTATGACAATATCTTTAATTGCAGAGAGATCAGAACGCATTTATGACATGCGAAAATTGAGTGGACATAACAAGATTGCAATAAAAAACATACAGGTCTCAAAGCCTAGGTTTAAAATAAGAAAAAGCTAACTGTCGTTACTATACAATTTCAGCTAAAAATTAACGGTTACTGCCGGAAACTAAAACCGGTTGAAGAGGGCTAAAAAACACCCCAAGGGCTGCATTTTTGCTCGGGAGATTTAGGGCCTGTTTGGATCCACCCAGATTTTAAGAATCTGGCTTTTGGAAACTGGGTGGGATCCAAAGCAGACTGCTTTTTAGGCGCTTTTAAAATCTACTCACCTGCATTCTTAAAAACCAAGAAGTCGTTGATACCCACTTTTGCCGCTTTTTGCACAAATACCCATTTACCCTCATTAAAGACCACGCGCAGACGCTTCCAATCATAAATGTAAGGGTATAATAGTCTATTAGCACCAATCATAAATGAAACCAGCTTTTAAAAACTAGTGGATCCAAACACCCCATCAGTTTTTGCTTAGAAACCAGCTTTTAAAAACTAGAAGTAATAGCTGGTTTTTAAGAATCTGAAACTGATCCAAACAGAGCGTTAATGATTTGGCCTATTTTTTTTTACCACTTGATAAAATACCCTATGATATCTCATTAACATATGAAGCTAGAACTCATATATCAGTGAGACATCACTTGCTATTTCTATGAAAGATAAGGCAAACTATCTGAAAAGCCCCAAAATTTCAAAATCCAAAAATTTGTGAATTTTTGCCGGTTTTTGGGTGAATTTCAGAAACTTTCCTTTTTGGGAAAGTTTCCCCCGTTCCCGCTTTCCTTTCTGGGCCGGGCGTCTTCTTTTCTCTCCGCGCCCGCTTCTTTCCGCCTTCTCCATTCCTCGCCCCTCCCGCGGACGCCTCCTCCTCCTCCTCCGTGGCGCCGCTCCTCCCGCTCGCCTCGCGCGCGCTGCGCTCTGCTGCCGCGCCTCGCCATGGACAGCGCTGGCATGCCGATTCGCCTCGCGCGCGCTTCGACCGCCACGGTCAAACCGTGGTGCTCCGCGCACGCGTCGCCGCCGCTCTGCGCTGGCGCGCGCCGCGGCGCTCCTCCTCTCGCGCGCGGACGCCCGCGCGCAGCTCGCGCTCGCCGCCGCCGCTGCTCCCGTCGCCGCGAGACTCCGCGCCACGCGGCGCCCGGCTCTGCGTCCGACCCACTGGCGATCCCGCCCGTCCCTCCGCGCGCGGATGCACTCCTCCCATGCCGCAGCGCCACCCTCGGCCGGCTTTGCCACTCGCCATTACGGCCGCTCGGCGCCGGCCACCGCGCCGTCTGCGCGGAGGAGACGCCCCAACTCCCGTCATTCCTGTTGACTCGCGCCTCCCGTTGCCTTCTCCCGAAGGACTCCTCCTCCGCCCGGTACAAATACCCCTTCCGCTCCCCTCACTCCTTTGCTTCCCGAGCGCCCCAGCACTCCCATTCGCTCCCACTACTCCCCGCCTCCCCGAGCCGCCAATTGGAGCCCCGCACGCCGAGGCTCCGCCGTCGCCTCCTCGCGCAAGAACCCCAGAAGCGGATCTTCCGCTCCTCCTTATTCCTCAATTGCTTCGCCTGCAGCATCCTCCGTGCCGATCTGTTGGTGGGTCCCTGGCGTGTACTCGCCGTGGAACGCCGCCCGAAGCTCCTCCCGGCCGTCGCACCCTCCCGTGGCCGGCCACCTCGCCGCCTCCCGCTCCCACCGCCACCTCCAATGTAAGCCTCCAACTCCCAGATGGTGTAGCCGCCCCGATTGACCTCTCTCGCCGTCGGTGACCTCTCCACCGCGGACGGACCGAATCACCCTTCTCTCCCCGCCATCCCCGTTGGTCCCCGCACCTCCAGAGCCCCAAATGGACTCCTCTCACTCGAGACCTACCCGGTGGTACCCTTCTTTGCCGCCGGGACCCTTCGCCGCGTGGTCGGAGAGCGAGGACGCCGCCGTCTCGTCCCTCGGTGCGCGCGCGGCGGAGGTGAAGACGATGGCGTGGCCTCCTCTCCGCCGGATCCGCTCGTTGCCGTTTAACCGCGTTGGATCCTCTGCACCGGTTCGCGCCTCCCTTAAGTCCTGCCGTCCGATCCCGTAAAGACGCCACCTCGTCCGTCGGATCACCTACAGCCGCCGCCGCCGCAGATCCGGCCGCGCGCATGCGCGGACGCGTGTCGCCATCCGCTGCGTGGGCGCTGCGCACTGGCCGCGGCCTCGCCCGCTTCGCTCCGCGCGCGCGCGTTCAAACCCTTGGGCCGGCCGCATCAGAGCGACCGGACCGCCCGATCTTGTGTATTTGAATTTCCCGGATTTTCCAATTTCCAATATTCCGAAAACTCAAATAAATCCTAGAAAATCACAGAAAATCCCAAAATTCCCAAACTTCACCACTTTGCTCCAAATATTATCCTGCACCCTCTGGTGAACTCCATTTCCACAGATCCTCCCCACATAAATTCCTAAAAATCCATTTGGGGTGTTTATGCAATTTACTCCTTTTCAAATAGTTTATTTTTCCTCGCTTGATTAGTCTCAAGCTGGATTTAATTCTGTTTTGTATGTTTGCGCTAGTGTCTGAGACTCAGGAAGTTCATTGCACCTCGGGAGCCGGGAGATTGTTCGTTCGAGCTAGCGGAAATCATTGGATTGACTGCAAGTCCCAAATCCTTTGATCATATTGAAACCCATGCTGTTCATATATGTTAATATGCTATTTGCATTATGTTAATTGTGAAATGTTAGTTTGAAATAAAATAAAATGTTTAGAATGACTTGTTATGTAGTTAATCCTATCACCGTTAAATGCCATGTTTAATTTGTAGCCATGCCTTTGAAACCCTAGAATTAATTATCTGTTAATCTAGATAACTGTAGATTATTATCTTCATGCAAAGTCTTGTCTCGATAAGGTCGTGGTCGGGCCAATAGAATTTGCAAACCCGACTCTAGGGTAGGGTGGAATGGGACACCGTGCCCTAGAGCGGAGAGTGATTGCGGGCACAAGGTAGGGTAAGGGATTGTGGTGCGCCGTGAGACGGTTTCGCCATCTCTTACCCTAGGATTGGAGTAGGGTAAGTGGGGTTGAGGTGCGCCGCTAGACGGTTTCGCCACCGCTTACCCTAGGTTGGGTCGGGCCCGTGAGGTTGCGGACCATGTGAAATTAAGGACTAAAACCCTTATGCCGAGCAAATGTCATAGAACCCGCTCAAACCACGGAGTTGACTTGTCAACACTTGTCTAGTAGCCGCTCAACTCGATTGAGACTCGCAGTGTGGCGGTGGAGGAGGTTTAGCAGTGAGGTTAGGCAAGCCGTGATTGGGTGCCTAACAACGGTGAGAGTTCACTCGAGCGCGCACCGTTTTCTTTTCTTTGTGTGTGTGTGTGAGCGAGCCGGACTGAGTGAATTCTACTAGGGTAGAGCCTATATAAAGAGTCGAGCGGTGAAACGACGGCTTTCTTAACTCTTTAGCGGAGTTAAGGGATCGTGTGGGTAAAGCCGAGCAAACTCGCAGAGTCAAATAAATGGTATTCGAATACGCCGTGCTCCGGTTATTGGAGCCGTGTCACTTGGGTGATTCCAAAGAAGAAAGCTTAAGTAGTTTTGTAAACATTTAACTTGTTTAGGTTGGTTAATGAACTCTTGTTGAAAACCCCGAGATCTTAAGAAGTAAGCTTTGAGTCCGTCTTATTAAAATGATTGCAAATAAAGCGCATCCACCGAAAGATAATAAACCAAATATATTCCCTTCCTTGAAGTTCCGTGCATGTAGTAAGTTAAGATCCCTTTGGGATTTCTTGAGCTGGTTGGTTGGCTCACGGCTTGCTAAATCTAATCTTTAGAGGATCAAGGCGAAGGAGAAGGTCTCCCGTTGAAGAAGTCCCGAGGACCTTTTCTTCGACGAGGACCCTTGGCTGTAGGTCTCGGCCGCGCTCAGGCGGATTCTGGAAGACTTTTTGTAATGTAAATATGCTTTGGGCTTGCACGCCATTGTAAAAACCCGGATGTTAATCCTTATGTCAAGTATATTTGGGCTTTTGTTGTAAGCATGCGATGGTATACTCTTGCGCGACACTCCATAACTGTTCATGCTTGAATAGTTACGGAATGCCGTGTCCGTACGCGCCCCTGGAAACGGAGGCGTTACACTATCAGTTCTTTCTTTTTGCTCGCCCACTAGTTGCGCCAGACCAACGACTGCTATGTTGTCTCAGGTAGCCCGTGGCTTGGGTGTGCGTCGCGCTCAGCCATTGATGGATTCATGTGCCCGCGGAAACCGCCCGGAGCACGCAAATCCACTGCTTCGGCTTTATTGCCCGGATTGCGGACGCCACCGGCTCCAGCCTCCGCTGTGCGGCGATCAATGCGACACCAACACCCCAAATTGGGGTTTGGTGGCACATCGCCATTTGCATGTTAATGCGCGTGTCCTGCAAGCTCAGATCGAGCACGTGCAAGTTAATACTCCTACTGATCGGGTACGCCCACTTCAGTACGTGGCCCAGCTGCGATCGATGCGTACCTATCCATCTGCTGCTGGTCATTATTGATCGATCGGTCGAGGGACCGTGCTATGCTTAGTTAGATTGAAAAATAGTGATTTATAACTGAATTTATACTATAGTTGATTGAAATTATACTATAGTTAAGGGTGACTTATTTAGCGTAATTAAATTTAAAAAATTTAATAATAGAAAAAATATGTTACCTCATCACGGACAACACAAACGAATATGAAAAAAAGGAATCGGCAAAAAAGTTCAAAAAACCAAAAGTTCAGAAAAAGATGGAATTTATAAATAGTAAAAAATAAACTAAAAGTTATAAGTTTAAACCGAAATAAGCGGAGCATAAGAACAGTGCATCCCTGTACTCAAATGGGCCTAACATGCCGTGCTTGCTCCGTTGCCCAACGAGTAAAAACGATCGACCGATGTCGACGTGGAACGGCTCTGCTGTGGCTTGGATGCATACGTTGCATTTTCCAGTACTAAGCTTGAGTTTACTGGTACAATACAAGGTCCCGGTCAAGGGGTGTTCAAATAACTTCGGTTTTTGGTTTGTGCTTAGAGAAGCCTTAAGCACCGTACTTTTAAAAATGGTTTTTTTAGGGTCTGTTTGGTACAGCTGCGATTTATGATTTTTAGCTAAAATTTTTGAATTTTAGTTATTTGCGACAGAGATTATGAAGAGATATTCGTTTGTGATTTTAGTTGATACAGATGTTGGACTTTTAACATATACTGCAATTAACTTGTAGACACTGTCTTGAAAAAATACTCCATTTAAAAGTTAGGTACTGTAGCAAAAGCCAAAAACCACTAGCTTCTGTCGAAAAGAAAAACAAGCCCTAAGTCACTTCTTACAACAATTTCTTTAAGCTGGTTCTAGAAGCTATTAATCGGTCTCCGTCGTCTCCACGTTTTTCAAAAGTGATTTTTCAAATGTTATTCTAAGAACTAATTCTTCTAATTACTACTATTCTATTTCAGCCAAAAAATAAAAAGGTTCAGCAAAGAAAAAAAATCAGTTGCAACCGAGTAAAACACCTCTCAGTACATACGCCTGTGATGCTCTTCCCCAAGTTACCAAGTACGCTGGTCCACTGGCCCGATCATATTGCATGCATGTGGATTGGTGGCCAGCGAGGTCCTGATCGGTTCGGTTTGAGCTTTTAGCTTCTGATTTATTTTTCACTATTCATAAATTTTGTCTTTTTCTGAACTTTTAGCTTTTTGTTAAGCTTTTTTGTCGGTTCTTTTTTCCCGTATTCGTTTGTATTATATATATTGGGCTAACATATTTTTAATTTTTTTAAAATTTAATTATGCTAAATAAGCCTCTGCCAGCTACAGTGTTTTTTTCAACCAGCTACAGTGATTTCAGCCATAAGTCATGAGCTTTTAAGCTCAACTGATCACCAAAACCTTTAACTGTCGGTCTCATTTTTTGAGTTTATAATTTATAGTTTTTTAATAAATAAATAAAACGATTTTTAATTATTTTTTAAAAATAATTTATCAAGATAATTTTTTCAAAACAGTTATCGCCTTATCTCCATCTAGTTTATTCACTTACGCACTCAAACTAAATTCATCCATCGCAGCCGAAATAGAACGCACCGGTGTACGAATAAGTACGAAAACGTTGTGGCACGGTATGTGCAGGCGGCGCGAGGAGACGGTCTAAAGCACCCACTGACTCCACTCGTACGACGCCTTCATTGGCACATTAAACCCCGGCCGGCGCGACCACCCTTGCAAATCGCCGTTTTTTACCCACAGGAGCAGCGAAAATCTCCATGTGCCGATCGACGGCCGCCAACGTCCGGAGATCAGATCGACCAGACGACGCCAGCTGGTTCCTCTTTATATAGTGCCGCTCCCTTTCGCTTTCTCCTCCTCCTAATTCCTCGTAGTAGCATTTGGTGTCTGCTTACAAGCCACCTTAGCCGGCTACCTCCCTGCCGCTCCGTTCCAGTCCTGCGTTCTTGTCGCGCGCTTGGAAGGTGGAGCAATGGCGACTCGCCGTGGACCGTGCTCCTGCTCGGTTCTTTTGCTCCTGACCTTTCTGCTTCTCCCGGGAGCCCCGTCGCGCGCCGCCGATACCGTCGCCGCCGGCCGGCCGCTGTCCGGCGGGCAGAGGCTGGTGTCCAAGCGTGGCAAGTTCGCGCTCGGCTTCTTCCAGCCAGGTACCAACAACAGTACGTGGATATTTTATGGATTTAATTTAGTGTAATTTTAGTTTTAGCCTATACATCATTGATCCATTATTGTTGGCTTCTTTTGTTTGTATGCGGGATGCAAGAATATAAGTTTATTGCGGGTGAAATTGTAGTATTAATTGAAATGAAACCACCAGTACGTACAATGTACTGAACAGAAAAGATAACTAATGCTCTCGCATGTTTATATACCCCGTACAAATGGAGTTGCATGCTATTAGGTTCTGAGATATGCGAGCAGCAACCTCATTTGTTTCCTCCTCGAGGGTGTTTGAATTTAAGCCATCAAGTGCAGCAAGATAGGCAGCAAGTTATACTTTTCCGTACTCCCAAGAGTACATACTGCCACTTTCAATATATCACTTAAATAAACATATTATACTTATTTATCACTTTCAGCATATGTAGATACCAATTCTAAGATACTCCAAAGCGATTTAGTTAAAAAAATTATCGAATTCATTTATTTTTGCTATATACTCTTTTGCATATATAAAAGGAATATATAACAAGTGAGAGTACGTATTCTTGGGAGTATGAAATCATACACACACCAAAAATTTCATAAAAGTTCACTTTTTATAGCATAATTTATGTAATATACACACATTTACACACCCCAAAAATTTCATCAAAGTCTACTTTTTATAGCAGAATTTATGTATGTACTCTTCTTATATCAAAAATAAAGAACTCTGATGAAATTTTTTCAACCAAAATCGTATTAGAGCATCTTAGAATTAGTATTTAGGTATGCCAAAAGTGTTAAAGAGATATAACACATTCGTTTAAGTAGTATGTTGGAAGGGGGAATATGTACTCACAAAAGTACCAAAAAGACTTTACACACATACACAGAAACACTAACCAGCACGCAAGTGTAAAATAAGTGCATGCCCCTAACTGACCCAAACAACTAACGATCCACCATCCCACCCCATGCTCGTTTACTAGTGTTTGTTAATTATGATAAAGTTACTATCGAATGTACATGAAATTATCATTTATAATACATGAAGTTACTTATAATTATCACTATAAAACTAGCAGTAAATTCAATCATACACGATAGTAACTTTGTATGATATGATTTTCGCAATGTCAAAACATATTCAACATGCATCTTGTTTTATTAAACTCGTAATTTCAAACAAAATGGTGAAAACGGATCGCATATTGGACTTTTGGTGAAAGAATTATTGTATTTTTAGCCTGTAAATAAGATAAAAAACCACAAGTCAAGTGCATTTATTCTCTTTTCTCTCATGCTGTATGCATACAAGTCAAGCTACTACCCGCAGTGAGAAAAGTTATGACCTTTTGTGTGGAAAGTTACCACCGACTGTGTACTATAAGCGTTCGACAGTAACTTTACTCGCTACCGATGGTAACTTAATTCAGAAACGTCAGTAACTTTTTGGCACTGTGAAGGTTTGGCAATAACTTTATTTAGAATCATCAGTAACTTTTTGGCACGCTGGTTATCATTAATTCGTGCGTACAGTCAGCGACTTGCGCGTACCATGCGCGCAGGCACTGAATAGCGCTACTGTGCGCGCGTGCGTGCATATATATAGACACACATACATACACTATTCTGCGCGTAGGTGTAAAATATGTGCCGGAAAGTTACTACCGTTTGTGAGTGGAGTTTGATAGCAACTTAACTCATAAATAGTAGCAACTTCTCGGCGCGCAAACTGTTGTTACGGAATATTATATAAATAAATTTTATTATGTTATGTATGCAATTTTGCTCGTCAGAAAAAGCCAATCAAAAGTAGAAAAAATCTCTTCTAGCAACCAACTCAAACAAATTCGTCCAGTCTAACTGACCTTATCATTTCAAACAATCAAAAGAAACTGCATAACGAACTCACCTCCAAAATGGCAATCAAAAGAAACTGCATAACGAAATCAACTCCAAAATGGCAAAGGTGAGTGCGAACATAAGGTTGAAGATAGCACTTCTCAAGATGACATGAACTTACAAAAGGCTGGCCGTAATCAAACTTTGGAGGTGAAAAGGCAGCTTCTGGATTTTCCAAGGACAACAGTGACTTTATCATGCCCTGGTCCCGCTTCCCACAACTTTCCTTATTTGTTATTGCCTGAGAGGGACGACAACACTGTTATATAATAAGTATGTACCAAAATTTCAAACACAATTCACACCTGCCCTGCTAGCCACTTGTTCACAAATGGGAAACGATTTGTTATAGAACAAGGGTTGCATGCTAGGTTCTAAAATAGCAGAGCCCAGAATACCGGAGTTGATCAAGACAAACATGACGCATGCTCTAGTATTTAAATTAGACATGATTAGGTGGAGTGTGGAAGCAAAACTCTAGGGATATTATAGATTTAACAACACTACTAATAAGAGATAGATTGTCATTCGAATGCAACATAATAAGAATGGATCACATAGAAAGATGAAAGATTATGATGAAACGACTATTACATGTAGTCTTAGAAGATTGGCCAAAATTGCAGCACCACTTGTTAGTTACAGCTTACAATCATATGCTACCAAAAACTATAGGAGCCAAAAAAATATTGTTTAGCTGGTTCAAAGTCAGTTATATGTATGTCATTGTATAATTGTCTGGGATACTACAAAGTCATAGCTATATTAATCTGCAAACCTAAGAATCATACCTCAGCTATGTTAGGAAGAATGAAACAATATATCACTAAATAAAAAAATGAAAAAAGTCAGATCGTGAAGCTAATGGAATGTGTTTGTTGTGAGATGATGTCATTCAAGAAAATGGATACCAGATTTTGTTGAGGTGTATTGTCCGTTGAGACTGCTGTCACTCACTGCAGAGGCTTCTTGGTGAGACTGCTCAGACTTCTAGGTGTATGTGGTCCAGCCATGAAACAGTAAACACCAGCTTGAACAGTATCTGCGGCATCACATTTGTCACCAAAGACACCGTACATATTGGATTTAGTCATGTGCTTGTACTGTTCATGGAAGTATCCAACCACCAGGGCCTACAATTCAGCAGCCATCAATAATTTTGCAACTTAATAGAATATCAATTTATAAATCTATAAGCACATGTGCATGTAATTGTTCTTTCCATTCAGTACATTGCAGTTATGATTTTATGAACGAGACCACCACACCAGGAGGTACCTGGTAAATAGTAAAAACAATGATTTGGGTAATTGGTAACAGATGAATACAAGCGTAACTTTGCCATGAAAATCGAACAGTTGAAGAATGAAAACACAATAAAAGACATGAAAGTTCAGTAGAATATGAAAGGGAAAAACCTTGGTATTCTCTGTAGAATAAGCCCATTCTGGGGAGATCTCAGTGATGTTGAAGAGTCTTTTGTTGGTCACTGGATGAAAGCTGTGGATATCTGAGCTTGGATTATCCCCTAAACAAGGAATATCCGTTGAGACTACTTGCACTCACTGCGGAGGCTTCTTGGCGAGACTGCTCAGACTTTGTTGATGAGGAGTCTCCATCAGAGTTCCTGTGAACTAATTGCTTCATTGGATAGCCATTCTCGGACAGGAAATCCTATTCACACAGAAGTGAATTGGTACATTTGTTATTCGTAGCTCTACAGTCTGTGATTCAGTATCCCACTACGTTGAAACTGAACTTACATAGTTGGGCATGGAATGGGCTGGGTGTTCCTCCATTTCTCGTAAAAGCAATATCATCATCTGTAGGCATTACTCAAGCTCCACCAACAAAAGCACATAATTTAAGAGAGGGGAGCATAGGGATTAGTGACTCAAACAAAAGCAAAATGATGGGACGCCAAGGAAAATTTTTAAGGAAGACCACATACCTCCTTGTCATTCTTTTCTTTGTTTTCCTTTGATTTCTTCAGGTACTCTACACATACAAAGGAGGAAGCAAAATTATTGATCTACCCAAGGTGCAATACAAACCAACTGTAAATATTTATTGCTCAAACCCAGAAAGTCGTATCCAAGTCGTATATACCTTGCAGTATAGCTCAATGTACAATCTTGGCACTAAAGTCGAGTTTGTTTTGCTATAAATCCGTCTAGATCAGCATAAGTAAGCCGATTGCCTGCCACAGCCACACTGCTACGGCATGGCTATGTAGTAAGTAGAGTAAGCAAGAGGCGAGCTAACCTTACTGGGGATTTGGCGGAGGTAGAAGACGGAGTCGGAGGTGAAGTTGGCCGCGCGTGAGGAACATAAACGCCACCTTGGGGACGCGCCGGAACGGGTACCCGCGGCGCGAAGGATACGCGCCAGAGCAGCTCCTCGTCCATCATGGCGTGCCACACGCGAGCCGGGGGCCGCATCCACCGCTCCAGCTCCTCCTTCGCGGCGGCGGAGGCCCCTAGGCACGGCTGGAACAGCGCGGGCGCGACCGCCGCTAGCGTGTGCCGCGCCATGTACATGTCGAACGCCGACAGGCCCACGCCGACTCCTTCGATTCGTAGCGGCGTGACTCGACACGAGCCAATCTTCTCGCTAGGAGTAGACGAAATCTCCCAGATTTGAGGCCGGGTGCGGCATCTTCGGCCATTTGAGGTGACATTCAGTGTTCTACCTCTCTATGCTCCCCCTCAATCAACTCCTCTGTGTGTGTGTGGGGCAGAGGAGCAACAAACGTGAGAGAAGGGAGGAAGCAAAAGAAAAAAACATGGCGGCTGCCGCCGTGAGGAACGCAATGGCCGAGGAGGAGGGGGACATCGCGATGCTGCCGCCGCAGGAGAGACGGGAGGGAGGCCGAGGTGGAGACGGTGCCGTGGGGAGGCAGAGGGAGGAGCGGTGAGGGTGCTGCGCGAGGGGAGGAGTGGCTTGCGACGGCCGGTGGAGAAGAGGACGGTGGAGTCGCGCGGGAGGCGGCGCCCCGGGGTCTGTTTCGGCTTGGGTGTGACCTGGAGCAGCGGGTTGCGGCGCGTGCGTTGGATTTGTGAGGGACAGCTGGATCTGTGGTTTAAAAGGTAGATAAATTACTGGTAACTTATTTTTATAAGTGGTGTATATATATATATATATATATGTGGTTATATATTTCTAGGAGTATATACTTTCACTTATAATATATATAGGTAAATTTCTTAAGACACTTGAGCACCTAAGTTAAGAATCGTCTGATACATATCTATGATTGATAATTTTTTTTAGAATTTGGATATGAAAAATGATACCTTTGATATATTTATGGTGAATTTTGAACTCGAACTATTTTTAAATTTTATGTGACTATAATGAGTATATACAATAAAAGTAGCTCAAACTAATTAAACTAAAGTTAAATTTATTTATTTACAATCTGATATGTTAAATATACTTTTTTATTGGTATTCCCAGGAAGGAGCTAGAAAGGAACGTTTCTTCGTTTCATATGTCATGAGATGAGAATATAACAACTCGCTGCTCACTTTTTGAACGCTAATCGCATCCAGAAAAATTAGGCAAAGAATGATCAACAGCTAGCGTCAGGAAAAGACTTAAAATCGAACCTTCTTTTTGGGAGTTATTCGTAGCCGTGTTCATATATTAATATTCTTTTCCCATCATGTGGATCTAGTGCTTGACTTGTTCTTTGGCACGAAGTTTTCCCCACTTATATATCCTTCCGAATTCGAGATTTTAGTATATCTGATTAATAATTACGAATCAGCTGTAAAAAGAGATAATTGTGAATCATGTAACCCCTTTTCTCCTGTGCAATTAACAGACAGCTCGTCGCAGAATTGGTACTTGGGCATTTGGTACAACCAAATCCCAGCACACACCAAGGTGTGGGTTGCCAACAGGCACAAGCCAGTCTCCGACCCAGAGTCCTCACAGCTTTCCATATCGAGCGATGGCAACATGGTCCTACTCGACCACTCCAGGTCACCAATCTGGTCAACAAACGTCGCCGGAATCCCGTCCAATTCCACGGTCGGTGTCATCCTCGACACGGGCAACCTTGTCCTTGCCGACCGGTCCAACACCTCCGTCGTGCTGTGGCAGAGCTTCGACCACTTCGGCGACACGTGGCTCCCCGGCGGCAAGCTCGGCCGGAACAAGCTCACCGGTGAGGTCACCCATCTGGTCGCATGGAAAGGTTACAACGACCCGACGCCGAGCCTGTTCTCCCTCGAGCTTGACCCGGGTGGCTCGAGCCAGTACCTGCTCAACTGGAACGACAGCACGCAGTACTGGAGCAGCGGCAACGGCCACATGTTCACCGCCGTACCGGAGATGATGGCCAGCGGCGCCTACCCTATGTCCCTGTACACCTTCGACTACATCGACGCCGAGAACGAGAGCTACTTCATCTACGACGTCAAGGACGCCGCCGTCATGACGCGGTTCGTCGTGGACGTGACGGGGCAGATCAAGTTCCTGACGTGGGTGGAGGCCGCGGGCGGGTGGGTGCTCTTCTGGACGGAGCCCAAGGCGCAGTGCGACGTCTACTCGCTCTGCGGGCCCTTCAGCGTGTGCACCGAGAACGCGCTGCCGTCCTGCAGCTGCCTCCGCGGCTTCCGCGAGCGGCGGCTGCAGGCGTGGCTGCAGGGCGACCACACCGCGGGCTGCGCCAGGAACACCGGCCTGCAGTGCAGCGTTCAAGCCATGCAGAAGCCGAAGAACGACAGGTTCTACACCATGCCCAGCGTGAAGCTGCCGAGCGATGCGCAGAGCGTGGCGGCTGGCAGTGCTCACGACTGTGAGCTCGCATGTCTCGGGAACTGTTCTTGCAAGGCTTACTCCTACAACGGCAGCTGCTCACTGTGGTACGGCGACCTCATCAACCTCCAAGACACGAGCAACACTGGTACCGGAGGCAGCACCATCTCGATCCGCCTGGCTGCGTCGGAGTTCTCCAACACCGGGAACGCCAAGAAACTGATAATAGGACTCGTCGTCGCCGGGATCGTCGCCGCAGTTACCGTCGTTGTTCTGATCTCAGTCTTCGTTCTGAGGAGGAGGAGGATGAAGGCGCTGAGGAGAGTCGAAGGATCACTGGTGGCATTCACGTACCGTGACCTGCAATCCGTGACCAAGAACTTCTCAGAGAAGCTCGGCGGTGGCGCCTTCGGGTCGGTGTTCAAAGGATCGCTGCCTGACGCAACTCTCGTCGCGGTGAAGAAGCTCGAGGGCGTTCGTCAGGGGGAGAAGCAGTTCCGCGCAGAGGTGAGCACGATAGGCACGACTCAGCATGTCAACCTGATCAGATTGCTCGGGTTCTGCTCCGAGAGAACACGAAGGCTTCTCGTCTACGAGCACATGCCAAATGGCTCTTTGGACAGGCACCTCTTCGGATCCAGCCAAGGTATCCTGAGTTGGGACACGAGATACCAAATTGCAGTTGGAATTGCGAGAGGATTGGACTACTTGCACGAGAAATGCAGGGATTGCATCATACACTGCGACATCAAGCCTGAGAACATACTCCTGGACGAGACGTTTGTTCCGAAAGTTGCAGACTTTGGGCTCGCAAAGCTCATGGGCCGTGACTTCAGCCGCGTGCTGACCACGATGAGGGGCACGGTAGGGTACCTCGCGCCGGAGTGGATAACCGGCGAGGCCATCACGACCAAGGCAGACGTTTTCAGCTACGGCATGATGCTGTTCGAGATCATATCGGGCAGGAGGAACGTGGAGCAGCGGCAGGACGGCACGGTGGACTTCTTCCCGTCGACGGCCGTGAGCCGGCTCTTCGACGGCGACCTGAGGAGCGCGGTAGACGGCCAGCTCGGCGGAAACGCCGACATGGCCGAGGTGGAGAGGGCGTGCAAGGTGGCCTGCTGGTGCGTGCAGGACGCCGAGAGCGCGAGGCCGAGCATGGGGATGGTGGTGCAGGTTCTTGACGGGCTCATTGACGTCAACGACCCGCCGATCCCGAGATCGCTCAAAGTGCTCGGGGATCCATCGAATTACGTCAAGTTCTTTTCAGGGTTGCCGTCGACCTGAGGTTGGATCACCAAGTTTTTGACAGAAATAGTTATTTTTCATACGGTATTATCAAAAATAGCATTTTTGAAATGATATTTGTAAAAATAGCATTTCTACCATAGATACTCCGACTTTTTGGCAGAAATGTTATTTTCACAAATACTACTCCGAGAATGTTATTTTGTTAATACCACATGAGAAACGGCCATTTCTGCCGATGCTCCGGATCCATGCAGGATTGCGTAGCAAAAGTATATATGCCTTCTTACGGACATGAAGTGCTTAACTTCTTATGGTGGCGTTGAGATATAGTACGTGCTAACCAGCTACTGAGCTGTGTCCGGGAGTTAATACTCATGTCGCGGGGCGTGTCGTGATCTAGCCAAGAAATTTTTACAGAGCATTAGTAAATGTATGTATTTCTCGTTCACCCTACAAAAGTTGCGCTTTGCGATTTCTCTCCAGTAGTACATGTTTCCGGCAACGAACATTCTTTGGCTATTGATCAGGTTACTAACTGTATGCTGCCGCCCAGCTCACTAAGTGTGTTGCCGCAAAAAAAAAAAAATCGTGATAGTAGTATCGTGCTTCTACAAAGAGTACTCTTTGGTAGTATATATGGCATGCTAGCTGATTTTTTAGCAAATCGGTAAAGTCAACGGCAAGTAAACTTGAATGAAATATTGATATGAAGTAATAACGAATCAGAATGAATCTCAAAACAAGGGATAGGTGTAACTTACAGATTGATCAACACATTGATACAAAGAAATATTAAGCAAAGTCGAATTATAGAGGTAAGATTCTATTAGATACAACCTACTTATAAGGTACAGATAAAGGTATGTGCAAAAAGACATTAAAGGTTGACGTGCGCTCGTTTTTTCGTCAACTGGTACATGACATTTATAGTCCAAAATAGCTAACTCAACCTTAAATAATGCTTTAAGTCTCCTTTTTTATATTGGCTCAACCTTTTCTTTGATAGAATCCCTATCAGCTTCTGAATATTTATGCTTTCAATCTCCTATTTGACAATTTCTTTCTTCGCACTTAACTTTCTTTACTCGGCATCTTCTAGAGACGTCTAGCATGGCTAATGCTTACTTTCGATTTGTGGCAATCCCCAATCTTTCTTATAATTATGTTAAATGCCAAACATACCTTTTGTTGACTATTTTGACTGCCAAAATCTGATGGCAACAATGTTCAAATGGATTATTTTGAAAAGAAAGGAAAAAGGAAAAAAGAAAATATCGGTGTTTTAATATCGATCTTACGTATGATTTGTTTGGATTCGGAGATTCTCTTAGAAGACTAAGCTATGATCTTACGGAACAAAGACACGTGAATTTTTATCCAGGTTCGGGTCTTCTCCTGAGAGAATAATAACCCTATGTCCTATGTGATTACTAACCAGAGGAAATGATTACAACTGTATAATGCGAAACAAAGACCACACTATCTCTCATCTGGCTTCGCCCCTCCTTTCTCCCCTCCGATGTTAACCTTTAAATAGGTGGTGAAGCGACGGCCGTTGTCTCGTGCTAGAAAACGCCTTAACACTTCGGGTGTTAACCGTCTGATGGAAGTTATTGTCAGAGTGGCCAATTTCACCATGCAGCGGTTGTTGTCAGAGAGAGATTGTGTGCGGTTATTGGATAAATGCAGGTTATAACCGCTTTATCAGACGTCCCCATGCTATAGTAAGACGTCGTTTGACAAGTCAATTGGGGATATAGAAACCGTAGAATAGTCTACGATCACAATGTGATCGTAGGACTGTTTACGACTATGTGGACGTAGAAGAGCTTACGACTTCATGGTAGTAGAAGAGTTCACGATCAGGGAGTAGTCATAGAAGGACTTACGACTTCATGGTCATAGAAATGCTTACGACTTCATGGAGTAACCGAAGGAGAACTTACGACTACCTCATGAATCTTCTCATTTATCAATAAGGGGTATATCTGGCGAATATAGTTACGTAATAATTTGAGGGTTATACTATTCTCGTCATCTAGCCCCCAACTTCAAGTGAAAATAACTTACTTGAGAAAGAAAGAGTGGTTGTAAATAAAAATGATTGAAAGCAAAGGCTTTTTCGATTCTTACTGACCAAAAAAAAGCTTGGTCAATAAGGTTATTTCACTTGAGTTGTAAAAATAGATGGACTTCAAAATAACAAAAAAAAGCCCCAATCATTTTTTTGCTGTTGTGTTCACTGAATCAGTTCTTAAGATAACCTTTTGGTTCTCGAGGCGAGTAACCGACTCACATGGTTATGAAAACTTACCATGAGGTTACTCTTGGTCTCTTACTTTCCCCATTTGCTCCAATTTGTTTGAGCTTTCTGCTGCCAGTTAATCCCCTTGTTCTTCCACAATCTTGCTCAAATCCATCCTAATCACCCAAAAGAATGATGAAGTCTACATCAACTTGGGCTGTATCAGATATGGATAATACTAAGCTGATGCATTAGACGTTGCGGAGAAGATTCTACTGTGGCAATTCGGCAGATGAATCGAAGCCACCAGGCAACACTGGCCATCGCGGCAAATTGGAGAGATTCCGATGTTCCAACCTACTGTTAGTGTGGCCTCTGTCTCCCTACTCCCTACTCATCCCTTCCTCATGGATGTTCTAGAGTATTTTGGGATTGAATTGGTGAACTTGGTTCCCAATTCAATCACAATGCTTAGCATCTTCATATATTTATGCGAGGCATATTTGGGTATCCCGGCGGATCTCGAGCTCTTTCGGTTTTACTACAAGATGAGTCAGCAGACCGAGATCGCCGGGAGTTGCGGTTTGAAGCTCCACGATGGGAAGACGGAACTTTACATCCAAATATTCACTCGGTCTTCATGGCTGGGATGGAAGAAGCGGTGGTTCTACTAGGAGACAACCAGTGATGACAACCTTTCTTTCATGGGAAAAGCCGCGGAGAAGAATAGTCTTTGAAATTCAGCCCCCAAAGACCTTACTCGAATAGCTCCTTGCATCTCAGCCATCAAAGATTTGAGGGATAAGGGACTTACTAGCTGGCACGTGGTGAAAGACTTCATCACACGTCGTAACAGTCCCTTGAAGTGTCGAGCACATCCCATGTGGTTGTACTCGGGAATATCATATCCAAACAGGGACTATGAGAATGATAAATAACATTTGTACTTGTAATCGTAATTATATTACTTACTTTCGAGTAATGTTTATTGACGACCATGCCTATATAAATAGACCTTGATTTGGAGGAAATCAACTCACGGGTCAAGGTTGTGTGCGAGAAGGCTCGCTCCATCACCTGAGGTGGAGGTCCCTCGTATCTTGGTGGACATGTCTGCGGAAGAAAAAGAAGAACGCCTAAAGATAATGGAAAAAGTGACTTCATCTTTAGTACTATGTAGTCATAATGAACGACCAAATAGTGTTCTTTTTTTGTTATTAGCAGAGTGTAGGGATGAACCACCGTCAGGACGATTAAGGAGTCGAATTGATGATCGTCAGAGGAGAAGTGGAGAAAACCGAGGCTCCTCTGACAAAAAGACATCGACTGGTTAAGACAGTCAATAAAGACAAGTGGAGCGCAAGTGTAGTCATTCCTCTTGCCGCTCTTCCTCCTACTGCCCCAAGTGTCCCCACTGAGAAGTTTATTGCAGATATGACTACTGCAAGTGAAATAGGGGCAACTATATTGGAATAGCTGACTTATAAGATTAAGGTACCCTTCTATTATGACCCCGAATCTAACTCAGTTGGCTCTTTTTAAGGATTTATCAAGTGACTCAAAAAGGAAAACTAGAGGAATTTTATGTCTTTTATGAAGGAGACTACCGCGACGGCATAACCTATGATCGAAAAGGAGGTTGCTCTTGAGGTGGTCAAAATCGAGACTGACTAGCAAAAAAAGGAGGAAGAAGGAGCAGTAACTCTTGCTTCAAACCTTCGATTAGACATGGTCGAAGGAGTTCAAAACTCTCGACCAGGCATGGTCAAAGAGGTTCATTTCTCCACGACCAGACGTGGTTGCAGTGAAGAAGTCGAAGAAACCGCTCTCTGGGAGGGTTCCTTCTAAATTCACACTGAAGGCAATGACACCACGGTATGAAAATACAAGTACATATACTGCATTTTACCTTTATGTCTTCTTGCATGCTGATTCATTTTTTATGATTCTAGCTCGACCTCTCCACTATCCAAGGATGCTTCTGTTGAGAAGCCTCCTGCAGATCTACCCGTGGCCGAAACGATGGTGGAGATGGTGGTCAAAAAGACAACCACAACAACAATTGGGGCTGCTGCTGAAGCTTATAAAGGGATAGAAAATCCTTTCGGGCATCACGCTAAGAGGAGATGACCGAGGATGTCCCTCTTCATTTTCGAGAAGGTACTATTAGAGAAGAAGAGGAAGAACAACCTAACTTCTCTTCATTTTGAACCCTCCCTTTGTAGCGGGATCTTCTTTTGATTGAGATCAACACACCCCAAAGACCTTCTGAATAAAGGGTACATCTTCAATGACGAACGTCCTGAGAAGGTGTCGTGGAACAAGGTCGAAGAGCTCAACCAACTCAAAGATTCCGGACGAGGAAGTTTTGCTCGTAGGAGTGTGAATGTTGGTATCAAGAACCTGAACGTTCATACCTGGTCTTTTTTGTTTCTCACTATCCTTCTTTATCCAGAGAGCATTAGAAGATATGGCAACTGTGGCTGAGTACCATAGATAGTTTATGCTCCTACGACAAGAGAATGTCGAATTCTCTAAGAAAGTAGCGGCATTGTAAGTTACTGATTTATGTACTCAAATCTTGTCTTTACCACACTCCAGCATTTCATGTCTTCTTTTAACCCTTACAAGTCTAAGCTCGACGCGGAGTTATTGTTTGCTGCACTTGAGAATGAGAAGGCCGATTCACAGAGACTAAAGATGGACAATTATACATTATCAATAAACCTCTTGAAGGCCAACTCTTCATCCAAAGCTTTGCAG
This sequence comes from Dendrocalamus sinicus, assembly GCA_036346575.1. Lineage (NCBI taxonomy): Eukaryota > Viridiplantae > Streptophyta > Magnoliopsida > Poales > Poaceae > Dendrocalamus > Dendrocalamus sinicus. Next base: position 56,277,238 of record CM070642.1, on the reverse strand, counting down.
GAGAAAATAGACAGTAAGTCCTAAACTTTAGGCTATCTATTTGGACATCTTTCTCGTATTCCTTTAACTTTTTTCTTTTAACAGAAAAAGAGGCTAAATTGAGTAAGTCTCACACTGAGGTTGAAGAAAAAAATCAAAGTGATTGGAGAACTTACTTGTATTAATAAAGAGAAAAATAAGATAATAAAGTTGCTCGATACTCACCTAGCAGGTAAGAAAACTTTACCTTCGACTAGTTCTTTTAACTAGTCTCTTGATAAGTATCACCTTGACCACTTACGACCCAATTGCAGAGGCCATGGTCGAAATAAAGCGTCTTACTGACGCAATGACTTGTAGCAAAGAACAAGCAATGACATACGACAATAAAGATTTGAACAAACTGAAACTTTATTGAAAATAGTATAAATATTACACATAAAACTTGTGTAATTAATTGACATTCCAAGAGTTCAAGAGAATCTGGCCATCCTCCATAGCAAGTCGTACCGAGCCTAGGTGAGTGACTTCGACCACGGTGTAAGGACATTCCCACTTGGGGGAAAGCTTGTTCCGATTAGACTGAGATTGAATTTTTCTTAATACCAAGTCACTTACAACAAGGCTATAAGTTCAAGCTCCATTAAGTTGGTTTTGGTGATAATGACAAATACAGTTGTGAGACTAATATGTTTTTTGATTATGATATTGCTTAGTCTTATTTGGATGAAAATATGGAAAACATAAGATATATGCATTCAATATCACATTCTTATCATATTGCATTCCTCGGATCCGAAATATAGAATGAACTTCACCAAATAAGTCAACTTGAATATGTGCATATATTTTCACAATACATTATTATATGTACACATTTAGGGGGTGTTCACTCTATATTTTGTGGTTTCATTAGTATTGATATATGTTCTATTTCCACATATTAAGGATCTTTACTTTGAAACATATCCATTGAGTATATATAGCTTGAGTAATTTATATATACTCATAATTGGGTTGTTATCCAGTTTTTCCATTATGTATTGATGGTTGGATGATTAATGACAACCGGATGAGTAAGCATTACTTTAAAAGCTTATCTAGAATATACAATTGTTATGTACATGTTATATACTCGCAATTCAATTCTTATCTTATTATTTATTGAGATTGTCATGAATTATCAAAAAGGAATATTGTAGAATCTAATCCATCCATTATATATTAATGGTGAAGTTTGGTAATTGATGACAATTATTTTATGGACTAATATTTTCTATGAGTTGGATGAATATGTTAAGTTCCACAAAAGAGGATGATTTAGGATGGTTTCATGTGTTGAAGATCATCAAGTCAAGTGAAGGATGCATCACGAGTTGATGCATATCCAAGAGGAGATGATCGTGTGTTGATTATCGTCAAGTGAAGACCCATCCTGTGTTGATGGAGTTTAAGTGACAAGGACCCGGACTTGAAGTGGTGGTGTGTGTCATCATGCTTCAAGAAGATGCTAAGGTAAATGTATGACTAGCTAAGGCTAAGGATGTATTTCTAGTCTTTTACCGGTCTTGGAGTTTGGTTGAAAGATCGGATTGCTAGTATAGGTTGTTGTACTATTAAAAGGGGTCTTGTCTAGTAACTTGAGTCTCATCATATGTTGATAGCTCTACCTCACTTGATCTAGCTCTCTTTGTCATGAGGCTTGTATTTGCGAATGTATTTTGCAAATAGTTGAATCTCATGTGTTGAATCCTTGTAACATGGGACTATACATTACAAATGTGATTTCCAAGTGTTTGAAGTCCATGTTTTCATTCTTTTTAGTATGAGGTTTATATTTGCAAATATGTTTTACAAATAGTTGAAACTCATATATAATCCTTGTGTCATGATTCTAAAAGAGTGCAATGTGTTTTGCAACTTGTTGCAAATGTTGTTTGATCCTTGTGTGCAAGATACTGTTTTTAGAAAATGTCTTTTCAAAATCTGTTGAAGTATCTGCACTTCTCAGTGAAATCGAAACTACCACAGTGTAGTTTGTGGTACTACCGTTGACCGAAACTACTGGCGTTGTAATCACGGAATTACCGCGTGTGTTGGTGGTGAAAGACCTTTGTGGTCAAGAACCGACTTGGTTGAACCAATGTGTTCGAAGACATGTGTGGTCAAAGATCTACGTGATTGAAACCAGTGCAGTCAAACCAGTGTGGTCAAAATCAACGTGGTCGAGATCTGTGTGATCGAAATTATTATGGTCAAACCAGCGTAGTCAGAATCGATGTGGTGGAAAATCTGTGTGATCGAAACCAGCGTTGTCAAACCTACATGGTTGAAGATCTATGTGATCGAAACCAGTGTGGTCGAAACCGACGTGGTTGATATCTGTGTGATTGAAACCAGCGTGGTCAAATCGATGTGATCGGAACCAACGTGGTCGACATATGTGGTCGAAACCAACATGGTCGAACTGGCGTGATTAATACAGTGTGGTCGAAGATCAATGGAGTAGCCAGAGATCTATGTGATCGAAGATTGACATAGTAGAAAATCGACATGGTCGATGTGGTCGAGATCTGAGTGGTCGAAACCAATGTGATCGAAGACCAACGTGGTCGAAAACCTATGTGGTCAATCCGAACAGCGTGGTTGGAGACTAGCGTGGTTGGAGATGAGCATAGTTGGAGACCTGTGTGGTCGAACCAACGTGGTCGGAGACCTGAGCGGTCTAACCATCCGACGTGGTCAGGGACCAATGTAGTCGATGATCGATACTTTTGACCAGCTCTGTGTGAGTGGTCGATCGGCTCTATGTGAGCGGTCCGATCAGTGAGTGGTACTACCGGCTCTATGTGAGTGGTACTTCTGATTTGCAGAAATACTAGCTCTGTATGAGCGGTACTTCCGATTTACAGAATGTCTGGCTTGTGTAGCGGTGTGTTTTTTCTAGAGAGGCACCTGTGTGGAGTCTTCTCATCCCTGAGAAAATTAGTAGATCTGCACGAGTACTGCAGTACTTTCGATGATTGATAGTACCAGATTTTGCACGACGGAACTATCGTATTTGTCTGCAATGGCTAGTTTTGTGACTATTGCTGAGGGAAGTGGAAGTACCGGTCGTTTGCCTGTGGTCCTTCCAGAAATCCTGTTTTTCTATCCCAATGGCTAGTTTCGAGATGTGGGTACATACTCCCTTGTGGTCATTTGGAGGGTAACTTTTTGCACTCCATTTCACTCCTTTAAGCTAGTATGAGGCCCTTCTCTTAAATATGCATGTGTTGCACCTTGTGAGGAAGGAGGAAGGCTCTAGATTGCATATGTTGCACTTAGAGGTGGATTGTGTATCCATTCAAGCTTGTGCATTCATTGCACGTGGTGAAAGTTGTGAAGGTTGGAGCTCACCTACTCAAAGTGAAAAAGAGCTACTACTTATGGATTGAGGTGTTTCGGCTTAATTCGTGGAGCCAGTCTAATTCGTTTGGGCTAACCTCAACGTGAATTAGGGGAGACCGACAAGTCTCTGAACACCACGGTAAAAAAAGTAACCTTGTCAATTGCGGTTTATTTGCTTGTGCTCAATTTACATTCAAGCAATTTATGTTCATAGAATTAAATTGATTTGTTGTCATCCGAGAATTGCGAACCTTGATATAAGCTTATCTTGTTGGTGCACTTAGGTGAACTCGGTTGTTTTAGGCGTTATTTGTACTAAACCTTTTTATGTTAAGCTTCCACATTATTTACTTGATTTAGCCAAATAAAAATTAATAATTAATTGGAGGAGATTTTTTAGATCGCCTATTCACCCCCTCTAGTCGGTTTTCTGGATGTAACAAAGGCTACGAGGTTGGACCTTACGATCATAGTACTTATGCATAGCTTGCTAATAGGCTGCTGATGGAATTAAGGCTTGATTCCTTTTTTTCTTCGAGTAGGTTAATGTCGTCCACTTGAAGTTGTTCTTGGTTGGAGTCTAAAGCTTTTGACCCTTGTCGACTGGATCTTTAGTTCTACGGGAAGCATGGCTTCTACCCCAAAGACTAAGAAGAAAGGAGTTTCTCCTGTCGCCCGACTAGGAGTCATACGAATTGCCCACAACCCAGAGGGTAATTCTTGGGCCCAAGCCCCCAAGTGCTTTACAAGCTGGTCCAAGACTCGTGTCTTGATTCCTTGCATTATCTGGCCATTTGCATGCTCGACTACCCCGTTACTATGAGGATGAGTGACCAAAGCATATCAAAGTTTGGTACCTAATTCGTCATAAAATTCTTAGAATTTTTCACACGAAAATTGAGTATTGTTATCTATAATTATCTAACTTGGGACTTCAAATAGAGTAATTACACTTCTCATCATGAACCTTTTTGTGGCTTTCGTTGTTATCCCATTTACTAGTTCAGTTATCCCATTTACTAGTTCAGCTTCGATCCAATTTGTGAACATATCAATAGCCACGAAGAGGAACTTGAAGCCCCCCGGCGCTCTTGGGAACGACCCAAGGATATCGAGACCTTAGGTCACAAAAGGCCAAGATAAAGGAATTGTCTGAAGAGCCTGAGCTGGTTGATTTATTTGCCGTCTATGAGACTGGCATTGTACACATTTCTTAACCAAATCTTGGCATCATTGAGGGTTGTTGGCCAGTAGAACCTTGTCAAAAGGCTTTATCGACTAGTGTTCTGTAGAAAGCATGCGCTCCACAGCTACCCTGAGGGTAGCGCTCCTTAGGACCATGTAAAACTTCACTTACATAGTATACTGGCCGTTAGACGCCCTTGTGCTTTGTGACCAGTACAACACTTATTGTCTGTGGCATGGTAGATAGATATACTAAGAGTATCTCACCTGGTTTCAAAGAAACTCGGACTGGAGCACTTGTAAGATATCTCTTGATATCTTCGAAAGTATCATTGGCCTCTTTCAACAACTCGAAACACTTGTGTTTTCTTAGAATTTTAAGGAAAGGAAGGCTTTTTTCTCCCAGACATGCAATGAAACAACTTAGAGCTACAATACACTTGGTGAGTTTTCTGGACTTCTTTCTTTGTGGTCAGAGGGTGCATCTGTTCGTTGGCCTTGCTCTTCTCAGTATTTGCTTCGATACCTCTTACTAATACAAGGAATCTAAGTAATTTTCCTGAGGAGACTCCAAACAGGCACTTCTCTAGCTTGAGCTTCAAGTGATGCTTTCTAAGATTATTGAAGATCTCCTATAGGCCTAAAACGTGATTAAGTCGTTTGATACTTTTCATGACCAAATCATCAACATAGGCTTCCAAATTTTAGCTCATTTGATATATAAAGGTCAATTGCATTAAATGCTGAAAAGTCAGAGCAACATTTTTGAAACTAAATGGCATCTTGACATAGCAAAATACTCCAAACGACATGATAAACACGGTTTTCTCTTCATCTTCGAAGACATATGGATCTAGTGATAACCAGAGTATGTATCAAGAAGACTTAACATTTTACAACCAGTGGTAGAATCAACCAATTGACTAATACGAGGAAGCGAAAAATCATCTTTCAGACAAGCTTTATTTAAATCAGTATAGTCTATACACATATGCCACTTACCGTTAGACTTCTTAACCATTACAGGGTTAGCCAACCACTCTGAGTGATCGACTTCTCTTATAAAGACTGCTTTTAGTAGCTTGTCCAATTCTGACTTGATAGCTTCCCATAAATCTGGTGCAAATCTCTATAATTTCTATTTTACGGGCTTCTTATCAAACTGAAGAGCTAGCTTGTACTTGATCACTTCCCTAGGGACTCTAGGCAATATTGTGGCAATATTGTCACCCACTCGCAACGAAATTCTATAAGGTGGCAATACCTCCTAACTATTGCAACGAAAATCAATATTATCACAACGCAAGACAACCGTGGCAATAAAGTCATACTACTCGCAACCATTTTCTAAATGGTGGCGATAAAGCCACCTTATTACAACGAATTCAATGACTATCGCAACGCAATATTTTAGAGGCAATACTGTGCACATATCGCCACGATTTTGGCAAAACGTTGCAATAGTACATACCTATTGCAACTAATTTAGTGTCGTTGCGATGCGTTTCGTGGCTAAAGGGTCGGAATCCAGTAGTGTTGGATGGTTTCCACATGGACACATATGTGTTTGCCTGGAGGTAGGCAATGATGGTGTCTTCCTATGCAGGGTCGGAAGTAAACCCGATGCGAACTGTCTTCGAAAGCTCTACTGGGTCCAGAGGAACTTCTTTGACTTCTTCGTTCGGCTTCGGCTTGGTTTTAGGCTTCAAGTGCTTGCTCGAAGGCCATGCCTTAGTAACTTCTCGAGCCGGTAGCTGTCCGACCAACTTGAGGGACTTGTGGTCATAGGTTAGCGCCATTTTCCTATCATAGCAGACTACGATAACTCCCTTGGAACTTGGTATCTTAAGACATTGATAGGCATAGTGAGCAACAATCAGAAAACGAGCTAGGGTTAGTTGCCCGAGTATGGCATTATATGCCATGTCGAAGTCGACCATATCAAAGGAGATTCACTTTGTACTGAAATTGTCCAGAGACCCAAACATGACAGACAGAGAGACTTCACCAATTGGCTTTGCCAAAGATCCTAGTACGATTCTATGAAATGAATATTGTACATGCCTTATTCTGGTACAAGAGACTTGCATCTTGTCCAGAGCACTAACAAATAAAATATTTAGAGAACTGCCACCATCAATCAACATGCAATTCACTCTACAGTTGTTGATGGTGGGCTCAACCACAATTGGAAATCGACCGGGTCAAGTCGAAGGGATCAGGCAGTCAGTCTTTTCGAAAGAAATAGTAACTTTCGACCACTTAGAAAGATAATTGACAAAGGGAGGGTCGATATAATTTACCTCTCACTCAACAGCCTTATACTATCGCTTGGACTCATACGCCGACGATCCACCGTAAATATGCTCGATGGTATGCTTCGAATCCTGGAAAGGCATGTCGTCATCCTCATCTGAGTTCTTTTGCCCAATCGACCATCCTAGTTCGTCAGCTGTTGTAAGCAGGCCCTTGCCAGAATTGTACCTTGAGTTTCCGCTGGAAAACTTGGCAACTGCGAAGATTGTGCCCCTCTTTCTTGTGAAGAGGGCACCATCTAGGCTTGTTGTCCATCTGCGCAGGTACTTTTGCCTTTACCCCGGTTAGAGTATTGCTTAGAGTTGCATGGCTCTTTATCACCCATGGTTAAGACTTCGTTGGAACTTCCAGGCAAAGGGTTCTACCCTTTCGCCTTGTTCTTGGACTTCTTGGCCTTCTCCTTCCTCCTACTGCCCTCATTTTGCCCTTTGGAACTTGGATTGACTTGATCGACGATCCTGATCCACTCGACCGCTTCTGCGGTAGTTGCATAGCGGTCTGCGATCTCAAAGAGCTCGACGATGGTAATCGGAGGATTCAAGGTGATGCCCTCTGTGAACCTCATGTTGCGTTCGCTCTGCCTGAATGCCCTGATGATAGAAATATCGGAGACCTTCGAAATCGAGTTACAAACCTGACTAAAATATTGGATGAACCACCGTAAGGCCTCATCGCTGCCTTGGTGCATTCGATGCAGGTCGTCCTCCTTCCTAGGGTGGTTGTACGTACCTTGAAAGTTGGCCATTAGAAGGTCACAGAGGTGTTGCCACGAATAGATCGACACAAATAGTTGGTTCAGCATCCAAGACCGAGCAAATCCTTCGAGCATAGTTAGTAGATAGTTTGCCATGACATGCTCGCCTCATCCTACTGCCCTAACCACAGTCGTGTAAATCTGGAGGAACTCAACAGGATTCTGGAACCTATCAAATTTCTCCATATTCACCGGTCGAAACCGCGGTGGCCAGTATGCTGCTCGAAGTTCGGGCATGAATGCCCAGCATCAAGTGATGATTTCTTGCCATCTCCTTTGTGGGAAAGGGTAGTTGACATCACCAAGCAATCGTACTCGATGATGCCTGGTAGTCGATGGACCCGACCGATAGTAGGTTTAGTCCGTATGAGGGTAGTACTTCTCGTACTCCAACTGCTCGCGCATATTCCTTGCTTGAAGTAAGGATGAGCATCAACTTGTCGTTCCGGAGCCATTCGAGGTACTCTCCTCTGACTTGTATTGCGATCGGGAGTTCGACGCACCTTATCATCATGCCGAACCCAACTAGGTGAGTTTTGTAATTGACTAGATGTGGTCATACCTTGTCGATTCTCGTGTCATGTCAGCGAGGGTGCTCGAGTCTGGCCATCAGATTGCAGTCTTTGTGCAATTCCTTCAGCAAAGTAGTCATAGCCTGGTGCCTAAGCAACCTCTTGAGTCGGGCTCTCAAGCAAGTCATTGATCCATTGAATCACTCGAGCTTCTTCAGACTGGTACTGGATTCGCCCAAGTAAGAACCTTTGGGTAACCAGTCACTTCCTTCGAGCAGTCTTGGGATCCTCAATCCCTGATGCTGGCTAGGGCTGCCTCACAGGAGAGTGATTATTTCTAGGATTTCTCCTACGCTCATCATAGTAGTGATTGTACTCATCACTGGAGGTCTCCTCACCATCCTCATGAGAGGCAGGAGAGTGTGATCGATGGGGAGCATCCTCAGGCCTTCCTCCGAGAGGGTGATGAGGATATGCTGGCAGGGCAAACACCTCCTGTCTAGAATCTCCATGTAACACCCCAGCCAATTAATGACCTGGAATGCTACCAAACTAATAGCATAATAAGGAAACTAATTCTCATCTTACAAAATTTCGGCGGAACTTCCTTTGTTTATTGAGTAAATCAAAGGTCTCAACAAGCATAATCAACTGATATGAATACCAATAAGCAATAAGTTCATTTATAAGCAAAACTGGGTTATGATCACCATCGCACTCATAACCATTCTACTTAGATAAAGAACGGAATCAAAGCAAATAAGTTCTATTCTTTATTACACATTGAACCTGATAGACAATAATCAAATACCACTTAAATTATTCAGCAGATAATGTTTAATGTTCTTTCGCCTTCCATGGTGAATAGACCGTGCATGTGCATCAAAACTAATCCTCTTTATTCCCATGCCGATCTCATGTGGGTACCTAAAACAAACAACAACCATAACAACAAACAACAACAAGAGTGAGTTCAAAGACTCAGAAATATAAATAGGGGCAGCAAGGATAAAAGTGAACATCACTTCACAAACTCATCCATCAATCATATGAATAAACATGCTATGCAATATGATCAAAAATCTCTTTATCTCTTCTCTTGCGATTTTACGGTAGACGCGAGTGTGCATCCGTCAATGCACACCCATGCCTGTACCATCGGTACAGGACCAATTGCCCATACTCCACAAGTATGGGGACCTTTAGCCCGTCATGACAACAACATGTCGGGGACCTCGGCGCTTGGTCATCTCGTGACCAAGACTTCAATAAATCAGCATGATGCACAAATGTGAATGTCTCAACAAATAAAACTTGCATTCACAACAACTATGCATCATAAATTCTCGGAACTCTTTCAATTGCAATCTACCATAAACAATATCAACATATCATTATCATGATCAAGATCACATATTCTCAAAGCATGGAACAACCATCTTCATAGCAACAACCATCAACAATGCACACTATAAAATTTAAACCAACATTATACTTGCCTTAACCCGAGAAAATGGGAAATGATCAGAAGGCGCGCCCTGGAATCCTTCCTCCTCCTGAATAATAATTATAATGATTGCTAAGACAACTGTAATGAATCTTTAGATTAAACAAAACAACCCCAAACTAACCCAACATGATTAACTTGACTCAACACCCCAATTCCTTTCGGCCACCCTGTCCCTTCTACGGACAGTCAACTTCAAAAATCCTTATCTAATGGCACAGAAGTCCGAACAGGGCGTTCTCAGATTCTCTGGAAAGATAATTAAATTATCTAACTAAACCTAGTTGGTGAGTCTTCCTGATTCGGCCAACTTCTACCCGCACCATCTAACTTTCTTAGATCATCAATTCTGTAACGAGTTCTCTGGACAGCGCACTAAAACTGTCATAACTTTCACCCCGAGAGTCGGAATCCGGATTTATTGACCTTTCTGGAAAGCTAAGGAACATATCTAAAACTTTCGTAATATGGAGATCCTCTGATTCTCCTGATTTCTAATCGCCCAAACCCATCTACCGAAACCTGACAGGAATTTCCCCGATCTACAGAACAGTCCGATTAGAAAAATCATAACTTTCTTTACAGAGGTCGGAATGACGCGTTCTAGCACTTTATGGAAAGCTAAGGATGTCCTCTACGAATCTCTAGGAGAAGACCAAACCTGAATCCCCACGGATCTACATCAAAAAGACCGTCTAACAGAGGCTGTCCTGAACAGATCCGAAAACCGACATTGCTAAACAACTAATTATACAGCTAGCGGAGAGAATTAGGAGTAATTACCCGCAACCAATCGCTGAAGAACACGAAGAACCCCACACGATCTCTGCCTCCCTTCCTTTTCCCGTCCTAATCTCCACCTTCCGGATCCACGAATCTTTCCGGCGGATGGTTTGCTGTCCTCCTCTCGAACCGCAGCGATCGGGATCCTTCACCAATTGCAGGGGGCATCCATGGAGGCGAGGGGATGCTGCTGGCCAGAGGGGTGCAAGGAGGGAGAGGAGGTGCGGCCAGGAGGTGGAGAGGCGGCTGGGAGAGGGGCGGCTAGGGTTTGGGGGTGGGCGCCTCCCCCTTTTCCCTTGGCCGGCCCCCTTTGGGCCTCGGCCCAGCCCAGTTGCCGTGAATTTACGTAATCCCCTTTTCCCTGATTTTAATACTATTTGATAAAATATCGCCGGGATATTACATTCTACCCCTTAAACAGAATTCGACCCAATTCTAGCCACGCTACACCAAGAAATATAATCACAGCTAAAACTTACTAACTTTGCCACTTACTGCTGTGAATAACTCGATATTGCTCGCGCATACGAGTCTCCAATTCCCAAGTGGCCTCTCTCGGTCTGCTGCGACAAAACACCTTGACGTCATCGACGTGTTACGCATTACTACTTGTCCCATCTTTTCAAGAGTCACTCGACGGACACGTCTCGAAGGCACGGTCTTACCCGTGGGTCAATGGCCCAAACGAAACTTTATGCTCCAGATTCCTCCAGTACTCCCTCGACACTAGTCATACAAAATGATCTGTGCGCTACGCTAGGACTCAAGACGGTTCTAGCAATACGCTCTCTACCAAGTCTCTCCAACTTTCAGAAACAACCATTATACCTTGGGCCAACACTCCCTTGGGTACTAAACCACACAACCTGCACAAACACACACAATTCTTGATCCTTATATCAATCGATCTCTTCACTTTAACAATGAGCACCTCTTTTAACCAGTGGACGCACAACAGCTTCGACTGAAAACAAAAGAGTCTTAATGCAACCAACTCAAAACCATCTTTCTTTAAGAATTTAACTTTCTCTTAAACCATAGGATCCCAAATCGTCGCATAACATTCTAACTCTTTTCTCTTAAATTAGCAACCTTATGGCTATGCTCAAGCTGAACACAAATTCCACACCTATGTAAAGAGACTCTTTCAATCCACAATAACATACCCCGATCAACTTCTCTAGCAGAGGAATTACTTTGATAAATAATTCTCAACACACCACGATATAGCTTACATACCACACTCACATCACCTAAATCATAAGGATGATCAACTTTAAATTCACCACCTTCATGCTCATTTATCGCTTCCCAAGGATTCTATCAAACATCACCATAACTCTTGGAATCTAATCATGGAAAACCAAGATGCTAGCATAAAAAAATGCAAAGCCAACATTTCAACCTTTAAGACTCTTACAATGAATTTCCGGTATACTTGATAGGTAATCCTCGATCTAATGACTAAACTTTTCAAACAACTCAACCATAACCTCGGTCACTAAGGTCAACACTTCTCACCAATTAAGTAATCGCCAAGGCGATTCATTCCACAAATCTTAGACTTTCTCTAACCCACACCAATCAAATTTAGCCACGCGACCACAAAGTAGCCATTTCTAACTGATTGACCAAGTTATCCTTAGAGACAATCTATCTCACAAAGGGTTACTCATCGAGGCCGAGTCATCCTTAACAATAACTCAACCATCCTTGCTATCCCATTAATTAACACGACTATTAGATTCCTCTATACTACTACTCTCATCAAACTACACCATCATAAATCTTCTACACAATCTTACCGAGTACCCAAAATGTGATACTCTAAGAAACTAATCAAGATTTTCATACTTGCTAATTCTAATATTCTATCAAGATGAACACAAGATCTTGGACCACATCTCGCTATAGGCCCTACTAGTTGCGACAACGAAACCTATTAACTCCAAAGACAAACATTCTATTTAAACCAAACCCTTTCCAAGGATTATTCTAATAAATCGATTTATTACGCCATGCATCTCAAACATCTTGACACCTGAAGCCTCACAGAATCATCTACTCGACCACCACTATCCAGTTGCCAACATTCATCTTTAAGGGCTTTGCAACATGAATCGCTTAATCCTTTCTCGTAAGAAGAGGCCAATAAGAATAATAATAATAATAATTTCAGCACTCAGTAAACGTTTACCAATCACGGTAGACACGGACCAAGAGGAATAGTCAATTGGCAACGAACTCGGAAAACATAAGGAGTCCACAATTGAAGGCACAATCCCCAAGAAGAGGATATCAAATCGCAAGATACGAAACTTGGCTTCAGACCTCAAATACTCCTAATGCACTCTTTCCGTTAACATAGAAAACAATTCTTTGACTACAACAACACTTGGTCACTCGAACAAGACAAGTTCTTAAGACCAAACCACAAGAACCACTTAAGAACCAATAAGATCTTTCACACTTCACTTTGCTCTAACAGTTCAACTACCAAATAAATCATGAGATCCAAATGATCTCCGCGCAAAACTCAAACATTTTTATTTACGAAATATCACGAAAGGCAATCAAATTAATCTCCTCTTAAAGGAATCAACATCACTCTAGCAACCATAATCGCTAGTATTTCTAACATCACTTCATGCACTCCTGGCCTGAACCAACATAACTCACTATCCCATCATTGACCTTCCCAGGGAAACACAATAACCTATTTCATATATTTTTCTATAAGGTTGCAATACTCAACCTAGTCAAGAGGATAACTAATGCACAAACCCCACTATCGAAGTAAACTGTCTTTTAACTAAGGCATGCCGCCTGTGTCATCCTCACAACACACCTATTTAGATCACCCTTAAATCCCAATCTTTAACCTATTAGCAATGCTCAACATCAATTTAGTGCACACCAATTCCAATCCAATGGTTATCGTAAACAGTTGACGATTATACCGTCATGGAAGGATTTATGGTCATTTCTCTATTTGCGTTCCAACTAGCAAACATAAGACCATCAAGAAACCGAAAACATCCTTAACTCTTCCTTCCTACACGCTTAAATGAATCCATTGAGATCAAGTAATCCAACTAGTTTAGTAAACTAAACAATTTTAAGGATCAACCTTCTCATCAAAGACATACTATTATCCTACCACTCCACCATCAGTAACATAAATCACCAATTACATTCTATCGGTTCATCCCTTAGTGATGCTCAAAACCATACTTGATACGTAATAAATGCACCTAGCAATTACATATGATCAGTACTTATCCATAAAAAGGTAACTCCAAGATTAATATCCGCTATGACAATATTCGACATCTTCGGACTTATCCATCCCAAAGGGTTAGATTAATCCGTTGAGACTCGCAGTCCACTCTATCCGAGAAGCTTATCAAAATATATCACCTATAATGATCAAACCAATTTCGTCAACGTTCCCTACTTGTTATTAACTCGTTGATTCCACCTAAATATAGTCATACTCACAATCCACACTCATCAAGAACTACTAGAGAACAACCTCAACTTATTCAACTTTCTTTTCAAGGATCTTAGCTAAGATCAATCATGCACACACTGCAACCCAATCTTGATAATCCATATCATATTCATTAAGTGCTTTGATTATAACCTCTCATCTTATCATGACAACACATCGCCAAAGGGTTTAACATCTTCTTTCATAAAAGAGATCCATTAAGCTTCAACACTTAAAATACCCAAGAGAGATACAATGAGTAAAAGCCTCCACGCACTAAAGGACTTGCGAAGGAAACTTTCATTAACCCAAAACATCAAGCGAATAAATGGATCAAGATTTCCCATCAGGAAAACAAAACTCCCATATAAAGGTCAAACTTGACCACCAACTAAGTTCACCAGTCGTAAGAATAACTCATCGGTTAGGAAAACAATGATTGATTTACAGGACAAATTCAGCCCAATCAAAACACACTATCCTTTCTCAAAGCAACCGATCAACCGCAATGAACTAATAACCCAAGAGAAACTCATCGAGCCCAACTGGACTAGAGTCGACCAAATTCAAAGTCAAAGAAGAGGACAACTCTTCTAGAGATACTCACTATCAACGCCTATTCTAAGATATCCAAGGTAACCGCCTTCATATTCTCATACCGCTAACGGTGGTGTAACTTGGTACAGCCCTGGCCACAACCACGACCTCAACCTCTCAACATGGGTTATCCCCACACATAATATCTATAGCTTTATAATATAGATATAATATATCATCTCAAACCTCAATCATCAATACAACATAACGGAAACGTAAATGCAATGCTTCACCCATTCCCATCCTACTGTGCACTGTGTGTCAATTTAATTATTCAATTACCACGGACCTAAAGCCCGCTCGATACCAATCTGTAACACCCCACCAATTAATGACCGGAATGCTACCAAACTAATAGCATAATAAGGAAACTAATTCTCATCTTACAAAATTTCGTGGAACTTCCTTTGTTTATTGAGTAAATCAAAGGTCTCAACAAGCATAATCAATCGATATGAATACCAATAAGCAATAAGTTCATTTATAAGCAAAACTGGGTTATGATCACCATCGCACTCATAACCATTCTACTTAGATAAAGAACGGAATCAAAGCAAATAAGTTCTATTCTTTATTACACATTGAACCTGATAGACAATAATCAAATACCACTTAAATTATTCAGCAGATTATGTTTAATGTTCTTTCTGCCTTCCATGGTGAATAGACCGTGCATGTGCATCAAAACTAATCCCTCTTTATTCCCATGCCGATCTCATGTGGGTACCTAAAACAAACAACAACCATAACAACAAACAACAACAAGAGTGAGTTCAAAGACTCAGCAAATATAAATAGGGGCAGCAAGGATAAAAGTGAACATCACTTCACAAACTCATCCATCAATCATATGAATAAACATGCTATGCAATATGATCAAAAAATCTCTTTATCTCTTCTCTTGCGATTTTACTGTGATGCGGAGTGTGCATCCGTCAATGCACACCCATGCCTGCACCCTCCGGCACAGTGGACCAATTGCCCATACTCCACAAGTATGGGGACCTTTAGCCCGTCATGACAACAACATGTCGGGACCTCGGCGCTTGGTCATCTCGTGACCAAGACTTCAATAAATCAGCATGATGCACAAATGTGAATGTCTCAACAAATAAAACTTGCATTCACAACAACTATGCATCATAAATTCTGAACTCTTTCAATTGCAATCTACCATAAACAATATCAACATATCATTATCATGATCAAGATCACATATTCTCAAAGCATGGAACAACCATCTTCATAGCAACAACCATCAACAATGCACACTATAAAATTTAAACCAACATTATACTTGCCTTAACCCGAGAAAATGGGAAATGATCAGAAGCGCGCCCTGAATCCTTCCTCCTCCTGAATAATAATTATAATGATTGCTAAGACAACTGTAATGAATCTTTAGATTAAACAAAACAACCCCAAACTAACCCAACATGATTAACTTGACTCAACACCCCAATTCCTTTCGGCCACCCTGTCCCCTTCTACGGACAGTCAACTTCAAAAATCCTTATCTAATGGCACAGAAGTCCGAACAGGGCGTTCTCAGATTCTCTGGAAAGATAATTAAATTATCTAACTAAACCTAGTTGGTGAGTCTTCCTGATTCGGCCAACTTCTACCCGCACCATCTAACTTTCTTAGATCATCAATTCTGTAACGAGTTCTCTGGACAGCGCACTAAAACTGTCATAACTTTCACCCCGAGAGTCGGAATCCGGATTTATTGACCTTTCTGGAAAGCTAAGGAACATATCTAAAACTTTCGTAATATGGAGATCCTCTGATTCTCCTGATTTCTAATCGCCCAAACCCATCTACCGAAACCTGACAGGAATTTCCCCGATCTACAGAACAGTCCGATTAGAAAAATCATAACTTTCTTTACAGAGGTCGGAATGACGCGTTCTAGCACTTTATGGAAAGCTAAGGATGTCCTCTACGAATCTCTAGGAGAAGACCAAACCTGAATCCCCACGGATCTACATCAAAAAGACCGTCTAACAGAGGCTGTCCTGAACAGATCCGAAAACCGACATTGCTAAACAACTAATTATACAGCTAGCGGAGAGAATTAGGAGTAATTACCCGCAACCAATCACTGAAGAACACGAAGAACCCCACACGATCTCTGCCTCCCTTCCTTTTCCCGTCCTAATCTCCACCTTCCGGATCCACGAATCTTTCCGGCGGACGGTTTGCTGTCCTCCTCTCGAACCGCAGCGATCGGGATCCTTCACCAATTGCAGGGGGCATCCATGGAGGCGAGGGGATGCTGCTGGCCAGAGGGGGTGCAAGGAGGGAGAGGGAGGTGCGGCCAGGGAGGTGGAGAGGCGGCTTGGGAGAGGGGCGGCTAGGGTTTGGGGGGTGGGGCGCCTCCCCCCCTTTTCCCTTGGCCGGCCCCCCCTTTTGGGCCTCGGCCCAGGCCCAGGTTGCCGTGAATTTACGTAATCCCCCCCCCTTTTCCCTGATTTTAATACTATTTGATAAAATATCGCCAGGGATATTACACTCCACTTCTGAGAGAGGCCCTCTCATCTGACGAATCGTCGAGTGATATTGCCTCACGGCCTGGAGTAAACCCCACCAGGTAGGGGAATTCTAGGTTATAACTATCCCCGGTCGCATATGTTCCTTGTGAAAATATGAGCGAATATGGAGAGTGCCCACCCATTCTCTTTGCAGATTCGACCGGAGAGTTACCACCACCAGTTGGCAATGGGTTCCCCGATTGGCAGATTTCAACGCTCGCTGAAACTGCTCGGAGTGTCGCCGCGGGACTCGAATGCTTAGGGACGGGCATGTTGTCACGTTACGAGTCCTCATCATGGTCGGGTTGACCCTTGCCACTTGGGGAAGTGAGTCCTCTGTTGGACGTACTACTGTGGGGGATTTGGATCCCTCATCAGCTTTTCCTGTGGTGTGGTCTCTAGGATCATTGGATGGATCTCTAGGGATAAACTCACCGTCGGAAGTAAGCATGGTCTGCTCGTAGTCGTCACATGCCTCCATGTTGATATCCGCATAGTCGGCCATGAGGACATCAGGAGGAAAAAGAGAAACTTGTCGACGAGGAAATTACCAGAGTCTTGGAAGAAGAAAATTCCCACGGTCGGCGCCAACTGTCAGTGTTTCAATACCAATCTTATATATGATTTGTTTATATTCGGGGATTCTCTTAGAAGACTAAGCTATGGTCTTACGGAACAGAAACACGAGAATTTTGATCTAGGTTCGGGCCTTCTCTTAGGAGAATAATAACCCTACGCCCTGTGTGATTACTAATCAGAGGAAATGATTGCAGCTGTGTAACGCGAAAGAAAGGCTACACTATCTCTCATCTAGCTTCGCCCCTGCTTTCTCCCCTCCGACGTTAACCTTTAAATAGGTGGTGAAGCGACGGCTGTTGTCCTACGCAAGAAGACGCCTTAACGCTTCGGTTGATAGCCGTCTGACGGAAGTTATTGTCAGAGAAATATAGTGGCCTGCTCACCATGCAGCGGTTGTTGTCAGAGAGATCATGTGCGATTATTGGATAAACACATATTCTAACCGCCTTATCAGACGCCTCCACGATGTAGTAAGACATCGTTTGTTAAGTCGATTGGAGATATAAAAACCACAAAATAGTTTACGGTCACAAGGTTATCGTAGGACTGTATATGACTATGTAGTCGTAGAAGAGCTTACGATTTCATGGTTATAAAAGAGCTCACGACCATAGAGTAGTCATAGAAGGACTTACAACTTCATGATCGTAGAAGAGTTTACAACTTCATGGAGTAGCCGAAGGAGAACTTACGACTATCTCGTGAATCTTCTTTCTTATCAATAAAGAGTATATTCGGTGGATATATAATAATTTGAGAATTATACTATATAATAATTTAAGAATTATACTACTCTCGTCAGAAAACAAGTGTTGAAATGGAACAGAACTCTGTAGACTAGTGGATGCTTTGCCTGCTATGAGCCTCTGATACACTGCGTATTCCTCCGTAGAGCCGAGTAAAAATGGCCCAGCCTGGCGTTTAGCAGGGCTCAGGTTTGGAGATCGGAAATTTAGGCCCGGTGACCCAAACTATGTTAGCATCTGAAGAATTTTTTTTAAAAAATCTTGATAGTCCATATGTTGTAGCATCCTAAGGGCGCGATCAACATGACTGTCCAACAGTGCTCATGGCTTATTTGTCACTATTCATAAGTTTCGTCTTTTTCTGAATTTTTGACTTTTTGTTGAGCTTTTTTGCCGGTTTTTTTCCCGTATTTGTTTGTATTATACGTAATGGGCTAACATATTTTTTTATTTTTAAATTTTTTAAATTTAATTATACTAAATAAGCATCTGTCAGCTACAGTGCTTTTTTCAGCTAGCTACAGTGTTTTCAGCCATAAGCCACGAGCTTTTCAGCCGAACCGATCAACCCCTAAATCCTTGAACTGGTGACCTCCTTGAAATCAATCCTGGTAGTTTGGGATGGGTTAAGCTGTTGCAAACACTAAACAGGAGACTCAGAATCAAGATCTAAGAACAGGATTACTCAATGGGCCTGACATTCTGGCAGCGGTTCCATCACAACCGTTGATTTCTCATCTGCGGGTTAACAAAAGTTGTTTTTTCAAGATGTATCACGTCGACCACAGATCCATAGGGCATAGGCGCGCACGGTACGATTCCAACCAGACACGACGCGCGGATACCAACCAGACACAGGGCGTTCTGGCCACGAACACTCGTATCATATTGACTGAGGGCATGTATAATACAAGGTACTTATATACGAATATTTAAAAAGAGAATATAACCACATTATTAAGTACTCATATAAAAGTTATTTTCTTCAATACAAATATCTCTTCCATAGGTGCTTAGATACTATATTATCTATTAATTAGATTCAGTTATACACATAAACATCTGCTAAGCACCGATGCTTAAATCAGTTATACATATAAACATCTGCTAAGCACTGATGCTTAAATCAGTTATACATATTGTTAGACCATGTGGCTAGGTTTAGAATTTTTATGATGATGAATAATTGACAACATTGCTTAATATTGTTATTCGAGGCGTGTGCGTGTGTGCGTTGACTAATATCGGTCAAGTTGGTGAGAACTTGTGCCGGGAAAAATATTCTTTGGTCTTTGCATGTGCAGGTTGGGCGTGGAGATGGTCATGGTCGGTGACAAGGAAGACCGGGACTAGGAGGGGGAAATCTGAGATCCGGGCGGTTGAGGATGTCACGAGATGGTCGGGCTCACGCTGGAGCACATGGAGATCAAAGGTGAACGATGTGTGGAGAAGATACAAGAGGTGCGGTCCTGGAGGCTTCGACGCGCGATGAGTTGAAAAATCAGAGTGTAAAAACCCGTGTTAGGAAGGGTTTCGGGTCCCTTGAATAGTAGTGGGCTAAAAGTCTGGTTGAGTTAAAAAAATCTAGACCCAGTTGGACGAGTGGTATTAGGATTAACAGCTGAGACTTATTTGGTTTCGGAGACGACATCGTGTTTGTATCGGTGGCGTGACCGAGTTGTAAAAAGAAACGGAATGTGTCTCGTAATTAAAGGCGGGGGCTGGCCGAGTCGTCGGTACGGCTTTTTGGGCAGAGAAAAAGTGCGCGTTGGCCGTGGGCAGAGCGACGAGACATCGCGTCTGTTTTTCGGTGATTTCGGGTAAGAGCAAGTCTTATAATACAGCCTTCAGCTGGCTGTATGGATACTTATAGCCCACTTATCAGCCTACTTATATAGTAATTACAGCCAGCTAAAGGCTGTATGATCCACCTCTTCCTCTCACAAAGTTTCTTGGTTCTTGTGCTTCAACTGGCTATAAACTTATAGCCCACCTCTCTTCTCTCTCCTCCTCTCTCTTCTCCACCTCAACATACAGCCAGCTTACAACCTCTTATAATACTTGCTTACAACCTCTTATAATACTTGCTGTAACGCCTGACCGCAGGCGACAGCAGCAGCGCTTAAGGAGGTCGCAGCATCGGCTCCCACGTCTCTCGTCTCGTCTTGTGATGTGCGGCCACGACGAATCTTGATCGCCTCCAGAACCGTAGAAAAGTCTTGCGTGCGGGAGTTCAGCATTCCATGCATCAGGCTTCACATGTAAAAGGACAGCGCTGGCAGCCGAATCATTGAAGCCGTGATTTTTTTGTGAACTGAGAAGAGAAGGAGATTACGTGAGAAAAGGTAACTTTGTAAATTACGTTTTACTTTTATGCTTAGTTATTTTTGGGGTTAGGCTTTTAAGATTTTGATTCATGCATACATACATATACCGATCCATCCGTGAGTCATTAAGCCACCACATGTATTGATTTTGTTTTGGCTAAGTATTTGCATGTCTTGGCTGTTGGTACAAGAAAAACACAACTTCATTTATTATCTTTTAGTTAGCTACAGTAACTAGAGATATATATATATATATATTTCTTTTGCTATCTTTGTTTTTCTTTTCTTACTGTTATTGACAGGTTAAAACAATATAGTAGTTAAAAAAAAGTTCCACTGCACACTGCAATCATTCACCCCCTCTGATTATCATTGACGATCCTACACATATAAATATTTGCTAAGTACCGATGCTTATTTAAGCATTGATGCTTTAAAATAAGTATCTTATCTATTCTATATGGTAAAAAATAATTTTTTTTACTAAATATCTCTTTAAACACGTGCATTGTACATCCCCTGAACCGAATAGGCGCCCAAGAGAATACGACGTCCGCATCTTGACCAATGCCGATGCTTCTATGGCGTTCAGATGGTGCCGGTACTGCTCCAACGGGTTTGTAAGGTTAGGTTTTTTATTTGTTTATGTTATAGTGATTAAAAATATATTATAAATGTTGTTAATTTTTTACGTAACTAAATTTAAAAAATAAAAATATATCATCATGAATAGAAGAAAAATTAAAGAGAAAAAAAAAGCAAAAACAAGTTCAAAAAACAAAATTAAAAAGTCAAAAGGTAGGAGCCGAAATGTAAGCGGGACTGATGCCTTCAATCGCGGCTTCAACATTCCACAGAAGTTTCTTTCAGAGAGAAACGCTCCACCCGTTATTCCACAAAATACTTTCGGGCAACAGACACACGTGAACAGGAAAGTCCACTCTGTACACTTTTCGTCGAAACGTTCGTCTATAAAAGCTCGCTCCCTTCCTTGCGTCCGCTATGCTCTCGAGTCTGGAGCAATGGCGATCTCAGGGACCCCCTGCTCCCCTGTTCTCGCTGAAATTTTTGTACGGATAATCCATTTTTTATTCGAAATTACATAAATATACCCGCGGGAAAATTTTTTACAAAAATAGGCTCGATCGCCGAATGGTTGGGCGATCAAGCCTATCGCCCAACCGCATCGCTGGCGGTGGAGAGTCCGCCAACCGTTGGGCGATTAACTCCCGCCGCCCAACGGTTCGGCGATTGCAAAGCGATCGCTCAACCGTTGGCGGCAGATATCGCCGCCCAACCGTTGGCGCATCGAGGGTGGATATAAAGGCCGCGCCGGCCGGCCCCGACGCCCACTTCTTCGCAGCAGAGAAGGAGAAAGAGAGGGAGAGGAGGAGAAGAGGAGGGAGAGAAAGAGAGGGAGAGGAGGAGAAGAGGGAGGGGAGAGGAGGAGAAGAGGAGAGGGTGCGCGATTTTTAGGTAAGTATTTGTGTTATATTTTTGTTAGTTTAGAAATATAGTTAGTGTAGATAATTAGTTTAGAAAATTAGTTAGTGTAGATAGTTAGTGTAGATAATTAGTGTGGATAATTTAGTTTAGACATATAGTTAGTGTAGATAAATTAGTTTAGAAAGATAATTGGTGTAGATAATTAGTTTAGAAAAATAGTTAGTGTAGATAATTAGTTTAGATAATTTAGTTTCGATAATTTAGTGTAGAAAGATAGTTAGTGTAGATAATTTAGTGTAGAAAGATAGTTAGTGTAGATAAATTAGTTTAGAAAGATAATTAGTGTAGATAATTAGTGTCTATAATTTAGTGTAGAAAGATAGTTAGTGTAGATAATTTAGTGTAGAAAGATAGTTAGTGTAGATAAATTAGTTTAGAAAGATAATTAGTGTAGATAATTAGTTTAGAAAAATAGTTAGTGTAGATAATTAGTGTCGATAATTTAGTGTAGAAATATAGTTAGTGTAGATAATTTAGTGTAGAAAGATAGTTAGTGTAGATAAATTAGTTTAGAAAGATAATTAGTGTAGATAATTAGTTTAGAAAAATAGTTAGTGTAGAAAGATAGTTAGTGTCGATAATTTAGTGTAGAAAGATAGTTAGTGTAGATAATTAGTGTATATAATTTAATATTGAAATTATTGTATAAATTTAGATGTAGAAAATTTAATGTAGAAATTATTGTACAAATTTTGCAGGTATGACTCGTGCTGGACGTGCCTCCGAGTGGCAGTACGCGTTGTTGGACGAGCACGTGGACCGCTCTCATCGCGCTTCCGTCTAGTGCCGACACCGGGGAGCACGGACGAGCCGCCTCAGCTGGGAGTGGTCCGACACGCACACCTCGCGTGGCTCGTAGACTCGACCCTGGATCGCCAGTTTGCACTACTCCGGCGTTTAGTGCGACCGTAAGTTCATTCCGCGGCCGACCTTCACTTTGTTTGCAGTGCGGGATGCCGGGCTACTCCTCTTGCCCGGATGGTGCAGGCCACGGGCGAGATGCGGCTGGCGGGACGAGGGCGGGACGAGGGCGGGACGAGGCGGGCGGGAGCGATCACGACGCTTCCGCTCGACCGTTCCTCGCGGCGGCTTTGGTGGACCGTTGGCGGCCCGAGACGCACACTTTCCACCTCCCATTCGGGAGATGACGCCACCACGGAGGACGTGTCCTGCGCCTTGGCCTTCCGATCGCGGAGACGCCGCCTTCCTACCGGAGGCCCCACACGATCGGGCGCGGCGACCGCTTGGCGATTCGAGGGTGTCGCTCCACCGGCCCTCGCACCACGTGTTCCTGAGGCGCGACCCATGGGCCGACGCCGAGGTGGCTCACGCGATGCATCGCACGTGGTTTTTACATTCGATCGTGTCGCCCAACCGCTTATTTGTGGTATCACGTACTAATAACAACTTGTTTGAATTCGTGGAGCGCATGGTTCCACAGTGACGATCACCGGTGGCGCGCCACCGAGGCGCACGTCTTTGTGGTGCGTTTGGTTGGGTGCTTTTCACCACCACCACGGCAACACGGTGGATGCGCGCCTTATCGCTATGCGAGGGCGATCGCCGGCGAGCCCCACCAGTCACCGGGATCGGCCGTGCTTGCCGCGACGCATCGCGCCCTATGCGAGCGCGCGGCACGAGGGTCAAGGCGAACTCGATCCTCACCGGCTGTCCGCGCTCTCTGCGATTGTGGTCGTTCGAGCGCTTAAGCGTCGGGCACACGTGCTAGACGACATGGCCCGCACGGTCCCGAGATGTATCCAGGGGAGACGCCGACCGCCGACGATGGGTTCTATCTCGTGCCGTCGTCGGTAAGTATTATCACATCAACTATTTCGTCTTATTGACGATCGTCATTCTAAACAGCTTATATTTCTTGCAGTACGATTCGCGCGCGCGCAGTCACGCGGCGCACGGGCTTTGTGGAGCGGCTCGACCGCATCACGCCGACGACGTCGCGGCGGGAGCCGACGCAGATACGGCGATTGAGCCCGTGCTCTGGCGGGCTGTCCTCACTTCTTTGGCGTGGCCGGGCTTTCGCTCACCCGCCGAAGCTCGTGTACCTCATCTACGTGGAGGACTACGCACCCGCGGTGATGCGGCGATTTCAGCACGGCGGCGGTTCTCGCACCATTGGACCATCGATTCCGCGCCACGTGCGGGTGAGTGATCGTTTCGCTAAATATTTACATACTTACCATCGCGTTCGCAAGTATCTCACATCCAGAATGGTTCTATACGCAGCAAAGCGCCGAAGGAGTGAAAGAGGCACCGATCGGTCGGTGAGGATGCACCTGGTCGGCGATGGCGGTGCGCTCGACGACCGCGTGGAGGAGGACAGCCCGACGACGGCCAGGAGTACGCCGAGTACCGCGCCGGTACTACCGCGGACCGCACGAGCTCGTATATGTGGTAGACCCGCCGCCACACACGCCGCCGCTCCGACGGACACGCACTCGACTTCGCGCGCGACGCTCACATCGCGGACGTTTCATGTCATTTCAAAGATTCCCAAATGGTAATGTCGTTCGATAATCAACCATTTCATGTCTTGTGTCCGGCCGACGTCGGTTCGCCCTATGCCTCGACTCGACAAGATCGAGAGGCTCTCGATGGTGCGCACTGACCCATGAGGAGGGCATCGGCTTTGCGCGTCGGTGCACGAGGGTGTAGACGTATCGTTAGCCTACTCTCTCGCACGAGGCTACCGGTGGTCTCCACGCCCACCGCCGATCGCTCGTCCACCCCGACCCGCGTGGCACCACTCGTGCACCTACGTGAATACGTCCTCCACCACCTCACCCGAGCAGCCGGGGTTCACTGGCAGGCCTCCTACACCGGTTCACTTCACGCCTTCTACGCGGGGTGTCGCCCCTCCCTGCGTGGATGGCACCGCACGTGCACGCAGAGGTTCTTATATCGTGTTTATCCGAAGACGATATGCAACGAACTAACGTTATTAATATTGCAGTGCTTACGGCAAAGACGGCGTCTCCGGCATCTCCCGTGCCGGAGGAAGTGGACGATTTTCGCGTCTACACCGGAGTGGCATGGACACTACTCCGACGTAGCACCGAGGTTATCTCTGCGCCGGCACCGAGAGCACACAGCCGAGGTGCAGCTTACTCGCCCCGCCCCGCGGGATAGACACCCTCCTCCTCGTTTTACTTTTTCGGATCGTCCTAACCGTTGCCGGAGGAGGGCCAAGCGAGGCCGTATGGGAGGGCGCGGGCGCGGTGACGGGCACACCGGGGTGACTAGTGAGGCGACGCTGCAGATGTATTTATGCATGTCTTGAAAAACATGCGGCATGTTACTCACGATTATAATATGAAGTTTATTTAAATTTACATAAGTCTATTATCTCTCTCCGCACATAAACTATCTCACTTAACGATGTATGTATCGATCGTTACGTACTCAATCTTTCATGAAAAAAATTTTAAAACTTTTGCACACCTACAATATACAATGAACATAAACTTTTATTACAACTTCACCGTATTTTTACCCGCTCAACGTTACAAAATTCACAAAATCTAAAACAAAACACGGGGCTACATGCAGTCGCCATCCCGTATGGCGACTGCATGCTAGTCGCTTAACGGAAGAGCGACTGCATTCCAGTCGCTTAACGGAAGAGCGACTGGATGTAGTCGCTCATCGTGCAGCGAGACAAATTGTGTCGCGGTCGGTTAGGCGATAGGCTCTAGTCGCCCAACCATTCGGCGACTGGAGCCTATTTTTGTAAAAAAATTTCCCGCGGGTATATTTATGTAATTTCGAATAAAAAATGGATTATCCGTACAAAAAACTCTGTTCTCGCTTCCGTTCTTTTCATCGTGGGATTGGCTGCTCTGCAAGGAGCTGTGTTACGTGCTGGTGCCGCCGATACCATCACCGTCGACCGGCCGCTGTCCGGCTCCGGCAGCCAAAGGCCACTGGTGTCCAAGGGGGGCAAATTCGCGCTGGGCTTCTTCCAACCAGGTGGAATAGCCTATCATTTTTTTTTGCTTGTATACAGGAAAAAAAATTATTCTAACTCCGAGTGCAGCACGCCGAGAACTAGTACAACCGCCTCTAGTAAAAAAGGAACATTTTAGCTATTCAAAAGGCAACGGCAAATTAGATTATACTACTACTCATATATTTGAAATATGTTCAATATTTACCACGGTATCTTTTGTCAAAGTTATAATGGCTCGGTTGCACGGATCTTAGAACTTCTTTCTTTCTTAGGTTGTGTTTGATTTAGGGACAAGGTGGGATGGGATGGTCCTGTCTCTGGTTTTGGGATGAGATGATCCCATTTTTTGTTTGGTTGGGGGATAGAGTCATCCCTGTTTTTTGTTTGGTTGAAAGGATAAAGTGGGATGGAATGGTCTCATCCTTTGTTTGGATAGAAGGATGAAGGTGGGACATGTGTGGCATTTAAGTTTTTTTTAAAAAAAATTGAAGGCTATTGTTGATATGTTTCTACACATAAGCCTTTGAGTTTTTTTTAAAAAAATTTAAACAAAACAGTACTTAAAAAAACAAAGAGGTAGGATGACTCTATCCCATGTGGGATTACTCCGTCCTATGAAAAAAAGAGGATTGCCTGGTCCCAGATCGATAAGGAATATTCCTAGTGGGATGTTCTTGACTCTACTTGTCTCCCATCCAAACACTTACAAAAACGGATCTATCCCATCCCGTCCCACCTAGTCCTTGCAACCAAACACATGGTTAAGATATGGTGGGCTATGACAGCAACAGCACCAATGACCTCTAGTCGTTGGAGAATTTCACACTAGTCAGGACATTGGATACTTAGAAGTAGAGACACAACAACTTTTTACGAAAAAAATCATTCACTTACTGAGCCATGTCTTAATGTTTCCTTCTGATCGATGTGCAATAGAAAACTATCTTGCATATCCAAAGATAAAAAAATCATTCTCGAACATAAATTCTTCATAACTTGATCTACGTTAGTTGTAACATGACTCATGCAATATATAGACACTAACCTTAACCATCAAAACTCAACCTGAGACTCAAATTTCCAAAAGAATAGAAACCGGCCGAAACAACACTGCTCAACCTGTTTGACCGGATGCCCATGCCAATCAGACCACTGACTTCTTAGGATTCTAGAACTTCTTTCTTTGTGACTTGAGAACAATATACAATTGGTGATCTTAGTATATGTTAGGTACTTAGGTATGACAGCACCAATGACCTCTAGTCGTTCGAGAATTCCCCAAGAAATCGAGAATTTCACGTTAGTCAGGACATTGGATACTTAGAAGTAGACACAACAACTTTAACGAAAAAAAATCATTCACTTACTCGGTCATGTCTTAATGTTTCCTTCTGATCGATGTGCAACAGATAACTCACAGCATTGGTTCGTCGGCATCTGGTACAACCAAATCTCAAAGCAAACACCAGTCTGGGTAGCGAACAGGAACTCTCCAATATCCAAACCGGACTTCTCACAGCTGACCATATCAACCGATGGCAACATGGTCCTACTCGACCACTCAACAAGTCCAGTCTGGTCTACCAACATCACCAAGGTCACCTCCAATTCCACAGTCGGTGTCATCCTTGACAACGGTAACCTTGTCCTAGCAGACGCATCCAACACCTCCATTGTGCTATGGCAAAGCTTCGAGCACTTCGGCAACACGTGGCTCCCCGGCGGCAAGCTCGGCCGAAGCAAGCTCACCGGCGTAAGCACACGTCTAGTCGCATGGAAGGCTTACAACGACCCAGCTCCAGGGCTGTTCTCCCTTGAGTTGGACCCAAACGGCACGAGCCAATACTTCCTGAAATGGAAAGATACCCAGCAGTACTGGACCAGCGGCAACTGGACCGGTCACATGTTCACCGCCGTGCCGGAGATGACACCCACCAACTCGATGTACACCTTCGACTACGTTCATGGCGAGAACGAGAGCTACTTCGTGTATGGCATTAAGGACGACGCTGTCATCTCGAGGCTCGTCGTGGACTCGACGGGGCGGATTCAGTTCATGACGTGGCTAGAGGACACCAAGGACTGGATGATGTTCTGGTCGGAGCCCAAGGTGCAGTGCGACGTGTACTCATTGTGCGGGCCGTTCAGTGTCTGCACTGTGAACGCATTGGCCTCCTGTAGCTGCCTTCGTGGTTTTAGTGAGCAATACCAGGGCGAGTGGTTGCAGGGCGATCACACCGTAGGGTGCAGCAGAAATGTTGGGCTGCAGTGCAGCAGTAATAGCTCACAGAATGATAGATTCTACACTATGGTGAATGTGAAGTTACCAAGCAATGCACAAAACACTGTCGCTGCAAGCAGTAAAGAGTGTGAGCTCGCATGTCTAAGCAACTCTTCTTGCACTGCTTATTCCTTCAACGGCAGCTGCTCACTTTGGTATGGAGAGCTCATCAACCTGCAAGATGTGAGTAGCATTGGTAGTGGAGGCGGCACGATTCTGATTCGCTTGGCTGCATCCGAATTCTCTGACAGGAAGCACACTAAGAAATTGATCACCGGAGTAGTAATTGCCACTGCTGCTACTAGTGTTGTACTAATGATTTCTGTTTCACTTTCCTTTTTGAGAAGAAGAAGGGTCAAGGCAATGGCGCGAGTCGAGGGTTCCTTGATGGCATTCACATACCGTGAATTGCAATCTGTGACCAAAAACTTCTCCGAGAAGCTCGGCGGAGGCGCCTTTGGTTCGGTGTTCAAAGGATCACTGCCTAATGCAACTTCGGTGGCTGTGAAGAAGCTCGAAGGCTTTCGTCAGGGGGAGAAGCAATTCCGGGCAGAGGTCAGCACAATTGGCACCATTCAACATGTCAACTTAATTCGACTGCTCGGGTTTTGTTCAGAGAGAACGCGAAGGCTACTTGTCTACGAGTACATGCCAAACGGCTCACTGGACCGGTATCTTTTAGAGAGCAGTCAAGTAGTCCTAAGTTGGAGCACGAGGTACCAAATTGCACTAGGAATTGCCAGGGGATTAGACTATCTTCACGAGAAATGCAGGGACTGCATCATACACTGCGATATCAAGCCTGAAAACATCCTCCTGGATGATTCTTTTGTACCAAAAGTTGCAGACTTTGGGCTTGCAAAGCTCATGGGCCGTGACTTCAGCCGTGTCCTGACGACAATGAGGGGAACCGTAGGATACCTCGCGCCGGAATGGATAGCCGGCACGGCCATCACGACGAAAGCGGATGTTTACAGTTACGGCATGGTGTTGTTCGAGATCGTATCGGGCAGGAGGAACGTGGAGCAGCGGCAGGACGGCACGGTGGACTTCTTCCCGTCGCTGGCCGCGAGCAAGCTGACCGACGGGGAGTTATACGGCTTGGTGGACAGCCGGATCGACGGCGACGCGAACACGGCCGAGGTGGAAAGAGCCTGCAAGATCGCGTGCTGGTGCATCCAGGACGACGAGAGCGCGAGGCCAGCCATGGCGACGGTCGTGCAGGTTCTGGAGGGGCTCGTCGAGGTCAATGCCCCTCCGGTTCCGAGATCGCTCAAACTCCTCGCGGGTCCAGCGAATCATGTGAAGTTCCTTTCGGATTTGCCGTCAAAGTGAGATTGGTTTGCACCGCTCACCTCTCGTTCTCCGTGATAGATATGGTAAACTTGCGTTTCAGTTTTCAGTTATTGCTTTTAGTTTCTTTGGTTTTTGGTTATTGCTTTCAGTTTCCTATTTTACCGCCATGATTCAGCTGAAATCGTGGTGTAGTTTGTTGAGGACCGAGACGTGCGCATTCACGTCGAGTCAGGGTCATAAGTATTGCAGGCACGATCTCCAGCTTTTACAGCGAGACTCTGAATGTGCTCGTTCGTGGCTGAAAATGGCACATCAAACATAGCTTTTGTTTTCTATAAATAAAGAGAAGAAAAACCCGAAACGCTGCGGAAGTTTGAGCAGCACAAATCTGTGTTTGTGTCCAGTGTATCTCTGTGTTCGCGTTGTGTATTTCCTTTGCCTGTCGTTCTGCAGCAGGAAGTCTTCAGTTACTGTAGCACATCCGACAAGACCATTTTCTTCAGTTGCAGACGGAGTGTCACTGATCGATCTCGAGTTGTTCTAACACTCCGTCGAACCCTTCCCCTTTCTTCGTTTTTCCTCGCCTTCCAGATCTGGTCCCCCTCCCCTTCCTCCGACGCCCGGCGGCCTCGCCGGCTGCGAGAGGGGAGGGGGATGCACCCCCGGCTCCCTGTATTGCTCTAGTGTTAGGAGAGATTAGGTCCTCCCCTTGGTATCCATCTTGTTTTGCTTTTTATACAGAATTGGAGGATCTTGCTTGATTGCTTAGGGGCCTCCCCTTAGGAGATGCTACTCCTGGTAATGGTGTACCTTTTCTCCGGCGTCGTCAAGCAAGCTTAGGGGCCTGCCTCGTCACCATCTGCCGCCATGGAGCTCCAAGCTGTCTTCGGCGATGCGTTCTAGACACAGTTGAGGAGAGTTCGCTGCTCTGCTCAGCTTGGTGATGCCAGGTTCTGTAACGTCAAGAGCCTCAGAATACGCATGATATGACGTCAGCGATTTGCGCTCGTGTTGCTAGCCATGCTGTAAACATGAACTGCCGAATAAATTTCATCTCTGCATATGGCAGAGATCATCAGTGACAT
Source organism: Dendrocalamus sinicus (assembly GCA_036346575.1). NCBI lineage: Eukaryota > Viridiplantae > Streptophyta > Magnoliopsida > Poales > Poaceae > Dendrocalamus > Dendrocalamus sinicus. The sequence goes on along the minus strand of CM070642.1, from coordinate 56,246,401 downwards.
TCATAGCTAATAATAATCCTTTCTCCGACTCAATCGATGTAGTATTATACTATATGCGTGTCAGTACATTTTTAGATTGTTGTGCACTTGTGCTGTCCCGTGTGCACACAACGAAATGTTTTACCGATCGGCCTGGTTCCCAACTGGAAATCTCAGATCAGATGAATCGAAGAAAAGAGGAGGACGGGCCAGTACGCTTTAAGGCCTTTCAAAATGGTTTCTGGTTCTTGGATTTTAGCTTTTGAACGTTTTGATTTTTTTAACGTTGTTTGTTTTTTCCTTTACATTACAATTTCTTATTTTTATTGTTTTTAATTAAATATCTTAGCTAAAAGATAACTATTTCAATACCTATTTCAACCCAAAACCAATGGCATAGCTAAAAGCCAAGCGTCCTAACAAATATCGGCCTTCGGGTTAAGAAGTTTTCCGGCTGACACTAACACCGTGGCACGACTGCCGCGGCGCCGGCGTGACGCCAACAGTTGCTTCGATGTAACGTCAGCGATTTCTGTGAACTTACTTCCGAGAAATACTCAGATCTGCCTATCGCAGAGATCATCAGTGAAAAGTTGTATTAGGATTGGATTGCAGATTTTGCACTTGCTGATCAAATGTATCACTTTTTAGATGCAGGTCACTGATGGTTACCTAGCAGAGCATTGTTCTGTCTTCCTTATTTCCCAAGATTTGTCCTGTATGACTTATTGTAAGTATGCTTAGGTATATACAGGGCTGTGCCGTGAAATTTGGAGGCCCTGTACAAAGGTTTAAGTGAGGTCTAAATCAAAGTACCAAACATAGCCAAAATAATGTATGTATTGCAAACAGTTCTAAACTTTCATACGAAGGATTTAATTAGTACAATACAATTAGAATTGAAAACAAAACGAATACCTGCACTGGAGTACTGGAACTGGATGACGACGAATCACAAATGGATTGGATGAGCCGGCCAGCCGGTGCTCGGCGGAGACGAGACAAACACGAACTGACGAAGTCACGAAGACACGAATACAAGAGAATACGAAACGCCGTGGGCTGGTGGGGGCCTCGGGGCTCGGAGCCGAGAATACGAAGCGCCACCGCCACGCACGCGAAGTCGCCGCGCGGATACCACGAGTCATGAGAGCGGAAATAACTCACGCAATAATTCTTCTCTTCCATTGGCCATATAGGCAAATATAGAGTTATGTGACAACCGGAAGGAAACAGAATAAGAGATTGAGACTTTGAGAGAGAATTCTATTTGAATCCTAGTTCTGGTTGTTGCCGTATGAAGGAAGACGTGAATCCGTTGTTGGAGTCCGTTGCCATGCATATGAGCATATCCCACAGACGTAGCCATATACAGCTACAATGCCATGCATATGTACGTATACATGTGCAGTCCTATGCACGTATACGGCAAACAGCGCGCGCGCTCGAGCTAGGCTCTGGCGCTCTGGCCTCACACGAATACATGAACCTTCTTTTACTGGGTTGATTTTTTGAGGCCCTGAAAATTTGGGGGCCCTGTATGGCCGCACGGCCCGCACACCCATGGGCACGGCCCTGGGTATATATATCGTATCTTTTGTATTCGCTGCGTGCCGCATACAAAATTATTATTGTGAATGTTTAATTTACCATTAGAATTCATTAAGCCTATGGTTCTCTCTTTTTGGGTGGAGCTTAGTTTGTTATTGGTTGAGTCTGGGAGCGGTTCATGTTTAGGTTAATCATATAGCTCAACGGGTAAAATCGTTAATTCTATGCATAGATGTCTGGATGCTTACAAGGTTGGTCATGTGCAAGAGAAATGTTATGATTGATTACATGAATTTAATTAAGGTCCACTGCATGCAAGCTAATGTGCTAATCAAAAAGGGAATAATACAGAAATGGCTAGCTACATGAAATGGCCGATTTGCTTTGTTACTGCTTATTTTCCTTTTTTCACAAATATGTTGCATTCTGTACATTTTTTCTATCAGCTACCCTTAACCAGATGTCAACATATATTTATTGGGACTTGCAAGAGTAGTTGCACTGATGGAGCCCCCTTATGCAATTTATGACAAACATGGTTTACAGGCATGGAGTTGTTAGCTCTCAGAAAGCACTATATTAAGGCCAGTAATTTCTCTATGCTTAGGGCTGCTTTCTGGGCATATTGTTTGCTGACTGTTTTCAACCCTTGGCGCTCATGCTCACCAAACTGAACTAACTTGGAAGAGGGTTAATCAAACCCCATCAATGCGATTCGGTCACTGAACTCACCGATCTGGATCTGAATGTTGCTTTACTATGTGGGTTGTGCCTTATGAAGATCCTTACATATTGCTCAATCTCTTTGATACTAAGTTAGTCTAATGTTCTGATTTTTTTTCCCATTTTGAACTATGGAAAGTTGAAACCTATGGTTTCATCTTTTTTGCAAATCAGTTAGAGGTGGAACAACATTTTGTATTTCTGATCATGTACTTGTGCTAGGTGTGATCCCAACAAACTTTATTTTTCCCCTGTAGGTTGCAGTACACAATTAGCTTGAACAGTTGGGATACATACATACGTACATACGTACGATGATTTAGTGCTTCTCGCTAATATTGCTGACCCCTATTGTAACTGGATTATTTCTGACGAATATTGTTTCTGTTGCCTTTACTGAATATGCAAGAAAGATCTGAAGGTGGTGTTGTATTCAGGTTTGACTCTTACTTCCTAAATGCGCATACTGAGCATTGGGGCCATTTGCATGCTATCCTGCCCCACTAAATGCTTTGTGAATTTGCTGATACTTATGTTGTTTGGTAGATTAATGGTAAAAAATTATGACCCCATGAATATGTAGGTTGATTTCCAGTACCTTATAGAGGAGCATTTGAGGAGTGCATACTATTTGTTGAGCAGTTGATGGATGTCATGGCAAGTAGGCAACTGGATGATGCCTTTCTCAGCTGGATTAGTGTTTCTTCAAAGTGAAAAAATGATTAGTATTGCGCATGTACAGCCCAATGATGGCTCCAGCTGTTGATGTTAAATTTATTGTACTAATACAATCGATTTTTTCATATGAATGGTGTGTCATTCCATTGACTGATGATTTCTAATGAGAGGCATAACAACATGTGTTTCTCAAAACTATATACCCAAGCTACACATACACAGTGAAAACTTTACGAGATATTACCGAAACAGGTGTTGAGCCTTTGGCTTTGATGTCTCAACTTGCCACAATAATCACTGACATCCTTGCTGGCACCTACACATTCACACAAGAAGAAGTTCGAAGAAAATTCTTCAGACGGTCAACATGTAAGCAACATATCCCACTTTTGTTTTTCCCTTCGAAGGATTTTTTTTTGAGACGCCCTTTAAAGGAATTTATAGTAGGGGATGATTTGTACCTGAGCCATCTATTGTAGCAAAATTGTACTCACATTTTCTTTAATAAAAGGGTTGTTCAAGCCTTTTTGGGGTACAAATCTTCCTATTAGTACTGCTTATTTTATTTTGACCTTCCTTTATAGAAAGAATACGATATTAGTGTTGGACGGCGGATATTAAAGTGGCATCTTGGCCAATTATAGATAAAATCAACGAGAGAATGCAAACAGATGGGTTCTTAAGCCATTAGAATTCTTAAGCCTTGTACGCTATTTTTAACGTGCACGAAAATTCGGATAAAAATAAGCAAACCAAGCAAAATCTTATAGAAAAATTTAAATGAACTCTAAAATTCATGATTTCGGTTCCATTGGTTAAATCTTGATTTTAGAATTCTTAAGCCTTGTTCCGTATGGTCGTAGCTCAGCGGTGAGTGGTTGTAAATGGTTTGGATGGTCGTAAACGACACGAGCGGTCGAAACGACTATGAAGCGTCGTAAATGGCACGAGTGGTCGTAAATGGTTATGAGCGGTCATAAACAACTACGAGTACAGCCAAGTACTCATGAGCGTGGTCGTGGGGTTACGACCATATTGTGAGTAATCGAATGTGGTCGAAAGGTGCTTCGACTATGGTATAAGCGGTCGGTGGGCACTTCGACCAAGGTTTGAGTAGTCATAAAGGGTTACGACCACGTTGTGAGAGAGTGAGCGTGGTCGGAAAGATTTCCTGTGTGATCGTAGCGAGCTATGACCACGAGATTTAGATGTGATCGAGTTTCCGACCGCATGGTCGTAAAAAGGGTGATGTGGTCATGAGTTCGTTCACGTGGTCGGAATGACAGCGTGGTCGTAACTTCGACTACGTGGTCGTAAATGACCATTACACGACCATGTCTCTTTTATGTCCATGAATCCTAGCTGCAACAGTGCTTTTACGACCGCGTGCTACGACTTGCTTGTTCGTTTTATTTTTTACAAATTTTATCTTGTTTTGTATTTTATTGTAGCGTTAGCACGGGCACACTACTAGTGGCTAATAATAATCCTTTCTCCGACTCATCGGTGTAGTATTATACTATATGCGATTGTTGTGTACTTGTGCTATCACGTATGCACACAACAAAATGTTTTAATGATCGGCCTGGTTCCGAACTGGAAATGGATCATCTCAGATCAGATGAACTGAAGAAAAGAGGACGGGCCAGTAGGCTTTAAGGCCTTTCAAAATGGTTTGCTCTTGGTTTCTAGCTTTCAAAAACTGCAAGTCATTTGTAACTTTTGACTTTTTAATATTCCTTTTTTCTTTTTTTATTGTCTCCACTTTGGAGGTATAACTATTTTTATTTTTCTTTATTTTCTAACTGAATATTTTAGTTAAAAGATAACCGTTGCTACAGTATCTATTTCAATCTAAAATCAACTGCCACAACTAGAAACCATCGGGGGAAGTCGTTTTGAACTGTGCCCAGCCTAGGATGCCCAATTTAAGAATGTGAACAACTGATTGGATTATCAAGCTTCCTAACAAATCTCGGCCTTCGGGTTAAGAAGGTCTCCGCCTAACACTAACACCGTGGCATGACTGCCGCGGTGCTGGCGTGACGCCGACGGTTGCTTCGATCGAGCACGTACGGCGCATCAACGATTCAACGTAGCGTGCGCCGTATGGGAGCTGGAGAAGGGGACTCGTAAGGTCCCTATTCCCTAGTCGCGTCACGGCCACGTCCACGTCCTCTCCGCTGTGGCGTCTACAGCCGACGACGACCTGAGGGCGGAGGAACGTGGAGACGAGGTGGGCTTCTTCCCACTGTTCGCCGCGCGGAAGCTGGTCGAGGGGGACCTGAGGACCGACGTGGTGGACAGCTGACTGGGCGGCGACGCGGACATGGCCGAGGTGGAGAGGGCGTGCAAGGCCGCGTGCTGGTGCGCGTTCAGGACGACGAGGGCGTGAGGCCAACCATGAGCGCCGTGCTGCAGCTTCTCGAGGGATTGGTTGATGCCGGCGCCCCTCCGATTCCGAGATCGTTTGAGCTTCTCACGGCCGCCACGGATTACGTGCAGGCCCACAAACTCGTATATATTTCTCTTTTCCATTTTATTTTCAGAATTAGTGATTTTTTAGACAAACAAGAGAGAGTAATCGGAATCGGATAGTCCCCTATGACGAGAGCTCTTCTTCTTCTATCCTTGCACAGAGCTTAAGCCTCTTTTTTTTTTGGATAATTGATCCTTTACCTCTCAGTTTGTCTATTTTGATCATTTGTCCTCTTTTACTTTGTCACTCATATTTTGCCATGAAGTTCCCATGCCAGTTGATTTTTTGCCATATTTGTATATTATATTATTTTCTAAATCGCTTTTTTCTATAAATAACCAAAATACCCCTCCTTTCCTTCCACTTATCTCCTCACTCCGTGCGATGGCTGCCGCCTCCCCGGCACTCACCCTGGCCGTCGCAGGGTAGCACCAAAAAGCTCCTCGAATGCCACCTTTCTCCCCTCGTCCCCAACCTCCCGTCTCCCGGTCGTGGCGCCAGCCTTGGGCTTCACCACGGTCGCTGCCTTGGTCCATAGCCTTGAGGTGGCGGCAGGCGCAGCTGGGTCCTCGAGCACGATGTGGAGGCAGCAGAAGTGCACGGCATCATCCTCATCGAAGAGCATGGCCGGCTGGCACAGGCACCGGACAATCTCCTTCCTCGGGAGTGCGTCCTCCGCGTTGCCCTGGTGCTTAGCCTGCACCTCAGCGGTGTCGGTGGAGGCGGGTGAGAAAGCGGAGGACGAGGCAGTGGGGTAGGGCCGGAGCTGCTACTTCTAGAGGAGGAGCTGGCGCTTGGCGGTGCTAGATCTCGCTGCTTCGATCTTTGCACGATGAAGGAGCTTGCGACCGCTGAAGTCGGCCTCGAGGAGCTGAAGTCGCCGAAGCGGCATTGGACTAGAGGCTGGCGCGGCAGTGATCTGATCTGCCGGATTTGGAGAAGAAATAGGAGGAATTGTTCAACTATTTCACAAAAATAGCAATATGGTCTATTCACATGAGCTCGAGGGGTTAAACAAATGAAAATGATATAATATGTAGATAAGGTAAAAGATCAACTAGCATGAGAACTTTAGGGCAAAATATAAATAGTAAAGTAAAAGAAGATAAATGATCAAAGACAGCTAAACTAAGGGGCAAAAAATCAATTATCCCTTTTGTTTTTAAACGAGAGAGCTCAAGCCTCTTGCCTGCATGGCTCTCCTCTAGCTCCAAGAGACTGCTCCCTCCTCCAGTTCTCCAGCTCCCGCCTCCCAAATCCCCTCAAAACCCCCAGAAATACTCGCAGGAGCCAACTTTTGCTGCCCAATGTAGCCAAGATCTTGATGCAATGGAATCACAACCCCCACCGCATCCAAAGTCGCAATCTTGATGCAAAAGGTGACGGCACCTTGGCGGGGTGAGCTCCTCATAACCCCGTGTCTGCGGCGTCCTGGCCGCTACCTTCCCCGCAGCGGAGGTCGACGGGAAGGTCAGCCTCGAGTCCATCGTGGTGGCCATCGACGACTTCAACAACCACAACCCCTTCTTCATGGCTAGGGTGGTGTTCGTGTGGCTCGTGGTGATCCCGCTGGTGCAGGAGTACATCAAGAAGTAAAAGGCGGTGGGTTATATCTGTCTCAATTAGGTAATTAATTCCCGAAGACGATAGTAAGAAGGCATTTGCTCTGTACTAACAGAAAAATAAATAAACTTAACGTACTCCTTTATCACTTTAGATATATTTATATACTAATTCTAAGATACTCCAATATTAACCGCATAAAAAAATTGCAAAAGAGCATATGATTTTGGGAATATTTTGTTAATACCTTCATATGCGTACATAAAGAGTATGTTCAAAGAACTGAACGTACCACCTTAAAAAAGTATACATACTACTTAGATGGTCTTATATACTCATATACTACACATATATACCCCATGTTATGTTAGATACTCCCTACTTTGCAAGATACGGCACAGGGAGAGAGTGTGTGTATTATAAATAACAGGGGCACCATGGTGCGCAGGATCCATAATTAAGACTTTTCATCCATGATTGATTTAGCATGCTAAATCAATAACTTTCTTTCCAAATTGATGTCTTTTTGAATTAATAAATATTTACGGGTTCGCATATGTATGTATATATGTATGTATGTGTGTGTGTCATTCACTCATTCCACATTCTTCTTTCGAGGAAGGAGCTAGAAAGGAACGTTTCTTCGTTTCATATGTCATGAGATGAGAATATAACAGCTCACTGCTCACTTTTTGAACGCTAATCTCATCAAGAAAAATTAGGCAAAGAAGGATCAACAGCTAGCGTTAGGAAAAGACTTCAAATCGAATCTTCCTTTTTGGAGTAATTTGTAGCCATGTTCATATATTAATGTTCTTTTCCCATCATGTGGATGGAGTACTTGACTGTTCTTTGGCACAAAGGCCCGCTCCAGCGAGGTTTTACTTCTATTTCTGACTTTTAACTTTTTAATTTCGTCATTTTGATTTATTTGCATTTTTTTTCTTTTTTCAACTTATTCCTTTGCATTATTCTGATGATATGACTTTTTTTCTTTTTTAAAAAAAATTAATTACGCAGAAAAAACTAATAGCAATTGCAGTCTATTTTTAGTTGCTACAGTGAAAAAAGCCAGAAGGATGAGCTTGTAAGTCCTATAAAGCACTACCAAAGAGTTCCCCACTTATATATCCTTCCGAATTCGAGATTTTAATATATTTGATTAATAATTACGAATCAGCATTAAAAAGAGATAATTGTGAATATTGTGACCCCTTTTCTCATGTGCAATTAACAGACAACTCGTCGCAGAATTGGTACATGGGCATTTGGTACAACCAAATCTCAGCACACGCTAAGGTGTGGGTTGCCAACAGGCACAGCCCAGTCTCGGAGCCAGAGTCCTCACAGCTTTCCATATCAAGCCATGGCAAGTTGGCGACATCGTCCTACTCGACCACTCAAGTCTTGAAGTATTACGAAATCGATTTGGTAAATCTCATTTCCAATTTAATAGCTAATTTGAGCATCTTCGTCTATCTTTATGAAGCATATTTAGGGATTCCATCAAGCTTGATGCTCCTCAGATATTTCTACAGGATAACGAAGTTGGTGGCGTCACCTGGAGGCTGCGCTTTGTGTCTCCACGATGGGAAGGCCGAATAAAATATTTTGATGTATTCTAAGTTCTCATGGTCGTTGTGAAAGAATTTATGGTTTTACATAACGCATAGCAAGGATGATATCCTCTCATTCGCTGGTCGGGTTGCCATCGAGAACCTAAGGTGTAGGTCCTCCTCGAAGGAGGGAAAGATAGGGCGATAGGTTCATGCCATCACCCGTCTTAGGAAGAGAGGTCTTACTTCCTGGCACATGGCGAAGGATTTCTTCATGCATCGGATAAGCCATCTGAAGTCTCACGACCACACTATGTTATGGTATATAGGCACAATGACTCAATCATTGATTCTTTGGAAGGTAAGCCTCATAGAATTATGACCAGTCAAGTTTTTTCATTTGGTTGAATATTTTTGACCCTAAGGTTTTCATCTGATTTCATAGCTCTATCCTCCGGTGAGTTGAGAGAGCAGATCAAAATGATCTGCGCGGGGGAGCCTAGTTAGAAGGCGGGGGTGCCCCTAATCCTGGTTGTTGCCTCTCCAGAGGAGAAGATTGAGAGACTCAAGGTAAAAATGATAACCCTTTTTATTGATTGTACATTTTTCGATCGGTATTTTGCAATTCACTTATGATGTGCAGATGGTCTGGGTAGAGAGCGATGAGCTACCTAAGAGCTCGGGGGATGCTCCTCCGAGCCCAAGTGGTGGAGAAGTGTGAGGAAGTCATCTGGAACCTCAGGATCAAGCCCTGCTCCATCGTTCACTACTTTGGCTGTTCTCCCGATCGCCACTTCGACCGCTTCCACAATTGCTCCGACAACTGCACAGGCTTCCAAAAGTAGAATCCCTTTGGAGGTAGGCTTTTGCTATGATTCGAAAAGTTTTTCTTATAAGTATATCCCTTCTCTTATATGGAGGACAGAGAAAAGGCACTGATGGGAATATATTTCTTGGATGAAGAACTTTATTGCCGAGCAAACTTCAGTTAGTGACCAGGCGGAAGAGAGGGAGGAGCCACTGATTGGAGCCATTGTGATCGTAGAACAAAGTTCACCGGTTGTAGGTTCCAAAGTGGTCGTGAAGGTAGAAGAGAAGTCTTGGTAGGATCTGACTGCTACCGAGAAACAAGTGGCTGAAGAGGAGGGAACAAGCATGCTTTCTCCTTTCTTTGAAGGGCCTGGTATGGAGGGTTCTTCCTAGGTCAGGAAGTCTCCCTATCCTAGGGACATCCCCAACTGGCTCTAAATCTTCAACAATGAAAGTCTTGAGGAGCTCTGGTAAAGGAAGATCTTAGACTTTCAATTGAGGACAGATCCCGAGGTGTTATACTCTTCATACATTGATAAAACGGTCCAAATAAGTTTTCATCACCACTTTAGGGTGTATTTCTAGAGTTTTTTTTAAAAAACTTTTCTATGTGACGAGGATATAATAATCCTTAATTTATTATTTATCTATAAATAGTATTATTGCGTCATTTTACTCATAAAGTATACCCCTTATATTCGTAAGGGAGATACTAACCATGTGGTCATGAGCCTTTCCACAACCGCTATATGGTCATGAGTTTTTCCACGACCGCTTCACGATTGTAAGTCTTTCTACAAATATGATATAGTCGTAAGCCCTTCTACAATCACCCTATGGTCGTGAACTCTTCTACAACTAGCCTGACTTTGACCAGCTTGTCTACGATAACCTGTTATGTTGTGGGTCTATCTAATAAGGCGGTTCATATATGTAGTTGTTCTCTGGAATAATCGCCTGTAACTTCTTCCTGCCTTTAGCGATAACCGTCTGGTGACGAAGAGGTACTCTGTCTCTGACAATTACTTCTGTCAGACAGTTTATCGTCCGATACGTTGGGGTATCTCTTGGCATGAGCAGCCGCCATCTCTTTATACGCTATATAAAGGCTGACATCAGGAGGGAATAGGGAGGCGATAGGGGATCAAGAAGGGCAAGCGATAGTCTTTCTCTTGATTGTAATCAGTAGATTCAATATAGCCACACATGAGTAGGGTTGTTATTCTCTCCGGAGAAGGCCTAAAACTGTATAAAGTCCCTATGTCTTTCTTTATGTTGTCAGGTCTTTAAGAGATGCCCCGAACCAAATAATTATACATAAGGTTGGTATTAGAACATCGACACTATGTTTCTTTCTCTCTTTTTTGCTTATTGTAGCCTATGGTGGAGAGTGTCGCTATGGTTGGAGAACTGACCAGGTGAACATTAGCCTTGGAAGAGGAAAGGGCTATCCTTCGTCGAGAGATTGATCAATGGTAATGATTTTTCATTCCTACTCCGATTGTGAGTATTTTTTCCTGCTCATAGTCATTTTCATGATCTTCTCAGGTCAGGGAGTACCGTCAAGGTGCTCGAAGAGACACTCAAGAAGGAGAGGGCAATGTTCGGGTCAACTTTGACCAAAAATGAACAACTCCTCATGACTCTTGAGGAAAAAAGTCTTCAAATGAGAAGTAAGCCTCCTCTTGAAAAACTCTTCTGTTGCTTCTTAATCTTAGCCTTTTCTTAGTTTTTCTCTTGTCGTGATCAATAGAATTGGAAGATTTTGAGAAAGAATCTAAGGCGAAGGGAGCCAGCATTGCGAAGCTTGAGGAGATGTGTAAGACTAAAGATAGGTCGATTGAAAGCTGGTTGACCATGTTCAATGAAAACATTTTCAAGCTTATGAAAAGAAGAACCAAGGTAATTGATCATTAATCTGACTAGTTTATTGTATGTTTTGGTTTATTTTATCTAACTTTGAGATACTCATGCAGAGTAAACCCTAAAACTAAAAGGGCTAGAAAAAGCTCTTGGTTTTGAAGAGGATAAGGAGAAGGAACTTGAAAGGAGCCTTCAAGAGAAGATCTTTGCCTTCAACAAGATGCTTGCTGATATAGGGGCAGAAACATTTGAATCCTCTTCAAGGAAGCCAGCTGAGAAGGTGAACTGTCTTGGTAGACAACTTAAAACCCTTTAAGGTCTGCTCGCTACTTCTCGAAGCAACCACAAGCAGACAATGAGAGATCTTGTGGCTGATGGAGTTAACATTGAATTGACAAAGCTTAAAACTTCCGACCCAATACTCAATCTCCAAGTACTTGAGACAGATTTCAACTGCTTGGAGGAGGATGTAGCCAGGTTCTTCAAAGATGTGAAGCCCTTTGGAAATAAGGTTGCTAACAAGGTAAATGTCGGGTCTCCATTGAAAAGTGACTAGTCGGATGGTTCTGATGAGTAGATGAATGTTTATGTAAATGCAAAATTACCATGTATAAAACTTACTTTTATCATCAATAAAACTTATGTCAATCCCTCAATTTGTTGAGTACTCATATATTTCCTTGCCTGGACTACTTGTTTAGTAGTAAGACTTACTAAGGAAGCAATAAACCAAGAATTAAAGATTAGTTTACTCCGATCAATGGACTAAGTACATGCTGATTATGTTGTAGAAAGGATCAAGTTGTTACTAGAAAATCACTTTGGACAGAGCCAGTAGATGATTTCGACTAGCCTTAGATACCATTTCCATAATTGAAATACCATATAGTCCAATATGAGGTTAGAAAATAAGACATGAATGATAAGGAATTATGCAAGAATGTATGCAAAAAGATAAGTACTTTTATGTTCTCTCCAGTAGGAGATACTAGGACCACCCCAGCCCTTGAGCCCTTTAATGTCATGGAACAGTCGAAGTGCATAGTCTACTCCTCATGGTGTTTGTACTCGGGACCTTCGGTGTGTTTAGGGTTTGTCAACTTGGCAATGAATTTTGGTAAAGCCTGGGACTTGATTGTTGTTCGTGGAATGAAATGGAGATCGAACTCTCCAAGTTCGACTGTCCATTTTGCTATACGTTATGAGAGTATCCAGTCGGTACAATCACTTTGTGGGCCTCAAAATAATGCTTTAGTTTCCTTGAAGTCATAAGGAGACCACATACCAACTTTTGTATATCTAGATACCGCTCTTTTGATCCATGTAAGACTTCTCTTATGTAGTATATTAGTCATTGAATATTGTCATGCTCAACGCCCAGTACGGCACTAACCGCTTGAGGTGTCGCGGCCAAGTATAAGAGCAATATTTCTCTGAAGTTTTGGAGAGACCATGACTGGGGCACTCATAAGGTACTTTTAAAACTCTTCAAAGTCATCGTTGCTTTCTTAGTCTATTCAAAACTTTCATATTTTTGAAGAAACTTAAAGAAAGGCAATCTTTTTTCTCAACCGTGTTGTGAAATGACTTAGGGTTACCATACAACCAGTTAATTATTTGACTTCCTTTTTTGTGGTTCAAGGGTACATCTACTCGATGGCCATGATTTTTTTGCATTTGCTTCAATTCTATTAGCCAAAACTAGGAATCTAAGAAGCTTGGCAGAGGAAACTACGAGCACATATTTCTCCAGATTTAACTTAAGGTTATGTCTTTTTAAGTTAGTGAAAGTTTTTTGCAGATCGGAGATGTGATCTCTGATGTTGATAATTTTTACGACCAAGTCATCAACATAGGTATCTAAGTTACGACCAATCCACGGACTAAAGATATTTTTGTGTTACCTCTAAAAAGTAGCACCAATATTTTTGAGACCAAATGGCATCTTTACATAACAAAAAGTGTCATATCGTGTGATGAAGGAAGTTTTCTTCTCATCATCTTTACTCATACTAATTTGGTGGCACCCTAAACATGCATCTAAAAATCTTAATAACTCATACCCGGAAGTACAGTCAATAAGCTAATTGATACGTAGAAGGGGAAAGTCATCCTTCAGACAAGCTTTATTGAGATCTATAAAATCGATACACATTCGCCATGTCCCATTACTTTTTCTATCCATGACAGGATTGGTGAGCCACTCTGGGTGGTTAACCTCATGAATGAATCTAGCCTGGAGAAGCTTATCGATCTCTGACTACATTGCCTCCTTCTGGTCAGTGCAAAGCGCCTTGCTTTTGCTTGACCAGTTTTTTGTTAGGCTAGGATGCTAGCATCTGCTTGATTACCTCATTGGGAACTCTAGGCATGTCGGATGCCTGCCAGGTGAATACATCTGAGTTTGCTAAGAGGAACTAGATGAGCGACTCTTCCTATTTGGGGTCGAGTCTTGCCCCGACCAGTATCTTGTAGAAGGTGGCACTAGCATTTCCGAGTCCAAATGGTGCTTTGATGTTTTTCGAAGAATTATCTTTATCGAGTAGAACCTCCTTAATCTGGTCGAAGGGTTTTGGGGCCACCTTTGGTCTTGAGTGCTTTACCTGCACAAAAGGCGGGTTAACATTTGTAGTTGAAAGTTCATCGACCAATTCTAGGGATTTACAGTCGGATGCATATGCCATCTTTCTATCCCCTCAAACTGTTATGACCCCTTTTTATCTTGGCATCTTAAGACTTTGATAACCGTAATGCGTGGCTATCAGGAATTTTGCTAATGCTAGTTGACCAAGAATTTCGTTGTATGCGGTCTCAAAGTCTACCACATCAAATGAGATTCTCTCTATTCAATAGTTATCTGGACTTTCGAATATAACCGGTAGGGAAACTTGCCCTATTGGTTTAGCAGTACATCTCAGGACTATGCTATGAAAGGCATACTTTATGGGCTTTACTTTTGACTTGCGAACTTGCATTTCTTTCAAAGCTCCCGTAAATAAAATATTTAGAGATGTACCACCTTCTATAAAAACTCGATTAACTTTACAATTATTTATGATAGGTTCTACGATAATAGGGAACCTACCTGGTCAGTTGAAGGAATGGGGCAATCTTCCTGGCCATAGGAGATAGTTGTCTCCGACCACCTTGATGGCTTGACGACGATCGGAGATTTGGTAAGGTTCACTTCCTGCTCCACAGTCTTCAGATGGCACCTAGATTTGAAGGAGGAAGACCCGCCGAAGATCATATCGACAATATGATGTGGCTCCTGATAGTCCATCTCTTTATTGCCATCCTTGTCCTTTTTGGAGCTCGGTTCCCCGAACTCCTGAATGGAAGGGAAATGCCATTTACCTGAATAATAGTCTTCCAACTTCGTATGCCAGGCACGGCGGGTGCGCAGATCATGCCCTGCCACTTGATGAAGTGGACACCACATTTTATTCTTTTTGGACTCGTCGGTCAGAGCTTTTGCCTTCTTCTGACTGGAATAGTCCTTTTTGCCCTCAAAGAACTCTGGAATCGTTAGAACCTCTTTAGTATTGGGTTTGCGATTTTTCTTACTTTTGGGTGACTTTTTGGTCTTCTTCTCTTTCTTATCCAGGCTAGGTTGAGGAATTTTCTCTATCTAGTTGGTGGCCTTGTTCCATTTAACCACCTCACTAGCGGTTGTGCACCTGTCAGCCATATCGAATAGCTCGGTGATTGTTCTTTGAGGATTCATTGCTATGTCCTCCATAAACCATCAGCTCCTCAATCCAGTTTTGAAAGCCTAGATGACAGAAAAATATGCAACCTCTGGAATGAAATTATGAACCTGGCTAAGCCTCTTGATATACTGTCGGAGAGTCTCATTTTGTTGTTACCAGATTTGGTGGAGATCGTCTTCTTTCCTGAGACGGTCGTACATTCCCTAGAAGTTTGCAATCAGTAGGTCGTACAGCTGCTCTCAAGTGTAAATTATTCCGACCAGTTAGTTAAGCAACCAAGATTAGGCAGACCCATTGAGAACCATGGGCAAATAATTTGCCATCACATTATCATCACCACCTGCAGCCTTGATGGTAGGGGTGTAAATCTAGGGAAATTCTAAAGGATTTTAGTTCCATTGAATTTCTCTAGGTTTGCTGGTCGAAATTTGTCCAGCTAATGTACTGCTTCAAGACCTATCGAGAATGCCCAACAGCTTGTGATCGAGTCATGGCGTCTTCTTTAGAAAGGAGCCAGATTGTATCCGATTGGAGACTGATTCCTCTGGTAATCGTACTGGGGAATTGGTGCTCCGACCTAGTCGTGGACATTTCATGGTGTCTCGATCTGACTGCTTGGTTCAAGTGATGCCGCAAATCACCCAATCCGAGTGTTTGTTCCTCATGATGAGGGAGAGGAGTGGCTTCATGGAAGAGCCATCTTCCCTCATAACTCCCTTGTCAGAATCTTTGAGGAGGTCTAGCGCTATACATCACATTATTTCTAGCCCAACCACGCTGGCTTCTGCTGGGGGAGGAACTTTTGGATGAATTCATCGTATAACTATGTGAGTTCCTTTATTCGGTGTATATTTCTATACACCGTACGATCTGTTGAAGGATCTCCGACACCTGTTCTGCAATCTGAGCATTTCCTGGAGTTTCTGCCAGAGCAGGATCTAGGTTGTTTAAAATATCATAGACTCATTGCAAGTTCTGGATTGTTGCCGAGGGCCTTGGAGGATTCCTATTGGCGAAAGGTGTACGATGACCTGAGTTTCCCTCTGAGCCTCTCGCTTGCCTATTCGACCCATCACGCGCGGTGAGGGTAGAAGTAGGTGGATTAGCCAATTGATGTCCACCAGTTTCATTGCCTCCGCTGTCTCGGGGTGATGCAAAAGCATTTGCACCATTTTGATCAATGGGTCTTGGTGGGTTATATCATGAAGAATCATGCACAACATCTCGATCGGTATTACTGATTGTGTTAACTTCATGCCTTCAGTATGAATCTCCCGATGAGTTCCCATCGAAACTAAGAGGGAGCCTTCCACCACTTCAGCAAGGAGCCTCCACAATGGAAAATAGTTGAAAATTACCATCTCTGGTAGGCTTTGTGGTGGACTCAGTCTAATCCGATGGATTATCGATCAGATGTTGAGCATTATCATTTTTACCTAGCTTTCTACCGGTGGTAGCTTCATCAACACCGCGACCAGGTGTTGGTTGGCTCCTGGAATATGTAGGAGCCATCAATGAATGGTGGTCTCCTATGACTGTATCAAGGGTACACTGAACCTCGGATTGCAGCGTTGAGCTTTTGTCGCCGTTTTTGCCAGTTGAAAGCACCGTACTTGTAGAGGCACTTGGACATTCTGATCTAGTCAGAATAATCGATTCCTCTGGTAGTGTCACTGATAGGGACAATGAATCATCTTTCATCCAGTCGATTTCGTTGGTTTCAGCGAGCGGCGAGCCTAGAATGGAAGAGGATGATGACGAGGCGTCATGTTCCATGGCGTGGATGTATGTGTCCATATCGAGGTTAGCATAATCTGCCAAGTCAAACCAGTTTTGGTCGTCCCAAGTCCCTGCCATGATCGTATGAGTAATGACAATAGGGAATAGAGAAGGATGAGGGTTGCTTGAATGAAGAGGGACTTCAAGGATTCAGCGCCTTCTTCCACACTTACGGCACCAGCTGTCGACGATCAAGTCACTGATCTTTCAAAATAATATGAGGAAAATGGCTAAAATTCTTGGGAGAGAACAAGGATGCTCTTTATTGCTATGAACTGGTTACAGGGTGTCTTTAACAAGGCGTGAGATGCCCTAATTACACTAAATCAAATGATCTAAGAATTCATCTGGGATTGAAACTGATTGATTGTGTGTGAATTGTCCTCTAGTCTTCTCTCGACCAGCCTTAAATACCAGTGAAGAGACGCCTAATTGTCCGCCAGGGAAGATGCCTTATGGAATCAGGGCGTCTAGTTGGGGAGGCAGTTATTGTTCGAGAGAGAATGCCTGATCATAGGTTATTGTCAGTGGGAGATGAATGTGGGCAACAACCGTATATCAGTTGTTGTCAGAAACTTAGGGCCAAAACATCATGCTGTTTAGAACGGATAAGGCACGTACTTTACCCACCGCACACAAGTAATATCCTGGAATCAGGTCCAGGTACCAATTCACAGATTCTCTAAGCAGTCATTTGGTTGAGTAACACACAATGTATCTCCCACCAAGGTACTAGCGAAGCAACACTTGGAGGTATACGACCACAGTGGTCCTTTGGGCTTCATTAAATATTAAGGCCGTATTTAGGGATTTATTCAATCCTCATCACAAGAGATAGTCGTAACTCATAGATTGATCAACATGTCGATGCGAAGTAATATTGATCAAAGTTGAATCATAGAGGTAAGATTCTACTAAGTACGACCTACTCCTAAGGTACAGATAAAGGTATATGCAAAAAGGTAGTAAAGGTTGACATGCACACGTTTTTCTGTCAACCAGTACAGGGTATTTATAGTCCAAAGTAGCCAACTCAACTTTAGATTATGCTTTAAGTCTCTCTTTGTGTCAGCTCAACCTTTTCTTTGATAGAGTCCATGTCAGCTTCCAAATCTTTATGTTTTCAATCTCCTGTTGGTAATTTCTTTCGTTGCATCTACTTTTTCTTAGTCGGCATCTTATAGAGGCTTCTAGCATGACTGATGCTTGCTTTCGATTTGTGGCAATCCCCAATCTCTCTTATAATTATGTGAAATGCCAAAGATACCTTTTGTTGACTATTTTGTTTGCCAATGTGTGACGGCAACAGTATTCAAATTGATTATTTTGCCCAAAAAAATGGGAAAAAAGAAAGAAAGAAAACAAGTGTTGAAATGGATTAGACAGCAGAAAACTCTCTAGGCCTAGTGGATAGCTTTGCCTGCTCTGAGCCTCTGATACACTGCGTATTCCTCCGTAGAGCCGAGTAAAAATGGCCCAGCCTGGCGTTTAGCAGGGCTCAGGTTTGGACATCGGAAATTTTGTCCCGGTGACCCAAACTATGTTAGCATCTGAACATATTTTTTTAAAATCTTGATAGTCCATATGTTGTAACATCCTAAATCCTTGAACTGGTGAGCTCCTTGAAAAACAATTCTGGTAGTTTGGGATGGGTTAAACTGGTGTAAACAGTAGACTCAGAATCAAGATCTAAGAACAGGATTACTCAACGGGCCTGACATTCAGGCAGCGGTTCCATCACAATTGTTGATTTCTCATCTGCGAGCAGTTTTCCTATCCTTAGGAGGTACCAAGAGGTACAAGATACCAAGAGGTACCAAATTAGATCCAGCCGTTCAATCAGTGTAATCAACGGCTCAAATTTTGGTACCTCTTGGTACCTTGTACCTCTTGGTACCTCGCGTCCGGTACCACTAGGTACTGCCAAATCTCAGCCGTTCGATCAGTGTGATCAACGGCTCAAATTTAGTACCTCTTCCCCTCAAGGATGGTAAAATTTCCCTAACAAAAGTGGTTTTTCAAAATCTATCACGTCAACCACAGGGCCACAGGGCATAGGCACACACGGTACGATTCCAACCAGACACGACGCGCAGATACCAACCACAGGACTACGGTGAAGTCTAGATTAAGACCTATTTATTCCGATTTGAGTTTCCAACTTCTAACTTATTTTTTATCATTTTTAAATTTTATGGTTTTTTAGTCTTTATGACTCTTTTAGCTTTTTTCTGTTCTTTTTTCTGTATTTGTTTGCATTATCTATGATGAGCTAACTTTTTTATATTTTTAATTTAATAACGTCAAATAAGTTACTATCAATTACAGTGTAATTCCAATTAACTACAGTGTAATTTTAATCATAAATCAACTTAATTTAGTTCAACTGAATGGTACCTAAGATGTTCGGGCAACGAACACGTATCATATTGACTGACCGAATAGGCGCCCGAGAGAATACGTCGTCCGCATCTTGACCAATGCCGATGCTTTTATGGTGTTCTGGTGCCTTCAATCGAGGTTCAACATTCCACAGAAGTTTCTTTCGGAGAGAAACGCTCCACCCGTTGTTCCACAAAATACTTTCTGGTAACAGTCATACGTGAACTGAAAAGTTCACTCTGTAATTGGAAGCTTAGTTTCGTTGCTGCATTTCGCTTTCTTTGTTGTACTTTTCGTCGAAACGTCCGTCTATAAACAGCTCGCTCCGTTCCTTGCGTCCTCTATGTTCTCGAGTCTGGAGCAATGGCGAGCTCAGGGACACCCTGCTCCCCTGTTCTCGCTTCCGTTCTTTTCGTCGTGGGCTTGGCTGCTCTGCAAGGAGCTGTGTTACGTGCTGGTGCCGCCGATACCATCACCGTCGACCGGCCGCTGTCCGGCTCCGGCAGCCAGAGGCCACTGGTGTCCAAGGGGGGCAAATTCGCGCTGGGCTTCTTCCAGCCAGGTACCATCACCTATTCTGTTTTTTTAAAAAAATTGCTTCTATACACAAAAAAAAAAATTTATTCTAACTTCCAAGTGCAGCACGCCGAGAACTAGTACAACCGCCTCTAGTAAAAAACGGGAACATTTTAGCTATTCAAAAGGCAACGGCAAATTAGATTATACTACTACTTATATATTTGAAATATGTTCAATATTTACCACGGTATCTTTGGTCAAAGTTATAATGGCTCGGTTGCACGGATTTTAGAACTTCTTTCTTTGTGACTTGAGAACAGTATACAATTGGCGATCTTAGGACATGGTGGGCTATGACAGCACCAATTGGGAAATTTAACTATTTGCCACTCTTAAGAATGCCATCTATTTAAATATCACCCTCTTCATTGCAATTAATATTTTGTCACTCTCGAGTCTACGTGGCGCCTAGTCACCGCCATGTCAACGCCGCGCGCCTCGCGTCGCGCGCGCCGGCCTCCCGCCGCGCTCGCGCCTCCCACGCCGCGCTCGCGCTCGCGCGCGCGCCGCGCCTCCCACGCGCGCTGCGCGCGTCCCCGCTGCGCGCGCCGCGACTCCCGCTCGCGCGCGCCGGCGAAATCTTGCGATAGGCGAGCGGGAGGCGCGGCGCGCGCGCGGCGCGGAGGCACGCACGCGTGGCGGCGGGGACGGAGGCGCAGCGCGGCGGTGGCGCAGGAGGCCGGGCGCGCAGCGCGCGCGCGCGCGAGGAGGCGCGCGCGGGAAGCGGGGACGGAGGCGCGGCGCGGGAGGCCGGCGCGCGGCGGTGGCGCTGGGAGGCCGGGCGGCGTGGCGGGAGGCCGGGCGGCGCGGCGGCGCGACGCGAGGAGGCGCGCGCGCGACGCGGGAGACGCGGGCGCTGACATGGCGGTGACTAGGCGCCACGTAGGCTTGAGAGTGGCAAAATATTAATTGCAACGAAGAGGATAACATTTGAATAAGTGGCATTCTTAAGAATGGCAAATAGTTAAATTTCCCGCACCAATGACCTCGACCTCTAGTCGTTGGACAATTTCACATTAGTCAGGACATTGGAAAGTAGAGACACAACAGCTTTTTACGAAAAAAAATCATTCACTTACAGAGCCATGTCTTAAGAGCAAGTACAATAGTATAGCCAACTAGTGGCTATAACACTTGTCCATTTCATCTATAACTTTCAAAAAAATAGTTCATACAATAAGGTAGCTATTACAATAATTATTTGGCCCCACGTGTAAGAGAGTGAAATGTATATTTTTACGTGCTATAGCTAGCTGTAATTTAGTAGCCAGCTTTCTTCTCTCTCTTCCTTTCTCTCTCTGCCACATAAGATTTGGTTGATATTATATTTGCTATAGTCTGCTGACTAAACATTATTGTACCTGCTCTAATGTTTCCTTCTGATCGATGTGCAACAGAAAACTCACAGCATTGGTTCATCGGCATCTGGTACAACCAAATCTCAAAGCAAACACCAGTCTGGATAGCGAACAGGAACTCTCCGATCCCCAAACGAGAGTTCTCACAGCTGACCATATCAACAGATGGCAACATGGTCCTACTCGACCACTCAACAAGTCCAGTCTGGTCTACCAACATCACCAAGGTCACCTCCAATTCCACAGTCGGTGTCATCCTCGACACCGGCAACCTTGTCCTAGCAGACGCATCCAACACCTCACCGGCGGAGCTAGATGGTGGTCCGGTGGTCCCCGGACCACCATGCGGCGGCGCCGGATACAATTATACGAATACGATTATACGCTGGCTCGCGCCTTCGTATCCTTGCCGTGGTTGCGAATACGATTATACGAGCGTGGCGATCTGCAGTACGCCTCAAAAGTCAAGTTACTGAGAAAATATCAGCATGCGCACTCTGAGCGATGGAATTCGTAATCTCCAGTGCATTCATATATAATCGCTAGTACTTAGTAGAGTAACTCGTTCCTAACTGAAATTGCATCAAGATACATAAAAACAGATACAAACATGAGCAGAGCAGCGGACACAAAGTAAGATAGTGGTAGCTTTTGTGCATGCATTTACAATGTCTGACCAGTAATATCTACTCAAGCTCTACGATATGACCATATCTGATATCTCATATGAAACAACGAAGTAGACCAAACTCTCTTGCACTAACTCCTTTTAGATTCTTTTGCACTAATTTTTTTATGCGAAAGCGGTGAAAACAGGTACGAGTTACGAGTAATAGGATCTAAAATCATATGCACAAATCTTCGTCCAATTAGCCTGCTCGTTTAGTCATGTTTCCTTTTTTTTTCTCCCAATCTCTCCCTAGAGCTAGAGACTAAGCAAATAAGCCCTAACTCGAGCAGAGGGATAATGTTTATCATTGGGTCTATTTACTTATCAAATTGGTATTGCTTCTACCGGTAGCTACCGCAAGTGTTGAAAGAATATTTTCTGCAATGACCTTTATCAAGAATAAGTTGAGAAATAAGATAGGTGATAGCCTTCTGGATGATTGTCTAGTGACTTTTATTGAGCGGGATATTTTCTTACAATTGAATGAAAAGAGATCATCAACACTTTCATGGCTATTAGAAGGCGCAAGCCTGACAAGAAGAAGTAGTGACATATTGTTTTTCAACTATTATGGGTATGTAATATTTCAATTCTATGTTAAGAAAGCTATACTCGTCTATTTTATGAACTCTGTATGTCTTTTTTTTTCTTAATTGCATTTTGTAATTCATATACTTGTGTACCGACATATTAAATTTATAGCGGTTAAAAAAATTTTAGACAATGGACCACCATAGCTACAAATCCTAGCTACGCCACTGCAACACCTCCATTGTGCTATGGCAAAGCTTCGACCACTTCGGCAACACGTGGCTCCCTGGCGGCAAGCTCGGCCGAAGCAAGCTCACCGGCGTGAGCACACGTCTAGTCGCATGGAAGGCTTACAACGATCCAGCTCCAGGGGTGTTCTCCCTTGAGTTGGATCCAAACGGCACTCCCCAGTACTTGCTGAAATGGAACGATACCCAGCAGTACTGGACCAGCGGCAACTGGACCGGTCACATGTTCAACGCCGTGCCAGAGATGACACCCACCAACATCTACCCCAAGTCGATGTACACCTTCGACTACGTCGACGGCGAGAACGAGAGCTACTTCGTGTATGGCATTAAGGACGACGCTGTCATCTCGATGTTCGTCGTGGACTCGACGGGGCGGATTCAGTTCATGACGTGGCTAGAGGACACCAAGGACTGGATGATGTTCTGGTCGGAGCCCAAGGTGCAGTGCGACGTGTACTCATTGTGCGGGCCGTTCAGTGTCTGCACTGTGAACGCATTGGCCTCCTGTAGCTGCCTTCGTGGTTTCAGTGAGCAATACCAGGGCGAGTGGCTGCAGGGCGATCACACCGTAGGGTGCAGTAGAAATGTTGGGCTGCAGTGCAGCAGTAATAGCTCACAGAATGACAGATTCTACACTATGGTGAATGTGAAGTTACCAAGCAATGCACAAAACACTGTCGCTGCAAGCAGTAAAGAGTGTGAGCTTGCATGTCTAAGCAACTCTTCTTGCACTGCTTATTCCTTCAACGGCAGCTGCTCACTTTGGTATGGAGAGCTCATCAACCTGCAAGATGTGAGTAGTATTGGTAGTGGAGGCGGCACGATTCTGATTCGCTTGGCTGCATCCGAATTCTCTGACAAGAAGCACACTAAGAAATTGATCACTGGAGTAGTAATTGCCACTGTTGCTACTAGTGTTGTACTAATGATTTCTGTTTCACTTTACTTATTGAGAAAAAGAAGGGTCAAGGCAATGGCACGAGTCGAGGGTTCCTTGATGGCATTCACATACCGTGAATTGCAATCTGTGACCAAAAACTTCTCCGAGAAGCTCGGCGGAGGCGCCTTTGGTTCGGTGTTCAAAGGATCACTGCCTAATGCAACTTCGGTGGCTGTGAAGAAGCTCGAAGGCTTTCGTCAGGGGGAGAAGCAATTCCGGGCAGAGGTGAGCACAATTGGCACCATTCAACATGTCAACTTAATTCGACTGATTGGGTTTTGTTCAGAGAGAACGCGAAGGCTACTTGTCTACGAGTACATGCCAAACGGCTCACTGGACCGGTATCTTTTAGAGAGCAGTCAAGTAGTCCTAAGTTGGAGCACGAGGTACCAAATTGCACTAGGAATTGCCAGGGGATTAGACTATCTTCACGAGAAATGCAGGGACTGCATCATACACTGCGATATCAAACCTGAAAACATCCTCCTGGATGATTCTTTTGTACCAAAAGTTGCAGACTTTGGACTTGCAAAGCTCATGGGCCGTGACTTCAGCCGTGTCCTGACGACAATGAGGGGAACCGTAGGATACCTCGCGCCGGAATGGATAGCCGGCACGGCCATCACGACGAAAGCGGATGTTTTCAGTTACGGCATGGTGCTGTTCGAGATCGTATCGGGCAGGAGGAACGTGGAGCAGCGGCAGGACGGCACGGTGGACTTCTTCCCGTCGCTGGCCGCGAGCAAGCTGACCGACGGGGAGTTGTACGGCTTGGTGGACAGCCGGCTCGACGGCGACGCGAACACGGCCGAGGTGGAGAGAGCCTGCAAGATCGCATGCTGGTGCATCCAGGACGACGAGAGCGCGAGGCCGGCCATGGCGACGGTCGTGCAGGTTCTGGAGGGGCTCGTCGAGGTCAATGCCCCTCCGGTTCCGAGATCGCTCAAACTCCTCGCGGATCCAGCGAATCATGTGAAGTTCTTTTCGGATTTGCCGTCAAAGTGAGATTGGTTCGAAATTGCACCGGTCACCTCTCGTTCTCCGTCGCTCCCTTCCGCTTTCTTCGTTTTTCCTCGCCTTCCAGATCTGGTCCCCCTCCCCTTCCTCCGACGCCGGCGGCGCGAGGGGAGGGGGATGCACCCCCGGCTCCCTGTATTGCTCTAGTGTTAGGATAGATTAGGTCCTCCCCTTGGTCTCTTATTTTGCTTTTTGTACAGAATAGGAGGATTTTGCTTGATTGTCATCCATGGCCATGGAGATGCTACTCCTGGTAATGGTGTACCCTTTCTCCGGCGTCGTCAAGCATGCTTAGAGGCCTGCCTCATCACCATCTGCCGCCATGGAGCTCCAGGTTGTCTTCGGCGATGCGTTCTAGACACAGCTGAGGATAGTTCGCTGCTCTGCTCGGCTTGGAGATGCCTGGTTCTACAACGTCAGAGCCTCAGAATACGCATGATATAACGTCAGCGATTGGTGCTTGTGTTGCTAGCCATGCTGTAAGCATGAACTTCCGAGAAATACTGAGATCTGCCTATCGCAGAGATCATCAGTGACATTCATGGCTAATAATAATCCTTTCTCCGACTCATCGGTGTAGTATTATACTATATGCGATTGTTGTGCACTTGTGCTATCACGTATGCACACAACAAAATGTTTTAACGATCGGCCTGGTTCCCAACTGGAAATGGATCATCTCAGATCAGATGAACTGAAGAAAAGAGGACGGGCCAGTAGGCTTTAAGGCCTTTCAAAATGGTTTGCTCTTGGTTTGTAGCTTTCAAAAACTAAAAGTCCTCTGTAACTTTTGACTTTTTAATATTCCTTATTTCTTCTTTTTTTTATTGTCTCCACTGTGGAGTTATAACTATTTTTATTTTTTGTTTTTAATTAAATATTTTAGTTAAAAAGATAACAGTTGATACAGTATCTATTCAAGCCTAAAATCAACCGTCACAACTAAAAAACCATCGGAGGAAGCCGTTTTGAACTGGGCCCCGGTAGCATGCCCATCCCTAGTCGCGTCATGGTCACGTCCACGTCCTCTCCGCTGTGGCGTCTACAGCCGACGACGACCTGAGGGCGGAGGAACGTGGAGACGAGGTGGACTTCTTCCCACTGTTCGCCGCGCGGAGGCTGATCGAGGGGGACCTGAGGACCGACGTGGTGGACAGCAGACTGGGCGGCGACGCGGATACGGCCGAGCTGGAGGGGCGTGCAAGGCCGCGTGCTGGTGCGTTCAGGACGACGAGGGCATGAGGCTAGCCATGAGCGCTGTGCTGCAGATTCTCGACGGATTGGTTGATGCCGGCGTTCCTCCGATTCCGAGATCGTTTGAACTTCTCACGGCCGCCACGGATTACGTGGAGGCCCACAAACTCGGTTTTTTTTTTTTAGAAAAACGAGAGCTCTTCTTCTATCTTAGCACAGAGCTCAAGCCTCTTCTTTTTTTTTCCTTTTTTTTAAAACGAGAGAGCTTAAGCTTCTTGCCTGCATGGCTCTCCTCCAGCTCCAAGAACACTGCTCCCTCCTCCAATTCTCCTGCTCCCGCCTCCCAAATCCCCTCAAATAGAGATGGCAATGGGTACCTGATACCCGAATACCCGACGGGTTTTACCCGATAAAAAGACGGGTATGGAAAATTTTATGTACCCATGGGTATGTTATTGGGCGAAATCCTCTACCCGCCAGGTAGGCGGGTGCGGGTGTGGGTATATACTATCCATACCCGCCTACCCGCGGGTAATGAATACCCGCATTAGACAACTAGACATCCCACTCAAATGTTAATTTTATTATCTACTTGTTGTTGATTGTTTATTTGTTTGTCATATGTTGATATGGTCATGTCAAGTATGTTTATGTGATGTACTAATTTTGATCATTAGACGCTTTTGTGCTTGGCATGTATGATTAATGAATGTCTAAATTGATGATATTCTTATGTGTTGAACCGGATATGCTTGCGGGTACGGGTTACCCGTCGGGTAGTAATACCCGCGCGGGTACGGGTATGGGTAAATTTTCTTACCCGCGTGCGGATACGGGTAACCCGACGGGTAACTTTACACCTAACGGGTACGGGTATGGAATGGCAATACCCGATGGGTATTTACCCGTTGCCATCTCTACCCTCAAACCACCGAGAAATCCTCGCAGGAGCCAACTTTCGCCGCCCAATGCGGCCAAGGCCAAGATTCCCAGCTCCTCCGGAATCACAACCCCCACCGTGCCCAAATCCGTAATCTTGACGCAAAAGGCGGCGACGCCTTGGCGGGGTAAGCTCCTTCTCCTCCTCCTCCCCGTGGTTGCGGCGTCCTGACCGCTCCCTTCCCTCATGGCGGAGGTCGACGGGAAGGTCAGCCTCGAGTCCATCGTGGTGGCCATCGACGACTTCAACAACCGCAACCACGTCTTCGTGGTCGGGGTGGTGTTCGTGTGGCTCGTGGTGGTCCCGCTGGTGCAGGAGTACTTCAAGAAGTACAAGGCGGTGGACGCCATCGACGCATTCCGCAAGCTCCGCAACGTGCCGGAGGCGCAGCTGCTGGACATCAGGCGGCGCAAGAGCGTGCAGTTCATGGCGCCGCCCAACCTGAGGCTCGTCAGCAAGAGCACTGTGCAGGTGGAGTTCAACGAGGTAGACGAGGAGGGGTTCCTTAGGGAGGTGCTGGCGACGTTGTCAGCAGCGCCCCGACGAACTCACTCGCAAATCACGCAATCACACACAAAAAACAAACTCACGGGATTGGAAAAATGGAATCAACACAGTGTATGGTCTGCTCAAACTGCACAGCATTTTCTGTTTATCTTATCTCCTTTTAAAGCAAAACAATGAAGAAGACAATGTAAAACGGAAGCAAACTGAACCATGAATTTCAATGCATCAGTTCATAGACGCGCATGCAGAAAACTGACAGGATGACTCAATGAAGGCATGCAGAAACTGATGGCATGATGGCAAAAAACTAAATGCATGCAGTAACTAAAAATACTAGCTAACGGCATGATTAAATGATCATTTCTAACAATTCTCCCCCTAATCCTGCTGCTGTGTGACGACCTCGACGATGCCCGCCTTCCTGCAAAGTTCATGAAACCTGATGCGCCCGAGCGTTGAGCTCCACTGGCTTCGAAGTGGCGAAGATGTTGGCAATACTTCTGTAGCGCCACGGTGCCCCGTGATCGTCGTCGATGTCAGGTTCAGCAGTTGGGGGCGATACGAACTCGATGATGGGTTCCGGAGTGCGTGGCGAAGCAGGGTCGTTGGGAGCCGCCATCTCCAAATGTTCCGGTGTTGCTGCCTGGCTCCCCGGCACCATGCTGGATGGCACAGAGGAGGAAACCACCTCGTAGTGGACAGTGAACGAATCGCCCAGGGAGACCACAACGGACTCTCTTGAAGCCGCCCAATCCCACTTCGCCGCTTCATCGAACACGGCATCGCGGGTGACACAAACACACCGGGATGCCAGGTCGTAAGCGCGATATGCCTTGGCTCCCGGTTCATAGCCAAGGAACACCATGGCCTTGCTTCGGTCATCGAGTTTCTTCAAATGCGGTCTCACATCCTTGACGTAAACAACACACCCGAACGTCTTGAAGTAATGCACGGTAGGTATTTGACCATGCCATGCCTCATACGGGGTCTTGTTGCGAACACTCTTTGTCGGCGAACAGTTCAGGATGAAGACAGCGGTGGATACCGCCTCGCCCCAGAACTCCCCCGGCATGTCCTTCGCCTTCATCATGCAGCGTGCCATGGCCACAACCGTCTGGTTGCGGCGTTCGACTAAGCCGTTCTGCGGAGGGGAGTACGGCGCGGTGAGGTGGCACCCAATCCCCTGCTCGGTGCAGTAGAGGCCGAACACCACGGAGGTGAATTCACCGCCGCGGTTAGTCCTCAGCACGCGCAGGTTGCAGCTGGTCTCCACCTCTACGCTAGCCTTGAAGCGCTTGATGGTTGCAGGAGCATCACTTTTCGCCGCCAGCAGAAAGAGCCACATGTAGCGGGTTAGATCATCAATTAACAACAGGAAATACCTCTTGCCGCCATGGGTTGCCTGTGTGATGGGCCTGCATATATCGCCGTGGACGAGATCAAGGCGTTCCGAGACGCAGTACGCCGCCGCGGCGGGGAACGGCGTTCGCTTCTGCTTGCCGATCAGGCAGCCATCGCAAACCTGATTTATGCGCTCAAGCTCTGGTAGGCCTCGCGCCATCCCGTGCCGAGCGAGCATGCGAAGCGAATCGAAGTTGAGGTGGCCGAAACGTGCATGTCATATCCAGGCCTCCTCCTTGCCCCTCGCCGTGAGGCAAATGGGCCGTGCAATGTTGATGTTGAGCACATAGAGACGTCCGACGCTCCGCCGAACCCGACATAACAGTCGATGTTGAGGGTCGCGCAGTGTGAGGATGCCATTCTCGATCTCCATCTTGCAGCGAGATTCGTCCAGCTGGCCGAGGCTGACGATGTTGCTGCGAAGACACGGGATGTGGTAGACGCCAGTGAGCACGCAGTGATCGTCGTTCTTGCAGGTGAAGAGCACAGTGCCGCACCCCTCGATGCGGACTCGCGAGGTGTCGCCGAACTTGACGGAACTGCGCATGCTGGTGTCGAGTTTAGAGAATGCGTTCTGTGCGCCCGTCATATGATTCGATGCACCGGTGTCCAGGATCCATTCTGGATCGACTGGTTCTCCCTCGTCGCGGAGAGTGACAAGGGCGCGCTCCTCGTTTATAACGAGTTCGACGCCTGCTGGTTCGATGTTGATGGCGGGAGAGAGATCACAGACCTGAGCCATTAACAACGTTAGCTCGTCTTTGCCCTCAGCCTGCTCTGGTTCGGCTTGGAGAAGATTCACCTGAGCCAACCTCTCACGATCCCGCTTCGCCTTTCGACAGTCCTTGGCCCAGTGGCCAAGTTTGCCGCAATAGCGGCATTTGTCGTTGGAGATGTCGTGGCACGCGGCCTGGGATGGCCCAGACTTTGGTTCCTCGTCTCCCCCGTCACGCCCGCGGCTGCGCCGGCCGCGCTGGCGTGAGCGTGACGTGTTCCCGCTGTTCGCCTTGGTGTTATACGACGACCATTCCTTCTTCGTGAGTAGAACCTGGTCTCCTTCCTCATCGTCCGTCTCTCCATGGTCCTCGACAGCGTGGAGCCGGCCGGTGAGGTCCTTGATGGACAGAGTGCTGAGGTCAACCAAGGTTTCAATTGACAAGGCGATTTGGCGATACCTGCGGGGAATAACACGCAGCAGCTTGTGGACCACCTTCTCCTCCGACAACTCCTCCCAAGGAGGCGAAGGTCGCTGACGACACCCTGGAGCCGGAGACTGAAGTCCTCCACATGCTCGCCATTTTTGAATCGCATGGACTCAAATGTCTGGCGTAGCTTTTGCGCCTTGGATTCACGCACTCGATCCGCCCCAACCCTCATCGCCTTGAGGGCGTCCTAGGCTTCTTTGGCGTTGTCCTTCTCGGCGAGCGGCCGGAGCATTTCCGGAGGCACCCCGCGTAGGATCGCCGAAAGGGCCTGGCGATCTTCCTGGTATGGCACATCACCGGTGTCGACGGCGTCCCACGGGCCTTGAGCCTGCAGGTTGACTCGCATCAACACCGCCCAATCGGAGTAATTTGAGCGTGTGAGCGTGGGGTAGGAGATGGAGCCACTGCTCTCTTTCACGACCCGCTGGACAACGAGTTCACGCTGGCCGCCATTGCGTCGTTGCGGGCGGCGCGTCGGTGGGGACGGCGAGCGTCCACGGCCATGTCGTTGCGGTGTAAGGGAGTGGCCTATGGCAAAGGCGGGGGCCGACATTTTGCTCTGATACCAATTGTCAGCAGCGCCCCGGCGAACTCACTCGCAAATCACGCAATCACACACAAAAAACAAACTCACGGGATTGGAAAAATGGAATCAACACAGTGTGTGGTGCTGCTCAAACTGCACAGCATTTTCTGTTTATCTTATCTCCTTTTAAAGCAAAACAATGAAGAAGACAATGTAAAACGGAAGAAAACTGAACCATGCATTTCAACGCATCAGTTCATAGACGCGCATGCAGAAAACTGACAGGATGACTCAATGAAGGCATGCAGAAACTGATGGCATGATGGCAAAAAACTAAATGCATGCAGTAACTAAAAATACTAGCTAACGGCAGGATTAAATCAACACCGTCATCTGCGTCCTTGACAAGTGAGTTATTCATGGCAACCCTATTGGTGCACGCTGTGGTGGTTCTTGTTTATGCTGTGGATGCTGTACATGTATCACTGTATGCAGTTGTTCTGTAAATTGAATGGATTTGGCCTCAAACTAAATGTCCAGGGACTGGGATTCATAGGATTAATGTGCAAAGTTCTGTATGCAGTGCTGCAGTGTACACAACCTAGAATTCAGAAGTGCAAAGCAGTTGTAGTTAAAACAACTTAGCATAGTGCTAGATATTTTATGTTTACTAGTATTAGTACTGTAAATCAGAATTTTTAGTCGTAAATCAGAATGCTCCATTGTTCTATAAATGCAAGCAATCGGTGTATGTGCTTAAGAGGATGAGAAATTCATTGTATCCCTATGTTGCTAGTTGTTACATCACTGTTCTGAGGCACTGAACTACAAGAGATAAACCTTTGTTATTCTCTTTTCCATCCGATGATATGAGTTTCTATTTTACATGATTGTCTGACTCAATAAATAGGTAAATAAATAAATAAATACGGAAAATTCTCGTTACATTGTAGTGCATCTTCCAGACTTACAAAAAAAAGGATGCCATGTGAATTTCGCCTCCCGGAGTTTGTTACTTTGGGTTCTGAATTCGGATAGTGACGACTTTGCTTTGACACTGATATTGCTGTATATTTAGTTCATGCCAAAGCAATAACATTTAGATTCTTGTAGAACTTTGAACTTTGTCTTGCTGCAATCTGTTACCGACTTAAGTTTATGTTGTGTAAGGTAGCTTTGATGGTAATTCTATGAAAGTGGCTGAGCTACTGTTCAACATGGTTTCAAGGAGGCCTATGCAATCAAAGGGGGACCGAGAGGCCCAGAAGGTTGGCAGGTGAGTTATGAAACTGTGGGTATAAAGTAATGCAGTAGTTGAAAAACACATGATACCTCATTGTTTTTGTTCTTAATCTTGCTGTTTTCTTACGCAATTCAAGAAAGCTATCTTCTCCCATCTGTTCATGTTTTTCCGAGGAAAAAAAAGAGCAAAAAATCAGTGCACATAGATGTGAGTACTGATGGAACAGATGACCAGCAGGAGGGGGATGGAGAACTATTACCTTCTCCTAGCAGCTCTGCAGTCAATACAAGCAATGGAACTGAAGATGGTTGTGAAAAGCCCAATAGAAGTACTTCAGCCGCAAAACATGCAACCAGGAGACCATTATCACCATATCCCAATGTATGATCCCGTTGCCTTATCACCACCATTTCAACGTGACACAGAAGTTTCGAGATAAGATTTTCATCAGGCTTTTAACTGGCTAGTGTCATTTACATTTGCACACGCCTGACTGCCTGCTTTTATACTGACATTTAACTTCTCTCAGACAAAGACGTGCATTTTGACCTGCATCCATCTAAAGTGATATGTAATTTTGGGGGAAAGACATAGGAATGACCCCCATCTCCTTGTATTTAGTATGCTTCTAGACTAGAGTTTTGATTCCCGATCATATTATTGCCTTCCGAAGCCTTATGTCTGTCTCAGTTACGTAATTAATTCCCGAAGACGATAGGGCGTCTCCAACAGCTGCTATTTAGTTAGCTAGATCTGATGTGGCAAAGAAAAAGTAGGAGAGAGAGTAGTCACTAGCGACGAGCAAATAACTGATCTATTTCACGTAGTCTAAGAACATGAGAGAGGAGCATGTGGGTCCAACAGTATAAAATAGTCTTTACTTTTGTCTCTCACCTCCACGTCAGCTGACTATATAGCTAGTACTAGCTATTACCATTGCGGACGCCCAACAGATTGCCCTGTTCAATAGCTTGCCTACCTTAGCTGTTTCCTATCCAATGTTTCTTTGTTCTTTATGATGAGCGCTGACAACAAAAAACTATAGCACAATTCGTTACACGCATTAAGTTTGTCATGCAGTACCATGACCTGAAGCCGCCGTCATCTCCGACACCATTAAGACACGCAAGACTTAACAATTGTTTTTTCCCTGCATCACCATTTTGTTATACTTCTAATCCATGGATATAGAGGCAATTGATGGGGGTCACGATTCAGAAGACAATTGCATTATTAGAAGATTATGCTATCACCGATAGCATGTTGAGTTCTTACAATTGTGTAATTGTCAAACTTTTCCCAGTTTGTACTTTGTTGTACTGTTCGTTGTTTGTAGATCTCAGTGGGGAAACTTGAAACATTTGTAATGCTGTACTAGCACCGTGACTTGAGTTAGAGAATATTGGTTACATATTTTGGTCACTGCTGCTGGCAACTGAGCGTGGGCCTCAACTCTTAACCTTCTTACTCGGCTCCTGTGTCTAGACTCCTAATGTTTTTGGGCCTATGCTTTTGCAGAAGTAGAAAATGGTTTATCCCCAGTTTGGGATCAAAAGCTCATGGCACCGTCGGCATGAATGTGATGGTAGTTGTGTGAACCTGTAAAGTTTAGTTACGAGAATATTTGAAGATGGTAGATAGTCTGATGATCTGCTGGTGGAAATGCGAAATTGTCAAGAAAACAGAACCTGCATCTGAATCAATTGATGACCTCATATATGATGGAATCAGTTTATGTCTACTCCATTTAAAGTTCTGGAATCATCAAAATATCAAACACATTTGAGCTTTGAGGTACATAGACTATAAAAAAAAGAATATGGTAATTTCAGATTTACCCTGGTCCATGCAGATCTTGAACATGCGACCTCGGGGTTATAACCACCACGCTCGGCTCTAGTCTAACCGAGCTAACAGCCCATTTTGCTGTTTATTTTTGTAGTATAGTTCTTTTTGGCTGTATAAAATAAACACCTGTAGAACTATGGACTGGCAATCTATCAGAGAGTGCATCAAAACACAGAGGCAACAAAACAGCAAAACCAGAGTATTTATTAAATATCTTTGTTCCTCACATAGTACGACACAAAAAGGGATCGTACTGTTCCACGATACATTGACCTGCCTTCCGTTGGTTCTCTTACATCAGCCACTGGCAACGTACCACCCTATCACTCGCCGATGACATACCGCAGTAACTGGCTATGCTATAGCGTCATTATTCAGAGTTTGACGCATCATGCCGCTCCCTCCGTATATATGCAAGAGTAAGAAGCCTTCCTACATCTAGCAGACTTTATAGCACATTTTGTATCTGTATTTATAAAAAATAATTATATATACGTGAGAATGACAAAAATAATATTTCTGCCATCCGATCACCGGGTGGTAGCGCCCTGCAGCAGACATGTAGACTACCAGAGCTCGACCACCGTACATAGGGGTGAAAACGGATCGGATTCGGACGGATATTGCTGTTACCATATCCTAACCCATATTTTTTCTCCGGATTCGGTATCAATCGGATTCGTGTCGGATCGGTCGGATTAACCCAATTCGCTTGCACCTACTTGTTTGTAAGGAATGCATACAAGGCAATAAATGGAGTAGGACACACCGACTTGATGTTACTATTTAATAGCTGATGTGGAAGATTTTATTTTACCATTACAAAAGAAAATGAAACGTCAAATAGTAGCACTAACTCGAATCATACTTGAAGACGTATTGGATTGGACGGATATTGATTCGGACGGATATTGCTGTTACCATATCCTAACCCATATTTTTTTCTTCGGATTCGGTACTAGTCGGATTCGATACCAATCGGATTCGGTACCGGATCGGTCGGGATTAACCTGACCCGTTTTCACCCCTAACCGTACAGCAGGTGGCCTGCCACCCCTCCACCATATAGCAGGTTATTTTATTTTATTTTAATTCCGAATTTTAGTTATGTTAGATTGTACTTGACATGAGCTCTTTTTTGAATTTGCTAATTTTTGTTTAATTATTGTTCTAAATTTTAGTTATTCGTGGATATTAATTTGGAAGTTGTATAGGAATCAAATTATTAATTTTTCTTTATTTTTAATTCTGAATTTGTCTTAATTTGGATTGTATTTGATATGAACTCTTTCTTTTCATCTGAGATATTATAGCTCGGGTTCACTAAATTAAAGGCTAAATGTTTTGCTTTTTTATGAAAATTAATAATTATTTCTCTTTTTTTAAATAATTCTAAAACGTCTGTCACTGACTTTTAGTAATAAATAAATGACAATACGAGCAAGGCCTGAAGAGATCATCCTTAAGCGAGCGACTGGCTTACCTTAGCTCTAATTACATCTAGTTCTACTATTACCACCACTACTAGTAATTTCTGCCACTACCACTGCTACTAGTACTACCATAGTACTGTCACAGTACTAGTGTGATGCCATACTGCGACTCCGGTGGCCATAAAGACGGCATGGAGCTTTGCATACCCTTCGCCGCCGTGCGACTATTAAGCACTAGTACACTAGTGCGCGTCGAGGTCGGCGGGCCGGACGGCCGGACCGCTGGACGACGGAATCATCCTGCGGTTAGCCCAGGCGAGATGCTAATCACCTGCCCCAGGCGAGATGCTCATTCGATAGAGCTTGGTGCCACTCCTGAGGCTTTTCACTTTTCACGATTTCACCATGTGGTTATTTTGTCTTGGTCCGTGTGAGGTCACGATTGCCGACGCGGAGTGCAGCGTCGAGTACCCATTAATTGGTGGCAGATCATACCCTGTCCGATCACCGCCGTACGTACGTCGGTGAATGCCCTGATTAGACGCAACGTGGGTAGGGGCCGCCTCTTTCCGTGGCCTACGTCGACGCACGTCAGGAACCCTCGAACCGAGCGCCGCCAATGTAGATCCCGGAAGATCCGTGGAATGTTGCTCTTGTCCTCTCCTCCAAGCCCCAAGTCAAAATCCACACGCACCTGTGCGAGCAACCACCGGAACTCGGCCGGTCGATCGAGCTCCGCCAGATGCGCTTTCTGGTTCGGTTAGCCTGCGATCGTCGGCGCATGGTGGCGGCAGCTAGCCGACGCGTGAGACGGCAATAGGAAGGGACGCGGCGGCGTGATCCCCCCCACCCCAAAAATCACGAGCGCGCGACGGGGTGTTTGGGCCGGCCGTTGGGGCGCGTTAACGCTCGGTGCGCCGCGAGCGCGCTCGCGGCTGGGGTCCGAGTGTACAGTGGAGTAGTCGCCGCGCGCGGGCGAGGAGGCGTGAAAGGAAGCACGCGACCGCAGAGAAGGCCTCGTGGCCGACGCCGCGCCTGGGGCAGGGGAGAAGCAGCGGCAGAACCGAGGGAAGCATTCGCATTTAACGCGCGGCAGAGGATCGGGCTAACGGGGTACTCTGCACTCTATCTCTCTCTCCCCGCGCGCACTGTGCCGCGCTGCCACCACCGTCGCCATCATTGCCCTTCCGTCCCCCGGCCGCGCCATCATTGCGTGCCGCGCTACATGCCTTGTTTTGGCGCTCTCTTGTTCATTGCCACCGTCCATTCCATCGTATTAGAGCAAGTATAATAAGGGGTTGTTAGTAGACTGTATGCCGAGGTGGAGAAGAGAGAGGAGGAGAGAGAAGAGAGGTGGGTTGTAAATTTACAGCCAGCTGAAGCACAAGAACCAAGAAACTTTATGAGAGAGAGGGGTGGGTCATACAGCCTTCAGCTGACTGTAAATACTATATGAATGGGCTGATAAGTGGGCTGTAAGTGTACATACAGCCAGCTGAAGGCTGTATTATTAGCCTTGCTCTTAAGGTCTGTTCTGCAAGGCTCCGAAAGTCGGGGTTTTTGTTTACTATAGTATTTAATTTTTAAATAAAATATTTTGTAAATAAATTTTAAAAATTAACTATAGTACACGTTAAAAACCTAATATATGCATCATCGAAAATCGTAAGTAAGTGCCTCTCTTTACGTAATCTCTGTTGCAAATAGTTAAAATTTCAAAATTTCAACAAAAAATTATAAGCCACACAGCCATATCAAACATACCCTTAATTGAAACTAAAAAGTACTCCATGTAAGTGGCAGTGCATATATATGCACACACCTAACTCGCCCCATGCCTTCTTTACCTTTGGATCCTGGTGTGTGCCTGATCAATCTCGTGTGTGTATGCATGTTAAATTTGTCAGGCTCTTTAATTATGTTGTCAGTTGCCGCGCCCATTTTGCCTAGATTTATCCTGTTGTTGATGAAGATTTGAGTTTGGTAAAACACGCTCTCTTAGGCTCGGTTTGACAGGACTCGGCTTTTGTTTTTTAGGCTTTGAAATAAGCCATTTTTTAGCCAAACGCGTGAGCTTCAAAGTCCAAAAATGAACTACAAGTTTGAAGCTGATCCTAAAATAGACTATGAATTTGAAGCCAGGATTTTGTAAGTCCTTTTGAAGTCTGGCTTCAAAGCAAAAAAGAGACAAGCTAGACCCGGCCAAACGGGGCCTTAGTATGGGTCGTTTGTGCATGTGTACAATACTTAATATGGGTCGTCTGTGCATCTGTGTACAATAATAGTAGTACTACGTTTGCATACTGCATATCTCATTGCTTTGAGCTTAGTTATTTTAGAGCCTATTCAGAACGTACGAATTTCGTATGAACATTACATGAATTTCAGAAGAATCAGTTCATTTTCCGTGGTAAACAGAAATCTTTTTTCCCACGTTTTAAAAAGGACCTTAGACTTGAAACTGCTTCAACTAATTTGAGAACGTCTATCTGCATTCATCGTTGTAGTTAAGCTAAGCGTTTGGTGATCTTTTACAGAGACAACTCATTGCCGACTTCTACATATGTCCGCATCACACCACAGAGTCTAGGGTGCATACGTTTTTTTTTCCTTCTAATTTTGTGTAATCATTGGTACACATAGCTAGATTCAACAACTAATGGTAATATCACAAATAAAACTCGCTAGCAATGGACACATTGTGTACTGTGGGTGCGTGTGCGAGAGCCTGGGCAGCTAGAGAACGCGCCTGTGTATGCAACTGTGCTGGTATGCGCGTATACATGCAGCCATGAATGCAGGGATTTGCATTAAATATCTCCTGCAGAACGACATTTTTGGGAGGCCTGCCTGCCTGCCTTCTCTCATTGATGACATGACTCTCTCTCTCCCCTCTCTCTGCTTGCTTCCTTGTGTTTCGTCCTGCCACCCCTGCAACATGCCTTCTGCTCCTCACGCAGCAAGCCCCCAAAATTTTAGAGAGAGATGCGTCCGGAGAGAGAGGAGAGAGAGGGATAAAAGTTCAAAACCGAATGACGCACTCCAAAAGATCGACCTTGCTCAACCGCTAAGGCGTACCAGTAGTAGCCCTCAGGCACAGAGTTGAGAATAGAGAGGTGTCAGCTCCTGCCTCAAACCACTGGTTCCACACAGCGCCACCCTTTTCCTAGGCTGTGGCATCCGCTGCTGCCACAATGCGCGATGCATGCATGCGCCATGCCATGAGCACAGCGAGAAACACAGCACCACCGTCGCCTGCACAACGCAACTATCTGTGCGTTCACGCGTGAAATGGGGTAGGAGCATGCATGCTATGTCCATCTCGTGAAGGCTCATTTGCATGGGGCTGCAAAAATGCACTTGGCCTGGCCGAAATAGCGATTGCTGGTGCCTCTTCCTAAATAAACCCACCGGTTAAAGCTCAGTATATACCGTGATCCTTTTTGGGTTCACCACGGAAAAGATTGCAATCTACACTGACCAGTACCTCGTCAGGATGTGACATGTTGATGGCTTTCTCCAGGAAGCTAGCAGCCTATGCAGGTTGTGAATCTTGTGAGATGCTAGCCACTGCTACTCTGGTGTCTATGCATGCAGGTACTCCTACCAAGGGGAGGGCGAGAGAGGAGAGATCAGAGCAGCCTTTAATGCAATTTGGCCTCTGGTGCAAGCAAACCAGTGCAAGAAGGAGAAGCTAGCACTTATATAAATGCTTGCTTAGGTCTACGTCGTTCATTTGATCCACTCTACCTGACCAGTAGGATCTCCATGCAATGATACAGCATATTTCATGACTGACAAGAATGCAGTAGGCGTGCCTAGGTACTGATCTAGCTAGCTCGTTAGTCAATCGAAGGCCACAAGTCAAAGCAAAGATACAATCAAGCAAATTCAACGAATCTGAAGCTCTTCTCAAGGTCAACTCCAGGAGCAATAGGAGAGTAGTATATCTTTGATCCACTACATCTTATATATTAATTAAGGGAGCAGTCAGATTGGTAAAAGCCAGGGACAAGCATGCAAGCAGCAGTGCACAGACAACAGAGAGAGAAAATGTTCGACGACCTTGTGGATGGAACAAAAGAGAGAAGCATTGACAAAGTAAACAGAGTAAACATGCATCCTTCAATCATGTAAAATGGACTGGGCATCAACACTCCTAAGGTGGGGATATTTAGGATCTTTCGCCACTTCAGTCTCCAGCACTTAAGGATTTTTCCTGTCAGTAACCTGAAAACGTTGGCAAACATGCCACAGTTGGTAATAATAAAAATATCAGAATATGGCCACAACATTTTCCATTCTCCTTTGATATATAAATAATAATTGTTACTACTACTTGTTAGACCAGAACTACTTTAAAAAAAAATCAAGAGAACTGTTCACAAACTGTACGCAGTCATAGCTGAATATAGAACGACATAGACTGAACATTTTTCTTCTTTTATGAATAGACAAATGGAAGACTAGTTTAATGCTCAGAACTGCTAAAATTGGTGTGCAAAACAGTTGAAGCTGACAACACAATGCAATTGTGACAGCAGCAAACTGATCATGATTAGCTCGTTGTAACTTATAACAGATATATCAATGCAACAAAACCTTATTATTCCCTACTATTGTAGCTGATTTTCACTGCACTTTGGAAGGGAGCTTCCACGCATAAGACATGAAATATCAGTACTTTTGCACAGATGAGGTATTTAGCTAGTACTACTAGCTAGCAAGCTGGTGATAATTGACAGAGAATACCAACATAATAAATAGCGAATAGCGGGTACGTAGTAACGGATCGACATCCAAATAGCGGATAGCGGACGATATATTCTAATAGCGGAATCTAAAAAACACTCACAATTTTGAGTTACTCATTATATATCATGAATTATTAACCTAAACATAGTCTTCCCATCGAGAAGTGTGCAGACTGCAAAGATATGTGATGTGTCTCAAAGACAGTTGCTTACTTGCCCCAGGCTATATCGCATGTATGATTGCAGCACCTAGTTGGTCAACAGACTCAACACTAGGAATATGATGATGATGGCCACTATATTTTATAAGCATACAATGGCAAATTGCTTGCTTAAGATGAACAGCAGAGAATAGCCTATCTATAATACCATGCATGACCTTCCCCTTTCTATTGATGACTTAAACCTAAAATGAATAGTATGTGCTAAAGTAGGTCTTCTGTCCATCTCCACTACAAAATTCTAATCCTAGTGCAAGCCAAGACAAATGTTCTTTCGTGAAATATCGGCCACTATATCGGTTTGATAAGCGCAATAGCGGTCGTAAATTTCCAGCCCGCTATTTTGGGACGCTACTTTGCCTCGGTAGCACCGACCCTCCACTACCGCAATTGTGGGCGCAATTGCAGCCGATATAAACGCTATTTAGAACGTTAGAGAATGCCCATGTTGATTCCAATAACTTTTGGCAAGGGGCTTTCTAAACCTTCAGAGTAACATACTATACGAAAGATCAATCCTCAAAAGCAATACTGTGACACCTTGGCTCATGATGGCCCATATATGTGCGTGCACATATGAGGGTATGAGTTAGTCTCACCTTGCTATCTTAGCTTAAGAAGCACTTACATATAAGTTTAGGAGTTCCAATGGTAGTACCTCCGGTTAACCGTTTTGTGCGAAGCGAGAACGAAAGTACAAGCGGGATGCTACGTGTGCGTGGCCTATCTAGAATGGGGTTAGGCCTAAGCCGGTTTGGACCTTAGGCGTCACAAATACTGCATCATAATACCATTTCGTCTGTTCATAAACGAAGTACACTTACAGTACACCGCGCATGCCATGCTACCATTGCTGCGCATCCATGAAATGTTGTGCGTATATGAATCGGCATGCTACAGTACTGTCAAGACGTAAAATATGAAACAACTAGCTTTGTCCAGGACCAACAGTGCTACTAAAATATCGTCTAACAGAAACTTTCGTAACACCATTCCTCTATGATACAGACCACGAATTACAGCACCAACATACACAATGCTGAAGGTTTGTTCAACACAGTGTGCAGTGAATGGACAGTAACAAGTAGAGGTGGGAATTGGGCCGTGCCGTGCCGGCACGGCCCAGGCCCATCGTGCTTCGGGCCATTTCGTGCCGTGCCGGTTCGGCCCAGTCATCCCGTCGTGCCGTGCCGTGCCGGCCCGCCTCGTCTTTGGTCAGGCCCAAGCACGGCCCAAAGCCCACCGTGCCGGCGTTCGTGCCGTGCCAGCCCAAGCCCAGCCCAAAGTAACTATACACGACAAAAGCGACAGCGACAATGGTAGCGGTGGCCGCTATCTTCCTTTCTCTTGTATCCGCCTTATTAAAAACCTACTTAAAATTCGATTCTATTGTCTCATGTCATTTCACCTTCGAACTTGGTCATCTAATGTAATG
Organism: Dendrocalamus sinicus; assembly: GCA_036346575.1. Lineage (NCBI taxonomy): Eukaryota > Viridiplantae > Streptophyta > Magnoliopsida > Poales > Poaceae > Dendrocalamus > Dendrocalamus sinicus. The sequence goes on along the minus strand of CM070642.1, from coordinate 56,205,272 downwards.
GAATGCATATCTTAGTGCAAATTAGACTATGGCGTACGTGGACATCGCCCGACAATCTAGCATAGGCCTACCCAACTAGTCAAATAGAAAAGCTCAAGGAGAGTCATGAGTACAATTTACTATAGTTAAGAAATCAATTTTAAATAGTTTCTGGCCAACCGTGCTCTTCGTGCCGTGCCGGCCCAAGCACGGCCCGATCTGCCGTGCCGTGCCGTGCGCCCACCGTGCGGATTTTGAAGCCCAGCCCGCCCACCGTTCGTGCCGTGCCGGCACGGCCCGCTACGTGTCGGACCGTGCCGTGCTTGGGTCGGGCCGTGCCAGCCGTGCTTCGGGCTGGCCCAAAGAAGCCCGGCCCAAGTCCCACCTCTAGTAACAAGTACCAGAGTAAAAGCCAAACAGTGTGCGAGAACAGATGCTGGATTCTTGATGAGCACAAGTCTAGTGCAAAAGTACAAACGTAACTAATCATCAACAATGGATTCAAGCAGTTGTTCTACAATGCCTGCAATAACTAGGCTCCAAATTAGCACCGTGTACTGCGCTAAATTTAGCAACAAGATCCTTATCAGTCATGCATGTTGCACAGCAAACTAACGAACTAACTGAAGGCACACGCAGACTAACAGACTCGAGAATTATTCGTGAGCACAAGCAAAAGAAGACTAGAGGACAGTGCAAAGAGTGCAAAGCCATACCTGACAGAGAGTGACAGCCCCACTACTGCCCAGCGCCGGGCCTCTCGTCGCTGCCGGCAATGCCGGACTTCAAGAACGGCACGCCGCCGAGCGTCCCGAGGCCCGACACCGCCCCGGCGCTGGCCATCGCTGTCGAGTACCCGAACTCGTACCCTCCGCTCACCCCCAGCCTCGCGATGGGCTCCCCTTCGTAGCTCCTGGACAGCATCTGCACGGCGGCGAACTGCTCTTGCCCGAAGCCATCCCCGCCTCCAATGGAGCCGAGCGCCACCGAGTGCCCAACGTTGATGAAGCTCTGCGCGCCGTTCGGCGCCGTGTTGCCGATGAACTCTGCCATCGCCTGCGGCCCGTTCGGCCCTGCCGACACCGCCGCCGCAGCAGCCTGAATCAAGAAACGGGGACGCCAGCAAGAACGTAAAAAAGCACGTACGTGTATATATGCTATTGTCTGAGTGATGATAAAGAAGGGTGTGATCTCACCTGATACTTGGAGAGCTCGTACTTGGCGCGGGCGAGGTCCTGCTGGAGCTGGCGGAGGTTGCGCTGGAGGATGGAAATGACGGCGACGCAGCCGTAGACGGGGTCGCGGAGGCGCATGTCGGCCTCGTAGGCGAGAGAGTTCACGGCGTCCTCGCGCTGGTAGGGGTGGAGCTCGTTCAGCAGCTTGGTCACGTTGCTCGCTCCGAAGACGCGGTGCACGTGCACGAACTTCTGCGGGTTGTCCGGCGGGAAGTAGGGCGCGAACACGCAGTCTGGCTGGCACTTGCGGCGCAGGAACTTGCACGCCGCGCACGGAGAGCCCGTGCCGCACACCGCCGAGTTCGCCGCCGATGACGACGACGCTACGGTGATCACCGACCCCGACGGCGCCGGCAATGACGACGCCGCCGATGAGGTCATCCTTCTCACCTGGGGAAAGAGAAGTACGAAAGGTAAGAAGGCTCATGTTTCCTTATGTTCTTGCATAGATTTTGTTCTTGAAAAGTCCTGGAAGTTGCTACAGCCCGGGAGGGAATACACAGAAAGAATCACTGATTTTATTCCGTTGCTAATTATGAAGAACACTGTCTAAAAACATAAGAAAGTATACCAAAAATGTTGCATGCATTAGTTCCCCTTCTATCTAAAAGAAGGAAACAAACATAGGGACACAAATCACAATACGATCTTTTTGGGGGTTTGAGCACATAAAACATGAAGGAAAAAAGAGAGCAAAATCGAGTGTCTATTTGTTTGTTGCAGTTTGGAAGGGGTATGAAGTTTCTTTTTCAAGAATAATACAAAGTCTGGAACTTTGGTTTCTTTGTGAAATGGCAATACTTTGCGCGCATGAGATATCTGAATACTCTGACAACTAAGGAAAGGTCCCGGCATGTGCTCTTCTTGGATCACTGGCCCGACTCTTAGTTAATTGGAACGAAGAAGAAAAGAGTGTGACTGTGTGTAGTAGGAACTAGGGAGACAAAAAGAAAAGGGGAGAGAGAGGGGATAAAAGAAAGGAAGATGTTATCTATCGGATCCGACGCCGGCGGTGGATGGCTGCGTACGTACTCTTTCTGGACGATTTTTTCCGCTATCTCCACGCCGCCTCACCGCGGCCTCCACACTCCTCTGGCTCCTCACCGTTCTCCTCGCCTTCCTCTCCTCCCGGCAGTTGCTGCTCCTTTAAAACGGAGTGCTCTCCTTTTTCCTCCCTCCTGCTCTACTTCTTTAGGTGTCTGTTTTAGAGAGGGGGAGAGAGAGAGGTGAAAGAACCCACCAAAAGATGGTGAGGTGCGTGGTATATGTTGCGAGGAAGAGGGAGAAAAAGTGGGGATGGGTTCTGGCCTTGTGGGGAAAGGGCATGGAAGGTTAAAAGAATGGATTTTGGTATCTGTGTTCTGTATTGGATGCGTAGTTATTAAGAGGGGGCGGGGATGGCATGGATTGGGGCATACTTGTCAATACCGTTGTGTTGATCATATTGATTTGATTCTTAGAATGATACACTCGGATATCATACCGGCGTACCGTTTGGATTTAATATGATAATATAAGTATATATATTTATTTTATTATATGCACACCAAATGTTATTTCTAATATTATTCCAAATACATAGTAGTACTATCAAATATAACATATAGTTCAATAGATAGTATTATCAATTCCACCGGTACCGACCGGTATTGACCAGTATTAAAACTGGTATGGCTAGTATTGACCGTATCGAGCCTGAATTAACCGGTATTTGAGGCGGTACGGAACGTATGGGTACTTTGTATCGATTTAGGGGCTAGTATGGTATATACCGGTCCATACCGGCCAGAACAAAATGGTATTGATAACTTTGATTGGGGGACCTACAACGTCAATTTGTTATTTTACATCCCTCCATGGTCATCATGTGTGAAGTTTCAGTAGCTCTCACTACCACATAAAGGGTCTTTACATACGGTTTTAAACTCTCATCAAAAATGGTTTCTGAATCGTCTAATTTGTTGTATTTGTGATAACAGGTGATTATCGTACACGAATTTTGAGCTGTCTATGATAAGTCACATCATAGACAGCTCCTATAAAGAATCATCTGTGAAGACCAACTATCATAGACAACTTCAACCATGAAACGTCTGTGATATGTCGGACATGACAGATGATTTTGTTTACCAACCGTCAATGAAGTGCTACATATCACAAATGGTTTATACCACAAAATCGTCTATGATAATTCGCTCTATATGTATAAATTTTTTTGTTTTTCAGCTAGTCTCAAGAAATGCTAGCCATGCCCTCTGAAAATAATATGTAGATAACAGATACAAGCAAATACACAAATACATAGATATACCATGGATACACATATATATCACATATACATATATATACCACAGATAACCAAATTTACATATTGATTACAGATGAATTGTCATAATATTTTTCTAACATGTTTACAGATACAGTAAGAAAACATTGTTTGTCACTAAAAATTTTAATCAGCCTCGTGCGTGTGAAACTCTCCTTTTAGGTTAATGTCCTCCACCATTAAGAAAGTGGTGAGCCATCCTCAAATTTTGAAGAGTTCATTCATTTGGACTGTACTTAAAAGGATGTTGATGCCCTGTCGCTAGGAAGAGTAAAGTTGTAAGCACTTATGTATATTAATTGATAGGTAGAAAATAATTATTATGAGATTGACAAACCACTGGATCCTTGGGCCTACCACCCATGATTTCTTGCATATGGCGGCAAATATAGAATCCATATACGTTGTCATGTAGCTGTTAGTGGTACTGCAAAAATAGAATTACATACATATGTTTGTTTAGCTTGAGAGGCACCATTAATTACGAAGTGTGATATAGGATTATTGTGTACTAGCGAGTACCGAAAATTTTGTCACAAGTCACAGTGTGGTGTTCCCTTAAACGTGCCTCCCTCCTTTGGCAATGTATGCAGCGAACGACCTACGCGGTTCAAAAAAAGTTAGCCTCAATCATTGCAAATGAAGGGTGCATAGAGTTATTTATGGATAAAAATGAGTTTAATTGTCGATTAATTATTGCACAAGTGTGAAGTCATGCTTGTTCTTGATTAGGAAATCAAGGAATATTACCTTATTCTATTTTGGTATAATGACAATTAGAATCTAGTGCCACCTACACATGTATGCCATCATAGTCCTTAAAATTAAGTTTGTGTTGCATATGAAGTACAAATCAATGAGTATAACAATGAGTGAAGCACTTACCACTGGTTGTAGGGTAAAAGTATATACTCCTTGTCATTGTGAACAAACAGTCCCGTTGTTACGTAATCCTTGACGTAGGATGCATCTTCGTTGATGCATTACTCAGAGATCAAGTGTGAGTTGAGAAAACTAACCGGTTCTTTTGTTTGTTTGGCTTCTAGCATCATGTGTCTATGCTTGAGGGTGTCGAGGTTGAAGAGGTCAAACAAGTCATCGAAGTCCACAATGAAGTAGCGAGGCTCATGGAGAAAATGCTCCGCTGTGTACTTGACGGTGCAACTCATAGGGTGTTGTGTCCTCGTCTGGTTTATCTTTCTCTTGTACCATGCATGCAAAGAAGCGGCATCCATTCCAAGGCCGCTACGAGCGTATCTAGGACTGATGACTTTTGTAGCAAGAATGTCCAGTGCTCTTGAGGCGCCTTGATGTTCAGCGGCACACACTAGTATGTCTTCTTCATGGGAGGTGAATGGGCATGTTGTCGATCTATGCTCGGTGTGGTCTTAATGGGATTCGATATGGTAGCCTACCGATACAGATTAGGTGCACATGGTGCATCGAAGGATGGGTCAGAGATGTCGTACGCTATAGATGGTCATGTGGAGAGGTCAGCTATTCATGATGGGTACATGCCGGCACGGAATGGTCCAGAGTGATGTCCCTCTTGGGCCACTGAACAAATGTGTGGACAGCATCTCATAGTGTCATGATCTTGTCATTTTGGGGGCTTTTCCAGCGGGACGGCCCTAAAAACATCATGTACCATGTCCACCTAGAACTTTGTGAAATCGATCCCTAGCTAGGCATCGTGCACCAGCATCCCTGGTGGGCATGGGTATGCCATCTCCTACCTAGCCTCAACGAGAATGGAGCCAACAATCTTAACTCTGAGATTGCACGGCATGGGCTTCAACATAATGATACGTGATTAGCTAAGATGTTCAATAGGTCTACCTATGTAGTATCTCTAGATGTGTACATTACCTGGATGTTGTCAATAGGTAATTGGTGAATCATAACTGGTTGATGACTTGATTCAATTTTCCCTCAATAATGCTATCTCTCCTCAAAATTCTGCATGAATCCCCTCTTTCAACCATTCCTCGTGCTTGCCCTTGGTTGTCCTCCTACTCCTATACATCTCAGAGTCGTGTGAGAATCCCTGCCTCTAAGATATGCAAACCCCAATGCCTCACATGCGACTCAGGTGCTCCTTGTTTACAGGGTAGTGGATAGTATATCCTTATCTCTAAGTGCTTTGAAGGAGCCTTAAGAAGATTGAGTAGTCCATATTTGCTGAAAGAGGCCATCATGCTATTTTAAACCATATGAAATTATGGACTTATTAACTACTAGGTAGTTCGAGATGTCTTACCAGACATCGGGACACTTCCTCATCTGCCTAGTTTATCAAAGACATGGCACTCGAAGATGTGGTTAATGATCTCGCTCTAAAATAGTTTTGGGCATGCTCATCTGTGATCCTAGCAAATAGCGAGGAGGCCTTCGATTAGATTGTCTTCTCTCCCTCCCTCCTCTATTGTGAGATTTTACACACATATCCAATGATGTTGAATCTATAGGGAGAGTGTTTTGTGCCTAGATAGCCTTATGCGCCACACTTTGCTCCTGAAATTCGGCCATCGTCTTCATCCGCACAAAGAAGTCCTGTGTATCCAGTGACATGAAAGGATACTTTATGAAGTGCATTTGATCCTTGTTCACGTACTCCGTGACAAGTGTGCTTTTGAAGGTTTTCCACACTTTTCCCATCACGAGAATGCCTGCCGTCGCATGAGTCTCTGGACTTCTGTTGGGATCTCGAACAACCTTGAAATTTCATTCCATAACAGTGCTTTCTCTTCTCTTGTCAGAGACTTCTAGCTTGGTATGGTGGTGGGGACCCGTTCCCTTGCAACTATCCCGTAAGTGGTCCGGATGCAACCGCTACTTTCTTAGGATGTAGAGAGACCACAATGGGAGTGGCATCTATGATGGTCATTTGGCCCTCAGGCCTTTTGAACATTCCTCTGTCATCTCGCTTAGGTACCCCTTTCATCGGAGTGCCAAATGCACTCGACGACGTCGATGACGGTGGTGAAGACTGTGCGGATGCCATCTCGCTTACTTGCTATCTATGGAAACTTTCCAGCAAAAGAAACATGAATGAAGGAGAGAATATTTCAAGTACCTTAATTAATGAGAATGAATAGGTTCAATTCTAAACACAATGTCAAGAAACATGTATACTTTTCTTAAAAGAAGAAATTATTTCAAGTACCTAAATTAACAAGAATGAATACGTTAATTCTAAACACAATGTCAAATATCAATGAATGTAATCAACATATATATATCACAACAACGTTCTCTATATCAATTTCTATCCCTTAAAAAAGCATCTCTTCAGTAGACAAACACCATTTCACAACCGCATATATATACATCATACACGTATTTCTATACATATATATATGGGAAATCGATATGAAAATAAAGATTGTATCATCTGCTAAGTTTGAAGTTGGATTAACTTTCTAAAAAAGAGATCAAGGTATGGAAAGGATGAACATAAAGGAGATCTCTGAATGAGATAACAAAAAGGAATGAGGTATATCTCTATCATGCTTACTACATACAATTTGTGTGGATCAGCCCAGGAATCACTATTACAAAAAAAGGTCATCACAAACGGTCGGAACCAACATCAAAACGGTTCCTTGAACCATTTGACTTCATGGGTCAGTAATAATAAGGGTTATCACAGATGTTTTTTGAATCATCTGTGAAAACCATATCATAGACGGTACATAATTAGAACTGTCTATGATTGTCTGTTATCATAGATAGTTTGAAACTAGAATCATTTGTGATTATCCGTTATCACAGGCGGTTTTTGATAAACAACTGTCTATGATAGCTGTACTAGAGCTAAAAAATGTGTAATTTTACCATAGCTGTATCAAGCCATGGTAAAAATCTAGAATTAGCCAAATTTTTGGGCATCCAAGTTATAGCAAAATCGGATAGATGGGATTGAAGAAGAGATGGGGAAAGGAGAGGATGAGGAGAAGAGAGAAGAAGAGATAAGGAGAAGAAGAGCCGACTGGGCCCTCTATTTTTATGGGAAATTTTGGTGAGGAGAAGCGAGAAGAGAGAAGAGGATCAGATGAGGAGAGTAGTGGAGGAGAAGTGAGAAGAGGAGATGAGGAGAAGAATAGCTGAGCCTTCTATTTTAAAGAGCAAATCTAGCAAGATGTGCGGGAAATTCAAATTCAATTATAGCAGGTAAGTTGAAATATTAAAGAATCATCTGTAATAAGTACATATATCACAGACGTATTTTGTTCTGAACCATCTGTGATGTATCAAGATGGTTTCAAGATGGTTCGGAATAAAAATAGTCTATGATAAGTAGGTCATCATAGACGGTCCTTTCCATCACGCTGAACTTAGATGGCCTGTCTTGCAAAATCGTCTATGGTAACTTTATCATCAATGGTTTGTATTGAACTGTTTGTGATGAGGCATCTAGGATGACCCTTTTTTGTAGTAGTGAATGCTAGCTAGCTATTACTTGCTTTCGTGATAAAAAATTATCCGATTTGCATATGAATCAAATAGAACATCTCTCTTATGCCATATCATAGATAGAGTTCTATTTAGGGTTTCATAGGACACATGTAACTAGTTTTATATGTACTTCAACGCAAGCCAAAGATTTGACAAGTAACATAAGATCAAGAAATAGAACGAGGGATCGAGAGATTTCGTAGAGAGAGAGAGATAGAAAGTTGTATATACCTTTCTTTGATCAGCTGTTTGGATTCAAATCAATGAGATATGAATAAACCTTATAGAAATCCAGATATCTAGCTAGCGGCATGGAGGACGGGGGTCGGCGGCGTCGGGGTTAGGGGCGCTCGGGTGAGGACGGGGTCGGCGGCATTGGAGATGGAGAAGGGGGGAGCTGAGAAGGTGTGTGGGTGTGTTGGAAAACCTAAATGTTCAGCGCAGTAGTGAGTTAGGTTTTCGCCCTAGTATATATAGGAGAATATTATCACATAAGGTTCTTAACAATTACCATTTGTGATAAGTTATAACACAGATAGTTTTTAAAAATAACCGTTTGTGATATGCACGCATCATAGATGGCTAGTACAAAAAACCGTCTATGATATGTACGTATCATAGAAAGCTAGTACAAAAACCATCTATGATATGTACGTATCATAGACAGCTAGTACAAAAAATCGTCTTTGAGTGATTTACAAATCAAAATTCTACATGGCTATTTCCTTTATAGAACCCTTGCTCACTATGTATCTATCGGGATGGACGGGGTGTTTAATAACATAGCACATATTACAGACACTTTCAACTATAAACCATTTATGATACATAATTATCATAGATGATTCTTGTTAAGAACCATCTGCGAATTATCACAAACAGTTCAAATTAAAAACCATCTATGACGTATTCCATTATCACAGACATTTTATGATTGAAGGTGTTTGTGAATTTATCATAGATGGTTTATATTAAAAACAGTCTGTGAAGTCTGCATTTATCACAGACGGTTTTTAATCTGAACCGTTTATGATAATTTGCAGACGGTTTCAACCATAAACTGTCTATGATAATTACGTATCACAGACGATTCTAGCCATCGCTAGTAATATAGATGATCATGCTTGTAAAATTATCTGTGATAATTACAACATTGATGGATTCTGGGGAACCGTCTGTGATGAGGCATCTAGTATAGCCTTCTCGATAGTAGTTTGTGTAATCTTTTTCAACTTACTTGAATTTTCTGCGCAACTACCGCTATATTTATAAATATGGTTTATTTGCTATAAAATTCTGATTTCTATGAAAATATAGTTGGGTCTGTTAAGCAACTATACTTGTAATATTCATATCTGATTAATTTACACTATTATTTACTAGCCCCAACAAAATAAGTGGTGTATATTATTCTCCTTTTTCTCTTGGCTAATGAGAGGATTTTAAATTTTTTTCACATTTTATTTTGGGAATTTATTGCCTCCAAAGAAGAACTCGTAAATCTCCCAATTTGTTTATATTTAATTAATATATTTGCTCGTTCTAGATCTTATGAAAAAAATACATATGTTAGTTTCTACTGAGCGCTTCAGTTGTTATACTCTGCTTCTTATTCTAAGGTCCTTTTGACCCTAAAAGCACGTGCATTGTTTCAAACAAAGTAGAGACTGAGAATTTTTTTTAGCCTCTCCAAACCCGATTATAGGGCCCCCTTCTTTTCGACTTATGGCTTCCTTCGAACAAACAATTGGGATGACTTCTCCATCATCTTTTCGAAGTGGCTATTGGGATAATTTTTTTTGAAGCGGCTTATTAGCATTTGGTATGTTCACACAAGCTTCCGTGCTAGTGCCAAAAGCCATCAGCCGTAGCCATAAGCCATTAGCCATAACCAAAAAAACCACCCATAGCCATTGCAGGGTGATGCTATGCCAAGAAAGCCTCGCATGTGTCCTCAACCTTGCCGTTATAACCCTCAATACCTTCGCCATGTGACCTTGCCATCTTCACGGGTGGCTATGATTTAGCGTGAGGAAGAAGAGGACCTAGAGCACATGGTGGTGAATTAGGGTAAATAATTTGGTCGGTGTTGATAATGCTTGCGATGGTGAAAAAATTCACAGCTGCATAGTGGAATTTGGAGGCGATGGTGAGCAGAAGAATTGGAGATCAAAGGGTAGGAGAGAATGCGGGGAGGGTGGAGAGATGTGTGGGTCGAGAAGGGAGTTGGTTTTTCTATTGAGAAAATCTAATGGATGGTATATTATCTGAGTCCATCCTGACGGCATACCATCCAGTCGTTGATTTGAAGTGTCATGTCTTTTTTTATCTCCTCCACGTGCAAATAGCACAAGATCGTTGATGTGTTGGATCCATTGCACAGAGAGCCATTGGATTGGAGATGCTCCTGAAGCTTCCTGCCCAAGCCAAATGGTTGGGAAACATTATCCATCCCAAATTCACATGAGAGCCACTTATTCTTCCTTTCTCTCTCTCTCTCTCAAAATCCAAATGGGAGCTCGTGGGATCTTGGTGAGGAGGCACGGTGCTCAATGATGATGGACAGGAGACTTAGCGATAAGGCATGCAAAATCTTTATGGAAGCGTGGTGAGAGGCCGTGGTGAGCTTGGCAGTGACCAAATTTGTAACCCTTATTAGCATATTCATTTGCAGTGGTTTCCTGAGCCGATGAGGCACATGATAGTGCTTGGCTCGACGTTGTGTTGCTACAAGGCCTTGGTGGAGCTTGCCTTCATGGCATGGGTGATGAGGCTGCAGAGGTGCTCGGTCAACAAAATGTGGCATCAAGGCCCCATGGTAGCTCTTGGCTCAGTGACATGCAGTGGCCGTGTAGCCACATGCAAGCCCAGTGGTAGGCGGGAAGTCTAACAGTTGTGGCGTCCTGACAAGTGTGGGGCCACCGTGACAAGTGGTAGCATGGCCACAGGTGAGCACATCGGGAGATTTTGCTCTTTGTTTGATTTTTTATAAAGCTAAGTTGACTAAGTTTCATAAGATTTTATGTGTAAGTTTCATGGTGTTTCATGAGGTTTCATAAACTTTTTGTAGCGGATTCATGAAGCTTGAATGCTTTTTGTAGCGAATTTATGAAGTTGAACTTTAAGTTTTATGAGGTTTCATAAAGTTTCAGTAGGTTTTATGATTAAGTTTCATGAAATTTTATGGTGTTTCATATTAAGTTTTATAGTGTTCATTAAGTTTCATAAAGTTTTAGGAGATTTCATGCTTAAGTTGACTAAGTTTTATAAGGTTTTATGTTTAAGTTTTATTGTATTTCATGAGGTTTAAAGTGGTTTTATACCTAAGTTAGATGAAGCAAAGTGAAACTTTCTTATACTGTTAGGATCCTTTCTAATAGTATACCGCGTGCTAGCTTGACTCTTTTCTATTTACTATTGGAACCCACATTTTGAAGTGCAAAAGGGGCTAAACATCAAACATAGATTTGCTAGCTTGGCTCCTGCTTACATGGCATTGAGATAAAAATCTTAGATCACCCCACATTGCTCAAGCCCTAACCTTTAGGCGGTGTTACACGAAGGTTGTGCAATGAAATAGAGATGCTGCAATTGCAACTAGGGTGGTACCCAGCAATAGGTTTGAAGTATACAATGTTGTTAGATTCGCTTGTGTGTGGTGGAAAAGTGACAATGTGAAGATTGCAAGGTGGCTTCAGTAGCACCATTCACAAGAGGTGAATGGTGGAGAAGACTTGATTGCAACTTAGTAGTAGCAATGCGATGGGAGGTTAGGAGGTGAAGCATTGAGGAGGCTTTGTCACCATACTGGGTATGCAGTACAGAGGCAGATGAGGTACACTAGAAGGCTAGGTGGCCATAAGGTGTTTGCATAGGTTGGGTAGAGGCATAGGTACATCGTTGGTGGAGGGTTGAGGAAAACAAATTTTAAATAATAATAATAATAATAATAATAATAATAATAAATGTTATGATGATCAGGTATTTACAGAAATATCAAAACAAATGTGAGCATCCACTTGAACATATATGCCACATTTGTCCAAATTATGTATGTAATTGTGTAATGGTCTCTTTCGAGGCAAACACTTTTTTTGTAAGATTTAAGTTACACGGTACTGGACTTGAATAAACTAACAATTAACCAAATATAAAGGACTTGAATAAGGAAATTAAGCAAATTCATCTTGCTCTAGGCATGCACTCAACCCTTTTGGTCCAAGATTTGGAAAGATCCATGCATGACCATGTCTTTCCCATGACAAAGAGAACGTCTTGAATAGACACTTAGGCCCTGTTCAAAAGTAATGTGGCTTTTGGCTGATAGTCTAGACGATAGTGCAACATTATTGGCTCAAGGAAAACAAAGCTAAAAAACTAACAATTAGAGCAAGAATACAGCTTTCCCATGCGATTGAGAATTGTTATAAAAAGTAAAATCTAAAACAGGAGATATTCTAGCAAGTGCACGAAACTGGTCAAATGGTGGATGAAAAAAAATCGAATAAACTTTTTCCTATGATAAATGCAGGATGTAACACTACACCTTTGACATCTATTTTCAATGAGATATGAATTTGCATTAAGTTTTACCTGAACCCCTAAACTAAAATCCTGAAGAAGGCCTTTCAAATAAAGAATTCTTAGCATAGAATAGCACCAGTAAGCAACAAATGATTTCATCATCCTAAGTGGCTACACAGTTCGTGTATTATAATAAATTCTCCATTCATGGCAGACTGCAAGAAAACTTGGTCCATAGTGTTACATGTAAATCACACCGTCAGAAAATTTGTTGTTTCAAGATTGTTCATAATTCAGATGCAACACACATAACCATTCATAAACAGTTCAAGATGAAGCAATTGAAAATTTGGTACTTCTTGTGGGATACTGAAAAAAGATTCTGATTTTGAAGCCAAGGAAAAAAAATGAAGTAGCAAGATTGCATCGTACAGTTATGGTTTCCAGAACAAGAACAGATTTACCTCCTTGTACACATCAAGCGGGAGTACGAGACATAGTCACACCGGAGAAGGGAGAGGAGGAGGCCGGCCTTGGGTAATGGGTGCTCACCTTTGTCTCACCGGATGTGGCGCCGCTCTGTGAGGGAGGAGAGACGGGCGGCGACGGCACCTCCAGTTTGTGGGGGCGGACCGGCGGCGGCGCCGGTTTGTGGGGGAGGAGAGGCGGGCGGGCGGCGGCGTCAGTCTGTGGGGACTGGGGACGGAGAGGTAGGCGGGCGGCGGCGCCGCCGGTTTGCGGGGGCGGAGATGCAGCCAACGCAGATCTGTGGGGGAGGAGAGATGGTTGAACGGCGGTGCGGGAGTGGGATTGTGGGAGGACCGAAGTCTGAAGGCGGCGAAGGCGAAGGAGGAGACGAAGACGATGCGATTTGGATTTTTCGGCCGCCGCAACCTTCGCTAGGGTTAGTGAACTGGGCGCGTCGCCACTCGGTCCGTGGGTCAGTCGCCATGGCTGCCCGAAGTCGGCATCGCGCGGCGCGGTGGAGACTGGAGAGAGCATAGCAGTGCCGGGAGAGAGAGCGGCGGCATAGTCTGGAGAGCAGCGGCATAGTCTGGAGATTGTGGGGGAGGCGAAAAGTTCAATGAGATAATGAATAGATTTGGGAATCGAGTGGTCACATATATGCCGTTTTCACGCCGAGCGCCAAAAATTTTCATGGGCGCCAAAAATATTCGCCGGGCGCCAAAAAGTAGTCTGGAGATTGTTATTTATTTTGGCTTTTTCTTGTTTTTTTGTTTAGCTCACAACTCAGCAGAACCTGATTTTACTGTTTTGTGTATGGCTTGTTCCATCAAGTTTGTCGTTTGATACTATTGCGACACGATACAAATATATAAGCGTCTATGAATATGTATGTTCTCTCCATGGAAATTTTTTGATCAAACTCTTGTAGAAACTTTAACATAACATACATTTTTTAGTTCTCAAATCTTAGATAACTTTAGGTGCCACATAATGCTTTTAAACATATCTAGTTTACAACTGAATAAAAAATCAAGATGAGTAGTTGTTCCTATTCTAAAGATACTAAGTTTCATCTGTAGTGACACATTAACCACCTTAGTAACACATATTATGTGCTCTTTGTAATCTTGCTGTAACATTGTTTCACACTCGATCTTTGGATGTGTTACAACCTTTACATGCAACACATATTTTGTGCTACTGTGATATTTCTCTGTAACATAATTCTTCATGTGTTACTGGGTTGTGTTACCATAGCTCTGTCTTGTAGTAGTGGATCGAGGAGTAAGAGACACTTGCGTTGAGAAGCCACTCTATTCAAAGCAGCTCCTGCAGTGACTCTTATAGACATGTTATAAAAATCACCTTCAAAAACCACTGTTTAAAAGCCAACTTCTGAAAGCCAAAAGTTAGAAACTTTTTAGAACAGAGCCTTAGCCTACTGGCCAGCCCGGACCGGGCCCTTTTTTATACCAATGAGTCAAAATATGGGGCATCCTTGTCCTGCCAAGCCCATAACACCAGCCCAGGGATAAACACGACCATGGACACGATTGAATGCATGCACGGGTGGAACCAAGTAATTAGGCCCAGTGTCACAAGACACCAAGTCCAAAAATTTTTTAGCAGGGATCAGCACCTCCAACTATGTATGAACCCTTAATCTAAACACAGTGCTCCCGGTTCTTTCCTTGAAGGCCAACGAAGGGAGCACTAACGACCTAAATTCCTAGAAGCTAACAGCAGTCCATGAGGAGCCTTCGCTTCCCTCCGAGCTCATGAGGCAACTACAGCAGGCTGAGCTAGCCCTTGAGTCAGTCTAGGAGGGGGACTGTAGCAGGTCACAACGTCTATTTGATCGGTCCCAAAGCGTGTCACCTAGTAGCAACCCCTCGATGTATGTTCGTCTCGCATGGTTGGCCAGTAGATATGCACCACGTCTGCTACACAATCGCACCTAGCCAGAAAGCTACTGGTTGCTGGAGAACAGGAGAAATCAACACCACCGATCGCCCTTCCTTGCCATCTCGCTGCGGGGCCACCTGGTCCCTATTGCTTCGCACCCTCGCCGGCCAAAGGAAGCTTAGGTTTACTCAATCAGTATGTACTTTGCTTTAATTTCTCTCAATTCTTCCAATTTGTTTTAAGAACATGGGCTAAATTTGTTAGTTACAGTTTTAATGTAAAGATTGTTGATTGATTTTTATCAAATTGTCAGGTTAAGACTTAGTATTTTAATTTTGATTTTTGGAATACTGGCTTAGCTCATTGTAAATCGGAGGCAAAACTGTAGTATTTGACCACATTGTCTAGTAAGTAAGCCACTGGGCGTATTTTTCTGCTATATTGTTCTTGAACTGTTGAACATACAAATATCTAATTAACTTTTTTAATTAATTAATGACAATTTCATGAATGATATACTTATTTGCTATGTGGAGAAGCAAGAATTGATAAAAATTACCAATACTATTGTGGTTTATCGCTTTATAAACTTGACAGAATGTAAATACTAAAAGGTAATTCATTAATTTACATTTGATCATTCTAGTTTTTTTTACTTGAAAACTTTAAGTAATTTTGTTTTCTGTTAACAGGTCATTGAGGTCGGATGGTGTATTTTGTCAATGCCGACCAAGTTTTATCTGTGGTTTCGCTCTTAGTTTCTTCTGTTTGCTGCAACTAACTAATATTATTATCGGATCTCTTCATTTTCATAAGTGTTTCGATCACTACTTCTTTATTATCATACACTGTCATCGGTTATGTTGAATATCGATGCTAAAAATGATAGAATATTACTATTTAGTATAATATTATTTAATATATATTATTGTATTGATGGTGAAATATTTTGTTTTAATTCCACCTCTTAATGAATGCATGTATTAAGAAAGAATGTAATGCATGATTGAGCACTTGGGTCCCTTTCTCAGGACCCTTCCTATTCAATACCGTGATGGTCACAACTCTTGGATCGACAACCCTCATCATGACAAGTTAGCTTGCAGATTGTACGTGCTCCTATTTGATAATGGGTGCTAGTATGTGATCTTTAACCCCATTGGAGCAGAGGATCGACGCCGGTGCGAGTCGTCACTCAGGGATGTCGACTACTTGGAAGTTAGAATTGTCGTTTGTAAATTTGTACTATGGTCACTACTGTGTGACAGGGGGCGAGTATTAGGGTTGTCAAATCAGCAGCTAGTACGTACTAGAGGCTGGACCGCGCGGCAGGTGGTCGGCTGCCAATTCTAGCTCGGCAATTAATTTGGGTGTTTCCCCGCATGATTTTAGAATCTGTTCTTTTTTACTGTAGTTTGTAGTTTTAAGTTATAGTTTATAGTTTTTAGATTATTTATATGAGAGATTATAGAGTAACTGAAACTCACATGCAGTTTTTATCTATATAAATAAAGTCGGTATAGTATGTACTATAATTAACTAATAGATTCTATTTTGAAAAGATACTTCATTTAAAAATTAGTTACTGTAGAAAAATCAAAAAATAGTTTTTAGAAGTTAAAAAGAACATGACTTTAATCGATCGAGATCAGCATGTGGTAGTACTACGTACAGGGATAATCTTGCAGCCTGGCAGCGCTTATCCACTGTGCCATGTGGTATCCGCTGCAATCAATTCTTTCATCAACGTTTCAGTGTTTTCAGTCCCAATACATACACGGGCGTAGGAGTATGTGGTATACGAAGAAACAGAGCGCGCTTTGCCTTGAAAACTTGGTATACTTGGCCGTTTTGCCCAGAGCCTGTGGCTTTTATTATTGGACTTTGATTTTTTTAAAGAAAATTATAGTGTGATCTATGCTCTTTGGTAGCACCAGTCAGACTAGCATTGTTTGGCGGTTTGATCGATGGGTCCTGGCTATCTTACCAGTCTGGTGGCGGCGGTCAAAGCAGCCCTATGTCCTGGCTCTGAGTTAGTTCTGGTTTTTGGTATTAGTCATGGTGCTATCCATGCAATTATTAGTCATGGCATGTTCATACAATGTTAGTCATGGGTTTCTATGCATGTGTTAGTTATGGTATAGGCTTATGCATATATTTTGCTAATTAAGAGTTAAGTACATGTCATTTATGCTCGGATCGATTGTTTTGTCTTTGATATGCAAGTACCTTGATAATGGATTGCGAACAGTGGCAAGACTAAGGCTTAGTGGCTATGGAGTACCGTGTAAAGTCCGAGTAGAGCATCATCTCAAACCGAGAACATAGGAGAATTAAAAACAAGGATCGTGAGGAGGTAGCTAACCTTGTGTGAACAAAGAAACTGCCAACATATATGTGAATGCTTAGTAATTAATGAGTTGTACTAGAGCTCTTACACTTGATGTTTCTAGAATATGCTTTAACAAACCGACATGCTGTATGAACACAAGCAGCCGTATAAGCCAAGTAGATGATTCAAGACTTCTTAGCTTAAGTGCATGCATGCTATAAAAGAGCTGCCCACATGTGATAATGAGTTGCCGAAATGGAATAATGATTCTAGTTGTAGCCTTGAGGTTTGTCTCTACTGGATAAGCTTTCGGGTCATAGTGAAGTGTCAAACTTGGCAAGTAAAACTAGATAGATACTAGAATTGTGTAAGATATTAGCATTATCGTAGCTTGCACATGTGTAAAGTCAGAAGAAAACTTCATGTTGGCTTGCGTTTTGAGTCAGCTTGCTAGCTGTAAATTTCATGTTGGCACATGTACCATAAGTCGGTTCCTCAATCTATAAAAGGACCTGGAACCTCTTTTGTAATGAGAGAAAATGGAAGTAATGTAAGCTTTGTTTTGTTGGCTTCAGGTGTGTGTGCAAGGCATTAATGAAAGCATAGTACGAAGCTTTGCTAATTAAGTTGAAGCTCCCCAGTCAATTTCCTTCTTTTGTCTCTTTTTGCTTCTTTTGAGCGATCCAATTCCCAACATGCATCACAGCCAGCAACGGTCTACATGATTGTCTTGGAGAGTGCCTTCAACAAGCCATCGACAAAACCCAGAAATTGTTGTCCTCAGAGGTAGTGCAAAATCTGGGCCTTTCGGGGAAGGTAATTGTCGCGGGGTCAGCTTCATGTTGACGAGGTGCCCGAACGCCGGAGTTGGCAGCAAGCCAGTAGACACAGATACGACGGCCGTGGCCATACTTGAGTTTGACAAGGATGATCCTGAGCTAGTTGCCATTGGATGTGGGGTAGAAGAAAAGGCTATGATACCATGT
Organism: Dendrocalamus sinicus; assembly: GCA_036346575.1. Taxonomy (NCBI): domain Eukaryota; kingdom Viridiplantae; phylum Streptophyta; class Magnoliopsida; order Poales; family Poaceae; genus Dendrocalamus; species Dendrocalamus sinicus. Next base: position 56,187,059 of record CM070642.1, on the reverse strand, counting down.
AAAGATAATTAAGAGGTTTTGAAGAAGCCACACCTTAACAGGTTGCAGGGCTTTATGTTATATAAGTTACGCCGTACAGCGTACAGATACAATCGACAATAGTTGAAAAAGAATCAACATATCATCTGCGCACAATAGAAAGTTATCAATAGAAGGATCTTTCGGATCCTGTACTGTCTGCTAGTTAACATATACCGTAAGATCTATCTTACTATCTAGTGGATCATATTACAACAGGGTCATTTATTTAACAGGTTGCATGACCTAGTTGGGAAATGATGATATCCCAGCCCAGGAGAGGGAGGAATTACACGCGCGCGCGGGCGGAGCGGTGGGGGTGCGCGGCTCGTGTCGGGCGGCCGCGTGCTTCTCGCGAGGCGCACGGGGTGGGGCTGCGTACGGCGACACAGAAAACAATGGGGGCGGAGCGGGGAGAAAGAGCGTGCGCGCAAGCGAAAAAGCGGCGAGGCCGGTGTCGCGGAGCGCGTGAGGGAGGGGAGAAAAGTTGCATGTCCCTTCCGAGGTGACCCATCCTTCGGAGGTAGCTTGACCATACGCGTACGGCCCGCCCTGTGTTCGGGTGCACCGCGCCCGTAAATCCACACAGGATGGGACTGGTGAGCGGCCTCGAGGGCGGTGACACCTGGGAAGACCCGGCCGGTGCGTAAGGATTTTAGTACTCGTGTTGTTTTTCGGGTGAAAAAACAGAGTTCAGATTAACAATTAGGGTCTGTTTTTTTTCAGTTTTTAAAAGCTATTTTTCGAATTTTTTTTTACAGTAACTACCTTTGAACCAGTGTACCAAGCGATGAGCCTCTGATTTCACACCACAACCAAGACCGCATGACTACAGTCTTTAGAGTCCTTTCCTGCTGAATTTCTGGAGCCAGCGGTACAACAGGGTGGTGGTTCCGAGTTTGGACTTCAACGGCAAAGTGAGGAGAGATGATGTGAAAACGCCTATCGTGTATATACCGCCTCGGCCTACGCGATCGACTTGTCAACGTCCAAGGCGCAGGGGAGTTCATGCTTAGCACTGGTCCTCCCGCTCTGCCTGCCTCGTTGGGCCGTCTCTTCTCGTCCGGAGCAAATGCGAGCGCTCAGCGACTCCCCCTTTCCCTCATCATTCTCGGGATCCGTATCCACGACGTGCGGCGTCCCGCTGTGCCTGTGCGCGCACTGTGTACCGCCGGGATTCCCACGTACACCAGCGGCATGGGCAGATAACCACATGTTTAGCACCAGGTTACTAGCACTGGTTCAAATATCTGAAGGCCACGGTGAGAAATTAGCACAAGTAGTCCATCAACCCCGTCCGTGCTTCGTGCGAATCGATCTCGCGCTGTCAGACAAGGAGTCGAAACGAAATGCCACATCGTTAAGCTATGTAATTGATAGTTGTGGACAACTCCTATCCAAGGTTACAAATTTCACGAAATAAACGGAATTTCATCCCTTTCGGTACCTGGCGAAATAGATCTTATTTAGCTAAAATTTGACCGATTTGGTCCTAATTGAAATTTATTCAAATTTTGTTTAAATTTTGATTAGATTTTTTTATCAAAAATTGATTTTTCGTCCGAATTTTCGAACGAAATGAACAAAATTTTGTTCATTTGCTCCTTTTGCCAGCAGACAAAAATTTTTTGCATCCGAAAGATTAAACACTGCTCCTATCTCAGTCCCGAGTTTAACACGATTATTTCTACTTGTTTTTTTTTGTTTATTTACATTTTCAAGCGAAGACATGGGTGGAAACGGTGAGCATTTTGACAGTGGGATGAGATCATGAGATGGAACAAGAGGATGGGCAGGCAGCACAAGTCCAATGGGGCCCGGCCGGGGCGGTGGGCGTACGTGAGTACGGGCCAGGGGGACAAAACGGAGGGAAGGCGATGAAGAGGGTGGAAGCAACCAAAGAGAGGAGGATGACGAAGTTATTGCTCGCCCGGTGGTTCTGGCTACCTCTGCCGCCCTTTCCCCTGCTCGCCCTGCCACAGCCTCGTCCTCTCTCATTCGCGCTCCCCTCCCTCGGGAGATGAGATCAGAATGAATGCCGTGCCAAGCAGTATGTGCATGTAGAAACGCGCCGTCCCATCACTCGACCTCACCATGGAGCCATGTGTGTGCTCCAGGGCCACGCGTCTCCCTGCCCCCCCGTACTTTCAGTTCTTGCATTCCAACCCTGCTTCCTGAAAAGCCCAGCTCAGCTCATCTTCCCTTTTGCATTGCTGCTTTTACATTCGCTCATTCACTCCGTCTTGGAGAGAACTTTGCTGCTGCTGCCGCTGCTCTCTCTCTCTCTGTCTCTCTGGCTCACTACTTCAGGTGGAGTGATGAGTGCGAGGGGCAGGAGGAGATTAATGGCGGCAGCAGTACAGGCAGGAGGAGATGGAAGTATAAATACACACTGCGGTCTGGGGTAGCGGTAGATAGGACAGGCTGACTCGAAGTGACAAGTCCTTAGGATTTGTACGCGAGAATGTGTGTGCACGCATGCCTGCGACTGCAAGGAATAGTAAATTCAGGGAATGCGCCTCGGAGTCGACGTTGACAGTAACTCCCTTTCGCTCCGCCTCCAGGCGTGCGCCTGCTGATGCTCCACGGTTGACCCATCCATGGGTACCCGAATATTCCATCGTTTCGTAATCTAAGGCCTACTTGGAACGTACGCATACCAGTTTCTACATGAATTGAAAAAATTCCTGCATTCTAGACTTAAAGTAAGTTGCTAACGATGGTATCTTCGAGTCTTATCCTCGTATATGGCGAACTCTGTGCTAGTATATGATCCAATCTCTCTCTCTTCGATGCCTTGAGCTGAGTGCTCGACACGTAAAACTTGGCCGTGTGCTGGTACATGAACGGCACGATCAAAGCCGGTTAGTCCACGTATATCTTATCTGCACGAAATGATGGAAGGTTTCTCTATTAGTAGGTGCCAGCCATGCTAATGTGCGTGCTGCTCCCGTCCACCGAGCATAAGTGTGCGTGCTTACGGCCGGGTCATGATGACCGGTCGGATGGGAGCCAGTGGCGGAGCCCAATCACGCAATGAATGCGTACGAGAGAATCGAAAAGGACTAGCTTGGGCCGGGCGTCTGGCTGGGCCGATGAAGAACCCATGTACTAGCCAGTTATGACTGGGCTTAGAAGTTAGAATTCACCTACAAATTAACGTTAAAAATTAGGCGTCGATCCACTCTAAGCTGTCAATGGGGAACCAGTGTAGGCAGGCATGGCCAGCCCACTGCGCGGTAGATGGGCTCAAACGTGCACATTGAGCCCAGCGTGTGCATAACAAAATTTTAACATTTCTCGGCACTTTTCTTACGTTATTTTCCTTTTGTTTCTGTTGGCTTGATGAAATTCCAAAAGATTGCGTCTTAGTCCAAGGTCCTCTCCTTTTTTTTGGTCTAATTTATGGCTTTCGGTTATCTTCCCTATAAATCAAAATAAATGGAACGGTTTTTCCAAATGGTTTCTTGAGCCCAAATCCTTGTGTGCCGCTTGCATCGACATCTCTACTATCTACGGTTGCATCAAAAAGTATAGACAAAAAGTCATCAATCACAGTAAAAAGCCATTAGCCATAACTCGAATTAGCAGGGGCTAAGCTTCCGCGGAGTATCTGAGACTTGAGGCACTTACATCTCTTCGCTCTTGCCAAGTTTAACCCCGAAAGGCCCACCATGAAAGAGATGTATTGTGCAGTAGAGATTGCATTATATACGGCGCAAGCGCAATGCATATCTGTTCGCTGGATTGCTTGGCACGCGCTCTCTCGGCTTGTGCCGGCCGATCAAGTTTCGCTCAGCGCTCGCGATCGCTAGCCAAAAAAACAAAAACGTACTCCTTCCGGTAAAAAAAGATCTTTAATTTGCCGGAAAGAGATCCGGGGAAGGTTTAACCAACAGACTCCAGCAGGGTGTGATCACATTAGCTAATAACCAGCTAAGCAAACAGGATTACCACTAGTAATCCCTCTCTATCTCTGTCAAAACCCCGTTTAAATCGCGAGGCCGTAACAGACTCAGCCACTGTTTCCTTGAGCCGGGTGGAGTCTGCGTCCGAGTCACTCGAACGGACGCGCGCACGCAACCCACCCCGGCGCTATATAAGGCAGCCCACTGCGTGCTGCCGCCCACATGAACCCACAACACAAGCCGCGCGTCTCGAGCAGAGCGAGAGCAAACCCTAGCTGCTGCTGCTACTCCCTCCCTCCCTCCCTCTCGCAACACTCGCCGCCACAGCCGATCTCTGGGAGCGCTTGCAGTAGGTCGGCTCTGATCCAGTCCCCATGGCCTACTCCGCCGACCAGTCCCGGCGCCGTCGCCGCCCTGACATCGAGGACGAGATCGAGGAGGGCGAGATCGTGCCCGGGTACGACTCGGGGTCCGACACCGAGGACGACAGCCGCTTGTTCCAGCCCCGCGACGACGACGACGCGGGCCGCCCGGGGATCAATAAGCACCGCCGCCTGGAGGACATCGTCGCGGGAGGCAGGGATGGCCTGCCGTCGCCCACATCCTCGTGCGGGTCGGACGGGACCATCAGCGACTGCGGCACCGGCGCCGGCGACGCCCCCGTCGCGCGGGCGTCGTTCCCCTGCCCCATCTGCCGGAGGGAGTTCAGCAGCCAGAAGGCCGTGCACGGCCACATGAGGGTCCATGATCCGCATGGGCGCCAGCAGGAGCAGGAGAATGGGAAGGAGAAGGAGCGGCCGGTGACCCTCGGCAGCAGCTGGGCCGTGAACGGCAAGCGGGGCTGGATCGGCGGCAGGGCTGTCTCCCCCGAGGATGAAGTGGACAGCTCCATGGCCGTTGTGGTTGCAGAGCCCAAGCTCTCGGTAGCGGAGCCGATGCCCATGGCGTTCGCAACAACCAATCTTTTCGGCGTAAAGATCGAACACGGGAGCAGCAGCGCGCAGCCGAATCCCAATGAGTCCATGGCTATCGTGGTGGCAGCAGGAAATCCTTCCAACCAGATCGTCGCCCACCCGCCCGCTCCGCCGCAGGTCGTCACCCACCAGCCCGCTGTGCCGCCGCCTGCAGGGGAGCAAGTTCATGTCAAATGGTTCTCGTGCGCGGAGTGCGGGAAAACCTTCTCCACGCATCAGGGCCTAGGTGGCCATGTGGCCGGCCACAAGAACAGACGGAGGGAAGCCGCAGCAGCGGCCGTGGCCGCGGCCGCGGGAGTCCACCAGGGCGACGACGCGGGCACCGTTGCATACCGCGGCGGCGCCAAGCCGGAGAAGAAGCACGTGTGCAAGGTGTGCAGCCAAGTGTACAACACGGGAGTGGCGCTTGGCGGCCACATGAGGAAGCACTACACGGGTCCACCGATCGTGCAGAAGAAGCAGGACACTAGCCTGCCCCCTTTTCTTGCGCCGCCCGGGGAAGTGCTTGCACCGGCCGCCGTGGAAATACCAGAGCTCACACTTGCTCTTCCCGTGGAAGAGGCGGCGCAGCCCGCTCTTGCGCCGCCGGTCGTCGAGGTGGCACAGCCTGCACCTGCGCCGGCCGTGGAGGTGGCACAGCCTGCGTCGGCTGCGGTGGGCAGCGTGAGGATTTTTGGTGTTACCATCGTGCAGGCGCCAGCACAATAAGAAGGTTCCGCCGTGACGGAGGAATCGGCGTCCAGCAGCAAGCAGGAGATCCATGAGTAAAGAAAGTAGAGAAAGTGTCCACTGTGTTAGGATACGACCTTTTCATTTTAAGATACTATAGTTAATAGCTATTCTGATTACATACCGAGCATGTATGGCAAGTTTTATGTACTCACTGTGATAACACAAAATTTTTAAAAATTTGAATTTGAAAGTTATTGTCAAATCTGAAAAGAAACCAAACCTAAGCCACTTCCCACTTCTGAAAATACACCTCTCCTTTGAAGAGGCATCTTCCTGCAAACCCACCTCCTCCCCTATTGCAGTTTGCCTCGCGTCACTCCCCTTTTCGCACGTGCCTGCACCGCCTCAACACACCATCGCCTTCGCACCGTTCCAAACTGCGCCATCACCAGCACCACTTCACCCATCACCTCACACCGACATTAAAAGCTGCCCATGTCAACACCATGCCGTCCTTACCGTCAATTTGCACTGCCGCCAATTGCTCGACACACTGGACGTACCACTGCAACCATTGCCAGTTAGAAAGCAACACATCTTGTGCCGCCAGCACTGCCCGCTCACCCACAAAAATAGTTCAACCATCCACACCGCTACCCAAGCGCCGAGCTCACCTTGTGCCACTCCTAATGCCACCGCTTCTAGCCGCCTTTTTAGCTGAGCTCCTCGACTATCTCCACCTTCTTTAGCATCGCCACACACCCAGAGCTACCACCTCCCCCATCTCCATCTTCATCCACACCCTCTTCCATCGCGTCCTTAGCATCTCCTCATCACCATGAAGCAATCCCCTAGCTTCCCGCCTAACCTCACCACCCCTAGCTTACTGCCACTGTGTGCGCCGCCCATGGCCATCGTCGCTAGCCTTTCACAAACAACATCGAGCCAAACTATCGCCACCACAGTGCTCCCTTGACCTCCTAGATGCTTGAGCCACCACCAATTTCGGCGAAGCTCCACTGTAGCTTCGTCATGCCGCTCCCCTATTCTGGCCATGTGCCGCTGCCGCCAGCCATTTTTATGCCACCATTGTCCATGTTGAAGCCCAAAATGGGTTCCCCATGTTCCATGGATACTCGCTGCACCACCCAATTCCCTCATCCGCCATCGCCACTGCAGCTTTCCTCTGTTTGACCACCATGGGAGTGAGCTCCACCTCACTTAAAATGTGAGCTGAGGCGTGTGCCCGTGGGCTAGCAAAGCAAGCACAGGCCGGTGCTTAAGCCCAGCCAACCAAACTAAGGTAGTCATTCACAACCCAACCCAACAGTGTGCAACCCAATAACACCTAGTCAGCCTAACACTATTCATTCAACCCCACCTGAGCACTGTTCAAACCGATCCGCTAGAAATAGTATCAACCCAGTACTGTGCACTCGATCCGTTACTGTTCACCAAAACCCATTAAGTTTGTTTATACTAATTTTGACTGTGTTTGAGCCCGTCTAACCTATTTTTAACCCCGTTCAGTCTAACCAAGCTTACTTTAAACCCTATCCGTCCAAATCCATCTTTTATATCTATTTTTGGATTTTTTTATTTTACTCTGTTCACAGCTTACATTATGCAAAACGGGATATATTTGTATTCGTTCTTTTGTGTTAGCATCCGGATTCAACTGTCGTGGATCACCGGCAATCTCTCGCCGCCGGTGAACTCACAAATGCGCACTCAAGAACATGATGAACACAGATGAACACTCAATGTTTAGTGCTGCAAAAACGGGGTAGCGTTTTCTGATATATTTCATGTTTATTTAAAAGAAAAAATGGTTGTTAGCCTTCTCACTTTGCGCAGCATGAATGCATGGTTGCTGCCGCAATTACAAGGAGTAAATGAAATGGAAGAAATTAAGTTGCATGGCTGAAATGGAAGAAATTAAAAGAGTGCTCCACTACTAACAGAAGAAATAAAAAGAGAGTGCTAACTAAATCTGAAACTGAAACAATAAAATGAGAAATGCAGTGAGACGCTGGAGTAAAATGGAAAACGAAACGGTGAAGATGAATGAAGAAACGGTGAGCCGCTTGGAGTAACTTCAACATTTCTCCCCCCTAGTCCTTGCTGTGCTCACCGATCTTGTTGACACCGATCAACGCACGTAGTTGCTGAAACTGCACGCGTCCAAGCGCCTTTGTCAAAACCTCCGCTAGCTGGTTCTCCGTCGAAATGTGCCGAAGGACGGTCTTGTTCCCGTCGATGCACTCCCGAATGTAGTGGAAACGAGTGTCGATATGTTTGCTTCGGTCGTGGAAGACGGGATTCTTGCTAAGGGCGATGGCGGACTGGTTGTCCACCTTGAGCTCCGGTGCTCCAGACTCAATGCCGAGCATGTCAGACACGAGCCGAGCAAGCCAGACACCCTGGTAGGCTGCTGTAGCCGCCGCAATGTACTCTGCCTTGCATGAAGACAGAGCCACCACCTTTTGCTTGGAGGACTGCCAGGTGATGGGGTTGTCGCCGAGAAAGAAGATGATGCCGCTGGTACTCTTGCGGTGTCGACATCGCCCGCCATGTCGGCGTCACTGTAGCCGACCAGTCGAGCTCGTTCATCCTCCCTCCTGGCGTAGTGAAGACCATAGTCACGCGTTCCCGCTACGTACCATAGCACGCGCTTCACTGCGTTGAGGTGGTCCTCGTGTGGTCTCTCCATGAACCGGCTCAGATAGCCCACCGCGTAGGCAAGATCTGGCCGGGTGTGCACCAAGTAGCGCGGTCCGCCGATGACGCGCCTGTACTCGGTGGCGTCCACTAGTGGAGCAGTGCTCTCCTTGCTCAACTTGAGCTTGGTTCCATTGGCGCCAGACTGGGGTTGCAGGTGCTCATGCCGCTCCGCTCAAGCAGCTTCCCTGCATAGGCAGATTGGTGGAGCAAGATACCGCCTGGCTCTTGGTTTACCTCGATGCCGAGGTAGTACGACAGCAGCCCGAGGTCGCTCATCTCGAGCTTGAACGCCACGATCTTGTCGCTGTTGGTGCCGGTGATGATCAAGTCGTTGACGTAGACCCCGACTACCAGCCGCGATGACCCTCGGCTCCGCATGTACATGCCATAATCGGAGCTGCTCCTCTGAAAACCAAGTGACGCCATGGACGCATCAAGCTTGGCATTCTAGGCCCTCGGTGCCTGTCGGAGACCATACACGCCTTGCAAAGGCGCAGTACTTTGTGCTCGCTGCCGTTGACGACAAAGCCCGGCGGCTGGTTCACTTACACTTCCTCCTTGAGGTCGTTGTTGAGGAAGGCGCTCGTCACGTCCATGTGGTGGACTTCCCAGCGCTCGTGGGCTGCCAAAGCCAGCAGCACCCTTACGGACTCCATTCACGCGACCGGAGCGAAGATCTCGTCGAAGTCGATTCCCGCACGTTGAACGTAGCCTTTGGCGACCAAATGCGCCTTGTGCCGGATGACATTGCCGTGCTCATCGCACTTCACTTTGAAGACCCACTTGAGCCCAATCACACGGTGCCCAGTGGGGAGCGCGGCGAGCTCCCACGTGTTGTTGTCCTCGATCGACTTCATCTCCTCACGCATCGCCTGACGCCAGCTCGCCTCGCGCTCTGCCTCGCTGAAGGAGATAGGCTTATTCACCATGGTGAACTGCAACTCCTCGTCGAGCACTCGGGGCATAAGCCCAAGTGGTGAGGCTGGTCCGATGACAGCGTCGATGGCACGGAACCGAAGTGGAGCATCGTCGTGGTCCACATCCAATTCTCCTCAGGATCAGCCAGTGGCGAGACAAACTCGATCGGCGTGAACTGCTCCGGCGGCGTCATGGGTGCAGGGGCCGACGTTGCGCGTGGGCGACGGAGACATGTGAGCTGGTGATGCCACATCAGCTCGAGGCGTGCCGGAGATATACTCCGTGGTGTACTCAACGTTGAAGGGCTCGCCGTCGCCTGGATCACTGTTGCTTTCGTTGCCCCAGCTCCATTGTCCCGCCTCATCAAACACAACGTCGCGCGGCACAATGATACGCTTGGTGGAGGGGTCGTAGCAGCGATACGCCTTGGCGCCATGCTCGTAGCCGACGAAGATGGTCGGCGTGCTGCAATCATCCAACTTCTTGAGTCCCGGCTATGTGGACTTGACGTGGGCGATGCAGCCAAAGGTCCTGAAGTAGTGGACGGTGGGGCGCTCGCTGTGCCAAGCCTCAAATGGTGTCTTGCCGTTGAGCGCGCGTGTCGGGGCGCGATTGAGGATGTGGACTACGGTGTTCACAGCCTCTCCCCAAAAGTAGCCGGGAAGCCGCTTCACCTTGAGCATACACCGCGCTATGCCGAGGATGCTTCGGTTGCAGCACTCTACCACCCTGTTCCACTGCGGTGAGTAGGGGCGATGTGCCGCTGGCATTGACGCGCGCCGGCGCGAAGATCGCCGAACTCCACAGAGGTGAACTCCCCCCCCCCACGATCGGTGTGGAGGACCTTGAGCCGCCTCCCTGACTCAACCTCCACGGCCGCCTGGAAGTTCTTGATCGCCACCGATGCCTGATCTTTGCTCGATAGCAAGTGGAGCCACATGTACCGGCTCAAATCATCAACAAGCAGTAGGAAATACTTATTACTGCTTGGAGTTGTGGGCGCGATGGGCCTGCACAGATCGCCATGGACGAGGTCGAGGACGTGCTCCGCTCGCAGCAGCGCCTTGTCAGGGAACGACGCGCGCCTTTGCTTGCCGGCGAGGCAACTGTCGCACACCTGATCGACCTAATCAAGCGGCGACAACCCACGTACCATCCTCCTGTTGGGCGAGCGCGCGCAATGACTTGAAACTAAGGTGCCCGTACCTCGCATGCCAGCGCCAGGCCACCTCTGAGCTACGCGCCGACAGGCACACTGGCCGCCCGATGCAGAGCGCCAGGATGTAGAGGTGCGATGCAGAACAACGCACCCGAGCAAGAAGGTCGCGTTGCTGATCGTAGATGCACAGGGTGCCACAGTAGAACTCGATCCGACATCCGGCCTCCTCCAGCTGACCAAGACTAATGATGTTCGCCGTTAGACGGGGAATGTAGTACACCTCCATCAGCGCACGATGCTCGCCATTCTTGCAAGTGAAGATTATTGTGCCGCATCCTTCAATCTCCACCACGGATCCGTCGTCGAAGCGGACGGTGCCACAGACTCACCCGTCGAGGTCGGAGAAGGTAGTCCATGCGCCCGTCATGTGGTTGGTGGCGCCGGTGTCGAGCACCCATCGACGATCGTCCTAGTCCTCCCGCGATCCAAGCTGCGCAAAGACCTTTGCCTCGTGGATCTCGACGTGGTGCGACGATGTGGGTGGAGCTGGAGTTCGAATCACCTTGGCGGGCGATGCTGCAACTTGAGTGAGTGGTGAAGGGATGGTCACATGTGCCATCAACAGAGTTGGCTCATCCTCTTCACCCTCCGCAACGTGTGCTTGCGCCTGCTTATTTGGCTTGCTGCGGCAGTCCTTGGCCCAATGGCCAATTCTGCCGCAGTTATGGCACCGGTCCGCCGTGTTCTCCTGGACCGTCCCATTTGAAGATGAGCTGCCCTTGCCTTTACGCACACCGCCACCACTGTTGGAGCCACCGGCTTCGTTGTTGTCGCGCAGCTTCATCCGCGCCAGCCAGTCCTCCTCGGCGAGAAGAAGACGGCCCTTGCTGTCATAGACGGGCGCGGATGGTGCTGGCTTTTTCTTTCGCTGCTCGATGGCGCGCAGATGGCCGGTGACCTCCTCGATGAAGAGAGCTGGTTCACGTTGAGGAGAGTCTCGATGGAGTACGTGATCTGCTTGAGGTGCTCGGGGACAACCTGGAGCATTTTCTTCACGATCTCTCTATCGGTGACGTTGCCGCCAAGGATGCGGATGTTGTTGGTGAGGCTCATAATCCAAAGTGAGAAATCGTCGACTGACCCTCCCTCCTTGAACGCGATCTCCCCGAACTGCTTGAGCAGCTGTTGCGCGTTGGCGTCACGGACGCGTTGCACGTCGACACGCATGGTTTTAACAGCCTCCCAGGCGGAACGCGCCATGCGCTTGCACGCCAACGACCTCACCCTCCTCCGGTTCGACGGCCTGCCATAGCCCTTGGGCCTGTAGGTTCACGTGCATCAACAAAGACCATTCCTGGTAATTGGTGCGTGTGAGCATGGGGTACTAGACCGAGCCGCCCGCCTCCTTGACGGTGCGCTCCATGACAACTTCGCCGCCACGATGGCGCCCTCGGCGCGGCGCAGACGAGTGCGATACTCGTCATCGGGGATGGGGCGATGGCGAACGATCACCACCGCCAACGGGAGCCAACTGGATGGACATGACAGCCCTGGGAGCGTCCACGCTCTGATACCAATTGTCGTGGATCACCGACAATCTCTCGCCGCTGGCGAACTCACAAATGCGCACCCAAGAACACGATGAACACAGATGAATACTCGATGTTTGGTGCTGCAAAAATGGGGCAGCGTTTTCTGATATATTTCATGTTTATTTAAAAGAAAAAATGGCCGTTAGCCTTCTCACTTTGTGCAGCATGAATGCATGGTTGCTGCCACAATTACAAGGAGTAAATGAAACGGAAGAAACTAAGCTGCATGGCTGAAACGGAAGAAATAAAAAGAGTGCTCCACTACTAATGGAAGAAATAAAAAGAGAGTGCTAACTGAATCTGAAACTGAAACAATAAAATGAGAAACACAGTGAGACGCTGGAGTAAAATGGAAAGCGAAACGGTGAAGATGAATGAAGAAACGGTGAGCCGCTTGGAGTAACTTCAACATCAACTAGTTGACCAACAAAGAAGCTACAAAAGCAGCTGAAGTAGATGGTGTCAAACCTGAAGCCTATGAAGAAGTGATCAAAGACCCTAGATTAGAAGACAAATCGTATGCCTTTGATCATATTGATATCATATTATTTAATTATTGTTATTTTTATTTATGTTATTTGGGTACTGTTATTGACATAAAATAATAATTTATAATGATATGATAAATAGCGAGATCCAACCACTAAAAAACCAGTCATACTCTCGTAAGCCATATTTACCTTGACAACCATAAGTATTATTATATTATGAAATCATCTCGTTGGTATTTAGTAGGTAGGTTAGAAAATATAAATGCTTTACAAATATTGTTAAGGATTATCCAATCTAGTGCCGATAAACTTTGAAATAAAGCTGAAAGTTGAGGCTACTTGGTGAGTAGCCACTAGATGGTTGGAGTCTATGATCTCACTCAAGGATTGAGTATTTGATATAGTTTTGGTGGTATTGTGTTGTGAAGCACGTGGTATGCGTATGATAGCATCATCTATGGCAAGTCCCTTATGCCAAGTAAAGAACACAGATCTTACTCAACCACAAACTTGACTTGTCAACCTGGCTTAGTATATTGCTTGATCCGATCAAATATCAACAGGAGGAATTGCTATCCTAGAGTTTTCAGGATGACCCGCGTAACAGGGGGTGAGATGAAAGTTGGATTTTCTATGTCGCTTGCCATTCTTCACATCGATGGACCATTCAATGTCAGGCCCCAATTTTTTGCACAAGCCAGTGGATACTTGATCGTAATTGAATGGCCTAGACCTACCGAGTAGAGACTGAAAGGAAAGAGAAATAAAATAACCTTGTTATCTCACTCCAGTCGCATGCTATCATGTTACATATCTACAGCTTAATATTACGAGTATGAGATATATTGTGAGTAAAGTTGAGCAACGGTACAGAGTATAATAAATGGTATTCGAATGTGCCATACTCCCAGTCAATGGAGCTATGTTTTATGGGTGATTTCTATAACAATGCATAAGTAGAATTTGGATAATTTTAATGTGAAAATTATGGATGATAAAACCATCTTGCTAATTAAATAGTGTTTTATTATTTTAAGTGCAAAGTTCATTACTAGCAAGCTTATATTTATTCTTAGCATATTACAACTTGTGACTCTATCCAGTTGAACACACTGCATAATGGTTAATTAGCCTTACTATATGGCTTGATGGGTAGCTAATATACTCAAACTTACTTATTTTCATAAGAACAAACACCTGAACAAGGAAGAATGTACAGCTAAAGTACTAAGGTTACACTGCACTCAAACATTCTTGTGGGATTTCATCGGTTCTTCTGAATGTAATTTATATTTTGGATGTCCGTAAAGCTGTTGTAGTTTGGCCATTAGGTCATATTTTAATCAAGCTAATTCTTTTTAAATACTTATGAGTAGACATGATACTCTTTTCTATCCACAACTGAACTGAGCTATTGCAGGAAATACAGTTGTCCTATTCTTAAAGTAGGGTCGTCACACAATTGAGATGTACCTTTTTTCAGATAGGGATTAGAGTTGGCCCCTTTAGGCCTTGTTCAAAAGTATTGTGTCCTTTTGTTTTTAGCTGTGGCTTTTGGCTAATTACGAGTGAGATTTTGGGAATAAGGGACACTCGTGTTTAGAAGCAACTCCGTTCAAAACGGCTCCTGTAGTAACTCCTACAAATGACTTATAAAAACCACCTTAAGAAACCAATCTGATTAAGAGCCACCTTCTAAAAGCTAAAGCTAAAAACTGTTTGTAGTATGACCTTAGTCTTATTAAAACCTATGCTTGATTGCAGTATTAGTAATTTTTATCTTGAAAACGATCCTTTTGCACCCGGCATGGAATCGGCCCGATGCTAATCCTAGCGGTACTTGTACCTGTTACCAATTCAATCGATAGCATATCGAGAAATTGTGGTACATATGTGGACACTTACCATTCCCATCTGACCTAATCGTAAGAGCGTGCGTGAATCAAGGACTCATATTTCATCCAGGGTAATGCAACATATTTCACCAATACACGGGGCATCTTCATTCTTCAATGTTTTGTGGCATGGGGTTGTGAAAATTGCGACAATGCTTATTATTTAGGGAGGCTTTAAGGTGGGCCCCGCTATCTAATAAAAATTGAAATCCCAGGCCACCTCTCTCTCCTTTCTTCTTCCTCGTCGAGACCACATATCCATCCATACATCCTAGCCACCGCTCATCACCCCTCCACTCGTCGGCGTCGCCCATCCTCTCCACCCCCTCCCGCTCATTGCATCGCCCCTCCGCCTCTGATTTCACAGCGCGGCGGTGGCCCCTCATCGTCCCTATGGCAAATCCGATGGCAGCGACCGTCAAGAGCACTGCCCCAATCCTCGCCATCTCTGGATCCAATGGCGACCGCCGTCCCTATCTTCATCGTCTACGGATCTGGTGGTGGCCGCTGTCGACTTCGTCTTGCTCGGCCTCTTCGCGTTTGATGACCCCTTTCCCGGCCTTGCAATGGTCGAATCAGGTGGCGGTGACCGGCGTCGATGCGGCGGCCGACGACCACACCATCGTGCCATCCTTCCCATCTGACTGGTGGCCCGCATTGTTTTTTATTGCTTGTGGACGAAACTTTGCCATCTTCCAAACCAATCAACTAACTAGGATGACGTCCCCTTCCTTCCGCTTCGCTGCTGCGGACTTCACCAATAGATAAGTCTGGCAGCCTCGGGACCCAATCCCCTGTACCTCCCACACGAAGCACCACTCGTACACCTCGCACAGTAACACAACACGTGTCCTACCCGCTCATCCTTGCAGTCTCTAAGCCCGTGTAATTACCGTCTCCCCTGCAGCAATCGCCACATCTGATCCTCGTGCCAACCTTCTGGAACTCGCTGGGTGAACAGGCTCTTCGGGCCACGTCTCACTGCGAGGTGGGCTCGCTCCCGCCGGTCCATCGTAAAATGTGGCGTGAGTTTTTTCTCCTTCCTCTCCTAAGCATCTCGCAGCAGCAGCAGTAGCGATGCAGTAAACCTGCACTTGGAGCTTGGGAGCAGCCGTTTCTTGGGAGAGGGAGATCCCCAGCTCTCATTTCTGTACCAGGTGCTTGTGCTTCTAAGCAATTTATTTCAGAATTGTGCGTAGGAGCTGCGAATTCTGCTCCTCCGTGTCCTTAGTTAGCTGTGCAAGGCATAGAGCGAGCAGATCGAAATCCATTGATGCAAAGGAAGAGATAGATGAGCTGTTCTTGCTCTATAGGAGCACTCGTCTCTTGTGCTAAGGCTAGTTACTAGCTATTACCTGTGGTTTTGTTTCTACTCTGTTGCTTGCTTGTATTACCCAGTTAGCTAGGTCAATTCTTGAGGATTGGGGCTTTCCTTTCTCTCTGCTTCCAATTCCTAGGGTTTCCCGGGAATGGCTTGTTCGTGTGATTTTGTTGGTGTTTCGCCACGAGTGTAAATTTGGAAGGAGCAAGGGTTTTTCTTTGGCAGAAGAAGGATGATTGGTTTATGCAAAAGATTCCTGGCAGGCTTGGTTTTTTTTTTTTTTTGCTTTCTAGTCTCTATTGTCTACATTTCAAGATGTTTTCTCTTTTTTGGATTCATTTGCGCTGTTGGAGTGTAGGAATTTGTGTGCATGCAAGAACACCTTTTGGTATAATTGTACCGAGTTGTATGCATAATTGGGTATTTCATACGGACGATTGTTGGAGTGGTGTCGAATGGTGATAGGATCATGCATCAGTCTGTAGATGAATTGCAGAGATATACGAGCCAACACCAACATGAGCTGTTTAACTGCATAAGTATAACCAGAATTATGGTTGTATAATACTGCGTAAGAAGAATTAAGACAACACTAAGGTTGAGAGAATTTAGCTTTAGAAGGTACAGCAGGCTAATTCCTGAGATTGTGAATGAGATAGGAAAGCAAATGATTCGGTGAAAAATTGTTTGTTACTTTTGAATTGAATCTACACCACATTCCATGACCTCACTGAGCGAGTGCACATGTTCTCATGATAGGGAGCAAACAGAAAATGGATGCAGCTGGTACCTCCAAGAGAGGCCCTCCTGGTCGTCGTCCTAAGAAGGTGGGTTTACTAATGGTGATTCTTTTTATGGTATAGCAAATTGTCAAGAACAGTGCTGTATTGATAGGTTAATGTGTTTCTGTAATTATTTTTCTTCAATCTTAATAGCCACAGAAGCTGAAGTTCAAACCAAAAGTGCCAGCACAAAAGCCAAAAAAATCAACTCCAGAAAAGTAATGTTCTCTTTGACTTTACATTAGCATGTTATGGCTTTCAGGTTTGTTCGCCTAGCGTGTTACAATTTACACTAGCAAACATATTCTGTTCTTTTAGGCCACAGCAGGAAGAGCCAAAACCAATTGATGAAGAATTGGTGAAGAGACTGAGGGTAATTGATTATTCATTGTTATGTCTTGAGGTCAGATAGTACTGTAGTTGTATAATTACTTAGGAGAAAAAGGTAGCTTCCTTTCTAGGACTGAACTTCTGTTTGTTATTTCCACTTTTCAGACTGGCCATGGAGCTGCAAAAACTTTGCCAAGTACAAAAGGTTGGTCTGTATCCCTTTACCGCCACATGTATACTTACATCTAATTATAAGGCGGTCATTAAGATCGAAGGGTTTCAATCAAATCAGCACAATGCATTTAAGATCAATGTACTGTATTAGTCATAATTTAAACACGTCTGAGTCTATAATCCTCTTTGTATTCCCTTCGCAGATGAGCACTCAGCACAGAATTCCCCCTTGACGCTTTCTTCTTCAGCTGAAGTTGATTTATCACTGCCACAGTCAGGAGGGCAGAAGCAAGGTCAATCGGTGAGTTCACCAAGAATCTCTCAGTTTTAACCTTGCTCTGTTAGAAAATTATCCTTTTCATGATAAGACACATAACTTGTATCTGTTCCTTGTTTGTATATACCTGCTATGGCAAAAGCTGGCACTTCAAATCCCTAGAGTCTTGCCTGTCACTGCCAATCCAGGTGAATTTGAGGCTTCACAAGTTCCATCGTTTTGACCAATACATTCCACTAGGAATAGTCACGGGAATGTTCAACTGTTGTTAGGAATGTTCTATGATGATGATGATGACGACGACGACGATGACGATGTTGAGTTACAGGAGACTCAACCAAGTTCAACTGAATGTGAAACTTCCATTTGTCCAGCAAAAGAGCTCAAATTGCTCGTACGAATCTGAGCCCTACAAAATTACCTTGATATTTTCTGGCACTTATGTGACTTGTTTACAATATGGAACAACAGGAAGATGATGACAAAAGAAGAATGTTCCTATTCCAGTTGCCAAAATCTCTTCCTTTGCCAAGAACATCATCCTCTGTTGTTGAAAGGAATGGAAAGACCATTAGCACAGAGGTGAAAGGAGGATACAATCTGAAAGAATTGCCTGGGGGGTATTTGGGCAAAATGCTGGTATACAAGAGTGGCAAGATCAAGATGAAGTTGGGAGATGTCATGTTTGACGTTAGTTCACTTTTTTCTCTCTTTTCGAGAATATAGTTTGCACCTTCCTCATTTGTTTCTTCACAATCTAGCAAGACTTCTGTATGTAAGGTGCTTAGGTTCTTCCATTGCAGGTGAACCCAGGAGCGGAGTGTGGGATGGCACAACATGCAGTTGCTATGAACACTAGAGAGAAACATTGTTGCCTACTTGGGGAGATCGAAAATCGGCATGTTGTTGTGACTCCGGATGTTGACTCATTGTTGAATGAGAATAGAGGTTAGGCTATCTTCTGATAACCAGATATCTGAAGATTACAGGCTGTGAACTGTAGCAATTAGTCAAATATGGTGTGCTGTGTGCATATGCTAGATGTATCATTTTAACTGCATGATACAAGGTAAAGTTGTAGTTGTAGCAGTTGTAAAACAGTAGTCTTCAGCTTAAAAAAAAGCCTTTCAAAGAATTGCTGCTTGTAGTTGATGAATGCTCAGAGAGACTTTGTACCTTATTAGAAATTTAGAATCGGAGGAACTATCTCACTATCATTTGAATCTCGTTTTACTATTGTACATGCATGCAATGACATTTTTTTGAGTAAATTGTATTTTGCACCAGATATTGTGTCTTTTGTTTCACTTTGCACCAGGTTTAAGAAATATTTTTACTTTGCACCATCTTATGCTAATCATGTTGCACTTTGCACTAGGTTTAAGCCGATGGCATGGCCATCTTAATCTCATCATGCGGCAATGTGCAGCCAAAGGATGCTTGATTTTAACTGTTCATTTACAGCAGCTGTTCTAAATATCTTTCGTGGTGTGTGCTGCCATGTTTTCTTCATATGATACATTTGCTTGCCATTGCAGATAACTTTAGTTAGGCGTAGCTTATTGTTCTAGGTTTAATCCATTTGTGATATATGCTGGACACTAGTTAGTGCCTGATCTTATGAGCATGCTCTTATTTTTTTTTAGATAAAGGATAGAAATATCCGGCTTCATCTATCAACCGATAGAATCAGGCCAATTATTACAAAAGGTAGCCCAAAGGCTGGCCCAAAAGCTGGAAAAGGTTCCAACTTTACAGCAAAACACATGGAGAAATAAAACGCAAGTAAAGTTTTGACTAAGAAAGGCCAATAAATCTTGTTGATAACCATCCATTGGAACCGAAGAATTGCAAAGCTGACGACTCAAGATGTTGCCCAGCTAAGACCAAGCGATCCCGTAGATCATCACGTCATTGCAACTTTGCCCACCGTCGAGCCGGTGAGTTCCCCGAATAGTACCGCAAAAAGATTTTGGTCTACATTTGTCAAAACCACCTCGTTTCTTGTTATCCAAACCGCCCAACACAAGGCCGATGTCTGCTGTCAATAACAATGCGTTTTGTTTCTTATTACCCTTCTTTGACCACCCATTAAACAGTCATCTATACTATGTGGAGGTGTTAGTCCGAACAAGAAATGTACCGCTTCGCCACAAAAACTTAGCATAGAAACAGATCCGAAAAAGGTGATGAATAGTTTCTAGAGAATGATGATAAAGACGCCGTGTCACTGTTCGATTCCGCCTAACTAGGTTATCCTTAGTTAAAGTCACCCCTTTTAAGGTACCACATAAATATTTTTATTTTTGAAGGAACCTTAATTTGCCAAATATCTTGTGACACTCGCACTCCATTGTTAATTAACGCAGACATACATGGATTTAACAGAGAAAATTCACGATGAATGTAACGCCCACACAAAAACATCCCTTTCTTCACATAAGTTTACATCCTGTAAAGAGGCAACAATTCTGTGCCAATCCCTTAGGTTTGTGCCCACTAAATTACGGCGGAATGAAATATTTAGTGGGGATGAACTAAGTATTTGTGCCATGTTGTCTTGTTTCCTTCTTACGATATTGAACAACGATGGAAATATATCTTTGAGTGGTTTGCTCTCCAACCAAGTGTCAAACCGAAACGGATTTGCGAATTCTTTCACTTTGAAGGAACCAAAACCCATGAAGGTGTCTTTTACATTCATCAAGCTTTTCCAAAATTGAGAATCTGTTGGTTTTTAACGCACTCCCTAGTGGCTTATCTTTTATGTATTTATTCCAAAGTTCCCGCCACATGCCATCCTCATTTAACAATTTAAATAGCCATTTACTCAACAAGCATTTGTTTCAATGTCCAAATTTTGTATGCCTAAACCACCTTGTATTTTCGGTTGGCACAAGATTTCCCATTTGGCTAGTCTATATTTTCTCTTGTGTTGATCGTTTTGCCAATAAAATCTTGATCTAAAACAATTGATTTTGTCTAACACTCCCCGTGGGATCTCAAAAAAAGACATCATAAACATCGGTAAACTAGAGAGCACCGAGTTTATTAAGACCAATCGACCCCAACCGAAAGCATTTTGCCTTTCCACCACGAGCCGCTTTTCAATTCGGTTCTCAATCATTTGCCAATCTGTATTGGTTAATTTCCTAGTATTCATTGGTAAGCCAAGATAGCGAAATGGGTACTTCCCACTTTACAACCAAACAATCTGCGAATAGTACACTACGATCTTGTGCTTTCCCAAAACAAAAGATCTCACTTTTATGAAAGTTTATTTTGAGCCCCGATAGTTGTTCAAAAGTACTAAGTATTAGTTTCATATTTATCGCTTTCTCAACATCATGACTCATAAAAATCACCGTGTCATCCCATACCGAGAATGGATAATCCATCCGGAATAAGATGAGGAATAACCCTTCAACTCGCCCCCGCTTCCTTGGCTCTAGCAATCGTGATGGCCAGCATGTCCGCCACTATATTAAATAGTATGGGCGACATTGGGTCACCCTGCCTTAAGCCTTTTCTTGTTTGGAAGTATGAACCTAGTTGGTCATTAACCTTAATATTAACATTTCCTCCTTGCGTGAACTTCTCCACCCATCTACACCATTTTTGTGAAAATCCTTTCATCCTTAGTGTTTGTTGTAAAAAACTCCATTTTACCTTGTCGTATGCTTTTTCGAAATCAATTTTGAAAATAACCCCATCCTGCTTCTTCGAGTGAAGTTCATGTATCGTCTCATGGAGTATTACCTCACCCTCCATGATATTTCTGCCAGGAAGAAAGGCTGTTTGTGTTGGTCTAATAATCTTAGGCTACGGTAGATAATCTATTAGTTGCCACCTTGGTGAAGATTTTAAAGGAGACATTCAACAGACAAATTGGTCTGTATTGTTGAATCACTTTCGCATCCTGCTGCTTAGGTAGCAAAATTATTGTTCCGAAGTTAAGACTGTTTAGTGGCAAGGATCCCTGATGGAAATCCTTAAACAGAGCCATCAGATCATCTTTAATTAAAGTCCAGAAGACCTGATAAAACTCTGGAGGGAAACCATCCGGTCCTGGCGCCTTATTATGATCCATTTGGAAGATTGCAGTCCTTACTTCATCTTCTGTAAAGTCAGCTGTTAAAACCTCATTTTCCAGTGCAGAAACTTGAGGAATATCCTCGGTTTGTAACTCATCCAAAGAGATGGTAGAATTATCCGATGGGCCAAATAGTGTTTTATAATAATTGGTAATATGCTTTTTAAGTTGAGCATCACCACTTATTATATCATTCCCTTCTTCCAACTGGAAAATTCGAGTTTTCCTATGCCACCATTTGCCAACAAATGATAGTATTTCGTATTTGCATCACCCTCTAATAGATGTTTCGCCTTAGCCCTTTGATACCATTTTAGCTCCTCTTCACGAAGCAAATCCGCTAGCCTTTCATTTAACACATGTTTTAAGTTCAATTCCATTTCATTGAGCATAGAGCTCTCTGCCTTCTTGTCCAGTTCGTCTAGTTTATTTAAAATTGTCACTTTTTCTTTCTTATAAGCACCACTCACGTTTTTTGCCCAACCTCTGAGATATTGGCGTAGCCTTCTGATCTTAGCCTGCCACCGCTCTAAGGGAGTGCCTTCAGTATGTACGCTTTGCCACACCTCTCTTACTATGTCACTAAAACCATCTCTCAGCAACCAACCCAATTCAAATTTAAATTGGGGTTGATAAGATGAGGATGCATTGTTTGTGCACCATAACAACGGATTGTGGTCAGAAATATCTCTAGACAAAGCAATTACAGTGGTATGTGGATATTTGGACTCAAAATCCGTGCATGCACTGTAATCCTATCCAACTTTTCAAGGTTTGGATTTGCAAACGATTAGCCCAAGTAAATTTTCTTCCGACAATTGTAATTCTCTAAGACTTAAAGTGTCAATCAACGCATTAAACAAGAAAGGCCATCTGTCATTATAGTTGTCATTACTTTTCTCCTCGAGGCTACGAATAATGTTAAAATCGCCACCTATAATTATAGGTAAAGCTTCTTTTGAGCATACTACACTTCTTCGATAAGAAATTTGATTTTTTCTCTACCTGAGCCGGCCCATACACTGAAATCAAATTAAACTTAAAGTCGTCTTCCTTATGACGAACTTTAAAACGAATAAAAAAATCCCCTTCTTCAATCTCACCAATGTCAAAAGTTGACAAGTTTGTACCAAGGATCATGCCACCAGACCGCCCCCGCGGAGCCATGCAATGCCAAAGAAAATCTCTGCCAGCGCAGATGTTATTCAAAGTCGATTGCGGAAAATTAGCTCTACCCGTCTCTGATAAGGCAATAAAATCTAGGTTCTTTTCTTTTGATAGGTCAGATAGGAATCTAAATTTTTTAGGGTCAGCAAACCCATTACAGTTCCAGAAAATACCTTTCATCTAGATCGTCTTGCTTATTTTTTCTTGTTCCTAGAACGTGACCTTTTGAATTGTGATAAAGGAGTTTGTAGACACAAAGGGTCACAACCCCCATCACCAAGGCCTTCTGAGCTTTCTAAACAAATAAGATTCAAGGCTTCTAAATCTATATTGTCTTCTATGGAACAAACAGAAGAGGCATCTTCTAACTTGTCCTCCTCTACCCGAACAGAATCATTCACCCTGTGTGCTTCTAAATCTTTTAAAGAATTTAAAGACAGCGACACAGTTTGTTCATTATTCCCAAGAGAAACCCCTATCGAATTAGTTGTAGCTAACAAAATGGAATCATGTAAAGTATGGAAAGAGCTTGGATAAGATCCAGTACCTTTGGCTGAATAAGAGTCCAGATTTTTGCGAGCTTTCAATTTCGACGCCTTCTCCAAAGAGTCCTGATCGGTAGCCGCCGCATTTCTTTTACTGGATCTTATAGGAGACACTATCTCACCATTATGCACGCCCATTTTATTGGATAAGCGAGTCATTTTGGGAAGCCATCAAGCTAGCCTTCCATTGGCCGTTCCATCCGAGTTAACCCCGAGTAAGCACTACTCTGGTTTGTTGTTTGCTTTAACACCGCCAAGCCGCCGCACCCGCCTTGATCTGCTGAATCCCGCAACCAGCACCCATATCCTCTCGCTGGATCGTGACCCCATTGTGCTTTCAGAGCGGGAATGTGGTCACCATTTGCATCATTCTGTGCTAACTCCACATCTTTTTACCATCCTCATCCATAGGGTCTCCTGTTTGTCCCCATTTTTATCTTCATCTATGGCGAGTCCATGTTAATGACCGAGGCTCACCATCGATATATCATGCTCAACACGGAATCAGTAGCTCATAAACAAAATCCCCAATCACTATATCCACTGTGTCCGGATAAGATTAGGATCCAAAGACGGCTACCTTCATCTCGGCACGGCCAAACTTCTTAGTAAACTTTGTGTCTACAGACTGGGAACACCTAAAATGGAACCAACCGCCCAAATGATAGGAAATTCCCGAAACTCTTTTGGTAGACCACTAAACTGAACCCACACTTTATCAATTTCATACTTATATACCTCATTCTCAACCCTTTCTCAAAACGTATTTTACCTTTCACCGACTTTGTATCCATAGGACCCCATTCACCACCCAATCCAAAGAGCTCGGAGGATGGGAAATTAGTGATAAAGGCATCGCACCTTTCTCCTCAATCACCCACTTGATTTTTCCGGTAGTAGTTTGTCAAGTTCCACTGCTAACTGATCAGCAGTAAGTGAACCCTCCAAAACACGTACCACAGCTGATTTTTCCTCTAAATTCACCTTGGGAGTTTCAGCGACTGGAATAAAATAAAAGCCCAAGCCTTCAACCGCATAACCGAAGGAATAGCGATAATATTCATTTTTTCATATTTGGGCAAATTTTTGTGACATGATCTCCATAACAAATTTCGCAACACAAAATCACAGTGCACTCTGCCATAGTATGACCTTTAGTATGACAGCGATAACAAAATGGTTTACCCTTGCTTTTCGGCTTTCCTTGGTGAGATGACTCTGGCATTTCATTTGTCCCAATTGAGGCATTGGTAATTGGTAGGACAGCGCTCTTGGGGGCCTCGGGTGCTGCCGGTCTTTGTCGTCGAAGTCGAGTCGTAGATGCTCGCGACCAACCTCCATCTCCTCGCCCCGCTTCACCACCGCCACCAACGGCCACAAGTGCGCCACCACCAGCAGCAGTTGCGTGCGCGCCGTCACTGCCAGCGCCACCGGCACCAGCCGCTTCTGACGGGCTCGCAGCCATCCCGGCCCGAACGTGCCACCCGCCGAAGGGAAGCGATGCCCGCCTTGTCCGGTGTCGAGGAGAGCTGGTAGTACGGCCGGCCATGGTTTTGCCAGCTACCACGGTCGCGCCCTCCTCCATATGCCCCGCCGTAGGAACGACCACCACGGCCACCGCCGTTGAATCCGGAGTAGTAGCCAATGGAGCCCGGACCGCCGTATCCTCCTTGGCCGCGCCCACGGGAAGGGCCTAAGTTTCGGCCCCTGCCCCGTCTCCCATGTCCCAGATCGAATCCCGGGTGGAAGCCAGGGTCGTAGCCCGCCGCCCTTCCCCCTCCGCCGCGGCCAAAGCAGATTGAACAGAGATGTAACGGTTTAAGGTCTGTGAGAACGAATCTAAAACCAAGACCTTCTCAAAGGGTGGGTTAGGTCAGCAACCAAAAACTGTAAGCACTTGGCTTGAGGCCGTCGGCTGCGTGCGCGCACATACGGTGAGCTTAAGATAATCATGTTATCGGTTTAAATCTGGTACAAAATATAATATTGATATGCTTAAAGTCAGGGGCAAATCCACCGTAGATACTTATGGGTGCTCGAGCACCCCCTCCTCCCACCGTAGGTTGAAGAAGACCCAACTAGCCTAGAGGTTGAAGAAAAACTGAAGGTTGAAGAAGAGCCAGAGTCGGAGGTTGAAGATGAAAGAAAGCATGAGGCCCAGTCGGTATCTTAAGGCCCAGCGCTCGCCCAAACCAGTGGCGAATCCAGGCCCAAAATCCGAGATACAATCAGAGATTCAAACTTTAGTTATTAGATAACACGAGGAAGATGAACAATAGAATGCCCGAACAGTAGATAAGGTACCTGGAAAAGACGGAGTCATGGGACACGAAGAGGCTGAGTCGGAGAGAGACTCACCGTCACTATCTAGTCGGCAGCTTGATGTGGCGGAGGGGGAGGCCGGAGATGGTCGGCGACTTGGTGTGGAGGGGGAGGCTGGAGGTGGTCGGTGACCCGGCGTGGAGGCCCAACGTGCAACGGAGGGGAGGCGGTCGGTGACTTGGTGGCAGCCAGGCACGGGCGTGGCTGTGCGGGCGAGGCTGAGCGGGGCTGGCGCTTGGCGGGTGGCACGTGGCGGCATCGGTCGTTCGGCGCATTGGCGCATCAGAGAGGACGAGGTCAGACAGTGAAATGTGAAAATCCCCAAAAAAAATTTGTTGTATAGCCGTGCCGGTGAGGCGGTGAGTGTGTGAGGGGAGTAGCCAGTAAGTGTCAGAGTGTGTGAGGGGAGCTAGTGAAGTGGTGAGGCCGTGAGCCCATGACCATGAGGGTTAGGCAGCCAGTGAATGTGTGATCTGTCATATGTGATTTGTGAATGAGTGAATCCCCAATTTATGATTGTTGAACTGGTGCAAATTGTTGTTTAATCGACAGTAGCCATTAGCCGATTCAACGCTTTCAAGACGTGAAAACTCCTAGAGAAATTGCATCGTAATCATATTTAGTGACTTAGTGATATTTTTCATTTTATTTTTAATGTTTATGAACATTCATAATTTAATATTGTATCACTAAATTTGATATTTCTTATCTACAGATTGGTACTCACATATTTATGAACATTTAGGGGGCATGTTATCCATTAGCAAGATACTAAATTTATTTTATTGTACATTTTCAATTTGTTCTCTTCCTATTTATATATGAATTTGATATTCCAATGGCAAAAGACCAGTAGATGTAGCTTTGATATGCTTATGTTGTGCTATAGCCTCAACAATATAGCCCCCCTCTATTTTTATCCTGGATTCGCCACTGTCAACAGTAGAGCTCCTCCTCTATTTTTATCCTAGATTCGCCACTGCTTAGAGTGATACAAAATGGAAGTATTACTTAAACTTGGTGTAAAATGAAATAAGTTGCATAATACAAGTGTAATGTGTAATGCCGTGCGTCGATATGCTACCACAAGCACACATGACAGGGGTTTTGAGAGGTGGTGGCTAGAGTTTGATGGGTGTGTCTCAAGATACATTTCTCAGTCCCGCGCCTCTCTATATATATATAGCCTTTAATCAGATTCTTATCCGATACAATTAGATATCGTATCTAACTCAAAAAAGCTTTGATTGGATCTTTATCTAATATGAGTAGAGATCGTATCCTACTCAAAGAACATCCGACATCACATTCAGAGTCTATCACTCGGACCATTATCGTTTTAATCTGTCAAGTGTGTGACCATGTATGAACGTATATCGGTCGTGGGCCAAAAACTCCTTGCTAGTCCACAAGTCGGTAGCGGTCCTAAGCAGAATATAACGATTGCTAAATATACATAAAGATCATATCGGACAAATCTATATAGTGCTTATGTACTGATCCCTGTTGCCTCACGATACCAGATCAAACTCAAGCTAAGAAGCGTGTCATCCTATAATAGCTCGATCATTTACTCCAACCTATAGTGGATTATTCAATTTATAATTGACTTCTCAACCACATTAAGCATGATCATGCACTTTCTTAATCTAACTATATCGAGCGGTCCAGAGATATCTCTCCCGGTATATAGAATGGGCAAATTCCATCTTGATCGCTTATATTCCTACTCATATTTCATAGTAGATTCGAAAACTACCTTTATGACTACCCAGTTGCGGAGTATTGTTTGGTAACTCTAAGTAAACAATTACACATATAAAAAACTATGACAATGTCAGGTCTAAAGATCCTATATACATTATTTATAGGACTAACGGATGACATTCAAGAATATAACAATTCATGCAGTGTCTCATGGTAGGTCAATCCAACACCAAGTTCTCTAACATATGTCCACTTTATTGATTTGATATCCCCATATACATAATCTGTGAAATATGATCATCAATCAATACATGTGCCAATCTATAAATTATAATTGTCTCACATAATGATATAATGATATAAGATGTGGGATAATTTAAAATAACATCAAAATATGAATAAAAAGTTCTACGAATAAATTACATACTTGTTGATCAATATAAAAGATATTTATTCTAAAGATAAAATAATATATTATTTAAAGATTATAAATATAAAAGTGATATAATTATCTATATGATCACCTCTCGCGAGGGCGGAGCGTGCGTTGCCGGCGAGTCCTAGAGCGCCGCGCCTGAAAGAGGCTGCTAGCAAAAGCCGGCCGAGTAAGGAGTCAGCGCAAAAGCCTCCAAGGGGAGTGCATACGAGGGGAACTGCGGAAGAAGCAGAACCACAGAATCGTCGCTGATGGAAGGGGAAGAAGGCGGCGACGGCGGGTAGGGGAGACGGTGGGAGAAGGCCATGCCCATGCATCGGCTCGCTGGCTCGAGGCGCGCTCCGCGGTGGCCGAGCGCAACAATTTTTGCAGGTTGCCGTTGGGATGGAATGCCTGGGAGGATTTCTGTTATAAAATAAGAGCTTGTTTGAATGGGTACGGATTAAGACTAATCCCTCCAATTTTGGGTCTAATCCCTATGTTTGGACCTTAAAAGGGTCTGAGGTGGAGAAATTTCAATATTTGACACTGAATACGTGCGCCTCTCAATTTTAACCCCAATCAAGACGCTTTGGAAATTTAACACATCATCGCGAATTCTTTTGATTCAAGGGATTCTCTTCATTTTCGCAGTGACAAGTGTCAAAATAGAAAATGAGAGAAAATAAAGAGAATCCTTTGCATCAAAAGAATTCGCAGCGACATGGTTAAATTTTCAAAGGCGTGCGAATTGGGAGTTAAAAGTTGAGAAGCGCATGTATTCAGTGTCAAATATCGAAATTATCGATGCAACCAACCACTATCCCACTGTTAGCGTTGCTTGAGGATTTGAGCAATCTAGTCTTTAGGAGATCATTCAGAAAATAATGCTCTGTGGAGCATATTCTAAAGAACGGAATTTCAACCAGACATGCCATAGCGACGCAGTTTATCAAAATCTTCAATAGTTTCAACTCTGAAGTCACCACAAACATGATTCTAAAAGCAAAGCGGTGGGCAACCGAATGTAAATAACACCAAAATTGCAAGTCAACATGCTAAATGAACAGTGTCTTTTGTATTGTTAATTTGTGGTAACTTAAAATTGTCATCTAAGACCTCGACTTTTTCTTCGGTTGGAGCCCTTCGGTTGCTCTGAGGTTGCAGCTGGAGCTTTTGACGAACTGGTGGCTTGGCTTGCTTTTGAGAAGGCACCACCGGCATTGGCAGCAGATGCTCCAGTTGAATCGTGCTTCTCTCTAGTCACAGCTCCTTGAGCACCTCTGACCTGAGCCCTCTTATCCTTCCTCTTTGGACGGTAACTCGAGCGCTCTCTCTTGGGCAGCCATCTCTCAGGATCCGGTGGTGGACCTGGGTTCGCTGGATCAAAGCCTTTTGGATATCTAGGCTTCCTCTTCCTCTTCTTTGCCTTTTGCTTCTTCAGTTCCTCAGGAACTTCCACATTCATGGGCGAAGGAACTTCAACGTGCCTTGCACCAGATGTCTTCTCCAGGCTCTCTACATTAATTCCCTTGAGACCTGGCAATGTTTTCAGCTTCTTCACATATTGCTCAGCCTTCTCAAGGTCAGTGCGTGCTGAAGTTGCTACTAGCCCAGCCAGCGCTTCAATGCTTCCATAGCTCTTCACAAGTTCCTCATACAATTGACAGGCCTCTTCATCATGCCCATGATTGAGCTTAAAGATAGCAGCCTCCCGCATGAGCACGTCTAACTTATTATCCTCTGTCATGGCGTTCTTCCACCACTGGATAGCAGAATCAAGCACAGAAGCAGCACCATTGGAGTCACCTAGGCGCTCTTTTAGAGCTACTAGTGTAGCAACTGTAGCAGGCATGTGCTGGATGTCAGGTATTTTAGACAGTGAGTCCGCTGCAATCTGAAAATGGTTGGCATTGGCAGCAAGCTGAGCAAGGGCAAGCAGGATTCCTTTAGAATTCTCAGGATGCTTCTCAGCATAACGGCTAAGAACTTCTTCAGCTTTCTGGACCTTCTTTTCTCTCACATGAACTGCAGCTTGAAGTAAAACAGGGAATACACTGTCTCGAAACATACCAAGCAGTCCACTGACCAATTCATGTGCCTGAAATATACAGCACACCATCAGTCTATGTTAGCCTGTCCAATCAAACAAAAATCAAGCAGTAGAACATGACTAGGAAATAGTAGTAACCAGAGCAACTCCAACCGGTTCTTTATCCTGCTCTTCATTGTATATTTACCTAATATGACTCAAGAAATGGACTCCAATCGGTTCTTTATCCTCCTCTTCATTTTTATCGAGTCGCTATTTTCTCCCGGCCGCTAGCTAGATTTGGCGAGCGCCTCCTCACTCGCTTCTCAAATAGCTAGGCCATTGGAATGCTAACTCAAATAGAGAGCTGAAAATAATAGCTAGCCTCTTCATCCTAGGAAATAGAGAGGGAGAAATGACTAATGGGATGGAGTTGCTCGATATCGCCAAAAAAAAAAGTAACCACTCTATAAATGCCAAATGGCTGAAAATGTCCAAATACGGATGAATGAAAGAAGCCGATTATAATGATGACCAATTTCCTACGAAGGGGGCTGATTATATTGATGAAGATCATTTTCCTTGTTAACTGCATTGACGATACTCACAAGACAAATGACAATAACTTATGAACTTACTAAGCACACTAAAAAACTGCAGGGCATATCTTGCTAAAAAGTTAGGTTAGAGACCCAGGATGTGTATGTAACCAATTCATTTAGTAACAGACCTTTCCCACCAGTTTTCAATCAAATGATTACTCCCCATTGGCTCATTGCTTAAGACAACAGCAACCATTTGATATGGTTCCATAGTTGTCACGGTGTAATTGACGACCACGGCGGCTAAGAGGCGCAGGACACCACGGCGAGACATGCATACATATACAACATGATGTCTATATACAAATACAATCCTGTCGGGCCACTCCCCCCATATATCTGGGCTCTCCTGACTCCTCTCTCTCTCCCCCCTCTTTGCTCTCTCCCCCTGCCACCTCCCGCCATGTCTCCGCCGAATCCAACCAGATCCGGCCGTTCCTGCCGGCCGGAGCCAAGGAAGATGGGAGGCGGCCACGGCGAAGCTCCATGGTGCCACGACGCCTAGGCGTCACCAAGGCGATGACTTGACGACTTGGCGCAACCATATATGGTTCATGCCACTACTCGGTAAAATTCAACGGAATCTTACTACAAGAATATATAAGTGTCACAAGTATGAGAAACAAAAGTTCTGCAGCAGAATGATGCCAGACGAGCAATAGATCAGAACAAAATTTAAATACAGAAATCGGTACATCCCTTACTAAAACTATACCTAACAGATGATTTCTACAGAAAAAGGAAGCGATAAATGGATCAACTATGCAAAGCGAACCTGATCGATTTTATTTGCATGGAGGAGTAAAAGAACATGAGCAGAATATAAGGCTTCTTTTTGCCTTGGAGAAAACTTGAATTCAAGGCTTTCGATTAGTTGCAACTGGTTTGGAGCTGTAGATTTTTCAAGCCGTTCAAGCTTCCTCAAGCCATCGGCAACATATTTTGTCCCTTTTAATGAAATAAGGTTGGTTGTCGCCACAGCAAGTGATGAGGGATCTGCTAACTTCCGGTTTGTCATATTAGCATAGGTTTCCATAGCTTCTTGAGTCTGTCCTTGTAGCTGAAAATACAGATAGAAAAGTCAATACCTTGTAGCTGAAAACATAGATAGAAAAGCTAATACCTTGTAGCTGAAAATAAGATGAAAAGTTAATAGAATAAAGCTTGGAATTTATACAAGAGAGTTTGACCAGATTTAGTTACCTGCTGTACATAAGCAAGCTGAGCAGACATGGGAGCTAGCTCATATTCAATCTCATCTTCTGCATAATCTTCCACCATAAGCTCCTCTTTCCCGATTCTGCAAAGCAAATATAAGAAGAAAATTACAATCTATGAACTAATAAGCCTTTTATTGATTATCAAGCTTCTAATATTTAAAGGGAAGTGATAGTGAACGGATTATTAGTTCAATAAACTGAAAGGATGCATTCATTCGAGCTATCAGTTCACCAGCAAAATCACCTTTTTGCCAAGTCCAGCTGCTCTTTCGCTTCTGAATACTTCTTATTTTCTATCAAGGAGCAAGCAGAATTGTATGCAAGCTCAAAGCTCCTAGCATCTCTGAGTGCCCTAGTGGTAAGATCAACCTTTTGCGCCTTCATGGTTGCCTGAACTTCAGAAGCCCTTCCAGCAGCAACCAGCGCAGCAATGATAATCATCTTTAGATCCATTGATTCAATCTTAAATTTTTGAAGCTTCTCATAGCTATTCATGCAATCATCCATTCTTCCTAGTCGGTAATAAATCTGGGATTCCAGCTGGAGAACAGCAGAGGTTCCTTCTTGACCCTTCAATATCTCCAGAGCTTCTTGCAGTTTGTTTTGCCTGTAGTAGCACTGTAGCAGTAGGCCTGAATATATATAAAAAGTAGTTCTTAGCAAGACCGCAGCATTTATTCTTTTATTAACAGGAAACAATGATGTCCAAACTATAGAAAGAACACAGTCCTCCAGTACCACCTTCTAATTTATACTACAATTCAAAAGAAACAAGTTATACGAAGGTAAAGATCCCGAAAGAAGGGGCGAAGGTCAGCACTCAATAAAAAATTTAATCTAATCTTAGTTTAGTACCCAGTTTATTTCTATCCGACAGGATCCTGAATCCTAACTATGTCTTATTAATTATTATTAGCTATCAACCATGATGTGTGCTTGATTTTAGTGAGAAAACCTTGTCACCTCACAAAGGTATGGAAGACCATACAGACATATGAAATGAAATAAAAGAGATAGCCCTGTCGAGATTTTAAGCTAGATGGCATTTCTCAAGTAAGAATCCAAAGACCGTGTTACAATAATAGATTTCATCTAAAAAATGATTACAATTGGTCCATATCAGAACAGATAAAGAAGTAGCAAGTATACTATATCTTTAAACACGATGGACTCTTGGGCTTACTGGAAATTCAAATTCCTCAAATTTAAGTTAAAGCAGCATAATATAAAACCAAACACTTCGTCACATATATTTGGCTTGCAGAGCCATCGGTTCTTGCCAGCATGCCATGAAGAACTGTTCATAAAACTTGGCCTTCCCTCCCCATCTCCCCTCAATATATTTCTCCAAAAGTATGCATTGGATTAAGTCAGCGTGCAACAATCAGTCAATCACGCTGTGAATCACAAACCTCAATAGCAAAACTTGCTATGCAACATTGTTCTCGGGAAAAAAAACTTGCTATGCAATGCTGCCAACATCGTCGCTTGCAAATCTAAGCTCCAAAAGTGAAACACTTCTCAAAATTTTCGCTTCGTCCTAACCCAAATCACCAGATTTTATTTAGGGCATAAGCACAAACAGATCTGGCCACTCCTAGATCCTAAAATCACAGCCCAGACCCACGGAGGCACTGCAACAACTGAACGGATAGATCCAGCATGCGACCAAGGGTAAAAGGATAAGCTTGCATCACCTTGTAGTAGCTGAGGTCGATGGGGAGGCGCTCAGCGGCGCGGATAGCGGCGAGCGCCTTGTCGGTCGCGTCGGACTTAATGTGCGCCACCACCTTGCACCGCATCACGTCCTCGTCCCCTGGCGCCGCCGCGAGAACTGCAAAATTAGCTGGGGCGTCAGTGCCGCGTAGCGGTTAGGGCAGGACACCGGAGGCACGTAGGGGAAGGAGGAGGACGTGTGGTTGCTTGACCTTGGTCGGCGACCTTGACGGCCTGGAAGAACTCGCCGGCCTGGATGTGGCGGTAGAGCGCCGTGAAGAGGTCCTCCACGGCGACCGGCTCCGCCGCGGCGGCCGCCGCCTTCGATTTGGGCGGCATCGAGAGGTGGTTCGCTATGTGGGTCGTAGGTTGGGGGGTGCCGCTCACGCGTCACGAGGGCGGAGGCTGCGAGGAAACGTGGTTCACTGTGCTGTTTGTTTTCCCAAATCCGGCTCCCTTTTTTGAGCATTTTGTTGTATTTTATGCGCTCAAACTCAAACTTGCTTCGAACTGCAGTTTTTGAAGTCGAATCTTAATATTCTCATTGTACAGCTCTTGCTCTTAGATTATGATTGTAGAGCTGTGTCACATAATCAGCTTCTTACAATAATTTGATTCTGTTTCTCATAAGAAGCAGAGTTAAAAATGAACTAGAGACAAGATACACCCTTTGAGTGATTCTCTTGTGAGAAGCTATCCGACCTAAAGCAAATGTGCCCATCGAAGTTTAGAGGTAACCCTCCACACCCCACTCGACTACCCCTCTGCACCATCTCTCTCGATCGCCCACCGCACCCCACTCAGCCCCAACCCTGATTCGCAAAGACTAGAGGAGACGAGCACCACCGCGAATCCCACCACCGATCCTACCTGCCCCTACGCAGATCTTCCCGCCATTGTCGACACCCTGTCCAGATCTACCTTCTCACGCAGGTTTCTCGAACCGAGGCGAGAGTAGTAGGTTTTGCCCGGGAGAAGTGCCCGTTTCTTGGCACCCGCTCATTATTGCGATTTTGCTTATCGAAATGGGATCTTTCTTGCCTGCAGGTGCTACACATGGTGTGGTTCCGACGGTTTGATCGGGAAGTTTTGGTTTGTCTCATATATGTTCGCGTTTGGTGCTTTTGTGATCTGTGTAGATCTATGTGACTCCATTCCGGTTGTAGGTTTGGTGCAAAAAGGTGTATGTGCAGGGTTTAGATGATGTTGATGGAGTTAGCTTCTGTGATAACTTTGAGCGAGAGGTGGCAATTTATATATGTTTTTAGAGGAACCGTCATTGGTGGATTATTTGATATTGCGATTTGTTTTGTGTACCAAATCAGTAATGAACTCTAGTCTCATCACATCCTTTTCGTGTAAATTTAACTAGGCAGAGCTCTTCTTTCAACTTAGTGTTACTATTTCTGAATTTCTTCCCTATACTTGCTCAAAAAATTATGGGAATAATGTTGTATTACTAAACAACTATCGCATGTATGCCAATACTGCTGTTATGACCAATCTTGTCATTTTTGGCTTTGTCTGCAAAAGCACATCAACTGATGTTCTCACTCCTTGCAGAAAATATTTATGAGGGGCCTGTCGAATAAACTTAGGTGGTCGAAGAAGAATATGAATGTGCACAAGGCCATCCCTGTTAGAGCACATGAAGTCGGAAATATCAAATGTCAATCTTGTGCCGGCTAGACCTGGCCAAGACAATGAGTGCACGCACTAGGCCCATGATGACTTGCAATTCTCCTTCTCGTTGCGTAATGGACCGACTGCTATGTGGGCTCACCTAAAAATCTAGCCCATAGCTAAAGCATTCTCTCTTTTTTTAAAGAATAATGGCCGCAAACATTGCATTCACCATGTCACCAACTTTTCTAAAATTGCGAGTCTTGAATGCTCATCTGATGGTACCTTTCTGGATTACTTGACTTCTTTATGGGGTTATAGGGTCTAGAACTGCAAGTCTAGTAGGATCGTAGAGACCTATGAGGTTATTTTCGATGAGGCCAGTCCTAACACTAGGTCTGATATCTTAGATCCAGTTATATAGTCTGAGACTATCTTTGTAGATGATGAGAATGATGGTGATGAAGGTTCCTTACTTGATCCAGTCCCATCTATTCTCGAGGCGTCTACTTCTACCACTGCACCTTAGGGAGATCAGCCCTTACCTTCCAGTTCATCTAAAGCTAGTGGCTCTGCTCCTACCTCTATAGTTTATGAGGTAGAGGTCACTTCTTCTTCTCATCCAGGACCTCTCCGACACATTCAGCGTCGTCATCCTCTGGAGCAGATCATAGAAGACCTTCTTGAGCGTGTCACACGCTCAAAGTCTGGCTTATCTTACTTCTGTTTACACTATGCCTTTGTTGCCACTTTCAAGCCCAAGGTATTTGTCATGCACTATAAGATGACTCTTGGGTCAATGCCATGCATAAGGAATGAGAGAATTTCAAGAGGAGCAAGATTTGGTCGCTTATTGAGCCCCCCAGTGGTCATAATGTCATAGGAACCAAGTGGGTCTTTAAGAACAAGCAGAATGAGGATGAGGTAGTCATTCAAAATAAAGTTAGAATGGTAGCTCAGGGTTATTCCCAGGTTGAGGATTTAGATTTTGAGGAGACCTTCACCCTTGTAGCCAGGCTAGAGGCCATTAGAATTATGCTTACGTTTACAACGTCTAAGGGCTTTAAGCTATACCAGATGGATATCAAGAGTGCCTTCCTCAATAGGTTTATTGAGTAAAAGGTCTATGTTAAACATCCTCCAGGTTTTGAGAACCCCAAATACCCAAACCATGTCTTTAAGCTTTCCAAAACCTTGTATAGACTTCGGTTCTATCTATTGAGTCATAGGTTTGAGATGGGTAAGGTAGACAAGACATTGTTCATTCGCAGGCATGGCAATCACTTTCTACTCACCCAGATTTATGTGGATGACATTACCTTTGGTTGCTCCTCTCATGCTCTTATTTTCTAATTTTCTAATGTCATGAGCACAGAGTTTGAGATGAGTATGATGGGCGAGTTGAGTTTCTTCCTCGGCTTTCATATCAATGCAAGTACACTCGAGACCTCCTGAGACACTTCGACATGAGTGATGGTAAGCCGGTGCCAACTCCGATGGTGACCTCGACTTCACTTGATCCTGACAAAGACGGTGAACCTGTATATCAAAAGGAGTACCGTAGCACGATTGGATCCCTCTTGTAACTCACTGCATTGAGGCTGGACATACACTTCGCCGTGTGTTTGTGCGCTCGATTTTAGGTTTCTCCTCACGCCTCTCACCGTCAGACGGTGAAGCGCATCTTCAGGTACCTTTGTAAGTTCAAACTCCATTAAATTGGTTTTAGTGATAATGACAAATCTAATTATGAGACTAACTTATTTATTGATAATGATATTAGCTAGTCTCATTTGGATGAAAAGGTGAAAATCATAAGAGATATGTATTCTATATCACATTCTTATTTCTTATTGCATTCCTCAAATGCAAAATATAGATTGAACTTCACTAAACAGTCAAACATGAATATGTGCATATGTCTCTATTACACATTCTTGTATGCACACATTTAGGAGGAGTTCACTCAATGTTTTGTGTTTTATTAATATTGATCCATATTCATCTTTTCGCATATTAAGGATCTTTACCTTGAAACATATCCCTTGAGTATATATAGCTTGTATAGTTCATATATATACTCCTGGATTCGACTGGTCCTTCGCTTCTAACGGCTAGTTTTTTTACTGTTGCGAGGGGAGCGGAAGTACCGCAGTTTTGCTGCTAGTACTTCCGATAATCCTGTTTATCTGGTCCTTTGCTTCCAACGGCTAGTTTTCGTGGTGTGAGCATATATACCCCCTTGTCGCTGGTTGGGGTAAGATTTTTTGGCACTTCATTTCACTCTCTTGAGCTAGTGTGAGATCCCCCTCTTAATTGTGTATGTGTTGCACCTTGTGAGCAAGGATGAAGGCTCTAGATTGTATGTATTTCATCTAGAAGTCGATTGAGTATCCACTCAAGCATGTGCATTCGTTGTACACGGTGAGAGTCAAGCGAGGGGCTTGACTTATCACTCTTAGGGTTTGCCAACTACTAGATGGCGTTGGAGGCGTCGTGCGCAGTGATCTTCTCAAAGAAGGTTGTGAGAAGACCCGACAAAGTGTGAAGGTTAGAGCTCACCTATCAGAGCGGGAAAGAGCTATCACTAGTGGATTGAGGTGTTTCGGCTTAATTCGTAGAGTCAGTCCAATTCGTTTGGGTTAACCTCAACATGCACTAGGGAAGACTGGCAATTCTCCGAACGCCATGGTAAAAAGAGATCGTGTCAATTGTGGTTTGTTTTCTTGTGCTCAATTTACATTTAAGCAATTTATATTCATATAATTTAATTGGTTGCTTGTCATCCTAAAATTTCAAACCTTGACATAGCTTTAGAGTGTTGGTGCACTTAGGTGATCATAAGTGATTTAGACTTCATTTGTTCTAAACCAATTTGACTTAAACTTTCGCATTATAAACTTGGTTTAGAAAAAAAAAGGAAAAGGTCTTTAATTAATAATAATTGGAAGAGAATTTTTAGACCGCCTATTCACCCCCTCTAGTCGACCTCCTCGATATTACAAGTGGTATCAGAGCTTGGTCTCTTATTTATTAGGCTTCACCGCGTAGAGAGTTTAAAGGATGGCAACCAGTGGGACAATACACCTAGATGACACACCTCTATTCAATAGCATAAATTATGATAATTGCAGAATCCACATGATTTGCTATTTTAAGGCCATGAGCCCGAAAATATGGCAGATTGTAGGTGGGGGCTTTTCTCCTCCTAAGAATCCTCCTACTCCAACATTTAAGGAAGAGATGCTCACATCTCGATGCTCAAGCAACTAACGTTCTATTTAGTGCTTTGAGTGTAGAGGTGTTCAACACTATATGAAATCTTAAAAGCGCTCATGATATGTGGACGAAAATTCAAGGCAAATATGAAATGTCCCTATCAATCGATGAGGATTACATACAAGAGTGGATATCGGGAGAAGAATGATCAACTTCTAGCTCCGACAATGAAGAATCCACCTCTCCCTCCACATCAACGCAATACTTCATGGCAAAAGGTAATAAGAAGATAAATAATGATAATGATTATGATGAACCTTCTTGTGACGAGTTGATGGATATGTTAGAATAGCTTATTGAATTTCTTGGAAAGGAAAAGGCTAAGTATAAGATTTTGAAGAATGAGCACGTCTCGCTTCAAAATGATTATAACAATCTAAAAGAAGAACATGAAATTCTTCTTCTCAAGGAATATTCTAAGGCTAAGGTGGATATAGGCATACAAGCGATTTACTAAATGATATGCCATGTGTAGCTCCTCTCTCCTGCATTTCATCTAAAGTTAATGTATCCGCCTCATGTAGGGATTTAATTGATATGCCTTGTTGCTCAAAAATAGATACTTCTACTTCCTCTATACATTACAATACTAACCTTGTGGAGAAAAATAAAGAGCTCAAGGACCAAGTCACAAGATTGAACCATGACTTGAAGAAAAGCTACAAAGGGAAGACCTCTCTTAACATAATATTAGGAAGTCAAATAAAGTCAAATGACAAGAGAGGTATCGGTTTCACTTCCAAGAAAAAGGTGAAGAGTATCCCAAAGCAATTTGGAAAATAAGTCAATAATGTTAAATGCTTTGGATGTAAAAAAGAATGGCCACTTCGCCTCTAAGTGCCTCAACAAGATGGGAAACAAGAAAAATCTATCAATAAAGAGGCAAACTAGTAATGAGTAAGGCAAGAAAACAAGAAGGTGGAAAAGGTATCATTTCTAAGCCATCTCTTGTTAATGAACATTATTTGCTTAGGAAAAATAAATATGGCAATGTGTTTGCTAGAAATTTTAGCTCACCAAAGTCTATTGTTAGGGTCATTTGGGTGTCCAAATATATTATGACTAACATTCATGGACCCAACCAAGTTTTATGCACAAAAATGTGCTTAAGTGCTTAATAGGTACTTACAGAAGCATTAGAGGTTTGGATCATTCACAAAAAGGTGAATTCCATCATATGCAAAATTTGGAGCCAAATTTGAGAATTATCATGCCATATCATGAACCAATGCCATCTCGGTAATAAGTATCTATATTTGATATATTTAGCCCCAAGATTTGTGTAGATTGTATTGCATGAATATCATTTAAAAGGGGTGTTATTGCACTTGTTCTAAAGTTTCATTGTTATAAATCATGAGCAAGATGCAAGTGGCATATTAAAGGGGAGTGCTAAATCATATTTATATATATCACATCTCTAAGTGTGCCCAAATAAATTAAGTACTAGTATCGCTTTTGAAAAATTGAGCCATTTAGCCCAAAAGTCAAGATTGTGAAATTATTAATATATCTTTGAAAAACTAGTTAGAAAATGTATACAAATCCATTTCAAATATTTCCAAAGTTTTTAGCTTTAGAAAAACTTATTTCAAGTAAAATTAAGTTTCTAACCCAAAACAAGCAATATAGTATCTTATTTTGGCTTTAAACTCAAAATTTGGCCAAAATTAATTCTAAAAGAAATTTAAAAAAGTTTTCAATACCAAAAACATAGGATTGGCTATTTCAAACATTATTGGTATTCAAAAGTTTTTCAAAAGGCCAACTAATCAAAAGTTATTTTTTTTAAATTCATTCAAAATCTTAAGTTGACCTAAGTGGTCACAATCTAGCACTTGAGTAAGTTTGCCATTTGAGCTAAAGTGATTGATATATATTGGCTCATGAGGGTATTTACAACTCATACATAAAATTGAAATGTTTAATGTAGTCTTAAATGCTCATTCTTGCATTTTTGGAGAGATTATTGAAAATGAGCTTGTTTTTGAAAAATGAAAGCTTAATTTGTTAAAATCTATATTCAAAGGAATTTTTGATCTTGGCATATAATTGGAAGTACTCCATAAGTGATTTAGGGTTCCTTGTGAAAAACTTTAGAGCAATGTACAACATTATATCTTCTCCTCTAAAATCCATCTCTTGGCATACTTCGGAAAAATCGAACTCTCGATGATCACTCAAAGATTTCCGCTTTCGAACTACCAGTGATAAAATGCGGTACTTTCGACTTTTCCAAAAAAATGGCTGATTTGATTCAAAATTTGTTGATTCCAATTCTCTCAGTCATTCTCTTTGCTCCTCAAAGTGAACTTGATTTTTGTTATCATTGTTAGCTACCCTTATGTAATCTTTTGACTCCATATGCCATTTTGATCTATTTGATTCTTTTTTCATAAAATGGCATTCTCTCCAGGAGTGGTAGACTGTCGATCATCTTGACATCGGATTGAGTTTTATCCTTGTCTTTACAAGTGATATCATCTTTTTTCCTTCAAATGGTATCATCAAATCTTTCAAGTGGTACCTTTCTAGTGATACCCCTTTTCTCTCTTACCGAGCAATATCTTTTCTTAACCAGGCCCTCTCATACATATAATATTATATTTTTCAAGTGGCATCCACTCATTCAAGTGATAT
This sequence comes from Dendrocalamus sinicus, assembly GCA_036346575.1. Classification (NCBI taxonomy): domain Eukaryota; kingdom Viridiplantae; phylum Streptophyta; class Magnoliopsida; order Poales; family Poaceae; genus Dendrocalamus; species Dendrocalamus sinicus. The sequence goes on along the minus strand of CM070642.1, from coordinate 56,146,463 downwards.
CTCTCAAATGATATCATCTTTCTCTTCTCTCAAGAGGTCTTTCTAGTGATGACCTCTTTCAAGTGGTATCAAGTCTCTACAATTGGATTTAATTACACTTGATATCATTCAAGCTCATAAGTGGTATCAAGTCTCTATAATTGGAATTAATTACACTTGGCATCATTTATTCTTTTACAATTGGTATCATTTATAATTACAAGTGGTATTTCTCACAAATGGTATCTAGTGTCATCATAAGTGGTATATGCTTCCCATGGAAAAGACCAAAAGAATCACAAAAGGTTAAATAACACCTATTATGGACAAGTGGTTTATAAGTGACATCTTTTAGTCTTGATGCTAGATGACATAAGGAGAGAAGGCTTAAACAAAAAGAAGAGATGTGAAAATAGAAAAACAAGAAGAGAAGAATTCTTTGTGTGTCAAAGGAAAAGAAAAATATTGCCAAGAAGAACCTTTGTGTAAGAACAAGTTTTCTTTGTGAAAAATTATGTACTATTTTGGGCTTGCTAAAACAAAAAGGGTAAAATAATAATATTGGGAAAAAGTATTTTACCTATTTGGCCAAAATGTTTTATGGATCTTGTGAATGAATGTGTTTCATTCTCTTTTGCTTAAATTTTTTTGAGCTTTAATGAAAAATCTATGTAATCTCTTACTTTCAAAATGCTAAAAATTTTAGAGCTTTGCATGATTTTGAGTATATTTATGATTTTCACATCTTTGAGTGTGCTCACAATCTAAAATGATTACAATTATAACTTTTAATCCCCTGTTGTTAATGTATACTGACAATTTTTATCAGATGTATTAGATTTTTGTAAGTCAGTCTTTTAACTAGCTTTGAAGGTTCAATTGGAATGCAAAATCCTGAAAGTGATTCAAATGCTACAAGTGGTATCTAATACCGAAATGGGGGAAAACTTCAAAAGTCTTCAATGAGCTCTCATGAGTAAGACTATTTAAATGTGTTTCAAATATTTTTTAGTTCCCTCAAATTCCCTCTTGGTCATATGCATTTATCTTCATTCTTCTTATGACTACATTAAGTTGTATTAATTGATATCAAGCTCCAAGTATTGAAAAAGCCTCCTCTTTAGCTTATCAAGTTTCATTGCTTTTTGATGATTAATGCCAAAATGGGAGAATAATGCATAATAACTTTGGACATTGGGGGAGAATAATGTATTTAATGTTTGTAACATCCTAAAAATTTAAATATGAAAAGAGTGAAGTTTTTGAATTATTTTGCAACATATTTTATTTGAATTGGGAGTTATGAAATTTTCTGAAAATTTGGTTGAAGTTCCAAAGAGTTAAAAGGTTCAAGAAGGAAACAAAGATGTTTAAATAATAGAAAATCAAGATTTAAAATCCGAATATGAAAAGATGATCAAGACATAAAACGTAATTATACAAAAAATATTGGCATGAAGGAAATATATGCGTGTATATATAAAATGAATGTGCAAATAAAAGAAATATATATAAGAATATATATAAATATAAATAAAATAAATATATGTATACATACACAAAAATAGAAATAAATAATATATATATGTATATATATACCTGTATATACATATGTAAATATATACAATAAATAAGTAACAAAAAAAAGGAAGAAGAAAAGAAGAAGGAGTCAGGCCGGCCACGGCCCAGTCTTTCCACCCCACGCCCATCCCATCTGCATCATCTGCGCCATGGCCCCGCGCCCCCGCCCGCACCTCTCCTCCCACAGCCGCGTGGCCGCGCTGGCTCTCCCGCTGACAGCCGGCCCCGCCTCCTTTACACGCCCCGCTTCTCTGCCCGTGGGCCCGCGCCTCGCCGCACGCGCTCGTCCCCTTCTCCCTGGCCACTGGGCCCAGCTCCGCCCCTCCCTCTCTTTCTTCTCTTCTTCCCAAAGACGCCGCGCGCTCTCTCTCTGCGCTCAGCTTCTCTTCTCCGCGTGGCAGCCATGCTCCAGCCCTCGCCCACCGATTTCCCCTGCCGCCCTCGGTTTCTCTTGCGCGCCCACTGTCTCCGCAACCTTCCCCGAGACCATAAGAAGCTCTGCGCCACCTCGTTGCTCCCCGGTCTTTTCTCCCGCATAGCACCCGTGAACCACCGCCGGTGCCTCCCCGCCGTTCTCAGCCCTCCGGCGATGCCCCGCCTCTCCAACGCGTCTCGGAGTGCCTCATGAAGCCTTCTACCCCCTCCCTCACCTAATCGCACCCTCGTGCTTCCGGCTCGCCACAAGGCCATCTTCCTCGCCGCTGGCCCAATCTGCCGCCGCCAGCGCCGCGCTCTTCTCGGTGGCTCCCGGCCCGATTCCCCGCAGGGGGAGCAACCACTCTACATCCCTGAGAGTTCCCGACCGTCGGCCGGAGCTGTAGTCCACCCCACGCTGTCGGCGCCGTGCGCCATCGCCGCCCGACTCCGCCTCACGCCGCCAGCCGGCCTCGGACCTTCCCCGGTCCAATAAACAGCACGGTGAGCTTCCTATTACCTCCCAGATGCTCGTGCGCGCACCAATGCTGCCCTCCTTCCCGCCATCGCCGCCGCCCCTTTCCACCCTCACCGCCGGCCGCTCCCATCGCTGCCCGAGCCGCCTCACCCCTTTCCGGCTTACACCACCGCCTCCCTTGTCCTACACGTCTTCCCAGCAACCCATTTTGGCAATCTCCCAACCCCTTTCGGTCGTCGCTCGCCGCTGGTAAGATTCCTCCCCGCCGGCGCCATTATACTCTGTTTGGAGCCCTCCCACCGTGCACCTCTTGGGATATACTACCACCCTTCCATCAGTCTTTCTCACCCGCCCACTTGGCTAGCCCGACTGTGCGCTAACCCATCCTAGTCCGAGGTCTTGGGTTCGAATTCGGCCGGCCACAGATGTTCACCCCCATTATATATATATTGCTAATGGGTTTATCATTTATCATCAAAAGTAGGGATTGGTAGTATAGATTGCCGTACTATTGATAGGGGTCTTGTCTAGTAGCTTTAGTCTCATCATGTGTTGATAGCTCAACCTCACTTGATATAACTCTCTTAAGCATGAGGTTTATATTTGCGAATGTGTTTTACAAATAGTTGAAGCTCATATGTTGAATCCTTGTAACATAGAACTATATATTACGAATGTGTTTTGCAAGTGTGTAAATATGTTTTGCAACTTATTGGAAATTATGTTTGATCCTTGTGTGCAAGATACTGTTATTTGTAAATGTGTTTTGCAAAATCTGTTGAAATATTTACACTTCTCAAGAAATTGGAACTACCGCAGTGTAGTCTGAGGTACTACTACTGACTGGCTCTACCGGCGTTGTAATCACAGCAGTGCTGCATGCGTTGGTGGTCAAAGACCTTCGTGGTCGAGAGTTGACTTGGTCAAACCAATGTGGTCGAAGACATGTGTGGTCGAAGATCTATGTGATTAAAACCAGTGTGGTCGAAATCCACCTTGCTATAGTACTTTCACAAGTGCATCCTACGACCACAGTGCTACAGTGATCTTCGACCAGTGTGCTATAGTGTTACGAGCACGACTTCGACCACTGTGACTTCTCTACTATGGTGATACAGTTCTCTATGAGTACGACTACGAGTGTGGTGCTACATTACCCCTCGACTGGCTTGCTACAGTGCTTCTAAGACTATGACTTTGACCATGTGGCTTCTGATTACTGGCTATTGCCGATGCCTAGTGGCTTCCGACTATCGGCTGCTTCGACGCCCAATGGCTTTCAACCACCGGCTGTTCCCGATGACCGGTAATTTTTGACTACCAGCTATTGCCAATGTTACGGTACTCCAACGAGTATTGCATTCGATTATGATGCTACAGTACTCCAATGAGTGCTCTGTTTGACCATGTGCTATAGTACTCCAATGAGTGCTCTGTTTGACCATGTGCTACAGTACTCCAATGAGTGCTCCGTCCAACCAGTGCGCTACCGTACTCCAACGACTGCTCCTTTCGGCCATGCTGGTACAGTACTCCAACAAGTACTCCGTTCAACCACGTGCTACAATATTTTTACGAGTAAGTCCTACGACCACTATGCTATAGTGATCTTCGACCATTGTGCTATAGTACTTTTACAAGTGCGTCGTTCGACCATAGACTTCTTTAGATGGCTTTCAACCATGGGCTGGTTCCGATTACTTTCGACCACAGACGCCTTCTGATGGCTTTCAACCAAGCACGCCTTCTTATGGTTTTTGACCACGACTGCTTCGACCAACAACTACGTTTGATTGTCGATGGCTTTCAGCCTTCAGCCACCAACTATGTTCGATTGCTAATGACTTTTGGCTTTCAATCTTCGACTATTTTTTATTGTTGATGGTTTCTGGCTTTCGACCACCAACTATGTTTGATTGCAAATGGCTTCTTGCTTTCGGCCAACAAACTACATTCGATTGCTGATGGCTTCCGGCTTTCGACTACCAATTACATCCGATAGTTGATGGTTTCTGCCGATGGTTCCCGTCCTTCGACTATCAGTCCCTCCCAAATGCCGATGGCTTCCAGCTTTTGAGGAGTCCTTCGCAGTGATAACTATCGACCACGTCGATACTTGACCCCTGTGTCCTACTCTGCTAATCTCACCACTCAGGCTATGTCTATGATATTGATTTTGCTGCCATTACCATCAGATCAGTCATGCTTGAAGCGACTCCTGTACGCGCTTAATCATCCCGTTCTCTTGTGTTGCTTGATACCAACAACGTCAAATAGCATAGGCTGGAGCCGCCGGTGCAAAGGCTATGCTGTCAACGGCCCTATAGACCGACGAGGCTATAGATAATGCCAACGCCATATGTACATCAACATTCATCACATGTATAGAGAACATGAAGTGAAGATTGAAGACAACGATCAATGCACAGCTTAATCGGAGGTATTCCGCGGGTTTGCCCCGCAGATGTAATTAACTGGGAGCGTTTTGAGGCCCTAAGAACCAGGAGATCACATCACCTATGTCAGATCTGCTACGCAAAGCAGACTACGGAGCACATACATATAAAGGGAACTTGTAATTTTATTATTCTCAAATGAATGAATAAAATATATGTTTTCCCTACTTTTGTTGTGTTTATTTATTTTTGTATACTTTAGTACACTGGCACGCCTACACCTTATACCCCGGGGCAAGAAACCCGTGAGCGATTTCTCGTGTCAAACAGAATGGTATTTTGGTAGTTTAACGAAAATACTAGAAACTATCTTAGATCAAAACCATGGCGTATGGGCGATGCGTTGGAGAGTGGTTTAGATCAAGAAAGAGCTGGTTTGATCAAAGGCGGATCAAGACTAAGGATTTAGCGGATGCACACTTATGCGCTTTGAAAAGTGTGTATAAGTGAACTGGTGAGAGTAAAACTCGTGTGTGGGGGGTTAACGGATTTCTCCCATTATAATAGTGGATAGTATTCACTGTGTTGACTAGTATCCACTATGCTGAATAGGTGGCTTGTTGCCCATCTATAAAAGGGGGTTGGGATGGAGACATGTAAGGTTAACCATTCAACCCATCTCTTGTGCTCTCTTCTTTATGTTTAGGATTAGGATTTGAGAGTGAGTACATTGGGCGCTCTTTGTCCTCCAAGGTGGAGTAACTGTAAAACTTACCTTCTCAAGTAAGCAATATCAATCTTTATGCAACTTTTGAGTCCCTCTTGTTTTTGATTGATGTGCTTGACTTTTGGTTAGTTTTGATCTCTCTTCTTTCCTTCTTATGATCTTGCTATGCCAAGGACAAATAAGAGATGGAGATAATCCTTGATAATACATCTCCACCCATCGAGGCACCTTGATAGCAATATCACGAGAAAACTTGATTCTTTGATTTTGGCCTATTTGGTTCATCTCTTGATCCGAGGGTTTTTATCGTGTTTCCCGTGGTGATTTAACATGTTGTGACGTATGGGAATCATTCGCCGATTTTGGTTTTAACTCGGTTTTAGTGCACCTCTCCTTCAAACTGAAAAGATCTCAACTTTGACCATGTTTTTCATGATCGTTTATTGAAATAGGTTCACAATCCTCTAGAGAATCTCTGCAAAATTTCATATCATTTGGATTTTTGGATCAAAAGTTCTCTCATTTTTTGTTTTTAAAATCAAGCTAAAAATACTATTAATTGTCCTAATTTTACTGTAGCAATGATCAGACTGCTCTTATACTAGCGGTCAGATCCCCAGGCCGGTCAGACCGCCGGGAATAATTAGGTTTCAAGTTTTGTTAACTTGAGCTAGTTAGTTTGATTTTTAGCTAAGAATTCTATGTTCTACACTTTTGTAAGTATTTAAGAATAGAATTTTAAATATTTGAAGAAAAATTTTAAGTTGTCATTATTCACCTCCTCCTCTCGTCGTTACCATCCGATCCAATACTTTCTTTGTAAAGCTAGAGACTATATGTATGTATACGTATAAGCTCTGGTATTCACTCTAGTCGTGTGCTAGAAACTCGAGGCATATGAGGACGTGTGTGTCCGTCCTTGTACTCAAAAAAGAATAATGGCCACATGGCAATGGGTATCTGAATCTCCTCCCTAAAAGAGGTAGAAAGAAATGAAACTTTGCTAGTGCCGAGCCACGTTTTCTTCGCTTCCATGCTATTGCCATGGGCTAGCAGCTACCTCAATGAAGTAGTGCTGGTGCTGGCGCTGGCGCTGGCACTGATGCAGATGCTGTCTTACTGTCTACTAAGTGCTCCATCAATTGGTCATATTGAAAAAAGAAAAAAAATACTTTCTTCTTTTCTCTTTCATTTCTTTCTGTGCTTGAAAAAAATGGCACAGATGCTTCCAAGTTTTCTATGTTTGCCTCCTTTCGGAGGCCTGAGGAATCATGTTCTCTAGCCAGATATTTCAGTCGTACCATGTGGCAAGAGGAACAGTGGGGAAGAGCCTGTCACGTCGAATCCCACCCCATTACGCCCCGCCGGTTTCCCGGCCCCGGAGCCCCTCCACGTCGCCCCTTTGCCTCCCTCGGCCGGCGCGTGGCCGAAAAATTTGCGTACGGCCGGAGAGGCCATTTCCTTCAGCTTTTTGCAAATTACGTAAAGGTCCTTTTTCCTCGCGAAAAGATCCCTGCAAATTTTGTTTTCTAAAAAATTTTTGATAGCGCCCCGCCGGTTCCCAAAATTACATATAGGTCCTTATTTACTCACGTACAGGTCCTTACAAGTCTTCGGTTTTTTACAAAAAAAGACCTTTCATTTTTCCGAAATTACGCATATGTCCTCGATTTTTTTATGGAACTCCCTGCGAATTATCGTCTCTTTTACTTTGGTCCATACGGTAGCTAGCGCGGCGTGCGCCGCGCTTATGCAGCTAGTTGAACAAGTGGCGTGCCCATATATCAGTCCGGCGGCTTTCCAGTAGATTTTTTGTTTATTTTTTCTGGTAATTATTATTTTTTAGATTAATAAACTATAGTAAAAAACCATAAATCATATGAAAAAATAGGGCTTTTACCATTTCATTCACGACGTCATCAGCCTTTCTTTGCAAAGTCGCTCCCCCCGACATTGGCTTCTAGTTTATTTTGTACTGCTTAAAAAAACTTTTTGTAGTGGTTTATGGCTGAAAAGTATTGTAGCTGGCTGAAAAAATACTGTAACTGACGGAGGCTTACTTAGCATAATTAAATTTAAAAAATTAAAAATAGGAAAAAATATGTTAACTCATCATGTATAATGCAAACAAATACAAAAAAGAATTAGCAAAAAAGCTCAAAAAAATTAAAAGTATAAAAAAGATAAAATTTATAAATAATATAAAATAAACCAGAAATCAGAAGGTCAAGCCAAAATGGGCGGGACCTAACAAAGTGGCCGCGAAACAACGCCTGCAACCGGTGCCCGCAGATTTCTCCACCGCCGGTCAATACTGGTCGTCTTTGGTGGCCAGGCAAAAAATTCTATTCTATGTACCATCTTAATGGATGTTGAACGGCAGTGAATAATCCTCTAGATGCCAACCATGTATACTACACAGTGGAAGCTTTCTTCTACAAAATCCGATTAATTGTTGCGAAGTGAACCGTCAAGTACAAGATTTGGGACCGGGAAGACATACTCATGAAACACATGCTGAGTAAAATAAAATGTTGGATTACTTGATTCGGGAGATGTCAGATCGAAAATGGACACTCGAAGTCACATTCGAACAGGAAACCGAGAAGCCAATTCCTTGTACAATAGTACTCTCTATTAGACTATGTGGATGGTTTAAATAAAGTGATGATGAATAATTAACGTTTAGATTGTTTTAGATTTTACGTTTGTAAAAGTTTTGGTCGATCGCAGTCAAAGGTTTTAAGTTTGAGTGGTTTTTGTTTCGTCCGAATGGTTATGCTCTGTTCCAAGTGGTTTTGGTCGTCCCGAGTGGTTTGCTAGAATTCGACTGGTTTTGGTTTTGTCCGAATGGTTTTGCTTTGCTCCGAGTGGTTTTGGTATGCTTCGAGTACTTTCGGACGAGTCCGAATGACATCAAGAGACCGGGCAACGTTCGAGTGCTATTGGAGTATCGGACGGTGTCCGAGTAACATCAGAGGTTCGAACAAGTCTGAATAACATCAGAGCATCGGACGACGTCTGTTTTCGACTACACCTGGCTTTGACCACGACAACTCGACTGCGGCATTCTAACCACGACTGACTTCGACCACATCCAGCTTTGACCACGTTCGACTTCGACCACGTCTAACTTCGACCACGTTCGACTTCGACCATGACAAAACAACCAATGAAGGTAATCATAGCTATAGTACTTTTCATGGTCATAGCTACAACGCATTTTCATTATCGTAGCTACAGTACTCGATAGTCATAAAATTTACTGTCGGTACTCGATAGTCGTAGATTTTACTGGTCATACTCGGTAGTTGGAGATTTTTTAGGTCGATAGTCGAAAGCTTTACGGTCGATGGTCATAGACTTCGCAGTTTTGGTGTCATAGTCGTAGTCTTCATAGTCTTGTCATCATAGTCGTAGACTTTGCGAACTGTTGTCGTTGTCTTCGGGTTTAGTTGAAGGATTTGTGATCGGTTGTCGTAGGCTTCGCGGTCGGTACTCGTAGACTTCTTTGTCAGTTCAAGTGCTTCATGATTGTGATTTTCGAATACCTCGAGTACTCGTGTTGGGCCAAGGGTTAGCTGGTCGGTGCGTGGTAGTCGGTGATTGGTGGTCGTTGCGACAGTACCAGTTAGGTACTTGGTGATCAGTGAACAGTGTTCGGAGGAACAATACTCACGGGTTTCGGTACTTGGAAGATAGGAGTGCTCGGTATTCGAAAAGACTCAGTACTCGATGGTCGTGGTTTTCGCGATCATGGTAAGTAGAGTTGTTGCGATCAGTAGTCATAGTCATAGCGATTGGTACTCGATACTTGGTAGCTCTGTAGTCGATAGCGATGTGGATGTTATTCCCAAGTGTTTTTGGCAGAGCATTAGTATTTCCTGAGTACTTGTGGTTTTCGAGTATTCATTGAGCTAGCGGTTGTAAGAAGTTGTCTGAAGCTGTTTTGTGGTAAACGATGGAATGTGTGGTCTTGAACGACTTGGTTGATGATCGTAGATGTTTTTGTTCTTATCTATGGATGGACAAGTGTGGTGTGAGTGTGTGTGTATGCTGATGATGGTCAAGTTATGGAGAACTTGTGCTATGAGAAAATTTCTTTGGTCTTTGCATGTGCAGGTGAGCGTGGAGACAATCATGGTCAGTGACGAGAAGGACCGAGACTTGGAGGGGGTAATCTGAGGTCCAGGCGGTCAGGATGTTACACGAGGTGGTCGGGCTCATGCTGAAGCACATGGAGATCGAAGGTGGATAATGCGTGAAGGTGTGGAGACGGTTACGGTCGGTGATGAGAAGAACCGGGACTAGGAGGGGGTAATCTGAGGTCCAAGCGATCGAGATGTCACGCGAGGTAATCGAGCTCACGCTGGAGCACGTGATGGTGCGTAGAGAACCTACAGGAGGTGCGGTTTTAGAGGCTTCGACACGAGAGTTGGTGATACGTGACGGAGATACAAGAGGTGTGTCTTGGAGGCTTCGTCACATGGTGAGATTGGAGCTGTTATGGAATGAGTCCATAACAGGAAGATTTAGAGATATGGTAAAATCCGTGTTAGGAACGGTTTCGGATTCCTTGATTTGAGGATGAGATAGAGTTGTGTATTCGTGTTTGAGGCGGACATGACTTGGACGGTAGCCTATAAAAGCAAGTAGAGGCTAAAGGCTAGCGTGTAGGTTTTTAGAGGGCTTTCGTCGAGAGAACTTTTAAGTGTGCCGTGAGGGCACTTTGTAACCACATCCATGATATAGAAATAATAGATCAGATCTATTTCAAGAAAAGTTTGCTGGCATCGACGGCGTGTGTTCTGAGCATTGTTTTTCTTCTGTCTCTGGCGTGTACTCGTTCGAGCGATTGAAGCATTCAAGCGACTGAAGTCTTCGAGTGGAGGGAGATGACGACTAAGAACGTCGGCGGTCGTAGCGAGTGGTCATAGCGAGCAATTGAAGGGAGCAGTTAGACAATCGAAGCATTCATCGAGCACGCGCGAGCAAACTAGCGTCTTACGATCATACTCTACGTCCGAAAATATAGATTGTTTTTCTTCTACTTTTAATTTTGGTTTCAGGTATCAAAAGGCAGAGACAATCATTCATCCCTCTAATTGTACTATACGATCCTACACTCTCAAATCTTAAAAACGTGATGCTGAGCGTATGTTTCCTGATCCTGATCAAACCGGCCCTAATGCAACTTGCATATTGTATATGTTCATTAAAGCAGAAACTGCCGCCAAAAAGAAAGTAGTAGAATTCGCTTCAGTTGTGATGTGTGTCAACTGAGTCATCAAGGTTGAAGGCAGCTGCTTGTGTTAGGTGGCCGGTCTATTGCGCACCGAGTGCTAGCTGCTGCCTGCGTGCCATGCTCATCATTCATCAACACCTGAAACATGAGAACTACATGTGCCCTTTCTTGTCCGGGTATAGGAGTGAATGGGAAACCTCAGTCAACCGGACCACGGCTGACGCTTGGTGGATGGCATCGGCAACTTCTCCTCGAATTCTTGCACGGTTGTTATGAACAGCCATCAACTAGGCAGCTTGGTGACCTATTAATTAAGATTACTTCTCTGCATCATCTGGAAGTGTAAGGTAGATACACCTCACTGCTTGCTCCGTCTTCAGACACTAGAAACAAGACTTTTAATAATTGTAAATATGATCTTATCAACTTACTTGCGTGTAGTTTAGCAAAAACAATTTCCATTGTTTCTAGCTACAACCTGCAATAGCAACATCTTCCCTTGATGGATGCATATCATGGCGACTTTTTACTACACATTGTACGTTTGAGTAGGACTGCAGGTGATGACTATGCATGTAATCATGGATTCAACTTTTGGTGAGGATTGCAGACACACTGGTACAGTGAGTAGACAAATATCCAAAACAGATGATTCATCAACTAACGAGATTTCTTTTTTCCTTTTTGCTCTTGATAGCCACTGGTAACTACTTAGCTTTCCTCTTATCACTGCTTCTTTCATTTTCCCGGGTTTCATTTTGTGATTAATTTGGATGATAGGTGCACGATACGGCTATAATTTACAGCTCTACCAACAACATACTTGGTTTACACGGTGCAAACTAATAACTGAATCTGGGTGAAATGGATAATCAGTTGATACTTCGCAAATTACCCAATTCAGTACAAAACAAGTGAATTCATCAAGCAAATTTGATGCAAACTTTCTGCTAAAAGGAAGATGAAAACATTTGGTCTGAAATTCTTGTCAAGTCAGCTTTGAAAAATGAACTAGAAAGGATAATCTCGTTCTGCTAGCATTACTGAATACAATAATTGTTAGTTGATGGAAACCAGACAGTGGCCTTCCATCAATGACATTTTTCCATTGACGGAAGACAGCTCCATCAACGACCTGTTACTGCAAATACAGTCCTTATAACTCTGAGGGACAGTTTTATTATTATTATTATTATTATTATTATTATTATTATTATTATTATTATTATTATTATTATTATTATTATTATTATTATTATTATTATTATTATTATAGAAGTACTGGTTGTAATTTTCTTTGCAAAATTGTGTTAGGTAACCTATGTAATCAAGTCCTCTCAATAAAGGGTGACAGGTTGACAACGAAGGCACCCATCACAACATGCATCCAGATGAAGTGATAAAATCATTTGTTATCCATATCTGCTTCCACATAAAAGTACTATCTGGGATAAAGTCTTAAACCTTCGGATCGGGGGAAAGGCATGGCCAACCAAACTGTAGTTTTAAATGCTACACATATACTATATACTTCAGGTCAGGTTTGGTGCTAAAACAATAGATTTGGAGCAAATCAAAAGGTTTAAGAAAGAAGAAGCTAAGTAATGAAATATTGTACGATTCATAAAATAGAGTTAAACTAAACACATTGTTTTCTTATGGCGCTCTATCTCTTCGTTGTTGGCAAACCGTTCTGGCTGGTTCTTATCCAGGCCAAGTCTACTGCAGAAACTTGCCGTGACGAATGAAGTTTCCCTTCCGTTACAGCTCGGCATTGGCTTTTTCTTATAGTTTTTGGCTGTGCCTGATGAATAGTAGTAGCTGATAGAAGCAGCTGATAAATAATAGTGACTAATAAATAATAGTGTATTATGTAAGAAAGACGGTGTAACGAAAGGTACTACAACATTTAGACCACCATACGATTTACGAAATTATGATATAATAAAATACAAAATACGTTACAATATGTGAAAGTGAAAAATAATATCTGATAAATAGTAGTGATAGATAGAAACAGCTTGAACTTAAAGCGTTCGTATTAGTATCTGCTTCTACGTTAATCAGAAATAAAAGACAATATAAAAAAGCCCTAGATCAAGATCGGAATCCCACACGGCAATCTTCACATCTCAAGTTTCACGGGAGATGCTACCGGACTGATTGCTAGCTGAAAGATTATTAAATCTTATACAGCAACGCAATCAGAGCGTGTTCCTTGTATTTAAAATGCAGAGAGCTTAGCATTGGCAATGTCAAATCATGTGGTGCTCGTGTGGTCCTTGCAGCATCAATGATGGCACGCCGCACGCCCATCTTTCTATCATGTACAACATGTATAGACAAACCAATCTATGTTGTATTTCTTGTTGGGAATCATGTTAGTTGTTCTTGTTGCTAAGAGTCTTTTACTGCTGGCCATGTTGTTTAGACTTTAGAATCTCTTACCAGGCAAAGCTCAACAACTAATTAACAGATTGATGTTCATATATACCAGGTATATTCCGTTTATGCGCTTCGGTGCAAATTCATGAAGAAAGATTTGCAAACTGTTTTGGCTATTTTAGTGCTTGTTATAGCATTAAAGCTAGATAGTGGGTATTATCATACTCTTTACATAGGAGGACCAAGCAGACCAAGCATTGGAGGAGTCACAAATGAGAGAAAAAGGAACCCGCCCCTCGACATGCCCTCTTGGGGCCATGTATATAGGAGAAGGGGAAGCATATTTCCCTTCTAGCCCCTCCCTTACAAGAGTGGATAAAGGAGTATTTTAGGTCCTGTTCTTTTCAGCTTAAGGGTCTGTTTGGCAACAGCTGCGGCTTATGGCTTTTGGTTGAAATTTTTGAATTTTGGCTGTTTACGGTACAGATTACGGAGAGAGAGATACTCACTTGTGATTTTGAATGGTACAGATGTTGGGTTTTTAACGTGTACATCGTTTAACTTGTAGACCTCGTCTTGGAAAAAATACTCCGTTTAAAAGTTAGGTACTGTAGCAAAAGCCAAAAGCCATCAGCTTCGGAGGAAAAAAACAGGCCCTTTAAAAGCTGCTTTTCGGCTTTTCTACAGTAACTAGCTTTTAAACGGAGTATTTTTTCAAAATATGGTCTATACTGACTTCATTATATCTGTAAAAACCACACGTGAGTTTCTGTTACTCTGTAATCTCTCACACAAACAACCCAAAAGCCATAAGCCACAGCCAAAAGCCACAAGCCGCAGTCAAAAAGAACATGCCGTTAATACATTCCTGCTGAGTATAATTTTATGTCTAGCCTATGGGTCTCTTCTTTTCAGCTTCTCAAAGTTTTTTTTTTTTGCTTTTCTACATTAACTAGCCTTTAAATTGAGTGTTTTTAAAAACGGAGTCTACAAATTGATTGTACTACACACTGTAGTGACTTCATTTATATTAGCCAAAACTATATGTGAGTTTCTATTACTCTGTACTATATCTCATGAATAGCCTAAAAATTATAAGTCACAGCCAAAAGTCATAACTCAAAGGAAAAAAAGAACATGCCTTACATGCATGCTCATATTCCCCAAGACTTACATGCCCGAACGGATGGGGCTCCCCTACAGCAGTGTTCAAACTCATTTCTTCCCCTTTCCTGGTTTAGTGAGTTTATCATTAGTTGATAAGAAATTTGAAACGAACATGCTAGGTTATTGATTTGGCAAAGAGATCAAATAATGATTCAGATCATCGTTAGGCTTGTCTTGCTCAGGGATACAGGTCAAACTTGTCCAGCAAAACGGAGTATTGGTTAGTTGGTGCAAATCTGGAGAACATGCCTACCTCAAATGGACTATATGTTAGCCTTTAGAAAAACCTATCTGGCGTCAGGGCATCGTTGAGCTGACTTTTCGACGTTATCTAATCCATTCTCGCCACATCAAAACTGACTAAACAAGCAAAAGGGCACCGCACAGACTTTCCTATCACTACCTAAATCGTATACTACTACATTCTTTTCCTTTGTTTCTATTTTTCCCCCTCCATTATCTTCTTTTGACACATAGTAGTTGAAATGATTGCGTGATCCTAACTCTTGAGAGACTAGTATTTCGGGGGTGATCGGTTCGGCTGAAAAGCTCATGGCTTATGGCTGAAAAAGCACTGTAACTGACAGAGGCTTATTTAGCATAATTAAATTTAAAAAATTTTAAAAATATAAAAAATATATGTTAACCCATTACGTATAATACAAACAAATACGGGGAAAAAAGAACCGTTAAAAAAGCTCAACAAAAAGCTAAAAATTCAGAAAAAGACGAAACTTATGAATAGTGACAAATAAGCCATAAGCACTATAGCTGCAGCCATGTTGATCGTTGCCTTCAGCTGGATTGGGGGCAGCCAATGTCTCCATAGTTCTAATTCAACTTAACTATGAAGAAAGAAAAACAGGCATGCAATCAAAACAATCAACCAGACAAAAACCATCAGCATCAAAGGTTTCCGGGCACAAGCAACCAAAGCCAAAACCCAAATGCAACACTGCCCACAAAGCAAACGAGACGACCACACGCAAGAAAAGCCCGAGTCAAATGACTTTTCCTAATCTCATCTCCTGAAACCAATACGAAGCCATTGTGCGAGGCACAAGTGCAGCTCCACCCTATAAAACAACGCCTCTCTCTCTCTCCCCCAAGCTTGATTCCAAAGCCAACCATCTTTTCAAACAAAACTAATTATCATCATCGCCTCGTGTCAATCAAATGGAGGGGCTCATCCCGTTCATCTACAAGGCCATCAAGGAGAGGCGGAGCCGGAGCTACTCCAGGTGCAGCTCCACCGGCTCGGCGCGCGGATTCGGCGGCCGCGTGGACGACGTCGCCTGGGAGCAGAAGCAGTGGGTGCGGAAGGCGGACGACAGCAAGTTCCCGGCGGAGAGGGAGATAACGCACCGGCGGCACCGGTCTATGGAGGAGCTGGCCGGCGAGGTGGGGGCGTCGCCGGAGTGGCGGGCCGGTGGGCTGCCGAGGGGCAGGAGCGCCAGGATCTTCTCTTGCATCAGCGGCATGTGATTGTGAAGCCGTGCGCCGTCCGAGCGGGCGCGCGCGCGCATGCTGCGTGCAAACGTACGCGCAGGATACAGTCGTTACGTGCCGGCGTTCTCTCGAACGCAATCACTCTGTCTCGATCTTCATCATAAACAGAGTTTGAAGCTAAACTTGCTTCTTTTTACGTATGAATTGTGCAAATGCTGATGTATATTAGAACCCTTGCCTCCAGTCTGTGGCGGCATGGAAATGGATCGAAGAACCGTGAGTTATGAATCATGATGGTGTACGGTGGTGAAAGAAATCCGTCACAAATCAATTAATCATCACTGGACAGCGCGGTGGTTAGTCAGTCGTTGGCTGATGCGGCGATGCTTCTTCTTTTTTTTAGTGGAGTAACAGTTAGGCTGATGCTTCTGGCGTGCTTTGCCAAGTGCTCCTACTGAGTACCGATGAATTGCCTGATCTCATTATGATATCCACATTATTACTGTGTCACATGAATGCGTTTGGAGATGTAAGGTATGGTCCCGGGCCGTAGTGTGGGCTGGGCTTAATTTACGCAGGCAGTACACACGACACATGCTGAACCACTGGACCGTATACAACAAAAGGTACCGACGTCGAAGACTTGAAGGCCGAGTTACACACGGACACGTACGTACACGACGGAAGTGGAGGGAAGCCCATTCGGCACGGCAAACCGCAAACGGGAGGATACTTTTTAAGTCGGCCTAATAATACCTTCATTCTTGTTAATCCTGCCCCAAAACCGAAACCAAACCGGAGCGGAGTAAGGGCTCGGCCGAGCAGGTACGTTACGTGCAAAGGTCCAGCCGAACGGGCAAGCAGAGGGCGCGCATCGTGCGTGCGGCGTGCGTGCCAACGTCGCCGAACAACGCCGAAGGACAGGACAGGCAAGAGCTGCTGGAAAGACGAGCGCGCGCGAGCGCTCTGCCCTCTGCCGCCTGCGGGCGAACTTGGTGGCCCGGCAGCTGCTCGCCGCGCCCACGAGGGGCGCAGAGCCGGACCCCCTCGCCCCCCACGGGCAAATCACAGGACGGTGGTCCGTCCGTCCGACGAGCACAGCACGCGGACCGAGCGCGCGCGCGATCCCACGGGCCACGGAACGAGCAAAACCGCAAGTCCGCAAAGGTGCGCGTCCGCGCGGGGAAAAATACGGCTCCGCTAGCCCTCCCGCCCCGCCCGAGTTTTATTGAGACCTCATCGACCGCACCTCACGTACTAGCTAGCCAGATAGTACTACTGGCATAAAGTGTTAGTACTGAATCGTTTGATTCTCTTTGGTCGCTCTCTTAAAATTCAGAGAGAGAATAATAGAATTTTAGGATTAAATCACTTAATCTTTTCATTTTTTTCAACTCATTTTACTTAACAGGATTTATACAGCTTAAATAAGCATCATACATATACACACGACCACTCATGAATCTACTAACTTAGACCTATTCTCATGCCTCCTGAAATCTCCCCACGATCTGCACGGGACCGCTTCTCACCACTACAACCGCTTCTCACAGCTACGATCACTTCACACGACCGCTTCACACGGCTACAACCGCTTCTCACAGTTACAACTTCCCCTGGCACTCGAGAGCTCTGACTGCACTCGGCCCCCTCCGACTTCCAACCACACTACGCACTCGGACGCTTCTGACTACTACAGTGTTCTTCCGACTGCAACAGTGTTCTTTCGACTACTACAGTGTTCTTCCTACTACAACTTACAACCATGGTATCTTACGACCACAACTGCCCTACGAACATGGCTGCCTTACGACCATGGTGCCTTTGACCATAGTGCATCATCTCGATGCTACGACCACGGTTTCTAGCGTACTCAGAGTCTTCAACTGCCTTCGTGCTCGATGTCTTCGATTGCCTTCGTGCTCGGAGTCAACTACCTCAAACTCGGAGCTATAGTACTCGATGCACAATACTCGGTATACAGTACTCAGAGCACAGTACTCAGAGCCTCCGACTTCGATTTCCACAGTTGTGACTGCTACTTCGGTTACGGCTTCGACCACTGTTTCGACCATGGCTTCGAGTGTGACTTCGCCCACAGCTTCTATGACTACTTACAACTCATCAAGATTAAATCTAACATTCTCCCTCTTAATATTGATGTGTTGACTCATCAATATGGATCATCCGCATCTTCTTGTCACTCGCAATAGCCTCTTCTAGCTACACGCAGTGGTCTTCTCTTCGCACGACTTACAGCGATCTCACACCACTTTGAGTCATGTCTTCATCTTGTAGCGACCTTACACCACCGTCTTCTCGTAGCGGCTTCACATCGTCAACATTGTCGGTCTCACACTGGCTTCTAATTTGAGGACGATGGATTCACACCACCACCTTTGGCTTCACGTCGAAACTTCAGACAACGGCTTCGCATCGCTGTCATTGTCGGTCTCACAATGACTTCTCCTTGCAACAGCATCACACCGCCGTTGGCACGGGCATCACACCGACTCTTCCTCACAGCGGTCTCACACCGCCACCTTCACTTCTCACAGCAGCACTGCACCGCTACCACTCAGCTTCACATCGAGGCATGCTTGTCGGCTTCCCATCGACTCCTCCAGCGGCGATGGCTTCACACCACCGTCTTCTCCTCATAGCGGTATCGCACTGCCATCATTGTTGGCCTCACACCGACATCTTCTTGCGATGATCGCTGTCGGCTTCACACCAAAACGTCATCGATGATCACCATCAGCTTCACGCTATCTTCCTTGTTACGATGGCCTTTGCCATCGACGCCATCCTCCATCTTGCATGGAGTTTGCCGCCACTCACAGCTGGCCTCCACCTCGCATTGAGCCTGCGACCACGCCACCTCTGGCCTTCACTCATGGAGTCTACCGTTGGTGCGCCTGTTGTTGAAGCCGCCGCTCACAGCAGCAGCACTTGACGACCCACCACCGTGCGAAATCACGTCGTCGTCGCCGGTGTGCATGCCCTGTGTGATTCTGGCACACCGCGTTGGTCTCACCATGGCGCGCGGGCCTTCGCCGCCAAGCTCCTGAGCGCACGGTGCTACAACCGACTTATGGCCAGCACCTCCACCCGACGCGTGTCGCTGTGCACGCCATCACGCTGACCAGCGAGTCATCACCAGGCGGCTTCTCCTCGCATCTTGCTTTGGATCCTGAGGCTCTGATACCAATTGTTGGGACTGAATCGCTCAATCCCCTCTTGTCATTCTGATAAACATAGAGAGAGACTAATAGAATTTTGGGATTGTCTTGTTTTTTCTACTCACTTCACTTAACAGGATTTACACGGCTTAAATAAGCCTCCTGCATACACACGACCACCCATGCACCCACTAACTTGGGCCTATTCTTATGCCTCCTGAAAAGTCTCCACGATCTGCATAAGACCGCTTCTCCCGGCTACGACCGCTTCTCACAACTTGCTTCACACGGCTACGACCGCTTCTCACAGTTACGACTTCCCTTGGCACTCGAGAGCTCTGACTGCACTCGGCCGTGTCCGACTTCCGACCACAATATGCACTTGGATGTTTCTGACTGTTACAGTGTTCGTCTGACTGCAACAATGGTCTTCCAACTACGATTACGGCCATGGTGCCTTACGAGTTACGACCATAGCTGTCTTACAACCATCATGCCTTCGACCATGGCACATAATCTTGATGCTACGACCCGGGTTCTTGCATACTTGGAGTCTTCGATTGCCTTCGTGCTCAATGTTTTCTACTGCCTTCGTGCTCGGAGTCTTCGATTGCCTTATACTCAGAGCTATAGTACTCGATACACAGTACTCGGAGCCTCCTACTTTGACTTCCGTAGTTTCAACTGCTGCTTCGCTACATCTTTGACCACTACTTCGACTGTAGCTTCGACCATGGATTCAAATGTAGCTTTACTGATAACTTCTATGACCACTTATAACTCATTAAGATTAAATCTAACATAAAGAGAGAACAGCTTTACTCGGCCACGGTGGTAAAACTTATCCCAGCTGTTACTGTCTCTGTCTGTGCAAGAGTGCTACGTAATTGTCCAAATATCGCCAGGTAATTAAGCACCGCGTCAGCGCTATCCACAGGACTAGGGGAGCCAGGCATGCAGCGCGTCCTGCGATTGCACGGTATGTGCCCACCTGACAGGCGTCGCTGTCGAGGATCTCACGTATCCCGAGGTGTATCTCACGGCTAATTACTACCACCCGGCGGTCGTTGCCGGACATCCTGAAAAAAGCTCCAGTGAAGCCATTCATGCCCAGCCACCAACCGAAGGAAGGAGCGCTGTAATAGGTTAACCAAGTTACTCCATCTCCCATGAGCTAGGACAGTGGAAACGCTGACGAATGTTGCTGCTTAACGGTACGAACCGTGAGAACGGCCGTGGAGCGCAGGGAAAAAAATTTCACCTTGGAGCCAAAACTCGACTTTCACACGGCGAAGAGCTACAGCCGCTGCGAACACTGAATTGAAAGCACTTAGATTTTGTAGATATTGGATGTTTATCCAACGTCTCAGATTTAGAACACTCATCTTTTTTAGAGAAGTAGAATATGAAGGATCCGTTGGATAGAAGTCCAACGTCTCAGATTCGTTTTTTATAAAAAAGATATAGAGGATCTAGATCCAATGTCTTAGATTCGGAACACTCATTTTTTTTAGAAGAGGTAGGATATATAAGATTTCTTATATGAAGGTCTAACATCCTAGATTCTTTTTTTTATAAAAGAAATATAGAGGATCTATCGAATAAAGGCCTAATATTCTGAAGCCCAGCCCTCCTTAGCACTTCTTATTAAATGTTACCGCAGGGAGTGAAGTGAATTCTTTTCCCTTCCTTTCCCTGGGCGGAGGAGGGAAAAAGAATTAGTAACGCAAAGCTCCTTCCCCTCCCTCTCCGCTCTCTCCTCTTCCACCTTCGCCTTCCTCCTCTCGTCTCCTAGCTTCTTTTCGTCTCGCTTAAGCTGGCCCTGTAGAACTCTCTTTTGAAGGCGTTGGAGCTAGCAAGCACTTGGCCGGAGGCAATGTCGGCGCTTGTCCCCCCGCCGCCGGCCCCTCCACAGCCGGAGATGATGGTTCCGGTGTACGGCGGGGCAGAGGGGACGACAGTGAGAGGGTCGTACGGCCCGGTGATCGCGATGCTGGCCGTCCTCGCCGTGCTGGCTGCTGTGGCGGTGGCCGTGGGGCGCTTCTGCTTCGGGCGGCGGGTGCTCGGCCAGGCCGGCGGCCACGACCTGGAGGCCTGGGTGGAGCGGACGTGCGGATCGTGCGTCGGCGCCAGCATGTTCTCCCCGGCCCCCGCTGCCGAGGGCCCAGCGAAGGAGGAAGGTGGTGGCACTGGCACGGCAGCTGTGGCTGTGGCCGCGGCGGCGGAGCACCCGCCGGA
This sequence comes from Dendrocalamus sinicus, assembly GCA_036346575.1. Taxonomy (NCBI): domain Eukaryota; kingdom Viridiplantae; phylum Streptophyta; class Magnoliopsida; order Poales; family Poaceae; genus Dendrocalamus; species Dendrocalamus sinicus. The sequence goes on along the minus strand of CM070642.1, from coordinate 56,125,222 downwards.
AGGAACAGAACGAGGGGAGGAGGGTAGTGGCACTGGTGGCCGTGGTGGGTCCTGATATGGGTCTTGTAGATTACTCCTCAAACTTTTCTTCGAATTCGTGTCAGAATTTTTGGAGTAGTGGTAATTCTCTCTAGGTCCCTATTTGGAGCTAAACCTGTTGAATTTGATCTCGATGATGCTGTCGGAGTTGTGGCGGCGTGGCAATGCAAAGGGCAAGCAAAACTGAATGGATTTGATGTTTGATTGAGTGCTGCACTTGCAAGTTCATCACTGTTACTGGTACACTCCCTCTAGCTAGTACAACACACGTATTTTGTTCTTTCATTTCGTCCATGCATCATCGTGTGGGTCACTGCAGCGCGGAGGTGGTCTTGCATCATGGCATGGTCTGGTATGATGATCTGTGCGCGCTGACACGAGGTCGCGGCCCTTTTGTTTTGCATCAGATTGGAGCCTCGGTTGCAGCAGCACATGAGGAGGTCAGACCGTCAGAGAATACAGCGTTGACTGTCCTGGGGTGCCACGGAGCAGAAATCAGCTAGCTAGCCCACGAAATACTCTGAATACTCCTGCCAAATGTTACTCTCTCTCCCCCTCTCTCCTGGTACAGCGCAATAGAAAACAGAGAAGCTGCTTTGGATCGTTTGTATTGGATTTTACTAATGGTTTTTGATTAAAAATAATTAGTAAATGTGTAAAAATAAGTTTAAAAAAGGATGCATGCTATGGGGAAAATAGGGCAGAGATATATATACATGACGGGAGCGAAAAGAGTGAGGTGTGTGATGCACTCATAACCCCTACCTTACCCCTGGAGCGAGAGAAGCGGATAAACCGCTTCGAGAAGCCAGATGTTCATATTGATTTTTAGCATTTCTAAACAGAAGCTAAAAGCAATGAGCTTTGTAGATCAAGGGTTACCCCGGCTAGGTAGTGCTCAGTTGGGTTTTTTGTAACTTTTGGCTTTTTTTAACTGTAACTGACTTATTTTGTATTGTAGCAGTTGGTAACTTTTTTGGTATAATTAAATTTTAAAAAATTAAAAATAGAAAAATAGATTGTCTCATTATAGACAATACAAAAGAACACATGGAAAAAATACAGAAAGTCTAACAAAGCTAAAAAGTCAAAAAATAATAGTAAAAAATAGTAAATTAGAAGTTAAAAGTTACAAGTTAAAGCTGAAACGAGTTTCCAGTGGGACGGAGGGGCTTGGACGCGGACAATCGTATCAAGTATCCTAAGAAAGGAAGTACGTACTAATTCAAATGAGTTCAAATGGTTTCTGATTGCACGATCAAGGTGTGAATTGAATGGTGCCCAGTTCACTCAGTACCGTGGTCCTGTCGCCTTTTCGAGTTGATGAATCGATCCGGTCGTTTAGCGCAGCACACACAAACGTAATAGATTCTCTAGTAGTACTTTCTAGTTTTTGTGTGTGATTTTCTTCGTCCGAATTAATTGAAACCGATGAACAATCAAGTAAACCACAATGATTAGGAGTGACTATAGCTTAGCTCATAGATACCTCAGTAATAATCTATGCTCAACACTTATTAAGTTTAATATATTATGAATAGTACAGACAAAATGCATACTACGTGCGGCCTGTACATTCCACACGTATGCATATTCTAGCGGATACTATAAACTTTACGTTTTCTCTTGGTTGGGGGTGTATTCTAAAAGTTTGAACGTTGAGCATCCTTGTATGATCATATGGCATAATCAGAACAAGATGAATAATTCTCTATTTTTTAGAACCTAAAACTAAAACTAAAAGTAGAAGAAAAATAATCTAAATTACCAGATATAGATTACGACTGCAAGACGCTGGTTCGCTCGCCTGTGCTCGACGAATGCTATGATTGTCCGACCGCTCCCTTCAATCGCTCACTATGACTGCTCGCTACGACCGCCGACGCATGTAGTCGTAATCTCTCTTTGCTCGAAGACTTCAGCGCTCGAACGAGTGCACACCGGAAATAGAAGACAAACAATGCTTAGAAAACATGTCGCTGATGCCAGTAAACTTTTCTTGGAATAGATCTAATCTATTACTTCTGTATCACAGATGTGGTTACAAAGTGCCCTCACGGCACCCTTAAAAATTGTCTTGACAAAATCCCTCTAAAAACCCACATAAGCTTTCTTTCCAAAAGCCCTACCAAAAACCACACAAAATCACACGTTAACCCTTAGCCTCTCTCTGCTTTTATAGGCTAAGGCCCAAGCCGTGTCCACCTCAAACATGAACACACAACTCTATCTCTTCTTCAAATCAAGAGACCCGAAATCTTTCATAACACGGGTTTTACCATATCTCTAAACCTTCCCATTACAGACTCCTTCCATAATGTCTCTAATCTCACTACATGACGAAGCCTCCAGGATGCACTTTCTGTATCTCTATCACGCATCATCAACTCCCATGTCGAAAACTCCAGGACTACACCTCCTGTAGCTTCTCCACGCATCATTACGTGCTCTAGCGTGAGCCCGATCACCTCGCATGACATCTCGACCGCCTGAACTTCATATTACCCCTCCTAGTTCCGGTCCTCCTTGTCACCGATTGTAACCGTCTCCACACTTTAATGCATCATTCACTTTTGATCTCCACATGCTCATTCCCCTCGTAGTATTAGTCCTCATCACTGACCAAGATCATCTCCACACTCATCTACACATGTAAAGACCAAAGAAACTTTCTCCCAACACAAGTTCTCCACAACTTGACTGACATCAGCACACACACACACACACTCATACCACCTTTGTCCATCCATAGACAAGAACATAACTACCCATGACCAGCAACCAGGTCATCCACGACCACAAACTCCATCGCTTACCGCAAAGTAGCTCCAGATGACTCAATACAACTGCTAGTGTAGCAAGTACTTGAAAAATACCATCGCTCCGCTCAAAATCCTCGGGAATAACAAACATCGCTACCAACTAGAACCATCGAGTACCGATCACATACCATAAGTCTCCGATAACCGATCGCAACACCTACGACAACGGAACACCGACCACCGAGTACCGAGACCTTTCGACCACCGAGTACCATGACCACCTGACCACCGTGCACCAGCTAGTCATCCCGATGGCCTAACACGAGCACTTAAAGTACTCGAAGATCACAAGAAGTTAAGCACTCGAACCGATAATGAAGTCTATGAGTACCAACTGTGAAGCCTACGGCAACCGATCGCAAAACCTTTGACTATCGAAGACAATGACAGTAGACTGTAAAGTCTACGACTATAACAACAGTCCACAAAGTATATGACCATTGACTACAAGACCTTCGATTATCGACTAGTAAAATCTACAAAACCATGAAAAGTACTATACCTACGATTACCTTCAGTGGTCGTTCTGTTGTGGTCGAAATTGAACGTGGTCGAAGTCTGTCATGGTCGGAATGCCGTAGTCGAGTTACTATGGTCAAAACTAGGTGTAGTCGAAAACAGACATGGTCATTCTTCTTGTAGTCGTGCTACGGTGCTCGTACTGCCATGGTCGAAAGCCATAGTGGTCGAAGTCCGTCGTCGTCAAATTTACGTGGTTGTAAATGACTCTGAGTGATCATATCGAGTACCGTCCGATGTTCTAATGCTAGTCAAAAACCGTTCGATACTCCGTTACTACTCGAAAACCATCCGATACAACTCGGACCCAATCAGACTAGTTCGAAACTAATCAAAACAGACCAAAACCACTAGGAGTAGATGAAAACCACTTGTACATGACCGAAATCACTCGTAGCAAAGCAAAACCACTAAAAAACAGGCCAAAACCACTTGGAGCAACCACAAACATTAGGAGCCAACGAAAACCACTCGGAGCAACTCAGAACTGAACGAGATCACTCGGATTCAAAACTTTTGCAAACACAAATTCTAAAGCAATCGAAATATCAATTATTCATCATCACTTTTAACCACGATCACCATATGGTCTAACAGTCTTAAAGAAACACAAAAAAACAATTAAAACAAATAATTGTTTTCTCTGAACGTACGACCAGCCTAGTTAGGACAGCTGCGTCGTCTCCACAAACATACAATCCTATCATTCCATTTGCATTATACTACTAGCACTACTGCACTAGTATGTAAAGAAACTAAGGTAGTAAGGTACATTATTCTGAAGCAATAAACAACGTGCTACTAGAATCCATCAGCCTGGAGACAACAGGTTCCCTTTTGGAACTCGGAAAGGAAAGGTACTACTACCACTAACTCTATTTGCTCTTTTGAACGCTCATTTGCCCCGACAGTGGTACGGCGGCTATTGCACACCAACGAACAGTGGAGGTGCGGTTATCTTTTGTTGCCGGCGCCGACGCCGACGCCGACGCCATTGGCCATGACGCATTGCACGCAGCATGGCACCCCCCCTGTGTGCAACAAACTGCTAGCACTAGTGCTAGCAAACCCACATGAAACGGAGCAGATGGAATTAATACGATCGGAGGGCTGCTCCTCTACTGCTGCCTATTGAAACCCATGTCTTCTTCGTGGCATTTGGTTGGGGCATTGCACTGCATCCTCTACTGTTCAGCACTTGTGCCATCAAATTGCTTGCACTATTCGAGTACTGAACCTAGCAGTGATTTGCATCAAACAGAAAAAAAAAAAGTACTCCAAAGTGATAATGAGGAAATGCTGGGCCCACCTGGCTGAATTTGATAAGAGTTGTGTAAGATAGAGGCAGGCCCATGCATGCATGCACGAACAGGAGTAGGCGGTTGCCGCGCTGCGCTGGTCGCCGGATTGGGTTCTGTCGGGTCGAGGCCGGCCTGTGACGTGATTTTCGATCAGTAGCAAGGGGTGTTGTAAGCGGGCCGGAACTTTTGGCTAAAATAGAATAGTACTGATAGAAAGAAATAGTTTTTAAAATAAAGTTTGAAAATAATTTTTAGAAAATACATATATAAATAAGATGAGGAGCCAACTGATGGCTTTTAAAAGCAGTTCAGATATATCATTTTTGAAATTTGGGATATTTTAATTAGTTTCTAACTTCTTCATATAGTAATCGAAAGCTGAAGCCGATTTGAACACGAGTCACCAAGGCAGCCAGAGGGTCCGGAGCAGTTTTGTCCCGACCCAACCAGCCCTATATGGTCTTTGTTCGCATTATGGACTATTCACATTTAGAAAAATCAAATTAGATCTCCTGAATTATTCTACGTAGCTAACATATGGGTCAAAGTTACATTGTCGCTATAATAGTCGTGAATCGGACACTGAACATTTGTGCGTTACAAAAAGTCTGCCAGCCACTCGGTAGCTCAATTGATGACGCACTTTTATTATCTGGCGCGTGACTACAGTTCAATTATCACGATCGCATGTTTAGTGGGTTTATTTGTGCTGGTTAATTATCTACCGTGATGAACTTGTGACCTGGTTATGAACATTAACGACAGCCCATCAGCCTCGCCGTAGATAAATACTGGAACATTTGTGGTACATGCCATGCACTTTAGGTGGTGATCGGTTCGGCTGAAAAGCTCGTGGCTTATGGCTGAAAACATCATGTAGGTGAAAAAGCATCATGGTGATGGATGCTTATTTAGCATAATTAAATTTAAAAAAATTTAAAAATAAAAAAATGTTAGCTCATTACGTATAATACAAACAAATACGGGAAAAAAGAACCGACAAAAAAACTCAACAAAAAGCCAAAAGTTCAAAAAAAGACGAAACTTATGAATAGTGAAAAATAAGTCAGAAACCGAAGCCGAGTTGATCAGGATCTTAACATGCTTTTATCTCCGCGTCGCAATGCGCAAACCCATGTGCTAAACACTTCGAACTAACCCTTCCGGACGCCCAAACGTTGGCACTCTTGAGAGCGAGCGATCGGCGTACGTTCGTCGTTCGTGTTCGGTTAATCCACGCTTCTTCTTCGTTTAGACTAACGCACGAGGAGCTAGTAGCAGTAGCACCTTCGTAGTTCGTAAGTCCATCTGCGAAGGCGTGCGTGCGTCCATCCCTTGAAACATCGCGGTCACGTACGAACGTTTGGATCCTTTTTTAATAGCACGAAAGCAATTCTTCTCGCTATATTAGCGATGGGTGAGTTCACGGCCTCACCTCTATGCTACATCATCATTTTTACAAAAAGGCCCTTAAGATTTGTAAAATAGCGTAAGGGTTCTTGATTTTTACAAAAAAAGGTCCCTGCCATGTTATCAGTTTTCGTGAAAAGGTCCTCTTTTCCAGAAATTACGTATGGACCCTTAGATTTTTCATGGAAGCCCTCCTTTTGCTTGATAGCGCCCTGCGATTTTTCCAAAATTATGTACGGGTCCTTGATTTTTAGTAGAAAAGTCTTTGGATTTTCTAGAATTACATATGGGCTCTTGCTTTCAGTAGCAAATGCTCCCCACAAATTATCGACTCTTTTACTTTGGTCCACATGGTAACTAGCGCGATGTGACGCCGCGCTACTGCTGCTAGTAGTACCGCATGTCAAGGCCTACCGGGGCCATGACGGCGACGTGGATCCTCAGCCGTGGGTCGACTCGATCAGGCGAGAAAATCGAATGTGCGGGCTGGCTGGCCATACTAAAAAGATGGCAACTTCGACTATCCAATCCCAATAAAGTAGTATACGTGGGTAACCCTTAACACTAGACCCTAGCCCGGAAGCTTCAGATGACGTACATGACATCATTCTGTCCGGGCTAACGAGGCCTTTAGGAAGTTACGTTTTGCAAAGCATATAAATATATAGTGTAAAATTCGTTTATGTATGGGTTATTAGGTTTCTTTATATGTAAATGGTGTGATCTACTAAAAAGTGGCTGGTTGTTAGGGTTAAATGAGAGGTGAGGAATCTTCGCTACATAAGCCTTCTATTGAGTTGAGTGACTTGAACAATTAAGGTTTTCTTGTGTTGGAGCCTTTTGGATATATGTTTTAGGTTTAGAGCTTTACTATCTTAAGAGATTGGTTGTAAAATATTTATCTCTAAGTGATATAAATATTTAAAATTTGTTCAAGTGAGTTGGAGCATCTCTTGTGCTTTTGATTTGATTGACTTTCTTGTTTGGATTTCTCTTTTCTTGATATTTTCTTGTGTGAAGGATGTGTAAGAGGTTGAAATATCTTCTAGAGATAAGATCATATCCATATAGACATGATATATAAAAAGTTCTTGTGTTTGCTCGGTTTGCCTCAAAAGAGGTGATTTTAGGGTTTTTTTCTCTTATGAGTAATTTGGGTTGAATTTGTGTTGTGATGTAGGTTGCTATGATATGTGAGAAGTTGTCCAATGTCACCTAAATCATCTAGGACTCAAGAGCAATAGCAGATTGAGGTTTACCTCTTTTGCCCAATCTTAATGCAATCTTTCTTCGAATAGAAAAATGTCTTAGATTTGGCAACAATTTTTCCTATTGTTGATTGAAATAAGTTCCTGACATCCTAAAGAAGTTGTATACCAAGTTTCAAGTCATTTGAATCTTTTTTGTGAGACGTGTTGGTTTTTTGTTTTGTTGGGACTGATCTGAAGGAAAGATAATACCACTTATTACATGTCGATAGTATCACAGCGGTAGAACTGCACCTTTTATGGTCAAGTCCCATTTGTCTCTTTTTTTTAGCAATTTCTCTAGAGGTGCATACTCTAATTTTTATAACTTGTCATAACTATTAGAGTGAAAGTATCTAATAATTTTGAAGTAAAAGATTTTAGAAAAATTATTATCGATGTGGCTTCTATTCACTACCTCTATTCTCCATCTACGATCCTACGTAAACAGATTCATCTTATCACGTGGGTGTGCATGTCCTCTAGTTTTTTTGGTTGGATTTTTTGTTTATAGAAATAGCATGCTAATGTTGGTATTGGTTATCTGAAGCCTAAAATATGACATCTGAATTATGGATTCACCACTTGATAAGCATAAGTTCGTGAGATCAAGTGCCATGAATGCATGGTTTCGAATTCAACTGATCCGTCAGCTTTCAAGAATACAAAACCAAAAAATAGCCCTTCTAATATTAAAAAGCCTAACAATTTGTGTATGCAAAATCTAAAAAAACCAGAAAAGGAAACGAACAAAATGCACTCTCTACGAACTAGATGAGCCGACTACGTTGCTTTGTGCATCGAGCGGAACGAACGCCAGCGCCACCAGGACGGCGAGAAGGCCCACCGGCACCAGCAGCAGCAAGAACGGCGGTGGCGGCAGTGGCGGCAGGACGAGCGGCAGGAACACGAGCGACGCGAGCACGCAGAGGAACAACATCACCCGCTCGACGGTGAAGTAACCAGGCCCCGGCGGCGGTCTCTGGCGGCTCGTCCCGGGCCGGCGCTGCTGCTTATGCTCCACCGGCGCCATCTGCATTCGCTTATGATGAGCAGAACTTCTCACAGCGGCTCTCCTCTCCACCGTGTGTCGATGGGATTGTATCGCGGTTGCTGCTTCCATTGGGATCAAGAACCAAAGTTCAGACTTTAAGCAGCGGACAGCAAAGCTCATTCAGATAATCAGCTTCCCCCGATCGAAGACTAAATAGGACTATAGGAGAAACTCTCTCACCGGTCGAAGGGAATACAGGACTGTAGCCTGAAGTAATGGAGGAGTGTAGGACGGAAGATGGCAATAAATATGATGAACAGTGACTTAAAATTTTTTAAGTATTCACTCATTCTTTACTTCAATAGCTACATAGCTACGAGGATTGTGATAGAAATCTACCACAAAAACTAGCAATTCGAGATGCTGAAAATTCTCGAAAAATCAGTAAAAACGGAACTACCGCCGTTGTAATTGCGATACCACCGCTTGCTACAGCAACCACGGTACTACCGCTACAATAATCGCAGTATTGTTGCTGCTACAGTAAAATCGGAGTGAATAATATTTTCAGCACGATTTGAAAAACCAAAATTAATGGAACTTTTGATCCGTAGATCTAAATAATATGAAATTTTGCAGGGATCTTCTCTAGGATATTAAAAACCTATTCCAATAAATGATCATAAAAATCATGACAAAATTTGAGATATTTTTTATTTTGTTGGTGTTAGATTGATCTCAACCGATTAGCCCAACGGCTAATCGGGCCTTGATCCGCGCCCTGATCGGGGGCGCCCAGTCCATCTTTTGGCTGGTGGGCCCCCGTCGCGCTGCGCAATAAATAGAGGGTGGGGGCCGGCGGCTCGTTTCACGAGGTTGGTCTGAGTCGTACATCCTCACCCGAAAAAAACTCTAACCGATCTAGAGGGGGCACAGTAAGCGGCGGGAAGCTCCATCGCCGTCGTCGTCACCGGATCTACGCCGCCGCCGACGCCACCGTCTTCTTCTCCGACCGTCGCCGCCGTGCGCGAACTTCACCGCCGAACCCGAGATGGCTAGTTCCTCCTCCACGCAATCGACGGTGGTACCCCTCTCTCTCTCCCTTCCTCTCGGATCTAGAACCCCAGCGCCTGAAAATATACAACATTGGTATCGAGCCTTCACGGGTGAGCGCCGCCGCGCGCCATTTCGGGCGGTTGCGCCGACGCCACGCCATCTTCGGTGATCTTCGCCGCCGTGCGGCGGCGCGCCGCCGCCAGCCTTGAGCGCGTGGCGCGCCGTTGCCGCCGCGACGCAAGCGCGCTGTGCTCGTGCCGCCGGGCCGCTGCGCGCGTCGCCGCGCGCGCGCGCTCGCGCGCGCGCGCGCTGGAGCTAACCGCCGCCGCCGGGCCACCGCTCGCGAGAGCCCGCCGCCGAGGCCCACGCCCGCGGCTCGAGCGTCGTTGGGCTCCGCGTCGCCGCGCCTCAACTCCGCGGGCGCTTTAGCGCCGCCGCCCGTGCGCCGTCTTTTTCGGTGGGCCGGTGGGATTGATTCTAGGGTTAGGGTTTGTGGGGGGTGCGGGTTTTTTTGTCCTGGCGATTTTTCCTCCCAGCCGTCCGATGAAATCAACGGCCGTGATGAAAAGGGGCTGCAGCCGAGTGGGCACTGTGAGAGGGAGAGCGCTTCGGCGCGCTGAATGGGCGGGCAAGGCATGGCGAAGGAATGGGCCAAATGGCCATTTTGAACAGTATTTCCATAAATATTTTTTTATTGTTATTTCAGAAGCATTTTTTGATGGAATTTGAATGAAAATTGAACCAAAATCTCTGTAAATTTTTGCACCAACGTGTTAATTTTTCAGAGATTAAAAGTGTACAGTATAATGTTTCTGTATAATGAATTATTTTTTATAATAATTACAGTTTCCGCTGCAAAAGTTAATGTGGATTGATTTTCATTATTAAATTCGAACCAACGGGAGAATTTAATTTTGGAAAAATAGATATAAATCCCAGATAATTATGATATTGTTATTTTGTGACCAACGTTGATAATAACAATATTATAATTTTTTAATTGATGATTTTATGCATTATTTCTATTTCTGCCCAATGGTGATGTAGATTTAATGTATAGATAAAATTGATTTAAATTGTATGTCATATTTTTGACCAACGTTGGAAATAAGGCATATAATTTTCCTGCTATGTTCTCACTTTATTTGAAATATTTTTCAGGAGGATACAACTTGATGAGTTGTATCAGAGAGATCCCCACTCTTAAAGGAGATAATTATGGAGAGTGGAAGAAAAAGATAGACTTAGCGTTTATCTTGGCTGAGATGGACTGGGTCCTCACTACAGCACGTCCCACTAAGCCTATGGCACCAGTGAGGGATCAAAATGAGGATGATACTGCTTGGCAGAAAAGACAGAGGGATCATGCTCCTTACGGATGTCTTATGACCTTGAGCATAAGAAATGGACCACAACCAACAAGAAATGTATGGTTGTGATAAAGAACACGATTGAGCTCGCTATTGTGGGCTCAATCGCAAAGTGTGTTTCTTGTCACAGAGTACCTTGAGAGAATAAAGAGTCAGTTTACTGGCTCTTCAAAGACTTATGCTACACAGCTGATTAAACAGCTTGTGACAGAGAGGTACTCTGGTGGTGGCAGTGGCATAAGAGAGCACATACTGAGGATGAGCAACTTGGCATCCAAGCTTAAACCAATGGATTTGGCTCTCAAGGATGAGTTCCTTATTCATTTGGTTTTTGCTTCCTTGCCTAAAGAGTTTGACACTTTTGTTGTCAACTACAATATGCAGTCCGAGAAATGGGACTTGGAAAAGTACATAGCTATGTGTGTGCAAGAGGAGGAAAGAATTAAATCCTCACATGGTGGATCCATCAACTATGTGAAGGATAACAAGAAAAGGAACTTCAACAGTACCTCCTTCTCAAAGAACAAGGGAAAAGCCACTGTCCATCAGCCTCAACAAAATAAATTTGCTGTAGACAAAGATCAATGTCTTCACTGCAAGAAGACGAGACATTACAAGAAGAACTGTCCTGATTACTTAAAGATGATAATGGCAAAGAAAGGTGAGAACATTATTACGTTTATAAATGAATGTCTGTATGTGCAATATTCGAAATCCACTTGGTGGATTGACTCAGGAGCAACTGTTCATGTTGCTAATTCCTTACAGGGATTCCGTTCGACGAGAACTACGCAAAGAAACGAAAGATGCATTAAAGTTGCAAATGGGGTCCAAGCTGAAGTTGAAGCCGTTGGCGATCTTTCATTAGAATTAGCTAATGCCTCCAATCTTTTACTTAGAGATGTCCTTTTTGTTCCCTCTTTACAGAGGAATTTGATTAGTGTTTCAAATTTGGACAAAGATGGTTATGATTGTAATTTTGGAAATGGCAAGTGTGAAATAATGTTTAATAAAGAATGTGTTGGTCTTGCCATCTTACAGAATGAGCTTTATTTGTTATCATTATGTGATGATGTGAATGTCGTATGTGATAATGGGAACGTCGCGTGCGAGAAAGTGATTGAATCCTCGTCTACAAATGTAAACAGAAAACGAAAGAGAACTCTAGATGAGTCGTCGAAATTATGGCATCGCGTTTAGGCCATATTTGAGGGGAGAATATAAAGACTAGTTAAGAATGATATTCTTCCTCCATTAGAGTTCTCAGACTTAGAACAATGCAGAGAATGCATTAAAGGAAAATATGTAAAGAAAATTAAAAAAGACGCCAAAAGAAGCACAGGAGTTCTACAAATTGTTCACACAGATATTTGTGGTCCTTTTCCTGTGAAAAGTGTGGATGGTTATGACTCGTTCATAACATTCACAGATGATTACTCCCGTTTTGGATATATTTATCCAATCAAAGAAAGAAATGAAGCCTTGGATAAATTCAAAATATTTAAGGCTGAAGTTGAAAACCAACACGATTTAAAGATTAAGATAGTCCGATCGATCGTGGGGAGTACTACGGTCGACATACCCCATATGGACAAGTTCTGGACCTTTGCAAGGTTTTTACAGAAAAGGCATAGTGGCCCAAGATTCTACACCAGGCGAACCTCAAGCAAAATGGAGTAGTGAAAGACGCAACTGCACTCGATGGATATGGTGCGAAGCATGATGAGCTATTCCACACCGCCATTGAGTTTATGGATGGAGGCGTTGAAAACCACCATTCATATTCTCAACAGAGTGCCTAGTAAATCGGTGCCCAAAACACCGTACGATATGTGGACAGGAAGAGTTCCCTCACTAAACCACTTACGTGTGCGGGGGGAGTCCTGCTGAGACTAAAGTATTTAACCCAAACCTTGGGAAGCTTGATCCCAAAACAGTAAGTTGTCATTTCATTGGCTACCCTGAAAAGTCAAAAGGGTTTCGTTTCTCTGCCCGAGATAGATATACAAAGTTTGTAGAAACGAGACACGCTGTCTTCTTAGAGGATGAAATGATGAGAGGAAGTATGGTAGCTCGTGAGATTGATCTTGAAGAGAAGCGGTGTATGCGCCCACTCGATGATTCAAGAACCATTCTTCACACTACTGCGTTGCCATTGCCGACGGTGCAAGACAACGTGGTGTCGGCACTGTTATTGTTCCTCCCGTGGCAACAATGAATGATAATGAGGAACCTGTTCTTCAGGATCCTATAGAACCTATTGCCACAGATGAGGGGAGCAACAAAGACCTCAAACAGAGGATGTACCAAATGAGGAGGCCCCGAGGAGGTCTCAAAGAGTAAGAAGATCAACTATTTCTGATGATTATCATATTTATCATACAGAGGAATTTCTAATGGAGGATGATCCCACCTCATTTGAAGAAGCCATGAGAAGCGAAAATTCCTCAAAATGGCTTGAGGCTATGGAAGAGGAAATGAGGTCCATGAAGACTAATAAAGTCTGGGACTTGAAAATTATTCATAAAAGAGTCAAAACAGTAGGCTGTAAATGGGTCTACAAGACAAAGCTTGACTCCCAAGGGAATGTAGAAAGATACAAAGCGCGACTTGTGGCAAAAGGCTTTACGCAAAGAGAAGGGATTGATTACACTGAGACCTTTTCTCCAGTATCATATAAAGATTCCTTCAGAATCATAATGGCATTAGTAGCACATTATGATTTAGAGCAACATCAGATGGATGTAAAGACGGCATTTCTTAATGGGGATTTGGAGGAAAATGTTTACATGGTACAACCGAAAGGTTTTGTCGTGGAAGGAAATGAAAGAATGGGATGCCGCCTAAAGAAATCGATTTATGGGTTAAAGCAAGCTTCAAAACAGTAGTACTTGAAGTTTGACAGTACAATAAGGAAATTTGGGTTTAAAGAGAATGTAGAGGACAACTGTGTTTATGCAAAGTTTAAAGATGGGAAGTTTATCTTCCTAATCCTGTATGTGGATGACATCCTGCTAGCTAGTAGTGATATTAGTCTGCTACTGGAGACAAAGAAGTTTTTGTCCTCAAACTTTGATATGAAAGATCTTGGTGAAGCTTCGTTCGAGACAAAGAAGAAACTAAGGGATTTTGTCCTCAAACTTTGATATGAAAGATCTTGGTGAAGCTTCGATCAAATCGTTCAATATCTAGGGATCAAATTCAGGGATAGAAACTAGAGGATATTGGGAGTCTTGCGTTATTTGTCACAAAAGGCATACATAGGGTTTAAAAGTGGTTGATATGTGTTCACTCTGGAGGACATCAATAGACCACGAGTTTGTAGCATGTTATGCTACGGGGCAGTGGCGGCAAAGAAGTTCATACCGATTTAAAAGTGGCGATAATGAACCTGCGATAATGAACCCGCGAGTAATGTATGCCCATAACAATAAGTCAAGTGGTGCTGCCAAACACATTGACATAAAGTATTATGTTGTGAAAGATAAAGTTCGGGATCAAATTATAAGTCTTGAGCATATAAGTACCGCAAAGATGTTAGCGGATCCGCTTACTAAAGGCTTACCACCCAACGTGTTCAGAGAACATGTAGTCGGCATGGGTTTAAGGGAAAGCCTATGATTCCTGGACTAAAAGATGACCCAAAAGATTAAAGTAACTATTTGAGCAGAGGTGTATTGTAGCTGTTAAATCTATCGGCGATTGACCGTGACGATGAGACATGTTCTATGCACTAATCTGTGATGAAATGAGTAAAGTCAAAAGTAATTAAAAGTTAAAGCATAGATTGAGATCAAGGGGGAGAATGTTAGATTGATCTCAACCGATTAGCCCAACGGCTAATCGGGCCTTGATCCGCGCCTTGATCGGGGGCGCCCAGTCCATCTCTTGGCTGGTGGGCCCCCGTCGCGCTGTGCAATAAATAGAGGGTGGGGGGCCGGCAGCTCGTTTCACGAGGTTGGCCTGAGCCGTACATCCTCACCCGAGAAAACCCTAACCGATCTAGAGGGGGCGCAGTAAGCGGCGGGAAGCTCCATCGCCGTCGTCGTCACCGGATCTACGCCACCGCCGACGCCACCGTCTTCTTCTCCGACCGTCGCTGCCCGTGCGCAGACTTCACCGCCGAACCCGAGATGGCTAGCTCCTCCTCCACGCAATCAGACGGTCGGTACCCCCTCTCTCTCTCCCTTCCTCTCAGATCTAGAACCCCAAGCGCACAGAAAATATACAACAGTTGGAAGGTTACACCAAAATCGAGTCAAAACCAAAATTGGTGAATACAACTTGCTCATGGATAGATGATGACCAATATGGGTCTAAATGTATTTTCACATGTCACAGCAAATTAAAACACCGAATAAATCAAATTAAAAACCCTCGAATCAAGAAATCGCATGAGGAGACCAAAATAAAGCAAAAACTAGATTTCTTCAAGAACTTCCACTAGATCCTGCCTAAATGGATGTGATTGTGTCCCAGGAGACATCTCCATCCTCTTTACGTCTTTGGCACCAGAAAAGACCAAGAGAAGAGAAATCCAAATAAGAAACTCAAGAAAATCAAAAGCACATGAAAGGATTCATGGCACAACTCACTTGGACAAAATTTGAATGTCCATTTCACTTGGAAAGAAATATTTTTACAACCAATCTCTCAAGATAGCAGAGTTTTAAGCCTAGAGCGCACACATAAGACTCTAACCCAAGCAACCTTAATCTCACATGGGAGGAAAGAAGAGCTAGCCACCATAAAGACTTAGCAAAAATCCCCAAACCCTAACTCTTGTCTCTCCTCTCCTTATATAGCCTCACAACCCGAATCAAAGCCTAATGGATTTACCCATTAAGCCAAATCGGGGATAACCCATTAATCCCACCTAACACCGGGTTTTACTCTCTCACGCACACTTCTTAAAACGGCTTACAATTATTAACCTGTTAGTGAATCAACACTTGATTCACTTCACATTTTCACAACATACACGACCTAAATCACTTAGGCTAACGCTATGGTTTCACATATCGCCACTTTTTCGGTATTGGCAATTTACAAAAATATCCCTCTACCGTTTTCCACGAAACTTCCCGCTTCTTTTCCACGAAGCAGCGATCATGCTTCGCCATCTTCCACGTGACCCCAATGACTTGCTACCGAGTCTCACGCGTCCGGAACCCACCGAACCATTCTCGCTTGTAAACCTAGCTTTTCCTTGTGTATGGCAACACCTAGCTTCCTTGACCACACAGGACCCCAGCTCCTCCCCTGAGTCTAGTCCTAGTTCACTTTGTCGTTGCCCGTTATGTCCACCACCGGTAGCTCCCGCCCTCCACGAGCCTAATAATTCTGGACCTCAGCATCACTCTGTGTCTAGTCCCGGTCTTCCTATGCATCACCATAACCTAACTCCGAAGTCCTATAACCGACAACAACAAGCAAACCATCATGTAGCACCGCACAATACAAAAAAGTCATCGATTGGCACAATCAATCCATACAATGCATCGTGCAAAAAAAATATGCAATCAAAATATTGATCCTAAATCTAGGACTAAATAATAAACTCATATGCACACAAACAACAACACCCTACCATGACCATATGGTCATTCCAACTCAAAACCCAAAATCTTGTTTTCTGTGAAAATCGGTAGTATCGCACATAACATGCCGGTATTACCGCTCCCTAAAACGGTACCTCCGCACCTTCGCACCTCGCATTGGTCCTCTCTGGAAAAAACGTACCGCAACTCAGATCGGAACTATCGTTCGTACGATATGACCGCCCTCACAACATCGATACTACTGTATAGACACCTGTAGTACTTTCGATTTTCTTGACAGTTTCAGAAAACAACCCAAACAAAATACGATTTTTACAAAAACACTTAACCACTCCTCGAAACTTACAAGGGTTCATCACAACATTATCTTAGAATTTCTCATATGGTCCTTCAAGGAGGCTACAATAGAATTGGAGGTGGTTGTTGAACGACTTAAATATAAAAGTGGGTGCTTGCTTGCTTCTAAGGGAAGGGTAACTTCCCGTAGCATTTAAAATAGGCATTAAGGTAAACACATCATCTCTCTATAAATCATTGCTAGCTATTTTTACTTTAACCTTTAGTATCGTTTACATGTATTAAAGGTTCAATCTTTTCTGATATAGCATTAACTGTCAAGGTTTGTTTCGGTGCCATATAGTCTAGACTCAGTACTTATTCTTCCATTCTTTAGTACAGGTGTTGAAAATTTATCTAATCTATAACATTAACTTAGCATCTAGAAATACACATGCGCTAAATAGCTAGGACAGGATAGAGTGCCCTTTATTCGCTATTCACTACAGCTGCAGATTGTGCTCAATATGGCTTTTTTTTGAGTGACTTATGACTGAAAAGCATTGTAGCTGGTTGAAAAAATATTGTAGCTGACAGATGCTTATTTAGCATAATTAAATTTAAAAAATTTAAAAATAGAAAAAAACATATTAGCCCGTCACATATAATGCAAACAAATACGGGAAAAAAGAACCGGCGAAAAAGCTCAAAAAAGCCAAATGTTCAGAAAAAGACGAAATTTATGAATAATGAAAAAAAGCTCAAAAAAGCCAAATATTCAGAAAAAAATGAAATTTATGAATAATAAAAAGTAAGTCAGAAATTGAAATCGAAATGAGCAGTGCCATTAAGTAGAACTTGTAGCGCCTAGTCCTAACCTCGTATAGTCGTCGTATTCCGTGCATACGTCGCCTCGATCGTGCCTAGTCGTGGCCGTACGTTGTGAAGGACGAAGAGGGTTTGGAGATCGTGGTGAGGCTGAGATCTTGGGAGCCGGCCGGGCGCAGGTGCAGCGTATGTGTGCAACTGTGGATGCATGAGGGGCGTAAATTCCAAGTCTGGTAGTACTGTACAGGCACATTACTGCTGATGGTAATACGCCTCTGACCAGCCGGCAGTTGGTCGTCTTTTCGTCTCCTTGTACAATTTTTTCGCGTGCTGCCGGCCAGTGGCGGACCGAGAGGCAAATTTTAGGGGTTAGTGGGACATAATCCATAAAAGATAAATATATTAGACATAAAGTGAACTATATTTTACAATCTAAAATCACACATAATTAGAATAGAGGCATAGTAAAAATACAAAATACAACAAATATTGTACCTCGATAATAGATAATGTGCCTCCCAATGCCCATAAATATATGTAAGCAGTTAGCATACATCAAAATTAGCAAACTTAGTGATAAAATCAGAAATTGTATTTGTGAATAGTTATAAAGATTGAAAAAAGGATAAAACATACTAGTAACTAAGATTGGAAAGTAGTAAGGCAAGTGCAAGGTAATACAAGTGCAAGTACAGTAGTACAGAAGTAGTAGATCTGGCGCCTCCTACGATCCTGCCATCAGATCGGATTTGATCTTGAGAGCGAGGAGAATTCAATTTGTAGTATGCGCTTTTCTTAATTGATTCCATATTAGTTAATTGTCTGCTCTAGATCGGTATATAAATCAAAGTAACTTCTTGTTTACTTTGTATGCATGATATGCATGCGTGCGTGCATGCCCTTTCTCTTTGTTCTGTTTCTGCAAGGATGCTTGCATGCTGATCGTAACTCTCCTGCTTGCATGCGAGGTTCAGCTATCTCGACGCAGCGGTTGGGCGATACGCACGGGCAGGCCGGCTGTAGGGGGGGCGCCAGCCCCGGCTGACCCCCCGGTGGGTCCGCCCCTGCTGCCGGCCGGCCGACGGCTTCGGCTTCGGACGGTTGCCTGCAGGTTCAGTGCACCGTTCGTATCGCAATCTACTTCCGGATGCATGTCAAAACAGTGCATCGATCCATACGGTTGTTGCCTTGTTGGTGCGATTATGCTAACCGGTCGATCAATTTAATTGGAGGAGACAGCATGTGCTAATTAATTGTACATCACAGTGACGCCAGTTGTTACGTACACAAATGGCCCTTGATTTCTAGCGTGTTGAACAACTATTACCGGAAATCTCACTGGTTGCAAAGAAACTCTATGCTGCCTTAAAAAAATAAAGTTTGTGCTGCGCTTTATTCTCTTTTCTTCCTTTTCATTCTTTTGATAGTGTGAATGTGCTAAAAAGAAGAAGAAAACATGTTTCAGGAAAATTCGTAACAGTGTAAAGTAACATCCAACCAAAAAGAAGTCGGCGTTGTGTTGCTATACGTCCAAATTGCAATCCGCAACGGTGGTTGTTTAGCGTTTACCAGTACTTACTGGCTTACTGCGATATGGTCACCAGGGTGTTCTTCCGTGCTATTGATGTCTTTTGGTTATGATTTTGGTTATAACTGATAGTTTTTATATGTACTTTAATATGACAATGATCGATAAAAACACCGATGTAGATGACACATATAGTTTTAGGCAAAATTGTTCAAAGAATCCGCTTCAGAGATCGTCCCATTTCGCCGTTTGATTTTTTGACTTTTAGAGAAGTTAAAAGCCAAAAAACAAAAAAAGAACAAAGCATATAAGGGTCCGTTGGTATTGGATTTGGTTTCTAGAGTCTGCTTAGAGAAGTCAAAGCTAATACAAACGCACCAGCTTTTATAAACCATTTCTATTTGCCACTTTGCGATTTTGTATATTGTAACACACTATGTATTTTATTATGTGACAATTTCGTAAATCACATGACGGTTCGAATATTGTAGTGTCTTACGTTGCACTATCTTTGCTATCTTTCTTATATAATGCACTCAGTAAAAAGTCATAAGTCAATACAAATATCCCAGTTTTTATAAATTATTTCTATTGGTTATAAATATTTATTAGCTACTACTGTTCATTAATCAAACTAGAAATTATATAAAAGTCAATACAGATAGACCCTACCTAGGCAAAAGGGCAAAAAGGTGCATGGCGAATGTTAATTCTCACGATCCATGTGCCCATGCCACCAATCAAAAGGACTGATGCGTCATGGTTCAATGGAGCAGGTAGTCTAGCTTTCGCTGCCTGTGGAATTGTCGGTGCTACAGACCAGGCGCAGGAGACGAGGCATGCATTTCGGGCTGAAACCATCGGTGGGCGCACGATATTCTTACGTGGACTTCTTGGGCGTTCACTTATTTTCGGGCCGAAATGCTCGCGCATACGGGACGAAGCCGGCCATCTCGAAACAAGGCCAGAAAATGGTTGGGCTGTTAATGGATTTTTAGCCCTCATTTTCGGGCGGGTCCAGTCCCTCCTGAAGCCCTAGTTGTAAGTGGATGACTCTCCGGCCCGACGCGAACAAAGGGGAGCGTGCGCCGCCGGTAGAAGAGCATACGATTTAGGCCCAGTCCTCATCTCCTCCAGCCCATGTTTCACCCACGCGCTCCCTACCCTCTCGACCCCGGCCCACGCCTTCCCTTTCTCCTCCCCAGCGACCCGGCCCACAGCAAACGGGCACCGGCCACCGCACCCGACCCGACGCCTCCTCTCGACTCCCAGGCTCCCCTCTCCCACTCGCAAGTACCAACTCTGACCTAGCGCCGCCGGCCAGCCGCTAGCCTTCGAGTCGCACGTTGCTGCTGCCGTCTGCCCGTCCCGCCCGTGCGCCGTTCCGCCCGCTACCCTCTAGATCAGCGCCGTGAGCAGGTAGCCAGCTCCGGCCCAGGCCACCAGCGGCGGAACAGCAGCTGTAGTAGCAGCAGGAGGAGGAGGAGAAGGGGAGACCATGAAGCTTGACGTGAACGCCCTCCGCTACCTCTCCAAGGACGACTTCCGCGTCCTCACCGCCGTCGAGATGGGCATGCGCAACGTAAGGCCTAAAACCCTACACCAAGCCTTAACCCAACACCATGTGAAGTCGTTAGCTTCTGTGCCTGACGGTTTGGTTTTGTTTTCTGGATTCACAGCACGAAATCGTGCCGGCAGAGCTCGTCGATCGCATCGCCGGATTGAAGTGAGTGCTACTTTTGGTTCAGAATTTTGCTGTATTTGGTTGCTAAATCGATGTCTGTGGTCGGTGAATTTAGTTGCTATATATGGAGTTGGGAATTAGCTCTCCGAGACGAGTTCATGTGGTGCCTTTTGAAGTTGTTATTGGAGGTTACTAATGGCGTTCGGACCTTGCAGTGTGTGTATTTTGTTCTGGATAAATATTGTAACCGCCAATTTGTGGTGCATAATCATCTCAATTTTGTTCTTGTAGGAACAGCTAATTGTGACATCAGAATGGATATTTATCCAATGTAATTGATAAAAACGAGGTCGGAATTGACTGCTTAGAAGTTAGAAGTTTGCTTGTAGTAATATAATGTGCTTTGTGCTCTGAAAAAAAAGGAGGTTTGAGGCAGAAGCTTCAAACAGCCTAGGTTTTTTGTGTGATAAGGCTTTTTGTTCTTGTTAACAACATTACACGCAGAATATGTTGTTTCGTGAAATAGACTTGCCCATTCTTTCGGTGAATGTGTGTTAATTCTATGTGGATGTAGGCATGGGGGCACATATAAAGTGCTGAGGAATCTGTTGAAGAACAAATTGGTGCATCATGACGCTGCAAAGTGTGAGTCCTTGTTGGTGAATCTTGCTCCTTTTATTTTTAGATAAAATTTGGACTATCATAATTGCTATGTTGGTCCCTTTGCATATAGATGATGGGTATCGGCTCACATATCTTGGGTACGACTTCCTCGCCATCAAAACTTTGGTCAATCGCGGAGTGTTTGCTTCGGTCGGTCGTCAAATCGGTGTTGGAAAGGAGTCAGGTTGATGTTTGGCTCATGTTTTATTTTAGATTGTAGAAAGCAAATGTGAAATGCTTTATGTTGTTTCCCCTATCGACAGATATATTTGAGGTTGCCACTGAGGATGGTACAGTGTTGGCCATGAAGCTTCATAGGTTGGGTAGGACATCTTTTAGGGCTGTGAAATCTAAGCGTGACTATTTAGGGCACCGGAGGAGCTTTAATTGGCTGTATCTGTCACGACTGGCGGCCCTAAAGGAATTTTCTTTTATGAAGGTTTTTGCATGGCTATACTTTTCATTAAGTTCGTTAAGAGTTATATGCTTATTTGTTTAATATTCCTTTACTTTTGTAAAATAATTCCAGGCTTTAGGAGACCATGGATTCCCTGTCCCCACTGCTGTGGACTGCAATCGGCATTGTGTGATCATGTCACTTGTGCAGGGATACCCACTGTAAGCTGACATTATTTTCAATGAATTCTTATATTAATCTAAGGGTATGTATTCCTTTACGCAGAAACTGATCTAGGTGTTGTTTTCTGTTATGCAGTGTTCAAGTAAAAGAGTTACAAAACCCAGATGATGTTTTTGACACAATTCTTGGTCTTATTGTACGTTTGGCGGAGCATGGGCTGATACATTGTGATTTTAATGAGTTCAATATCATGGTATTGCTTCTTGTACCTTCTATTGTTACTATTATTTTCTAAGCTCACATAGATAAATCAGCTTTTGTGTGCCCCTTTTCTTTCTTGTATTGCATTCACAATTGTTTATTGTTGAGATTCAGTAGTTTCCACTTCAGGTTTATGATACCCATTATGTTCTCTTCAATGCTGCCTCTTTCAAATATGCTTTGATCTGAGTGGCTTCCTAGCAAAATATAACATTTTGGATGGTAATCTTCGGTAGGACTCGTGCTTGCCGTATGTAATAACACATATGGCTGTGCTGTAATTACCATTAAAAAGGATGGCTGCAAACTGTCATTGGGAGTTTAGATAGAATGGTTGTTCCAATTTTTTAATCCTTGACCATGCGTAAAGTGAGGTTATATTATTATGTGATATGTCAGTTTGTAGTTTACCTATCTTTAATTCTTCATCGTTATTGATGTTGCACAGATTGACGATGATGAAAAAGTTACAATGATTGATTTCCCACAGATGGTATCTGTTTCACATCGGAATGCCCAAATGTATGTAGCATATTCTGATAGCTTACATAAGGCTGCTTTCTATTCATTATTCATGAGTTCTGCTTTTGCAGGTTCTTTGATCGAGATGTTGAGTGTATCTACAAGTTCTTTAACAAGAGGTTTATTTCTACAATGAAATATTAAGAATTCAGGCCCTGCTCTTTTTGGCTTTTCAGTGGCGTTTGGCATCTCTTAGCAATCACTATTCATTAGACTAATAAGCTGCAGCCTAAATGAACAGGCCATGAGGCCATGCCTTGCAAATCATTTTGTTATTAAGCTTTCTTTCTTTATATTAGGTTTAATCTTTCATCAGGGAAAGGTGAAGAACAATATGGGTCTGAAAGTGATCATGATGAGAGTGGCAGGCCGTCCTTTCTATGCATTCAAAAGGCTGCTGGTTCCTTGGACAAGGAACTAGCTGCCAGTGGCTTCACCAGAAAAGAACAAGTTGAGATGGAAAAGGTGGGTTAATTGTTGGTACAAATCTCTTATTGATTTTGCAGATTTCATAGTATTCTGCTGGAAAACCACAAGTGTGAATGTTGGTGGGTAGTAATTGCATTCAGAGTTCTTAAAACTGGTTCCTGTTAAAGTCTTGGTTCCAACCAGTAAGCCAGGATCTGGTCGGTACCAGCTGGCTTCAGGTTTTTCCCCTGTCAACATTTGTTTTCCACTTTCTTTGTTTTTTCTCAACTTTGGATATTACTATCTATGTTTCTTCGAAACATGAGAAAATATCTAATACGATCGGTTTGCATCTGGATTGTGTTGTTGCATATGGGACTATGTTTGCCTCGTTAATTATTTTGATATGAGGTGCATGAATCCAGCAGAGTTCTTGTGACAATGGGCAGTCTATAGGCAATGTCATGAGATGACAAACATCATGAAAGCTAAAATTTTTATTCAAATTACCATGGAATATTCCGGTCTATGGGTACGTAGTGGAATTTTAAGACGTACCGAAAACATAAGAAGAGATAGGCTGACATGGAAGGAAGCAGTTAAAAGAGACTTGAGTGATTGGAATGTATCTAAAGAATTAGCTTTGGATAGGAGCGAATGGAAGTTAGCGATCCACGCATCGGAACCATGACATAAAAAGAAGGTTTAGAGGTGGTGTTTTAGGCTCTTGGTTTAGATAACAGGATGTAGGGCTTATGGTTTTAGCTTTATAGGTTTTATTACAAGGTTCTCGTTTTTTTTTTACTTTGAGGTTTCATTTCTAACTTACCTTAACTTGTTTAGAATAAAACGTTTTATTGTTGTTGTAACCATGGAATATTCTTCTCATATGCAGTTGTATAAATTGGGTGTTAAATATCAGATTTTCGGTCCCCTGTGAGTGGTGACACTTTTTTTTACCTGATTACAGTTCATTGAGGAAAATGCTGAAGAAGGCAATTCCAGCTCAGATGATGATTCAACATCTGAACAAGATAGTGAAGGTGTTGATGCTGAGGTTGTTAAAATCAATTCCTTGAAAATAGCAGACCAGGTATTGATCTGCATAGCTAATATTTTTTAATTTAAATGTGTCACCAAACTGTGCCAACTGCCAAGCTATCTAGCCGTTCCAGTTTCGTCAAGTAATCAGTTTTTGAAATATTTTTTTGGGGCTATTTCTCAGGATTCTGCTGGGGTGCTTGATTGTACTCTCGCTGCAAGGGATTCAAATGAACCTGAAACTTTTTCTGAAGAGGTTAGTAGTATATTCATCTGCGTGCCTAGACAAACTTTCAATGGATGTTGCTTACGTTGCTTTACCTCGCAGCATGAAACAAGCACAAGTCGCAGTTGTGAGAACAAATTGAGAAATCCACCTACTGATAGCAACGGGGATGCTATGGAATCACATGAATCAGGAGGCAATGATGATAATGATGATGGCTCATCGGAGGATCCTGATGATGGCGATGATGCTGTGCTCACAAGACAACTGAACAAGCAAAGGAAAAGGGCCATAGCAGCTGCTCATGGGCGGAGAAGGCCTCTGTCCTCGAGGAATGCTTATAAGGACAAGGGGAAGGGTACCATGAATTCCAAAATCCAGAGGCAGGCATGCAAATGGTGATGGTTGGTCTGTGCTGTTTATAGCAGGAAATATTTTAAGATAGGTCGAGCGTACATTTGGTATGGCTGTAATAGCGCGGTACTGAGTTGTTATAGAACGAACGTTATGCTTGTATTTTTGTTCGCTGTTTTGGTCGCTCGATGCTTCGCCGTGATTACCTGTTAAGTAGTTAAAAGACAATGTAAAATTTCTTACTTGTTGGCAGTCAACTGAAGTAAAATTGTTCTTTCGCCCTAAGCCTAATTAGTTCTAACTGCACCTCCAGGCTCGGTCTGAAAGGTTTAATTCCGTTTCCCTGAGGTACAAGAACTTTTGACATTATTTGTACATCGCACCGCCACCTGATACCTGTGCAGCTGTGCTAGGGCAGAACCACCAAGCCGGCGCTGTCCTTCAGCCAGGTCAATGTTACCAATGCTGTCCTTACCAAGCTTCAAATCAGGAGTTACCGTCAATGTTATATTAGGACATCTGGACATGTCACGTAAGCACGGATGACCAGATTTCCGGGAGCCTTGACAACCTCACCGTCACATTGAGCTGCCATGGAAAGACTGTCCTTTCCCCATCTATTGCAATACCAAGTTCAATCATGCAGTCAGCCAATGCAACCACAGCATCATACATATCTGCACCTTCTCCGTCATGCTTTGCAGCATACATCCAGTTTCCACTTGCTTTGACATCGGCAAGGGATGTAACTTTAGCCCAAACCAGATTAGCCAATGCCTCCCCAACAGCACGTCTTGCCATGGCCTTGGTATTAAGTTTCACGCACCAACCAGTTCACCCAAAAATTTAAACTGATGAGAAAAGATAGGCAATTCACTTATACTTCAACACTCCTCTCACGTGCAGGCTCTCTTATGCCTAATACGTGGAATAGAAGTAGACTGCAATTAATTTTTTTAATTGTGTCAGCCAGATCTTGAACTCGAGACCTCTTGGCTCTAATACCATATTAAGTTTCATGCACCAACCAATTCACCCAAAAGCTTAAGCTGATGAGGAAAGATAGGCAATTCACTTATACTTCAACACTTGGGATTAAGCAAACCCTTTATTGGTTGTTCTCCAATGGCGCAAGCACCACCTTTTAGTTCTGTGTATGTCTGTGCAATCACAGCTACATCAGCAAGCGGAAGTCGTGCAACTAGACTTGTCACACAATTGTCAACCTTTGTGGTCAAGAAACGTTTTGAACTACGGAGGGGAGCCTCAATACAAGCTTCGGAGCATCCGTTAGTGTGACCTCAGGTGCGATGTCTTAAGGGCTAGCTCAATTGAGAAACTCACTTGAATTCAAAGGTCTTCTGAGGCATGTCTCCTAGAACTTTTTCAAGCTCAAGTTCTTCAACAGAGATTGGAGGAAGGCCATTCAACTTGGCATGCTCCACCGCCAAGCTGTCAATCAAAACAATCTTCCCACAGCCATCAATTTTCCCAGTGATAGTCGTTGAAACCCTTTCCCTCTCACAAAGCGACTCCCAATAGGCTTCTGCTCTCATGCTACACCAGTAGTGCATCCTGTTCCTGGTACTCGGCACCCCAGATCTCCGAGATAGACAATGTATGATCACCAACAACAGTTGAGCGTATGTCAAATTCAGCACCCTTAGGAGATTATTTCCTTCACTACATTGCAATTTCCTCCAGCTCCCTGGCCATGAATGCTGATGATGGAGTTGCGCTCTCCTATTTCTGCACATGCCCTGACCGCGCGATACAGTTTCTGTGCCATCTCAGCATCTCCACGCTGCACTGCATTGAAATCAAGCTCTGCGTCATTCTGGCCACTGACCATGTTTGAGGCAGCACCACCACCCATACCAATTCTCTATGCTGGACCACCAATCTTCACAACTAGCATGCCAATTTCTGGATTCCCCTTCGATATGTGTGCATGGTCAATTTGCCCAATGGCTCCATTGAACATTATTGGCTTCAGCCACTCACGACACTCCCCATTTATCAATCTCATTCCAAATTTTCTGGTAAATCCCTGAATTAGAGGCTCACAAAATTTGTTCCCGTAGTCAGAAGTGAAATGCCCCAAAAATTTCAAATTTTTGAATTTTTCTTGAATTCCTGAACCTTTCCAATTTGGTAACTTTCTTGGAAAGGGTGTTTCCCTTTTTGGACTTCCCGCCTTCTCCTTTCCATTGGCGCTCCCGAGCGATGAGCGCTTGCAATCATAACTTAGCTAGTCTTTGCTTACATTGCTGTACTTGTCTTTACATGATCTTGCAAGCTTCTTTCATAGCTTGGTGTAATACTTGTTCACTAGACTTTGAAAATTTTTAAAGCTCTCAATGTCACTAAAATCTAAAAATGACCCAAAATAGCCTTGTCTCCTCTTTAGTCTTCTTTTGTTTCTTCCCCTCTCCACTTGATGAATTCATTGCCGAAGGCAACGAAATTTGGGGCAAAATGCATGTTAAATGGCTAAGGTGGAAAGTTAGAGTACGAAGGTCATTTTGAACACTTGTTCTATCATATGGACCTAGAGTGAAAATTTTCCCAATTCTTGTTGGAATTAAAGTGTTTTGTGGAAAACTTCCTCCTTCTAGTTGCTTCACTTTATTTGTAGCCCACTTGGTCATTTTCAATGTATTCTCAATCTCTTGGACCAAGTTGACCTCTCTTTTGCAAGAAATCTCTTCTAATTTCTAAAACAAACTCAAATTTGTATTTTTCAAGTAGTTGCCATGTGTTCATCATGGGAAAGATTGCAGGACCATATGAGAAAGTCTCTAGATAATTAGTAATGAACAACTGACACATTGTGGAGTTGCATTTTGATTTTACAAAAGTTGGAAAATTTCAAAGTTGCTTTTAGTGTAACTGGTCTGACTGGTATGTGGGACTGATCAAACTGCTGGATGTATGTGGTCTGACTGTTGATTGGCAGTGTGACCGAGTTAAGTTGGACGGTGTGACCAGCGTTGGAGATGCGGTCACACTAGTGTCCTATTATTGGTAAAGGTTTTAAGTTGGTTTGGGCTGGTCAGACCAGTCAATAGTTGGTGGTCTGACTGGTGGGCAGTTCGATTGCCGTGGTAAGAGTGGTCAAACCAGTGGCTGCAGCCAGAAAACAGCGAGAGGTGTTCTTGAGTGGTTTGAGTGTATGCACAACGTAGGAGCCCTTGGTTGGTTGTATTGTGTTGCATGATGTATTATTTTGAGTAACGTGAGTTAAGTGAATAGAACTTGTGCTTGAGATGGATGCTTGGTCTTTGGATGTGAGGTGGCTTTGTAAGATCGAGGAGGCCGATTGGAGGGGGTGAATAGGCAGTCTAAAAACTCTCTTCTAATTAATACTAATAATTTAAGACCTTTTCTATTTGCCTAAATCAAGTATACAATGCGAAAGCTTAAATCAATTTGGTTTAGCTCAAATAGCGCTCTAAGACAAGCAAATTCACCTAAGTGCACCAACAATGCTAACCTAGGTCAAGGTTTGCAACTCTAGATTTACAAGTAATCAAAATAATGCTAAGTAAGTAAATTGCTTGAATGTAAAAAGAGCATAAGAAAGCAAATCACAAATGACACAATCTCTTTTTACCGTGGTGTTCGGAGACTTGCCGGTCTCCCATAGTCCACGTTGAGGTAAGCCCGAACAAATCAAACCGACTCCACGAATTAAGCCTTCCACCTCAAATCACTAGTGATAGCTCTTTCCCGCTCCGGGTAGGTGAGTTCCAACCTTCACAACTTCACCGGGTCTTCTCACAACTTTCTTTGAGAAGATCACCGCGCACGACGCCTCCCACGCCGTCTAGGAGTCGGCAAACTCTAAGAGTAACAAGTCAAGTCCCTCACTTGACTCTCACCACATGCAACGAATGCACAAGCTCAATTTGGACACAAAGTCCACCTCTAGATGCAACACATGCACTCTATATCACCTCTCCTCTCTCACAAAGTGCAACACATGCACAATTGAGTGGAGAGCCTCACTCTAACTAAAAAATACAGCAATAAGTCAAGCAACAACCTCTCCAACCAGTCTTGAGGGGGTATTTATACACCTCCCTCAAAAACTAGTCGTTGGATAAGAGAGAGGGTTGAAATCAGCCCGAGGGCTGGAAATACCGCAGTTACACTTCCGGTACTTCCACTTTCCCAACGGTCACAAAAAAACTAGCTGTTGGGCTGGAAAACCGGTCAGACCGCCACACAAAAATCGGTCAAACCGCCATTACAAGGGTGGTTTGACCTCCAGATCAACACTGGTCTGACCTCTAGGTCATAACTTTTGACTCCGATGTCGGAATTGAGTGATCTTGGACTCTATGAAAAGTTTATTCAGAGAGCTACACAACTCATCTATTTGCATGATCTCAAACACATTAGATCAATACAGAAATCAGAAGATATCCAAAGAATCACTACCATGGTCTAATGTTAAAGGAAATAATAACAAACAATTTTAGACCATGCCAAGGGATAATGCGTGATCTTCAACTTTTGCAAAACACATTTACAAACTTAGATTATGTCACAAGGAGTAGGTACATGGATTTCAACTTTTGCAAAACACATTTGCAAAGTATAGTCACATGTTACAAGGATTCACCACATGAGCTTCAACCATTTGCAAAACACATTCGCAAATGCAAGCCTCATGCCAAGATGAACTAGAGCAAGTGAGGTTGAGCCATCAACATATGATGAGACTCAAACTACTAGACATGACCCCTCTTAATAGTACAACAACCTATACTAGCAACCCGGTCTTCCAACCAAATACCAAGATCGGTAAAAGACTAGGAACACATCCTTAGCCCTAGCTAGTCATACCTTTGCCTTGAGCATCCTTTTGAAGCTTGATAATACATATCACAACTTCAAGTCCGCGTCATTGTCTTGACATGCATCTACACAAGATGCATCCTTCACTTCAATTCCATCAACACATGATGGTCTTCTCTCAACTTGATCAATACATGATCATATTGGATATGCGTCAATTCATGATGCATCTTCTTGATCTTGATGACCTTCAACACATGAAGCCATCTTCTTCTCAGTCTTGACTTGATGATCTTCAACTCATAAAGTCATCCCAAATTATCCTCATTTGTAGAACCTAACCTATTCATCCAACTCATGGAAACCGTTAGTCCACAAAACAATTGTCGTCAATTACCAAACTTCACCATTAACACATAATGGAGGGACTAGATTCAACAATCTTCTCTTTTTGGTAATTCATGACAATCTCGACAAATAATGAGATATAAAAATTGATTTGCGAGTATATATCTTGTACATAACAATTGTATACTCTAAGATAAGCTTTAATCAAAGCTTACTTATCCGGTTGTCATTAATCATCCAATCATTAACACATAATGGAGAAGTTAGATGACAACTCGATTGCACATGAGTATATATGAACTACACAAGCTATATATACTCAAGAATATATTTCAAAGTAAATATCCTAAATATGCATATTAAAAGAAGCATTGATCAATACTCATGAAACTCCAAAACATAGAGAGGGAGCTCCCCCTAAATGTGTGCATACAAGTCTATATGAAGAAAAACATATGCACATATTCATTTGAACTATTTGAAGAGTTCAATCTATATTTTGGATCTAAAAAATGCATTAATATATGAGAAAGTGATTTCGAATGCATACATCTTTGATTTCACCTTTTCATCCAAATGAGACTAAGCTACAATATACTTGAACAAGTATATTAGTCTCATATATACATCTGTCATTATCACCAAAATATTATAAAAGTATTTGTCATTAACATCAAAATCTCATAATGACATTTGTCATTAACACTAAAACCAACTTAAACGGTGCTTGATCTTTCAGGCTTAAAGAACATTAGCGGTCGACAACAAGTGATCGTGACTAAGCGGGAGAGCAGAAGTCCATATGTCATGTAAGTCCGGGTGAGGCTACGCAGCTCAAGCGGAACACACATGAAAGACAAGGATCATGAGGCGAGTTGATGCATGTGATATGCCAAGTGACTAGGGTCGGTGCAAGTGATCGTGCAAAACTAGCACACCCGCAAGTGCACGGGCTGCCACTGAAATAGCGGCGAGTGTCGTGTTCTCCACAGGGACTAGAGTACCAGTGAAAGAACACTAAACTAAAGCTAAATCGCTCAAACTGGGAGATGATGACTAACTGCAGAACCTAAACAACTAAAGGCCAGAGAGCAAACTGCAAATGAGCAGAAGTAAGAGGAGGGAAGAGCTGAAGGTGCTGTGAACTAAAGAGAGAGGATAGGAGAAGAGGATAAGAACAGAGAAACTAAGAAATAAATCTATTGAGAGAGAGAGGGAGAGAGGCAGAAGAAAGATTAACTAGAAATAAAAGAGGATGAGATAAGGAGAAAGGGGAAGAGAGCAGAAGAAGAGAGCCACGGATCACTACTGGAAGAACTACAGAATTTAAGAAAAGACGGGAGAGAAAGCAAGTACTACAGAAGGAGGCTAGAGAAGAAAGCTAGAGGAAAGAATTTTAGAAGAAAAGATAGAAGACAGAAGAAAGAAGGAAGAAGGGAAGGAAAGAGCAGCGAGAAAAGAAAGGGGAAAAGAAAACTGAGACTAGATTAGAAGAGAAAAAGGGAAGAGGCAAGACTAATTTAGCTCTACAGACTGAAGGAGAAAAGGGGATGCTGAGAAAGAGGGGAAAACTAAAAGGGGAAGAGACAGCTACTGAGAAGAACAAAGATCTAGAGGGATGCTAACAGGACAGAAGAATGGGGCTAACAGGAAGAGAGAGAAATCGGAGGAATGAATGAGGCGCAAGGAGACTGTCAAGAAGAGAAATCAGAGGGAAGAAGCAGACAGGGAAGAGCAAAGGAGAAGGAGGGGAAATGCTACTGCTATAGCGCTACTTCACACCCAACAACAGAGCAATCACAGGAAAACAGTAAACCTAAGCATGCATCCAATAAACAAAATAAACTACTGCCGATAACAAGAAAATACATTAATCACATTAGCAACAGCAAGACAACACATCTAGACTAATTTTGTTTTACTTTTCTACTAACAGATCCTATAATGACAGTAAGCAAAATAATAACCCTAATTGGAAAATTAATTCTAAAAGAGAGATACCAACATCATCACAGCAAGATATTAATCCTACAAGCAGACATAAGAACTTAGTAGAACTACTAAAGCATCAGGTGAAAATCATGAATCTAAACCGTAAATAGCATCCACAATAACATCTCAGACAAACAGGAACATGTAAAAGCACTCCTAGTTCCCGGAATCACACAGGAAATACATGCATATCACAGATCCATCATGCAAGCATCTCAGGAATAAACATGAACTAGACAAGCACAACTTAGTAATTCAAATCCACTCAGACATACATGCATATCACAGATCTGACACAGTAGCATCTCAAGCAAGCCATTACAGTATTAGATCAAATGTTTGGAGAAGAAACAACCCATAAAATGCAGATCTGAGCCGAAGAAGATCTTTTGTAGTGGATGCAGGCAGGGAGAAGCAGATCTGGTGTAGAAGCTGAAGGGGATGCAGGCAGTAGGAAGCAGATCCGTGCGTGGATGAAGCAGATCCGGCCTTGGAGAAGCAAATCCGGCCGTGGAGATCAGCAGTGAAGCTGGTGCCGTGTAGAGGTAGTAGATCGGCCGAAGAAGACGTAGAGGTCGCAGATCCGTCGAAGACGAAGCAAATCCCAGCCAAGAGGTGACTTGCGGATGCAGATCTGGCCGGCAACAAGGGGGTTTAGTGCGGGAGAGGGGCGACTTGGGGTTTTGGATGGGGGCTATGGCGGCTGTATTCTTGAGTCTTAGGCGCAGTGGAGAGGTGGAGGTGAGGGACGATGGTGCTCCAGGTGAGGCGAATGGAAGATGGCCGGCGAGTGGATGGAGTAGTGGAGGCGTGGTCTCGGTGGTGGCGTTAGGAGAGGGGCGGCCTGGGTGTTGGAGATCGGAAGGAGAAGGATGGCGGCTATGGGATCTGGTTCTTCCAGGCGATGGAGTGGGATGGCTGGGTGGATGCTATGGAGAAGATGGATTGGGGCGGCCGGGTGTGGAGATCGGTTCTGGTAGAGGAAAGGCAGGTGGATGGCTAGGGTTCTTGGAGATGAAGAAGATGGGTGGCGCTCACAGTGCGGTCAAGGTGTGGTTCGTCGTCTCCCTCTCCGTGAGAAGAGCAAGTGGTGGCTTTTATACCAGCGGCGCCCCTAGGGTTTCCAGTGAGGGTGCGGTTAGGGTTTCATGCGGTTTTGCATTTTAGTCCCTCCACTTGTGCTGTTTTGCAACCCTAGCTCCTTCCATGGACCAATATTTGTAGATTTTTGCAGATTTTTGCGCCTCGTCGCGCCGACCTACAAGAAGTGCACACGCCCATGTAAACAATCCACATAGAAGATAAACTTTATATAATTCATGAATTCACAGCAGTTTGAATTACTACTAACAGGATAATGATGTAAAATTTGATACAAATATGATGCATATCATACCCCCAAGCTTAAACATTTGATTGTCCTCAAGCAAATGAAATGATGATATCGAACCCAGGGAATCCAGAAAAACATGAAAGGATATAAGTGAATGCTTGTAGCTAGTCAATTTGCATTTCATAATTCAAATAAGACTACCTGACTTGATTTTTACTGGCTATTCAGATTTAGAATCAGAATTACAGCAAAGATATCAAAGTGATACTAGAGTTTTTGACCAGATCAAGTTACCCAAAAGTGCCAAATTGCACTAATTGTTTGCATGGATCCCACCAGAATTAAAAAGTAATCAAAATTAGATATCACAGTCAAGAATAAGCATATTCTAAAGTCATACTTAGGCATTTACCATTCTAGATGAAGAGACTAATGCTTGTGTGAAATTTATGAAAAAGCCCACACTTTAGCCATGATACTTTACTTTTGCTGATTTTTTTTAACAAGTTTCAAACCCAACATGGGCACAAGTGCCACTTATTCAACACCCAATGTGACAAAGTCACTTATTCAACTCACACTTTGCAACCCAAAACAGAATTAAAGATCTTTTCTTTCTTTTCTTTTCCTCCTTTTTTTAGCATCATTAACCGGTCACTTATTCAACTCACACTTTGCAACCCAAAACAGAATTAAAGATCTTTTCTTTCTTTTCTTTTCCTCCTTTTTTTAGCATCATTAACCGGTTTTCATTATCTATAAGATCTAGATAAATCAACCATGTTATTGGCTCAAGATAGGTCTACCACTTTCACAAACTTTTTCATTCAAGCAAAAGCATCAACGTCTAAAATAAAATACTATGCCCAAGCATGATTCCTAGGATATGATTATTCTAGAAGTGATAACTAGAATCAATACAATCCGCAAAAGGTAAAGATACATGTGTAACTTGCAATGCATCAAAAACTATAGGATCACAAGATTTCTAAGCCATTACGATTTCAATGTATATAAGGGTGGACCAATTGGATATCACACAGAATTGATATTTACCCCAGTTCACTTAAACAATTTTCAATGTGATAACTCTGGATTAAACCAAGTCAGCTACATATTACAGACCAAGTATTCAATCAGCAGTATATACCAGCACAAAATAATGATCAGGACAGTGACATATAATCATCAACAATCTAGCATGAGAAGAGTATTGGCCATTTATCAACAACTACACAACCATCCCCACAGAGCCCGTAGGTAAGACAAAAGAATCATGCTAAAGCATCCCTCATCAATAGACAGATCCCTCCCCCAAGCTTAAATTAAACTTTCACTCCAAAAATAGACATTTAGTGTTGGAAGCTGCTCACCGGGTGCAAAAGATGAAGTAGGCAATCTCATCATCCCTTTGCCTGCCATGCTTGGATGAGTGCATGTACCTGAAAATGGCAAAACAAAAGAAAAGGATAAACCGACAAAAAGGTAAAATAAAGAAGGAAAAACTGAAGTAAAACAGTAACATGCTCAGGTTGCCTCTTGAGAAGCGCTTGTTTTAGGTCTTTAGCTTGACCAGCAAATGATCATCAAGTAGGCTCAAAAGAGATTGGAGGATCAAGGTCAGATCTGACTTGATCTCCAGCAATGTATTCCTCATTAAGCTCAGAAATAGGTTCCCCAACAAAATAGTGTTTCAATCTTTGCCCATTAACTTTGAAAATGCCCCCAGATTGACTCTCAACCTCAAAAGCTCCACTTCCTAGCTCTTTCTTGACTACACAAGGCCCAAACCATCTAGATTTGAACTTTCCAGGGAATAAATGGAACCTAGAGTCAAAAACTAAGACCACTGTCAGTGTTGGAAATCACGCCTCAAAATGTGACGGTCATGAATCTTTTAGCTCTTTCTTTGTAAATCCTTGAGCTTTCATAAGCATCAAGCCTTAATTCATCAAGTTCACACAGCTGTAACTTCTTATGTTTCCCAGCTAGACCCATGTCCATGTTGAGCTTTCTAATTGCCCAATGTGCTCTATGCTCAAGCTCAACAGGAAGATGACAAGCTTTTCCATAAACCAACCTAAAGGGGGACATTCCAATAGGTGTTTTGTATGCTGTTTTATAAGCCCACAATGCATCATAAAGCTTAAGAGACCAATCTGTCCTGGATTTGAACACAACTTTTTCAAGGATTTGCTTTATCTCTCTATTGAAAACTTCAACTTGCCCATTAGCTTGAGGATGATAAGGGGTGGTGACTCTATGATTATGGACTCCATATTTGGCTAGAAGAGCTTCAAACTGCTTGTGATTAAAGTGAGACCCACCATCACTTATCACAACTCTAGGAATTCCAAACCTAGGAAAGATGATTTGCCTAAACAACCTACAAACAGATTTTGAATCAGCATGGACAAGTGGGTATAGCCTCAACCCATTTGGACACATAATCCATCGCCACAAGAATGTGCTTGTACCCTTGAGAAGAAGGCAAAGGTCCTATGTAATCTATTCCCAAACATCAAAGAGTTCTACCTCAAGAATACCATGTGTGGCATCTCATGTCGCCTTGACATGTTCTCTCGCATGTTGACAGGATCACAAGACCGAATGTATGCATGAATATCCTTGAACATGGTAGGCCAATAAAATCCAGCTTGAAGAACCTTTGCTTGGGTCTTGGCAAGTACCGCATGTGTAGCAAAAGGAGCAGAATGACAAGTGAAACATCACATTTTGAACCTCCTCATGAGGAAGACAACGTCGAACAACCCCATCTCGCACAATGCCTATACAGATATGGGTCATCCCAAAAGAACTTTCGTGCCTCATGTGTGAATTTCCTACGCTGCTGATAGGAGAGATCAGGAGGTATAGTGTTGCAGACTAAGTAATTAACTATATCTGCATACCAAGGGGTGCGAGACTGAACAAGAGAAACTTCTAATAGATGGTCTCCAGGAAGAGAGTCTTCAATAGGAAGTATAGAAGCTGAATCTGAATGGGGCAGTCTAGATAAATGGTCAGCCACTAAGTTCTCAGCCCCCTTTTTATCTCTAATTTCTACATCAAACTCTTGCAGCAAAAGAATCCAACGAATGAGGCGAGGTTTAGCATCCTTTTTACTCAAAAGATACCTAATGGCTGCATGATCTGTGTACACTATGCATTTTGAGCCAACTAGGTAAGATATGAATTTGTCAAAGGCAAATACTACAATAATGATTCTTTTCAGTTGTTGTGTAGTTGATCCGGTGTCATCTAAAGTCCGCTAGCATAGTAAATGACATGCAAAGCCTTGTCATGCCGCTGCCCCAAAACAGCCCCACAAAGAAAGTCACTAGCATCACACATTAACTCAAAAGGCAAATCCCAATTAGGAGGTTGCACAATGGGTGCAGAAATGAGAGCAGCCTTGATCTTACTAAAAGCATCCATGCAAGCCTCATCAAACACAAAAGGGACATCGCAGCCCAAAAGATGAGTGAGAGGGTGAGCAATCTTAGAAAAATCTTTAATAAATCTGCGGTAAAACCAGATAACCCAAAAATCATGAATCGCCTTCACATTAACGGGAGGAGGCAAGCGCCAATCACCTCAACTTTTGCTCTATCTACCTCTATGCCTCTAGAAGACACTAAGTGACCAAGAACTATCCCCTCTCTAACAAGAAAATGACATTTTTCCCAATTAAGAATCAGATTTGCCTCAAGACAGCGCTGAAGGACATTTTCAAGATTGGCCAAACAGCTCTCAAAGGTCTGCCCATAAACAAGTGAAATCATCCATGAAAACCTCCATGATTTTCTCAATAAGATCTGTGAAAATAGACATTACACATACTGGAAGGTCCCCGGGCATTACAAAGCCCAAATGGCACCTACGGTATGCAAAGGTACCATAGGGGCAAGTGAATGTTGTCTTTTCCCGATCCGATGGATGTATAGGAATCTCTGAAATCTCGAATATCCATCAAGATAATGAAATAAGAATGGTGGGCCGTCTCTCTAGCATTTGATCAATGAAAGGCAAAGGGAAATGGTCTTTGCGAGTGGCTTTGTTGAGCTTCCTATAGTCAGTACACATGCGCCAGCCTGTGGTTGTCCTTGTGGGAATCAAATCACCTTTTTCATTGGCAACCACTGTCATGCCTCCTTTCTTAGGCACAACATGAATGGGACTGATCCACTGACTATCTAAAATAGGATAGATGATGTTGGCACCAAGAAGCTTAAGAATTTCTTTCTTGAGAACCTCTTGCAAATGAGGATTAAGCCTACGCTAGTGCTCACGAGTGGGCTTAGCATCACCCTCAAGGTGGATACGGTGCATGCAGGTGGCTGGATCAATGCCCTTCATATCATCAATTGAATATCCAATGACAGCTTGATATCTACGAAGGATCTCAAGGAGTCATTCAGCCTCTAAAGGAGTCAAATGGTCACTAATAATAACAGGGAAGGTCTGATCTGGTCCAAGAAACTCATATCTAAGGTGTTTTGGAAGTGGTTTCAGCTCTACCTTAGGGGCTGTGGGCTGTCTAAGGTCTGGGATTTGGGAAGGCTCAACTGGACCATCAATGAGTGCAACATGATGAGAATTAACAGCAGTACACTCATTATGAATCTGATCCTCAAGTGGTTCAGTATCCTCAATATTTTCATATGTCTCCATGACACATTTGTCAACCAAATCTATGGAGAAACACTGATCTGGACAGTGAGGAAGGTGAGTGGGGTGCCTCATATCGAATGCTAGCTTCTCTTGACCAAATTGGAGAGTAAGCTTGGCATTCTTCACATCTATAACAGCACCTGCAGTAGCAAGGAATGGTCTCCCAAGAATGACAGGTTCACTTCTATCCTCCATCTCTAGCACAACAAAGTCTACAGGGAAGGCAAAAGTGCCAATAACCACAGGGACGTCCACTAAAATTCCAGCTGGGTGACGATATGTGCGATCAGCCAACTGCAGTTTCATGGCTGTTGGCTGCAGATCGCCCAAAGGAAGTGCATCACACACCGAGAGAGGAAGGACACTGACACTAGAGCCTAAGTCACAAAGAGCTCTAAAGTTCTTGGGGCCTAAAATGCATGGAATGCAAAAGCTACCAAGGTCTTCTAACTTAGGAGGTAGCTTATTCTGAATGATTGCACTACACTCCTTAGTTAGGGTGACCACCTCAGGCTCATCCATACTCCTTTTCTTGGTGAGCAGCTCCTTGAAGAATTTGGCATACATTGGAACATGTAGGACAACATCTAGTATAGGAATGGTGATCTGAACATCCTTCATCATCTCTAGGAACTTAGCAAACTGCTTGTCCTCATTTGACTTTTCTAAACGCTCAGGAAATGGCATTTTAGGCTTTGTGGAAGGGACAGCTGCTGCAGTGGATGAGGAGGGAGTATCTTGTGCTAGGGCTGGTGCACTAGAGCTAGATTTGTGCAAATTCTGCTGCTGTGAGTCAGGCTGGACAGTCCTAAAAACAGGTGGCACATACAAGGGTGGTG
Organism: Dendrocalamus sinicus; assembly: GCA_036346575.1. Classification (NCBI taxonomy): domain Eukaryota; kingdom Viridiplantae; phylum Streptophyta; class Magnoliopsida; order Poales; family Poaceae; genus Dendrocalamus; species Dendrocalamus sinicus. The sequence goes on along the minus strand of CM070642.1, from coordinate 56,086,540 downwards.
TGGGAAGAAGTGGTTCAGATGTTGTCTTGCCACTCCTAGTGGTAATTGCTCCACAATGACCACAAGGATTAACCTCAGGCTGTGCAGGAAGTCTCCCAGGTGTGCTGGATGAAGCCTGTGATGCTTGCAAACTCTCCACACGACTACCCAAATCAGTCAATTGAGTCTTTGCATCATTGTATTGAGCTTCCATCTTAGCTACATGTGATGCAAGGAGCTGTTCAATTCTGGTCAACTGATCTGAATTAGAAGTGGAAGGTAGAGGGTTTGGAACATGCATCATAGGTTGCTGAAATGAGGCATTTGAAGGGACTTGCTGCTGCCTAAACCCTTGAGCTGAAGTACCCATAGGAAATGAGGAAACACTTGGATTAGTGTTCTTGTAAGACAGATTTGGATGACGCCATCCTGGGTTGTAGGTTTGAGAATACTGCCCATGTGATTGAGCATAGTTTACTTCAGATGATTCAGCTGTGGAAGTCAAAGGGCACTCAGCTGGAGTATGCCCTTGAGATCCACAAATCTGACATCCAGTGGCTATATGGGCTGAAGATGAGGGCATGAGTGAGCCATTTGACGTGTGAGAACTCGAACTCGTGCAGATAAGGCATCATGAGAGCTCACCTCATAAATACCAGGACGTGGAGGGGCAGAAGCTCTCTCACTGGACCATTGAAAGTGGTGGGAGGACATACTCTCAATCAAGCTGAAAGCTTCATCAAGAGTTTTGTTCATTATGCCTCCTCCTGCTTCAGAATCTACAAAGACTCTAGTGTGGTGTGTAAGGCCTTTATAGAAAATCTGCAGCACCAGCCACCTTTCAAGACCATGGTGGGGGCACATCCTAAGAAGGGTTTGATACCTCTGCCAAGCATCATACAAACTCTCACCCTCAAATTGGGAGAACCTAGTGATCTGGTCACGCACTTCTGCTGCCTTGGATGGTGGAAAATACCTCTCAAGAAAGGCCTGCAGTAAGTGCTCCCAAGTGTCCTTAAGGTGCATGGGGAGAGAATGCAACCAAGTCTTAGCGCCATCTCTAAGTGAAAAAGGAAATAGTGAGAGTCTAATGGCATCTGCTGAAACTCCATTGCACTTCAAGGTATTGCAATACTCTAAGAAAGTGCGAATGTGTTCATTGGGGTCTTGGTGGAAGAACCTCCAAATCTGGTTTGTCGGACCATGGTAATGAGTGCAGGTTTTAGCTCAAAGTTGTTGGCATGAATGACAAAGTTGAACTATTCCAGAGCTATGCTTTGGTCTCTAGTGATCCATAGGTCACGAAGAAGAGGCTGGGGGTTTTGATCACCCATTTCTTCTTGATGGGGAAGATGATTTTCTCTTTTCAGCTTATGAAATGTCCGCTCAATCTCAGGGTCAAAAGGAGCCAACGAGTGGTCTCCACTCCTACGCATAAGCTGAGAAGTCGGGCCAAAAAGGGAGGAAGGGAACTAAAGAAATGACTTAGTCTATGGTCTACCGCGATCACCAATATCTAGTCCCTGGCAACGGCGCCAATTTCTTGATCGTGCAAAACTAGCACACCCGCAAGTGCACGGGTTGCCACTGAAATAGCGGCGAGTGTCGTGTTCTCCACAGGGACTAGAGTACCAGTGAAAGAACACTAAACTAAAGCTAAATCGCTCAAACTGGGAGATGATGACTAACTGCAGAACCTAAACAACTAAAGGCCAGAGAGCAAACTGCAAATGAGCAGAAGTAAGAGGAGGGAAGAGCTGAAGGTGCTGTGAACTAAAGATAGAGGATAGGAGAAGAGGATAAGAACAGAGAAACTAAGAAATAAATCTATTGAGAGAGAGAGGAGAGAGGCGTAAGAAAGATTAACTAGAAATAAAAGAGGATGAGATAAGGAGAAAGGGAAGAGAGCGAGAAGAAGAGAGCCACGGATCACTCTTGGAAGAACTACTGAATTTAAGAAAAGACGGAGAGAAAGCAAGTACTACAGAAGGGGCTAGAGAAGAAAGCTAGAGGAAAGAATTTTAGAAGAAAAGATAGAAGACAGAAGAAAGAAGGAAGAAGGGAAGGAAAGAGCAGCGAGAAAAGAAAGGGGAAAAGAAAACTGAGACTAGATTAGAAGAGAAAAAGGGAAGAGGCAAGACTAATTCAGCTCTACAGACTGAAGGAGAAAAGGGGATGCTGAGAAAGAGGGGAAAACTAAAAGGGGAAGAGACAGCTACTGAGAAGAACAAAGATCTAGAGGGATGCTAACAGGACAGAAGAATTGGGCTAAGAGGAAGAGAGAGAAATCGGAGGAATGAATGAGGCGCAAGGAGACTGTCAAGAAGAGAAATCAGAGGGAAGAAGCAGACAGGGAAGAGCAAAGGAGAAGGAGGGGAAATGCTACTGCTATAGCACTACTTCACACCCAACAACAGAGCAATCACAGGAAAACAGTAAACCTAAGCATGCATCCAATAAACAAAATAAACTACTGCCGATAACAAGAAAAATACATTCGTCACATTAGCAACAGCAAGACAACACATCTAGACTAATTTTCTTTTACTTTTCTACTAACAGATCCTATAATGACAGTAAGCAAAATAATAACCCAAACTGAAAAATTAATTCTAAAAGAGAGATACCAGCATCATCACAGCAAGATATTAATCCTACAAGCAGACATAAGAACTTAGTAGAACTACTAAAGCATCAGGTGAAAATCATGAATCTAAACCGTAAATAGCATCCACAATAACATCTCAGACAAACAGGAACATGTAAAAGCACTCCTAGTTCCCGGAATCACATAGGAAATACATGCATATCACAGATCCATCATGCAAGCATCTCAGGAATAAACATGAACTAGACAAGCACAACTTAGTAATTCAAATCCACTCAGACATACATGCATATCACAGATCTGACACAGTAGCATCTCAAGCAAGCCATTACAAAGATTAGATCAAATGTTTGGAGAAGAAACAACCCATAAAATGCGAGATCGAGTGAAGAAGATCATTTGTAGTGGATGCAGGCAGGGAGAAGCAAATCTGGTGTAGAAGCCGAAGGGGATGCAGGCAGTAGGAAGCAGATCCGTGCGTGGATGAAGCAGATCCAGCCTTGGAGAAGCAGATCCGGCCGTGGAGATCAGAAGTGAAGCTGGTGCCGTGTAGAGGTAGTAGATCGGCCGAAGAAGACGTAGAGGTCGCAGATCCGTCGAAGACGAAGCAAATCCCGGCCAAGAGGTGACTTGCGGATGCAGATCTGGCCGGCAACAAGGGGGTTTAGTGTGGGAGAGGGACGACTTGGGGTTTTGGATGGGGGCTATGGCGGCTGTATTCTTGAGTCTTAGGCACAGTGGAGAGGTGGAGGTGAGGGACGATGGTGCTCCAGGTGAGGCGAATGGAAGATGGCCGGCGAGTGGATGGAGTAGTGGAGGCGCGGTCTCGGTGGTGGCGTTAGGAGAGGGGCGGCCTAGGTGTTGGAGATCGGAAGGAGAAGGATGGTGGCTATGGGATCTGGTTCTTCCAGGCGATGGAGTGGGATGGCTGGGTGGATGCTATGGAGAAGATGGATTGGGGCGGCCGGGTGTGGAGATCGGTTCTGGTAGAGGAAAGGCAGGTGGATGGCTAGGGTTCTTGGAGATGAAGAAGATGGGTGGCGGCTGCTGGTGCGGTCAAGGTGTGGTTCGTCGTCTCCCTCTCCGTGAGAAGAGCAAGTGGTGGCTTTTATACCAGCGGCGCCCCTAGGGTTTCCAGTGAGGGTGCAGTTAGGGTTTCATGCGGTTTTGCATTTTAGTCCCTCCACTTGTGCTGTTTTGCAACCCTAGCTCCTTCCATGGACCAATATTTGTAGATTTTTGCAGATTTTTGCGCCTCGTCCGCGCCGACCTACAAGAAGTGCACACGCCCATGTAAACAGTCCACATAGAAGATAAACTTTATATAATTCATGAATTCACAGCAGTTTGAATTACTACTAACAGGATAATGATGTAAAATTTGATACAAATATGATGCATATCAGCAAGTACAGACAATCCGGGGAGACTGGATGTGTGAAGACTTGACAGCAAAGTCATTGGGTGCTATAGACTACATGTCAAAATATGTAGAGATGCTTTGATGTTAAGACAAAGATGGAGTCAATGAAAGGTGCCTGAAAGTTTTGTCAGGGGTATTTTGGGAGTTTAGAAAAATACCGGGTTGAGTCTTGGACAAAACCGCAATGCAAAGGAGAAGAAGTTTAGGTCAAGATGAGTTGGGATGGCTAAGTGGATCAATCGCTAATGGTTTAGCGGGTTGAGTCTTGTAAACACTTTGAAAAACATGTGTAAGTTTGTAAAACCCATTTTAGTAGAGTTAATGAGTTTCCCCATGTGATTAGCAGATTGAGACCCACTAAGAGGTTTAGGTTATATAAGGGAGTATAGGGGAGACCTAGGGTTAAGAAGATTTTAACTATGTCTGCAGTAGTTTCTTCTCTCCCTCCCTAAGGCTATGTGAGAAATCTTGAGTGAGTAAAGGTGCTGCTATGGGAGTAGCTTGTAATCATCTATGTACTCGTAAATCAACTAATCTACTGGTAATAGATCAACTCTTTGATCCCTTCTTGATGTTTTACTTGTTCTTCTCTTGGTTTTCATGTTTTTGAGCAAGAAATTAAGAATAATGATATAGGAGATTTTAGCTTGAATCCTTGACCAGATTATCTTACTAGGATATGTATCCTCACAATCAAGAAGTAATTTGGATTTTGGCAATATATCAACTTTGTTCATCTCTCATGGATTCCTTTTGTTTTGGTTGATTTGCTCTTATTTTGGTTGGTTTTGATCTTGCCTCTCCTCTTTCTTAATCTTTCTTGATGCAATAAATGAGTAAGTGATGAAAATATATTTTGAAAATCAATCCCCATCCATCTAGCCATCAGATTTATCAAGTTCTTGAAGTTGCCCAGTTTTTGCTTGATTTAGTTTCTCCAGGTGATTTTTTGATCTAGTTGTTTTTCCTTGATTTCTTAGGTGTTCTAGTTTGCTTGATATGTGGAAAAAATATCTATAACTATCTTGTCCATCATTCACACACGAGCAAATCATATTTACCATTTATGGTTTTTGTCCAGTTTTGATGTAACCTTTCTTGAAACTGAAAAAGGTCAGAATTTTGACAATGATTTTCTTGATCGTTAATTAGAATATGTTTCTAATATCTTAGAGAAGGTGCACATCAAATTTCAGGTGATTTGAAACATTGGTTTGAGAGTTGGCTTAATTTGTGATTTTGGTCCACTTTTGTGTAGCAGAGCTTTACAAATCAAAAGATCTCAATTCTCTTAATTTCTTTCAAGATTTTTGGTTGGGATAGGTTTTTAAGGTCATAATCTAGTTTTGGTTCAAATTTCAAGTCTGTTTACCAAGTTGATTTTACTGTAGCATAGAACTTGTGCTTGTGATGGATGCTTGGTCTTTGGATGTGAGGTCGCTTGAAGGACATTAGCGGTTGATAACAAGTGATCGGGACTAAGCGGGAGAGCAGAAGTCCATATGGTCATGTAAGTCCGGATGAGACTACACAGCTCAAACGGAACACACATGAAAGACAAGGATTATGAGGCGAGTTGATGCATGTGATATGCCAAGTGACTTGGGTCAGTGCAAGTAGAGACAATCCGGGAGACTGAATGTGTGAAGACTTGACAACAAAGTCATTGGGTGCTATAGACTATGTGTCAAAGTATGCAGAGATGCTTTGATGCGAAGACGAAGATGGAGTCAATGGAAGGTGCCCGAAAGTTTTGTTGGGGGTATTTTGGGAGTTTACAAAAATATCGGGTTGAGCCTTGGACAAAACCACGGTGCAAAGGAGAAGAAGTTTAGGTCAAGGTGAGTTGGGATGGTTAAGTGGATCGATCGCTAATGGTTTAGCGGGTTGAGTCTTGTAAACACTTTGAAAACGTGTGTAAGTTTGCAAAACCCATGTTAGTAGAGTTAACAAGTTTCCCCATGTGCTTAGCAGGTTGAGACCCACTAAGAGGTTTAGGTTATATAAGGGAGGATAGGGGAGAGCTAGGGTTAAGAAGATTTTGACTATGTCTTCAATAGTTTCTTCTCTCCCTCACTAAGGCTATGTGAGAAATCTTGAGTGAGTAAAGGTGGTGCTATGGGAGTAGCTTGTAACCATCTATGTACTCGTGAATCAACTAATCTACAGGTAATAGATTAACTCTTTGATCCCTTCTTGATGTTTCACTTGTTCTTCTCTTGGTTTTTATGTTTTTGAGCAAGAAATTAGGAATCATGATATAGGAGATTTTAGCCTGAATCCTTGACTAGATTATCTTGCTAGGATATGTATCCTCACGATCAAGAAGTAATTTGGATTTTAGCAATATATTAACTTTGTTCACCTCCCATGTATTCCTTTTATTTTGGTTGATTTACTCTTATTTTAGTTGGTTTTGATCTTGCCTCTCCTCTTTCTTGATCTTGCTAGATGCAATGAATGAGTAAGTGATGAAAATATATTTTAAAAATCAATCCTCATCCATCTAGCCATCAGGTTTATCAAGTTCTTGAAGTTGCCCAGTTTTTGCTTGATTTGGTTTCTCCGAGTGATTTTTTGATCTAGTTATTTTTCCTTGATTTTTTAGGTGTTCTAGTTTGCTATGACATATGTGAATATATCTATAATTATCTTCTCCATCATTCATACACGAGTAAATCATATTTACCATTTATGTTTTTGTCCAGTTTTGATGTAACCTTTCTTGAAACTGAAAAAGGTTAGAATTTTGACAATGATTTTCTTGATCGTTGATTGGAATATGTTTCTAACATCCTAGAGAAGGTGCACATCAAATTTTAAGTTATTTGAAACATTGGTGTGAGAGTTGGCTTAATTTGTGATTTGGTCCACTTTTGTGCAGCAGAGCTTTACGAATCAAAAGATCCCAATTTTCTTGATTTCTTTCAAGATTTCTGGTTGGGATAGGTTTTTAAGGTCATAATCTAGTTTTGGTTCAAATTTCAAGTCTTTTTGATCTACGAATCAAAAGTTACATTGATTTCTGAATTTAAAATAGTGCCATTTTTACTATTTACCGAGCTGATTTTACTGTAGCATAGTGATATTTGGAATTTTGGTTTCATGGTCTTCATAGTTTCTCACAACTGTTAGAGTGAAGAATCGGTAAATACTTGAAAAAAATTTGAAGACACTATACACCCACCTCTCTTACTATATCGGCCCTATGTAAAGTGTCATATGTTCCTGACCCTCGACTTCCTGATTATTTAATAGATATTTGATATACTAGATATTTCATGTTCTAACACATTGTTCTGTTCCAATTTAAATATTTTTTTACTATCCATGGTTGCCAGTGATGTGAAATGTTCTACTCATGCTGTATTGACATGAGGCCAATTTACTGATTATTCCTATTCTGCAAAATACAGGGACCTAATTGATGGCCATATGATGACTAGAAGCTTGTAGCATTTGTACTGATGCAGCTATCGATCATTTGGGTATTTATGCATGGGAGAGTATCTGCTTCTCGGATTCCAAGTTTCCTCTCCAGAGGTGAAAAATAGGGGTTCCTAGTTTCCAATCCAATGCCAAAACTGAGGGGATTAAGCAATAATCATTTATTTCCAAATTGCACGGAGTAGGTTAGCTCTAGTGTATTAGACAGTGCCCTTCAGTGCTGCTCTGAGAATAATTCTGTTTTGCAGGCTGAACTGAACGCATGCCTCCTGTGCTGCTATTCAGTTGCCCAATAATAATATGCTCCAGCGATAGTAGTACATATCATCTTTCCTTTATGAATAGCTATGTTCCAATATTAATACTCATGTATGCATCCTGATCATCAGGAGTAGATTGTGTGGTGCCTGTAACATCAGGAGTATGGTTCTCCTGGAACTGATAGGACTTCGTGCAGAACTCTGGCAAGCTTCTGCTGCACCGCGAATGGACAGAATCACATTGCACCGAGTTTTTCACGAGTAGCAAGCTGGAGAAAGCCCATCATCAGAGCTTGGCGGCCAGTTACGTTACAGGTGAATGAATGATCAAAATAGCGCGTTCTTGTCTTAAAACAAAGGGCGGTGGCTGGACCCAGCATGGCCACTGCTTATAATAACTGACATTTATTTCTGCTTGGGCATGCAGTACTGATTTGAGACTGCACGGCTGAGAACTGGTGACATAATCTCACCGCAGGAATTGAATGCTGTCTCTCTGCCTGTTATCAGTGCCCTATGAATTAGTGCAAGTTACAATAAACTGTAGTTCTAGGCAGTAGTAGTTCAGTTTGATGCATTCGTGACCTGTGAAACCGGCCTAGTGTTAGCATGCCCGCAAGTATTTAATCTACTGGCAGGGTGAAAGAGTGCGCTGAGGTTGTGGTCTAGCTTTTCTAGGATCTAGAGATGATAGGACGATCGAGCCTCGAGTCCTTTCTAATTATTTGATAAGTGCAGAACCTGTGCAGGCTTTGGTCCGGAAAGCCGTATAATCATCACACCGGAAGTGGTACCAGATACTAATCAGAAACGCCCCGTGCATTGCCGATGCAATTTTACGACGTGAGGCAACAAAAGCCGAAAAGCGCAAGCCCCCGATGGTTCCTACGACCGCGCACGTACGTACGCACGCGCGGTGACGCCAAAATCCGCCGCCTCCACGTACGGTTCCACCACCACCACCGCGCACCGCTCGGCCGCACCGCGTGCACCGCTGGGGCGCGTGCACGGCGGACGCCGCGCGCGGTGAAGCCATCAAATGCTGTGGCGGATAGAGGGAGGGAGGGAGGGATCCTTTTGCCCCCGCACGCGCGCATGCATGGTGGCGGATCAGCCGGGACGTTCCCTTCCCACGACCGCGCGCGCGGGGATCACGAACGTCGCCAAGTCGCGCGTGCTGCGTGTGTCACCTGGCCTGCATCTCCGAGACACTTTCCCCTGTACGCCCGTACGACGCCGTTCGTTCCGTTCCTTTCCTAGCTCCCCAAGTTTAGCCGTCATTGCCAAATCATCATGGTCCCCGGACGACCACAATGCAGCAGGAGTGCTGCAACCGGTGACCCATGTCGCCAGAAAAGTTGCTGCAATTAGTAACTAACAACCCAACCTTTTGCCCCTCATGGGATCGACTATGGGTGCACAGTCGTTTCAACGAGTAAATCATGTCCCTTGCAGGGCAGAGCAGTAACCGTGTAATCGCGCGTGCGCAAAAGCTTACCCTTTATCGCCTCGAAAAGCGCGCTTCGCCCCTAAACTTGCGCGTAGTTTACTTTAATCATCAACAGTTGAACCGGCAGGGTTCGGCACATGTGCAGGTGTAGGAGGGGAGCGAGCGCGCGACAGAGATCGCGGCCATTCGTGTGGGCCAAAAAGCTATCGAGGGCAAGCAAATAGGGCGGATCTAAAATGCGACGGAGGTTGTGGTGCTCACCATCATGGTGCTACCTAGCTCGCCGATGGGTGCTAACTCGAGCGCACGCACGCACGGGCCCGCGGCTCGCTCAGCGTTTATCGTGCGGTGCCGGTGCGGCTTTCATCGGTGGTGTTGCGTACGCTAGCTATCGCGCACGCGCGCGTGTATAAAAGCAGGGATTTTTTCCGATCGCGTGTGCTTCCCCGTCGGGCGTTCTTCGATAATGCAGTACCACACATGTATGTAAGACCGATGCCAGCAATTAGAAGATAGATTATTTAAAGTTTTTTCTTTAATGATATTTAAAATCTTCACTTAAATGACTATATAAGAGTAATCAAATTTAAACTACACCAACTTACTTTTCACGACAAGACTTCAGACCTAAGACAACAAAGTCAGCAACCTTTATTCTAAGGATGGTCAGACCGCAGACACGAGATTGGTGGAACTGGTCAGTCGATCTGATCGGTCCCCTAATCCCAAAACTGAAACCTTATCGAAACAAAATTTAGATTTTAAAAACTTTAATTCTCATCTAAACACTTTTAAATTTCGCACGAGACTTATTCAAGATATTAGAAACCTAAACAATAAAAATAATAAGGTATTTAAACTCGAGTTTACTAAATCGAAGAGAATTAAATCTAGTTCATAAGAATACCAAAAATACTAAAACTCAAATTACTTCTTGCCCATACTAGCAAGTTAATTTACCTCAAAAGTACTAGCAAGTTAATTTAAGCAAGAAATCAGACTAAAACTCCTACGAACACGAATCACAAATCTAGTTCAAGAGAATGCAAATAAGAATATGATTGAGACAGAGTTTTGATCTATTTTCAGTGGAGGATGAACTTTACATACTCATGGATGATTATAAGGTGTAACCAAAACACTACCCTTTCCCTTCTCACAACTATGAAAGAAGACAAAAACTAAATCCTAGAATTCTTAGATCTACCACATCCTCTCCTTCCCTTTAATAACCAGCAATAACCCTAATGGGTTTAACCCATTAAGACGCCAGAGAAACCTATTAACCCCACTAACATGAGTTTTGTATACTTACACACACTTCTCAAAGCATCTACAAGACTCAACCTGCTAACACTTTAGCGATTGATTCACTTATCAATTTCAGCTCTCTTTAACTTAAACCACTTCTACTTTGCACCTCCCCATATTGCGGTTTTGATCAATACACCAGCCCGGTATTTGGCCAACTATCAAAATACTCTCGACGAAGCTTTCAGGCACCTTCACTTGACTCCGCCTTCACATTCACCTCAAAACACCACCACATGCTTTTACACGTAGCTCTTAGTACGCAATGGCTAGTCATCATATCTTCACGCATTCAATCTCCTCCGAACCGTCTCTATATGCATCGGTTTCGTCACTTAGCGCACCACATTCACCAACTCACCTCTTCACAATCCTTGTCTTCTTTGTGTTTCCCGCTTGAGTCACGTAGCCTCGTCCGGACTTATACGGCCACTTGGACCTCAGCATCCTCGCCTAGTTCCGGTCCATTGCAATTGACTACTAATGTTCTCTATCAAGCAACTATTTTGAGCACAAGTTCCATATACTTGACTCACGTTAGTTAAAATCATACATCATACAACACCACATAACCACCCAACGGAACCCATGATGTGCACACACTTATCCAACTAAAAAACCATTTTCACTGCTCTCTACCCGCACCCACCGATCTGACCACACTCTACATGACAGTTGGACCGCACCAGTCAGACCGCCAAGTAATAGCCGGTCTAATCATATCTTCCATGTTAGCCACACCACCCAACTCAATTTCGATCTAACCGCCAACAACGGCTAGTCAGACCGCAAGAGCTCAATTCCAAAACACGCTCTCTAAAAAAAAGCAGCTGTCAACTATAATCCGATCACACCGCACCAGTGGTCCAACCAACAACCCAAGTCCGGTCATGCCGGATTGACGATTAGACCGTCCTTAACAGACATCAACTTTAAAGTCTAAATTTTCTAAAACTTTTATAACATTCAAATTCAACTCAACTAAAATATTAATTATTGATCACAAACATATTCCATAATTTCAGTGGTCTATCAGCATGTAACTTAATTAGTGGAGAAAAAGGAACATGTAAGATACATGCATCTGTGCGTGCATGACGATACCTACATTTAATTTGCTCGTTCTATCACGGTACACTAAGCCAAGTGACTACCTCACGCATATACATGTAACCGGAAGCTAGCTATGGTCGTGATTTATCTATGAATTGTGTTCGTTAGGAATTTGTGAGGGGCATTTTGGGATCCTTTTGTGCAAGATATAGAGGGTGGGTTCTTTAGAACTGTAGCTTTATCTTTTAGTTTATAAATTTTGAATTTCATCTATTCGCAATAAACAGTATGCAGAAGAAAATATTGAAATATGATTTTGACCAATATAACTAAATTTGATATAGTGTCTATTATAATCTATTTATACACTTCGTCTTAAAAGATGGCCTTTTAAAAATCAGTTACTACGGAAGCAATAGATAAACCAAAGAAAAACTAACCAAATATATGACGTCATCCTAGTGAGTTGCATATATGATCGACCTGGTCAACTGCAGGCTCTCCCAGTCCGTACGTTGAGTCTCATCACTGAATGACGTCATCCACCAAGGTGCTCAGCGTAAGTATGTACGATGTTGAGTGCTTCCTTTGTCGATCCGCTTTTGGGCATCAACCCACATTATGCTTCCTGCAGCCTCTTTTACCATCTAGCCTTGCCCGTATTTTTTTATATACTAGTAATATACAGATTGATATAAGTATTGTTCGATATTTGCCGTTGAGCAAGTGTTAAACATAAATTACTTTAAAAATTAAAATTCACCAAATAATTACTTGTTTCCATGATAGTTGAGATAATTAAAAAAAATTAGAAATAAGCATATATCACGTAAGGGGGAAAAAAGCTGGAATCTGTAATAACCTGATAATTGACTGCCAATAGTCATCCAAGCTCGCTGAACCTACGGAAAACAGCTAAAAAATTACACTTGCGGGATTTTCCACCATATCTAATAAAATAAGAACAGGCTTTATATATATATTCATAAATGGGAGAAAACAATATATTATATGGATATAATCTGGATAAACATTGAGAGCAAACCGTTGGTTAATCCACCTGGTATATATGGCAATATGGCATCGATGTCTTGTGACAAATGGCAACGCTTTGTGCCCTACCAACTACAGGTTAGTCAGATGGGTTTATTTGTGGATTTTCGAGATGTGATCCGATGAACTCTTGGTTGTTGAGCCGTAAGGATTGATGATACATAATTTATATTTCATACATCACAGAAATGAGTGATGCAAATGCCGGGGAAAAGATTTTAAAGAGTCATTTACCCATCTGACTCGCATCCTACACCTCTCTTGCATGCAATCATCTACGACCCTGTCGCTAAGCTCCTTCAATGCGCGGACACACTCCTCCTCACTCGCTGACCACACCAATAAATTAAGCTCGTTGCCGACGCACTGCCATACTATACTTGCGATCCATGTATAGACTCACACACTGATCTAGCAAGCATGCATGCAGTATATATCCATACTACTCACTACTTCACAATGAAAAATTGAATACCTAATTAAGTAGGCACATGCACGCTCTCAGCTTATAAGGCTATAACAAGACTGGCGAACAAAAAAAGGGGGGAATGCATTTTAATTCAACTAGATATTTCTGAAACAGATTGTACTTCAGTGTAAGACAAATGCATGGAAGCAGCTTACAAGGTAGATCTCTATGACTTGGTATCTACATAGCACAGCTAGCATAACAAGAAGAGAATCAAAAGTACCCAAAACCTACGTACATATATACTGTATCAGGATTCAGGAAACATATAGCATTGTCCGTACCCAATCGATCGACCGAAAGATCCTCTCATGAGCACGGCATGTAGCTAGACAGAAGGTATCTTATCTTCACGGCCTCGCCCATGCGTTTCACCTTCCTTTCCATCCCCACACACATTTGCGAAGCCAAAACAGGCAAAACTCTAACCATTGCTGAGTCCATGACACACACTGACAAGTTCATGAGTTCATCGATCTTGACAGCCAGCACGAGCAGACAAAGAGGAATGATCATTTAATCTGGTGGCTAGTCAATGACAAGAGAACACACTATACAAGCCGAGAGAAAAGACAAATGCAGCTTCACATGATTGCCCCAGACTATAATCCTCACCTCTCTGACACAGTCCTGTGCTGTGCGTACATGCATACACCCGACATCAACCCCCTGCAAATCCTCTCCCCCAACCATTGCAGAGAAGCGCAATCTCTGCCATGGTCATGTCCCAATCATGCAAGCAGCATTATTTTATGTGCAGTGCAGTGTCAAAAGTCAGACAGTTAAAAAAGAAGCACTTTTGACTAGACAAACAAGTACGTGCGCCACTCATGTGCTACGTTACTAGTAACCCACATATGTCCTGATAAAAGAAAGTGAATGAAGCAATAAATTGACTGACACATCAATCAAGGGAGGTTATTATATGCAACTCATTAGGAATTACAAATTACCTATCCTGAATTCTTGATCATACTAGTTCAGAAGGTATGATGTATGGACTAAATAGGAAGGGTATAGTGGTCTACATTGATCGTTTCCTCAGAATTAACTGTGAACCGCGGGCAGAGAGAGAGAGAGAGAGAGAGAGAGCGCTACATGGTGATGGTGGTACCACTGGAATCCGAATGCGCACAGCCATGCACGCGTGCATGCACTGTGGCCTCTTTCTTGAGCCGTCACTTGAATCCACCCGCCGCGTCGGGGATCGGGTTCCAGTCCCACATCTTGTCAGAGATGGCGGCCAGCGACATCGGCAGCGTGCCAAGCGCTGTTGGTTGCGACGTCGGCGTTGGCAGGGGAAGGAAGTGGCCGTGGCTGCCGGCCGGGCTAAGGTAAGACGGCTGGGCGCAGTGGCCCACCAGTGTGCTCAGCTCGTCAATGGCGGCAGCGGAGCTGCCCATGGAGGCCGCGTTCACCAGGTTGAGCAGCGAGTACGTGGAGGAGAAGGCGTTCGTGTTCTTGCTGTACTGCTGGTACAATAATGCCGCGGTTCCCTCTTGCTGATCGCCGGCCGCCGCGGAGGAGCTCGCCGCGGACAGCAGGTAGCCGGACGGCTTTGTGGCGGCTAGCTGCCGTGCCGGCGCCTCCTTTTGTCCCTGGGCGTGATCCGTGATGGCCGGCGGCGACGTGCACTCGCCGTGTAGAAGGTGGAGCTTGGACGGAGTTGGGGGCGGCGTCGGCGTGGACGACGACGACGCTTGTTTGCAGTCCTTTGGCGCAGCGGCGGCGCGGGAGGACGCCGAACGCGCCGAGGAGAGATGGCCGTGGCCGTCATCGATGCCGGAGCGCTTGTAAACGCGGCAGAGAGATATCTCGGTCTGCAAATTCATGGACGTGAGGAGATGTGTTGCTGATAAATCAGATTTATAGATTGCAATTAATCAAGAAAATAAACATGGCATACGAAGAATTAGGGGATGCATCTCCCCAGAAATTTAGTTCAGATCTGACTAATTATATAATCAAAGTGACAATTCCGGTCAAAAGGCTTGCGGAATCTAGGATTCTAGGTTAGCATGCTTAGGATAGTACATAGGGAGAGCTATTACCTAATCGAGTAGGTTCTAGCCATAACCATGGCAGGAATACCAAGGAGCAAAAGAAAGAAGAAACCCTAGCTAATTAACTTGTAGATCTGAAAGGCGCATGCACCGTTCATGGGAAAACCAAAGAAGAAACCCTAGCTAATTAACTTGTAGATCTGAAAGGCGCATGCACCGTTCATGGGAAAACCATGAGGCCAACTAAAAGCACAAAAGCAAAATTAAATTTACCAGAATCAAAACCGGACAACAAAAAGCAAACCCACAAACCCTAGTTCTTGGATTCATAATTACCTGCAAATTAGCTTGTTGCTTGTGCAAATTGAGGGATCACGATGCGATAGAATATGGATACGCACCTTGTGGTAGCGGTCGGTGTCGGCGGGCGGGAGACGGTACTCGTTCATAATCCAGCTGCTGCGGACGCCCTTGGGAGCTTTGCCGGAGTAGAAGACGAGCGTCTTCTTGAGCCCTATGGGCCGCTTGTTCTCCGCCCGGATCATCCGGTCGGCGCCCGTCGCCTTCCAATACCCGGACGCCGTCACCCGGTTCGGCCGGTCCCCGTTCCGGTACTTACGGTCTCTCGGCACGTAGAAGAACCACTCCTTCTCCCCAATCGCGGTCATTGCTGTGCGTGCACAAGAAATTAAAGCAACAAACACAAAGATGTCACTTGCTGCTGCAGAAAAGAAAATCAACAAGGAGCTTCGAGAGAGAGAGAGAGAGAGAGAGAGAGGGCCAGCTAGCAATTCTTGAGACGGACCTGGGAGCTCCCAAGGGTCGTAGCGGTAGAGGTCGAGGAAGCTGATGAGCTCGACGTTGAAGCGCTTGCCCTCCACCTTCCGCCGCAGGTAGAACTCGATGAGCTCCTCCTCCGTCGGGTGGAACCGGAACCCCGGCATCACGAGGTCGTACTCGTGCGTGTCGCCGCCGCCGTCCCCCAACTTACTGCCTACTCCTGCTGCTGCCGCAGCGGCGACGTGGCTGTTCTCGTATCTGCTCATGCCTGCTTGGTCTTCTGCGTCGTCGCCGTCCTCCTCCTCCGCATAGCTTGCTAGGGCAGGCTCTGGCTAGGTGAGTAGCACGAGCAAGTTACGTGGCTGCTTCCTCTCGGAAATGAGCCCGGGGTGCAAGTGGGGATTGGAGAGGAGGAAAGGATAAGAGGTTATAGAGTTTGGGATAATATATGTCGATCAAAAAGCAAAGTATCAATCGACCATCGTATATAGCTAGCTAGTATACATGTGTATTAACTATTAACCGAGTGATTGCTACTCGTCTTTGCAACTACTAGCTAGTCTACGCTCTACATACGCACAGCTCAGTCGAGACGCAATGCGAGTGATGAGCAAGCGTGACGCCACCACACAGAAACACACCACAGCGATCTCACACACGGGAGATGCATAAGATAAGAAATTATGGATCCGCTCTAAAAAACTTAAATTTCTGATTTTAAATTTTGGTTGTTAGCTTTTTTCAGCCATTTAATTAAATTTTTTTAAAAGAAAAATCATTATAATTAAATAAACTAAAAGTAAAAAAAATTAAAAGTTGAGGGCATGCGGAGGAGGGGAACGAGGGGCCTCCGAGCGGTAGAAGATGGAAAGCGACGGAGGAGCCGAGTTAAATACGAGTTAAATAGGGGGAAAGGGACGCCTCAGGAAGAGTACAGGTATGGGCGGTTGCCGCTAGCTAGCTCTTTGCATCTTTGTATTTGTGTACATCAGCACGTCCGAGTGACGGATGGATGGACTGCATTTGAGCATTTCCATTCTTTTTCATTAATGTGGTCTCCAGTGATCTTGATTTCCTGGCTTATAGTCTTGTCGATCACATGGAGTAAGTACTATTCGCTATATCTTTAATTTCCAGAAGTTAAATATATATATGACGATGAAAAAGGACTGGAAAGAGGAACAAATTTAATTTCCAGATGTTCAGATATTGTTCTTCTTTCATGCGACAGGGACATCTCTTTTCTTTGAGTGGTCGCTAAATGCTAACTTGGTGATGTGCACAGATCACCGTGTGTTTATAGGACCAATATCAATAATCAGAGAGAGCGAATGATTATTCAAAATTTTCCTCTAATAATATTTAAAATCTTCACTTAAGTAATTATAATAGTCACTAAGTTCAGATTGCACCAACTATACTTGACAACAAAAAGCTGAAGACCTCATGCATTAAAATCAGCCACCAACAGCGCAAAGCCAGTCATACCACCATGGATTGGCCGGTCTGATTGCTGAGCCCGTTCTAACCACAAGTGCAACGGCAGTCTGATCGCTGAGGCCGTTTTGATCGCAGGTCCAAGGCCAGTTTAACCGATCCTCTGTTGCTAGACCTGAAAGCCTTTTGAGGCAAAACTCAAATCCTAAGAACATGCTCAATTCTCATCTAAACACTTTCAACTTTTGCATGAGACTTGTTCAAGGCATTAGGAACCTGAACCAATCAATAATCACAAAGTTCTTTGGCTCAGGTTCACTGAATTTGAGATAATCAAATCTAGGGTACAAGAACACCAAAAACTCTAAAACTCAAATTACTTCTTACTCGTGAGGATCTAAAGCATGAAGTCTTTTAGATCTATTTTCATATGTTGTACCAAGGTAATTTAAGCAAGAGTTCAGGCTAGAACACCCATGAACATGAAATCACAAATCTAACTCAGAAAACAAGCAAAACCAAGAAAGAACACAAACAAGAACATGATTGTGATAAATCTTTAATCTATTTTCAGTGGAGTATGAAGTTTACAAACTCACGGGTGATTACAAAGTACAGCTAAAGCACCGCTCTTTCCTCTCAATTTTTCTCTCTCACACAACTATGGAAGGAAACAAGATGGTAGAACAAAACCTATACCCTAGAATCCTTACCCTCTAGCACCTCCTCTCATCCCCTTTAATAACAACCAACAACCCAAATGGGTCCAACCCATTAAGCCTACCAGGGAAACCTATCGACCCCACTAACATGGATGTTACACATTCACGTATGCTTCTCAAAGCGTTTATGAGACTCAACCAGCTAACCATTTGACGATTGATCTACCTGTCAATTCCAACTTTCCTTGACCTAAACAATTTCTTCTTTGTGCCTCCCCTCGTCACAATTTTGATCAAGGCATCAACTCGGTATTTGGCCAACTATCTAAATACTCTCAGCAAAGCTTTCGGGCACCTTCCCTTGAGTTTGTCTTTGCCTTCACCTCAAAGCATCTCCACATGCTTTGACACACAGTCCATAGTGCCAATGATTAACAGTCACATAATCACACATTTGGACTCCCCAAACTATCTGTACATGCATCGGCCTTGCCACTTGGCGTATGACAACCTCACCCAGACTTACACAACTGCTCGGACCTCAGCTCCCCCGCCTAGTCCTAGTCCATTGCCATTGACTGCTAACATACTGTAAGCCACCTACACATTCAAATACCAAGTAACCATCTTGAGCATAAGTTCCATACACTTGACTCACATTAGTCAAAACCATGTACCATGTAACAACACACAATCAACCAATGGTACCCATGTCGTGCACACACTCATCCAACTCAGAAACCATTTTCACTATTCTCTAACTACACCCACCAGTTTGACCTCACTTCCCATGCCGGTAAGACCGCCATGGTCAGATTACCGACCACTAGACAGTCTGACCACTTAACAACACCAGAAAACACTCTATGAGATTTTGGTTAAACTCTATGTACTTTTAGCTCTAGTTTTCTATTTCAGTGGCACAAAAGTGCAAACTTATCCTTAAACAAGCCTACACAAGTGTTTGGTGTTCAATTTTTCCAAAAGTCCATGGTCAATCTAACCACTTTCCCCATGGTAGTTTGATCATCAACTATTTGCTAGTCAAATCGCCGACCCAATAGCGGTCAGACCGTCTGGACCCTGACAGCACAAACTGAAATATGAATTTTCTAAAACTTTTGCAAAATTCAAAATGACCAAATGCTTCATCCTTCGATGCCAGAATGTGGTTAGGTCTGAGCCGGTTTGGACCCTAGGGCGTTACAAATGGTATCAGAGCCGACTCTCGCGGTTACATGGGCGCGTGCGGGTCAGGGGCGCGGGCATATGGCGCATGGCGCGTGTGGGCCCGAAGTGGACACACGGCATGACATATGTGCTGGCAATGAACGTACGGATATGTGCCAAGAGGGGAGATCCTTATCATTTGCCCTGGTGTGGGTATGTTAGTCCGACGAGGATGTCGGGTCCTTTGAGGGGGGGTGTATGTGACACCCCGGCCCATGTTGGCCTATGTGTGTGTGCACATGAATTTCTGAGTTAGTCCCACCTTGCTAGCTTACCTTGAGAAGCACTTACATATAAGCCTAGGAGTTCCAATGGTAGCACCCCTGGTTAACCGTTTTGCGCGAAGCGAGGACGAAAGCGCAAGCGGGTTGCTACGTGTGCGTGACCTATCCAGAATGTGGTTATGTCTGAGCCGGTTTGGACCCTAAGGTGTTACACAAAGCATGGACCTTATGAGAATGCACCCCCCATACAAGCTCTATCTACAGTCCCCCTAAACTCTCGCCTATGTCTAACAAAAGCCTAGCGCTCACCTTGTTTGGTAGGCACTCGTGGATATATTCTGCACTCATGGTAACCTATGCCTAGATGAGAGGCTGACCTAAAGCCATCAAAGAAATCCTTAACAAATCTAGATCTAAAGCTAGCTCTAGGGACACTCTGGGCTAGAAGCACTCACCAAGCTCTCAAGGATCTCTCTTTATCCTTCTTCTCTAGTTTGGCTCGCCTGAAGTAGAACGAAAAGGTGGCCATCCCTCTCACAGTAGGTGCAATAGTACTTGACTAGATGAGAAATCGGACCTACTAAAGAAGAAGCACCCACTACACAAGAGGAAGATTGTGCAAAGCCAACAGACTTGACGACAATCTTGCTTGGTTCAGTCTCTAACTCAATCAATCCACTCTTCAGAACTCTCACTACCTTAGGTGGATTTTTCTTGGAATACTCTAAGCCATTGAAACGTAGACCTCTATTCTTCACACCCACCTTAGATTGGTTTATGATTATATTGAGATTATTTTTACCACTAGAGAATCGCTTTAAGGTTTTCTTGAGGTAGTCATTTTCCTTAGCTAGGGTGGCACATGAACTACACTCACTCTTCTCCACCGTCCTAGCATATCCCTCCTTATGAATGGCTACCTGAAGCATAAGAGACTCACAAGAGATACATGACGCAATCTTAATATTCCTAAGCTGTCGATCAAACTTGACTCTAATTGCCTCATACATATCATCTAGATCCTAACCTATTTCAACACAAAATGCACATGTAATGTATGCAACAGGACCAGATTTTTTGATGCAGAAGATGAAGTGTGTTTTTCTTTACTGGTGATGTTATTTAGAGTTCTAGTCAATGTTTCAATTTTAGAAATTAATTTAGAATAATTTGAACATGGGAGAGTCCTAGAGTGAAGCATCACATTAGTTAATTTAGGAATTTTACCCATGCCACTTTTGATCTTCAAATCTAGCAAAACACACTTAGAGCAAGATAAAACACTACCATTCATGTCCCTAGCTTCTAAGCATACAGAAAATTTGCTAGACTTGAGTTGAGCATTTTCAATATTAGCATGTTTGAGCTATTTAGTTTGAGAGGCTATTGGACAGATGATGGTGACTAGAGGGGTGAATAGGAGTCCAAATTAAATCCGAGGCTTTCCAAAATCTTTCCCAACAAAATGGCCAAGCTCTTCACTCTGGTAGCTAAGAGAAGCTATGAAGATCAGAGACTAAATATTCACAAGTAAAGCTCCAAGAAAAACCAAGCAAAAAGATCCAAGACTTGCTAAGCGGTATGACCACAATCCACAGGCCGGTATGACCAGGTAGCGATATGAGCGCAGGTACCAAGTGGTCTGATCGGGATTATGAAATATGACTAGAAAGCAGTATGGCCACAGGGTAACTAGCGGTATGACTGACCTCATGCAGTTCAACCAGTCCAAGAGCGGTATGACCAGCCCAACTGGACAAAACTGAAAATCAGCATGATTTCAAACCAAGAAATAATGTAATTTTTGATCTATAGCTTCAAATGAGCTAAAACTTAGTATGCACCTTCTATAGAATATCACGAACCTATTCCAATTGTGGATCATCAAGATCAGCATCAAAGTTCCTACCTTTATCCAAAACAAAGAAGGTTACAACATGTATGCACCTAAACATTCATCCTCAGGAATCTATTCAGGCTGATCATCACTCATAGCATGTAAGGAAAACAAAGAGAATCTAGAAGTAGATTCAAGTAAGCCAGAAGAAGGACTCTTAGCATGGTAAGTCATAAGTTCCATCGACTGCGACTTATTTTTGCAAGAGAGCAGGTCGATCTTATGAGTCTTCAACCTTAAATAAAGCTTATCCAAGCTGAGCTTGCTCGCAATAGTAGTGTCATTGATATAAGTGACTTTTATCTTCCAAACAGACATGTCCAAGGCTCCAAGAACTTGACTTGTATTTTTAGAGTCTGGATAGACCACACCGACAGCACGCAAGTTATTAAGGATCTAATGAAAGCAAGCAAAGAACCCATCCCAAGACTCCAAGTTTCATCTCAAACTTATGATATTCTTTCTTAAACTAGTTCCGAGGCACCTCCTTGATAGTTGTAGAGTTCTTATGGTAATCACTAAGAGTTTACCAGATATGGTGCGCCAAAGTGAGATGAGACACATGGTCAAACGCGTTTCTGTCGAGTCCCTAAATCAGGAGGTTTCTTGCTTTGCTATTTGCCTCCACGTCAGGAAGATTTATTAGAGTGATCTAATCATCGATAGGGACATCACAGGAACTCTTGATATTTTCCTAGATTGTATAGCCTTGAGCCTGAATGTATGCAGCCATCCTCGTCTTCCAATATGGGAGGTCGACCCCATCAAAGACAGGTGACTTGGTGGAATACCTGTCTGATGCCATGGCTTTTAAGATTGATTAAGATATATGAAGAAGAGCTTAACTACCCTCTGGTACCACTTGTAGGACCAATGCCAACAATCAGATAGAGATAAATGATTGTTTAAACTTTTTCTCTAATGGTATTCAAAATTTTCACTCAAGTGACTATAAGAGTCACCAAATTTAGATTGCACCAACCATACTTAACAACACAAGGCTGGAGACCTAAGGCAATAAAATCAGTCGCCAACAACACAAGGTCGATTAGATTGCCATGCATTAACCGGTTTGACCACCAAGCCCGGTCTGACTGCTGAGGCCAGTCTGACCGATCTCTTGTTCCCCGATCTTAAAGCTACTCAGAACAAAACTCAAATATTAAGAACTTGCTCATCATCATCTAAACACTTTCAAATTTTGCATGAGACTTATTCAAGGCATTAAAAACCTAAACCAATGAAGAATCACGAGGTTTTGGGGCTCGAGATAACTGAATTTAAGAGAATCAAATCTATGGCACAAGAACACCAATAACCATAAAACTCAAATTACATCTTGCTCGTAAGGATCTAAGGCATGCGGTCTTCTAGATTTATTCTCAAATGTCCTAGTAAGGTAATTTAAACAAGAGTTTGAGTTAGAACACTTACAAACATGAAATTACAAATCTAACTTAAGAACAAGTAAAGCTAAACAAAAACACAAACAAGAATATGATTGAGACAAAGTTTTGATCTAGTTCTAGTGGAGGATAGAGTTTACATACTCATGGATGCTTACAAGGTGCAGCCAAAGCACCAGTCTTTCCTCTCTCTGTTTTTCCCTCTCATATCCATGGAAGGAGACAAGGTGATAGAACAAAACCTAAACCCTAGAATCCTTACCCGCTACCACCTCCTCTCATCCCCTTTAATAATCAGCAATAATCCTAATGGATCCAACCCATTTAAGCCTACCAGAGAAACCTATCAACCCCACTAACATGGATTTTACACATTTACACACGCTTCTCAAAGATTTTACAATGCTCAACCCGCTAACTCTTTAGCGATTGATCCACTTGTCAATTCTAGCTCTCCTTAACCAAAACCACTTCTCTTTTGTGTCTCCCCGCACCGTGATTTGGATGAAGACACCAACCCGGTATTTGGCCAACTACCAAAATACCCTCGACGAAACTTCTGAACACCTTCCCTTGACTCTGTTTTCACCTTTACCTCAAAACATCTTCACATGCTTTAACACACATCTCGTTGTGCTCAATGACTAACCATCACGTTTTTATGCATTCGGACTCCCTCGAAGAGTCTTTGCGTGCATCGGCCTCATCACTTGGCGCGCTACATGCACCAACTCACCTCTTCACGATCTTTATCTTCTCTATGCTTTTCGCTTGAGCTATGTAGTCTCACCCAGACTTACATGACTGCTCAGACCTTAGATCCTCCGCTTAGTCCCGATCTATTGCCGTCGACCGCTAACATTCTCTAAGCCACCTGCACATCCAAAGACCAAGCAAGTATCTTGAGCATAAATTTCATGCACTTGACTCATGTTAGATAAAATCATACAACATCACACAACCGACCAAAAGCACCCATGTCATGCACACACTCATCCAATTTAAAAATTATTTTCACTGTTCTCTGATAGCACCTACCGATCTGACCACACTTCCCATGTTGGTCAGACTGCCCTGGTCAGACCGTCGGCCATGGCTAGTTTGATCGCTTCACAACACCAAAAAACACACTCTATAGAATTTCAGTTAAATTCTATCTAGTTTCATGTCCACTTTTCAATTCTAGTGTCACTAAGTACAAACTAATCCCAAACAAACCTACACAAGTGTTTGGTGTTTAATTTTGCAAAAGCCCATAGTCAGTTTGATCGCTCGTCCCATGGCAGTCAAACTGCTGACCATCTGCCGATCAGACTACCGACCATCTACTGATCAGACTACCGACCTCATGATGGTCAGATCGATTGAACCCTGACAACACAAACTGAAATCTGATTTTTTTAACTTTTGTAAAAATTAAACTTAACTAAAATGAAAATTATTTATTACAAACATATACCGTACCTTTTACGTGGTCGCTCACGCCCTTTAATTTGCATGCTTGTGGCGGCCGGTGCCTGTGGGTGCAGACGGACGCATATGCACGAAGCAGGTACAGTGTTTGGGGATGTGGATGCCAGTGTGATGCTGCCGTGACATTCCTTTGCACTGCCACATTTGGCAAAAAGGAGCTCCAGGCAACGCAGAAAAGCGAAAGCGCAAAGTATTGTCAGGGTTGGGCTCTTCTTTCTAATTTTTGAAAGCTATTTTTAACTTTTTATAATAACTAATTTTCAAATAGAGTAATTTTTAAGATAAAATCTATAAAATAATTGTACAACACACTGTAATGGTTTTATTTATATCGGTCAAAATCGCATATGAGTTTTTATTATTTTGTACTCTTTTTTACAAACAATTAAAAGTTATAAACTATAATTAAAAACTGAAAGCTAAAGAAAAAATAATACGCGGAAACTAGAAGAGTACAACTGTATATCTGGCCTAATTTTTCTGTAGCTGCATGTCCGGACAAGGAAGCAGTAGTCTATGGAGCAAGGGTGCTGTGATAGTGTGATGTTGATCTTCAGAGTGACGTGGAGATGACCAGATGCTTCGATTGATCAGTGGATGCCTTGTGACGAGGAAATGATACAGGACGGATCATAAAAGAACGTACTACGTCATCAGTACGTGCGTACGATGTTATGATGGATCACACTGCATTTACATGATCGGATGATAGGTATCCTTGTGCAACCGGTGTTAAGTAGACAGATTTACTTTACAGTTCACAGTTTTGAACCGATCGAAGCGTCAAACAAAGACACTGTTCATGGTAAAAAGAGTCGAAATGACAGATTAGCAAGTTGCAGGAATTCGACAAAGCAACATATGACGGCCATTGGCCGCATTACATGAGCCGGTCCTACCAAAGCCAGCTTTAAGCAGGGATGAGATGGTTTGGTAGTTTTTAACCGACTCACACATCATTCTTACAAGCTCATGCATACGTCTAGACAAAAAAGGCTCAGAAGAAGTTGTCCCTCGTGACAGAGCATAAGACGCACCTTTTGATCTAAAAAAGGAGGCATGTAGGGCTCGATCGCTGTTGCATCATTCTTCTCCTTCCTGCTGTCATGTTCTCTGAACTCTGTACTGTACGTACTAGCTAGCAAGCTCACACAATGAGAAGAACAAACTAGCTTAGCTAGCATATATATATGCCCAAACTAGAACAAAAGATGCACTTTTAACAGGACTAGCTAGTTTGTCAAATGGTGTGATGATGCTAGCTGTGCATGCGTGGAGCCATGGACGTGACTGGCCGGAGGAGTCAAGTGAGGCCCGTGACCTCTCGATCGATCGATGGATATGCACGAGTACGTTCCTATTTCCAAGAACCTTTTTTTTCTTGGTTTGTTTGGATCTCTTTCGTTTTCATGGATCCTTTGGTCGAGACCATCAGCTCTAGCTCACACAATGTGTTTCGACTGGGACTTTTTACATTAATTACGGGCAATCCATGACAAATAAGTCGGGATGCAAGCCGAGTCGACACGTACATGTCACACAAATCCAACCTCAGATTCATCTCTTCTAGTTCTAGGCACAGCTACACATCATGCATCTCTTTGCTCTCTTACCACTCGCACAAACGTGCACACGCCTATATCATCTATCAATTTGCAAGCTTCAGTTGTACATGTCCATGTGGTCTCCAATTGGACCTGGAATTGATTGTCCCTGCAGATCCATATATGCTTCCATTTGTTTCGACAATCTGAAATTAAAGTACATCTTATGTTAACCATATTGATGATGAACTGGTAGTTGAGTAGAAGATAACTTTCAAACCAGTACTAATCTCTTTGTGATTGTTATAACACACATACATCACAGAAAAGTTGGCAGGTGGCATCATTAATAATAAGAATTGTTCCCAAAATTAAGTTGAAGTTGCTTGTGTGAACTGACAAGAAGCAGGAAAAAGTCCACGATGAGTCTACATGTAGAATTTTACTGCTGGAAAAACAACAAGACTTCGGCATCATTGGGCTAGTTTTCCAAATGAAAATGACTTGATTTGTTTTAACTAAACAAAGAAACAAGAAACATCCACATCAAAAGAAGGTGCTATAGATAGAAAATCATGAGATTAGACACAAGGGCCTTTCTAGTAGGCCCTCGATTAGTCTCCTTTCGTGGCATTATTAATTGATTCATCTAGCTAGCTTTTCTGTGCACGTCAACAATCAGATGACTGTTCTAGTATTTTTTTTCGTTTTGTGTAGTTTTTTTAATAATTTACTGAAGATTGTGGTGTATCTGTCATTTACTCATTTTCATTTCTTTTCTGTTGGAAAAAACTGCTTGTGGAGAAAAAAAATCTAGCTAGTAGCGAGATAACAAGTCGCAATTTGATGGCGACAACCGCCGACTTTGCCGAGCTTTGCATATGGACTTCTCATATATCTCCAATTCTCGGCCACTTTTTTAGAGAAATGTCTCCACATGCGCTATTCGATCGACCTGTAAATTTTAACTAAATCAAGTATTCTAGGCCGGCTTCGTGATATATATAAACAACACATATACGCTTGCTACAATGAGGACAAAATGTGTCTTCTAGATGAAGTCCAGAACATTTTCTGATTATTTCTGACTCAGAAAGTCTGCAAGCATGCATTACGAATGTTTCAACTTTTAAACAGTAAATTATTTAGACTGTTTTTAGGGCAAAAACAGTCAGATTTTGAGCCGTTAGATGAAGATCCAACGCCCTAGATCATTTTTTTAGATGGTCATTTTTTAGAGGGAGGCTTGTATGAGTGGATCCGTTAGATGGAGATATAACGCTCTAGATCAATTTGACTATTTTTATCCTTAAAAACAGTCGAATGTTGTATAGACATTCCTAATTATTTAACCTAAGCATGTACGTGTGTGGTGCAAGCTTTCCATGCATGGAGAGATTGTTGTGCATCCTTTTTGCTTCTTTATGAAATAATTATACGGATTAGCAAACTGATTTCTAGCTAGCTTCATTACCAACCATCTCCAACAGCAGACGTACATATATACATAAGTAATTCATATGATGACAAATTCTGCAGGGTTCACGCATTTAAAGAAGCCCCTTAATTAGCTACGTGCACCAATGCACCATGTCACAAACCGGAACCCTACCTGGGAGATTCGCTAATAGCCCGACAGTGTCTGTACACACGTAAGTGAAGGGGACCTCAATTATGCTGCTGCTGCTACTAGCTCCTCGTGAAACAAGAAACAAGATGGCCAAATCTGATGCTCTGATCGATCATCAATAATTATCTCAGCATGCATTCTCACTGCAGAATTGAAGTAAGCAATCAATTAATTAAAACATGTGTACTTGCATATACTGCTCCAATCAAACGAAAAATCCTGCATGCAGATTGATCATGCATGTGTTCGTTTGGACCTCACACTCAGATCTGATCCAAATGACCAGGTCTGCCACACATGTACGTACAGAACGATCGATCCTTGGGACGTACACTCACGTGAGCTTGTTTCGTGCTTGCATATATATATTTTGAGTCTGTCCATCGACACAGTTGAATATAATGCATATATGTCGTCTATAAGATTCTTTCTCTATACGTACGTTCGTACGTAGCTGCAGACTAACATGCACGCGGCGCGCGTATGTATATTATATGCACTGTTGGACTGGACCAACATGCGCATACGTCTATATGTACATCTGTACCTGTATACTCAGTGAAGTCAATCGCAGCGGCGTTCAAATTGTACGTCTCGGTATGTACTGTTCTTCTGGACGGACGTGATGTTCCTGACAAGTCGATGCATAATGCAGCACTTCGCTCCAAATGAAGCAGCTCCTGCATGCACGCGTTCACAAGAGGGTTTCTGTTTTTGTTTTTTGGGGGGCTTTGATCATGCCATGCGTGGGAGTGCATGCACGAGACGTTAGTTATCTATTAGATCAGACATGTGATGAGGAGTTCCATGCAGACACTGGAAGCTAGCTTATCAGTTTTGACTTTAGTTTCTCCCAGCCTTGTCAGTTACTCAGTATGTGTTGATTTTGCTAGTTGAAGAAACCTAACTTATGTAACATTTTCTAGTAAGTATATCCTCTATTTTTGAGCCAACGGGTGAGTACAAATTAGAATTTTATTGTAAAATCTTCTGCCAATTATAATACATGATCAGACTCGGCATATACAAATATTACTAAGCGGGTAGTACTGCAGCTTTGTTGGTAAGCCTGAAAAGTACAGATTTTGGAGGATTTTTTTGTTGGAACGAATTGATGAATAACTATTTAATTAAAAATTTTACCTTACGCAGTTCATCCGAACAACATCACTAGTTAACACTTATTAATCAGGCTGTTTTGAGTCAAACCTGCGGATGCTTAGTATTCCATCGACAAATGAACGAATCACCCAGAAATTATCGTACAATCAATCGTTTTCGTCGTTAAATAAAGTTTTATCACAACGAGTAGGTTCTCGAAATGGAACAGTAGTTCCTTTATTCTGAAACCCGCCGCTTGACCAATATGTCTGGCACACACAATAAGAGAATCGTGATGAACAAATATTCTTTGTCAGCACATAGTTATCCACTGATTGTATAGGACCAAAGGCAGTTACTAGAGGGGTAAATAGAAGCTCACTTTTCTTTGATATCAAATTGAATTTGGGTTGTCTATGGCTTCGAAACACATAGCAAGAGATCAAGCATACGAAGCCTACAAGCCAACTCTATAAAAACCAAGCCAAAGAGTCTAGACTTGCCCGGACGGTCTGACAGTAGTGCAATAGATAGTCTGATTGGATAAGGGCAGTCTAACCTCTCCTCCAGGCAGTTTGACCAGCCTTGGGCGGTCTAACCTATCCTACATGGGCGGTTTGACCTCTCGAAAAAATCAATATTACAACGAGAGAGAAACTTGCATAACTTTCAAACCGAGGCTCTAAATCATTTGAAATTTGCATGCACCTTCTCTAGAGTATCAAAAACATATCCAGTCAAAGATCAAGAAGGTTAGGCCCTATTCGTATTGGCTTCTGCTTGTCAGATTACCTGGTTTCTTGAAGTGGTTTGTCTACTCCTCTCGCTCCTGTCCTACTCCGAGGATAAGCCAGGGTCATGAGCGCATCACGTACCCCATTCCTCTCGTTCCAATCTTGCGCACACATCTCACTCTCATTTTTTGCACCACTCACCCCTCCTTCTAAAAGCCACTTCTTTCAGCTGCTACTATTTATTTTCAACCAAAAGCCATTAGCTATAGCCAAAAGCCATCAGCCAAAGTTTTGACTTTTTTCCATTTGAAGGAAGGTTGCACCAAAACCACAAGAACTTGAATCAAGACATGATTGTGGGTAAAGGATGGTCTAGATGATCTTGCATATGCTCCCATAAGTCCTAGCAAGTGTAACAACAAGAAGAACACAAGCCAAAAGGCATCAAGATCAAAACCACCAAAATCACCTTTTCTTGAGCCAAACCGAACGAACTCAAGATCTTTCCATAAAAAATGCCTAGATGGATGGTATCTGATTTTCAAGAGATATCTCTACCACTTACACGTCCTTGGCACTAATAAAGATCAAGAGGGGGAAGAAAACAACAAAAACCAAGCTGAATCAAGAGCTTCAACTTGAGAACAATGACTTGGATGAGTTTGGTAGATCTATTGATACTTAGAGATGAATGTTTATTGCCACTCCATCGTGGAGGATATAGCTCTAACCCTAGAGCACTCACACAAAGCTCCCAACACATGGAAACCCTAACCTAAAGTGGCTCTCCAAGCACAAGAGATATTTTCTCTCAACACATACAAGAGCTTATATAGTGAAGATTCATCACCTCACACCTAACCTCAACAACTAACCACACTTAATGGATATAACTACATACAAATAGAAAAACCCGATAACCCACACACAAATGGGTTTTATACTTACACATATGCACACTTCTCAAAGTGCTACTTTCACATGGCTCCAATAGCCCGATAAGATGCTCCATTCTTTCTGGCGTGACCTAATCCACCTTAGGTTACTGCCATGGTTTGGCAAACCTCCTCTCTACCTAGTATTGGATAATTTACGCAATATTCACCCACCAGGCTTCATGATGCTTCTTCTTGAAGGAAACTTCAATACGAAATCCACGAAGTCCAATGACTTGTCACCAAGCCTATACACCTCCGACCTCCTCCTGGATCATCACCACCTGAAATGGACCAAGACTAATGTCACATCACATGCATGCACTTCCCTCATCACTATCCTTATCTTTCTCTCGTGTTTCTCTACTTGAGATGTAGCCTCACTTGAACTTACACAACCTTCCATGGCCTCAAGCTCTTCCCCTAGCCTGGTCTTATTGTTGACCGCCAACAATCACCAAGCATCCTGCACATCAAAGAATAAGCAATCATCCTAATCACAAGTGATATGCACTTGACTTATATTAGCAAACACCACATGGCACTCCCGACTATGATTATCACAATGCGCAGACTCCCGCCATGACTAACACTTGCATGGATTCCCACCATGACTAACACCTTGTATGGAATCTCGAAAATCTCCTAGATCAATAACACAACTAAGATAAAACTCAGCTCACACATCTCCGTAAAGGCTGGTCAGACTACCAACCAACAGCTGGTCAGACCACCCCAGTCAACCTAGTCAAACCCTGGTAATAGGGGACTAATATGACCGTTGGCCCAACGTTGGTCAGACTACCCTAGTCTAATTGTCAGCCACAGGCTGGCCAGACCACTTAAGAGCACCAAAAAACACCCTCTCTAAAATTTTAGTTAATTTTTATTTAGTTTCAAAACTCCAATTAAGTGACACTAAGTACAAAGACATCCTAAAATACACCAACATAAGTGTTTGGTGTCAATTCTCCAAAAGGCCACACGGTCGATCTGATTGCTTCATAGCCGTGGGTCAGTATACCGATGCCAGGTCGGTCAGACTACTGATGCCAGGTCGGTCAGAGCACCATTACCAAGCCGGTCAGACTGCTTAACTCTTGATAGCAACTTTGAAAACTAAAAAGCTTCAAAACCAAACTCAAACTTCAATAGAACTTGCATATTAAAGTCAAATACTCATCACACATATAAGGTGACCTCCACATAGTCTCACAGATTGAGTAGAGAAAATTAAGGACGTGAATAATGTAGACATAATTGAGTTAAGATAACTCATCAAAAATCAAAATCTTAATGTTGTCATTGATACAAGATCGGATAGTAAACTTGTAGGCACCCCTGGTCGGCTTTGCAGATCGTCGAGGATGCAAAGGGGGACTCAATGAGAATCACACACAAGCAACTGCATGAATGCATTGTATGTGGGTGTGAGTGTTACAAGTGGCCTCCCCTCCTGTTTCTCAAGTGCCCCTGTAGCCTAGCTTACTCCTAAGGGTAATTTTGTCTATTACATCAAGTGGGCCCCAGACTTCCATTCACTAAGGTTGACAACTGATCTGGGTCTGAGGCGAGATCCCAGTGAATAGAAATCGCCCAGGCCACCACACGAGGTATGCTGGTGCACTTCGCTTCAAGGATATTATCATTGGATTGAGGTAGCATTGGGGGGGCCATCCCTAATGTGTCACACATCGCCGACGTTGGTCCTTGGACCTCGTCCAAGGTGGGTTCCCCAATATGTCATACCTTGCTGAGGTTGGTCTTTGGACTTTGTCCATGGTTGGTCCTCGGACCTTGTCCGGAGTAGCTTCCCCAATGTGCCACCCCGAGCCGAGGTTGTTGTGGCGCACTTCAACATGCCTTACCTAGCCGAAGTTATCATCAGTCTGAGCTAGCACACCGACCGGTAAAAGGGGTCAACGTGTGGCCTTGGGTCTATGGCTTCCCTGATAATTTGCAATGCACTCCGACATATCAAAAATATCTTATTCCTCATGTGGATTCTAGGTGATAGATCATTGTCTGTTTGAGTTGTTGAGGCATGGGTCTAGAAGCTAGGGGTGTGCCACATGCTTAGTTTATGACACTTGTCGAGGTTGTCATTAGTCCAACTGGAGCACTTAATCAAGGATGTGCCATCGAGACAGAGCGAGGTTTGACTGAGGCAAAATTGTTGAGTGCATTTTGAGCCCTGTCAAGGTTAAGCCATCCTTCCCAAGACGCTCGAAAAGCTTTGCCGGCACGTTGGAAGGGCTGAGGGGTGGCAGGCATAGCGAACCACCTTCTCGGGAGTGGCGCGGACTTGGTTCTTGACCTGCCATGGAACCGATCCGGGGACGACGTGGGTTTGCCCGAGGCATAGCATGGACTTTGTCTGGGGGTGAGGCGGACTCAACCTAGGGACAGCATGCATTACTAGAAGTGTTCCTTGTGATGCGCATCATCGGGTCGTTTCCCGCAAGCACAAAACCTGAGACCATACTAGTTGTATATTCCTCAAGACAAGAACACCCTCTTGGCGTTTGCTCCAGGAGTCATTATGTGACGGAACCTCCGTAAGGCCACTGTGCTATGAGACAGATTTGCACTGTGCTGTGAGCCGAATGCGCACTATGCTACGAGTCAACTGTGCACTATGCTATGAGCCTAATTTAGACCAGGTGTACGAAATCTCCATGGGGAGCCATATAGATTCGGTCCACCATGGACCTCATTTTGCCTTTAAATATCCTTGCCCTACCAGTGAATAGAGTCCAAATCCCCACCTTCAATTCCCCATTTCTTCCTCTGGCCTCACTCCACTCAGTACGCCTCTAGATCGCCCCTTCGCTAGAGGTGCCACACCAGGTCCGCCCCATCCGCTCGACTGCAACGGGCATTCTCTGGCCTAACATCACTGATGTCATTGTTCCTGCTCCACCCCAACCTTCTACTCTGGGTCAACTCTGTTCTACCTGTCCATCGCGTCGGGTTGACGTCACCGCTCCTGCGCTCTGCCTGCTCGGCCACCCCTAAGCAGGTCTAGGTTACTTCTGGAGTTGGTCCGAAACTCACCCCCGACCTCATTCAAAGCCCTCCTGGGCCTCATCTGCGTCCCTCCGAGGTGGTCCACGCTACTTCTGAAGTTGGTCTGGGACTCAACCCTGACCTCATCCAAAGCTCTCCCAAGCCTTGTCCGTGTCCCCTTGAGGTGGTGTGCGCTACTTTGGAAGTTGGTTCGGGACTCACCCTTGACCTCATCTAGAGCTCTCCTAGGCCTTGTCCATGTCCCCCTAAGGTGGTCTGCACCACTTCTAGAGTTGGTCCTCACCACTTCTAGAGTTGGTTCGAGACTCGCCCCCAACCTTGTCTGGAGTCCCCCAGCCTTGTCTGCATCCCCTAAGGTGGTCCATGCCACTTTTGGAGTTGGTATAGGACTCACCCCCGATCCCCATCCGAAGCTCTCCTAGGCCTTGTTTGTGTCCCCCTCCCCCCGAGGTAGTTCATGCTACTTCTGGAGTTGGTTCGAGCCTCCTGGGCCTTGTCCTTGTCCCCCCAATGTGGTCCTAGGTCACCACCCTGACTTGCTCCATGAGGCTCATCTGAGCTCAGCTCATGCATTGAACTATCTAGATGTGTCCTTCGGTTCATGCATCACCAACTCTGATGCCCGCTAGCCACAACCTCAGGTTTGCACTCGTCCCCCTCCTGACTTGGGTTCGTGCATAGTGCGCCCTTGGCTGTATTGCTGCTCACGATGTCTCTTGCCCTTGACTGACTCAAGCCTAGTTCTCTCCTGAGACTCTTTAGAAGGTTGTCCAGTTCTCTCACTTCCTAGGTCCCTCAAATGCATCAAGGGTAGGGGTGGGCATTTTTATACCAAAACCGAAATACTGAACCGAACCAAAAACATCAAAAATTGAGGTTTATTCGGTATATGGTATTCGGTGTGGTTTATATTTTCATGCTATTTAGTTTTTGGTGTGGTTTTTAAGTCACGAAAACCGAATTAACCGAAATACCAAAATATTATTTTTCCTTATGTGAAATTGTAGTAAATAGAGGCTATCTTCATTTAATTTTGTAGCTATTTTTCAACATCTTAATAGGAAGAATATTAGTAGCTTTTAGAGATATCATTCGCTAAAAAATAAATCCAGTATGATAACACTAGACTAAAGAATGTTATTATACGTTAAAGTGTTGTGCATATTTTGGTTAACCAAAAAACAGAATTAACTGAACTGAAATAATTCAGTTAATTAGGTTTGATTTTCTATTTTAGTTTAGTTAATTTGGTTGTCAACTTTCAAAAACCAAAATATTTTTTTACTGAATAAACCGAATGTCCATCCCTAATCAAGGGGCCTCCTGGAGCTCCTGGAGAAAGATGGTAAGACCGAGAGTGCTGACTTGGCCGTCTTGCGAAAGGTTGATGAGGACCGGCCCCACCCGGAGCTGGGGATGCTCGTTGTTTTTGCCACGCAATTCGACATCAGCCTCTGTATTCCTTCGGTTAGGCTGCTGAAAAACATACTTGACATATTTAATCTCAAGGTCTCTCACCTCAACCTGGGCTCCTTAGTCTGCCTCTCAATGTATGAATGGGCGATGCAAAGCCTAGGGGTGAAGCACCCATCAGCTGAGCTCTTCTGCTTCCTCCACTATGCTTCACACCCGGTGGTGTATGCCTATGACGGCGTACGCTCCTCGTACGGGGTGATCGCCTTCCAGATCTACGGCAGTCACCAGAAGTTTGAGTTCCTTACTAAGGCCCATAAGGACAAATGCGATTCATGAAGGGACATGTGGTTTTACTACCCTGCCTAGGGATCGGGCCTTATCAACATCAGGAACAAACCTCTGGTGGACAGTTCACTACACTTCTCACCCACCATGGGTTCAAAGGATAAAGCATACGCTCCTCGTACAAGGTGATCGCCTTCCAGCTCTACGGCAATCGCCAGACGTTTGAGTTCCTTGCTAAGGCCTACAAGGCCAAATGCGACTCATGAAAGGACCTGTGGTTTTACTACCCTGCCTAGGGATCAGGCATTGTCAGCACCTAGAAAAAACCTCTGATGGACAGTTCACTACACTTCTCACCCACCATGGGTTTAAAGGATAAAGCGAATTGGTTCCTACTGCAAGGACTTGCCACGATGTTTAGCATGTGCGATCTTGTCAAAGAATTTTGCATGCTAAGGATCACGCCCCTTGGGCCAAGTTGGAACATGTCCTTTAACGAGGGCGATGTGTTGAGGTGCATTTGTGCCTTTTGCGGTTTTGTCAAGTCCCAAGTAAGTTTCCCGCTTAGCTTTTTTACCCACTTGACCATCCGATCCCCAACCTTCTCTTGACTTGTTAGACTCATAGGCTTGGCACTCCCCCAAGTTGAGGAGGTGGCGGGGGCTTAGTGCACACCAGCATCCCTTGTCTGTTTGCCCCACTAAAGCTGTTGCCTGCCGACTCTTCCTCGTGGGGGATCCTGGATGTCGAGGGCATGGCTAAAGAAGTTTACACCATGGGTGCCACCTCAGCACACTCCCCGAGGGCTTCAA
Source organism: Dendrocalamus sinicus (assembly GCA_036346575.1). NCBI lineage: Eukaryota > Viridiplantae > Streptophyta > Magnoliopsida > Poales > Poaceae > Dendrocalamus > Dendrocalamus sinicus. The sequence continues at coordinate 56,050,888 of CM070642.1, read as the reverse complement.
GGGGTGTGGACCCGATCACCACTAGGGAGGCCACTATGGATGAGATGGCAGTGGGCCCTTGCCTCAAGTGTGTGATCCTCACACCCATGCCATGAGGAGACACACCTCAAGGCGGGAGCTTGAGTGCCCCCTATTGGTTAGGGGTCGTGTCACCACCAAGGATTTAGCTCTATCAAAGCCCTGGGCAAGTTCCTGAGCAAGGCCGACACACGGGTGGTGCTCGCCGAGCTAGACTCATCCCTCGAAGTACATCCTCTAACAAAAAGATAGGTGTTTGCTTCGGTGGAGTGCGACCTAATGAAGGTAGCTAGATTGTCCATTTACCACACGGTCGTGGGTTCGGCTCCTGATCTCAACCCTCTTCCATTGGAGAGCCTCTTCACCATGCACAAGTTGTCTTCTATGCAGAACGACATCCAAATGGAGAACAAGAGGTTCATAAAGGAAGCGGAGGGTAGGGCGGCCGCCGCACAGTGGGAGTTGGATGCAGCCCATGAAACGATTGCTGAGCTACATCGCAGGCTCGCTGAGTAGGAGATTGATGTGGAGCGGCTTTACCATGGCTTATCCCAAGCCACCGATGAGTGGGACAAAGTGACCACCACTGCCATTTCTGTGGTGAAGACAATGCATGGTCTAGCCTAGGACTTGGGCATCTCCATGAAGCTCTCGTCTAGTTCGTCAGAGATCACCATCGAGACTTATCTCACCTGGATGGCATGGCCGATGAGGCGGACAAGGCATCAATGCCAGGCTTTCAGTGCTACTGCACGAAGGCCTTCGCTGAAGTTCTCCTTACTTCCCTTCGGCTGGCAGGCTACCAGCACTTCACTGCTTTCAGGGCACCTACATATGGGGCGTCGACCTCTCCATCACAAACCATGTCCGCTCTTTCTTCTCGTGAGTTTGGAGCTCGCACAGGTTGAGCTACCTCATTGGGCTCATCCGCCAGGCCCACGCTCGATCGTCCAAGGGGTTTCCTCTGGCACGCGAGAGGGAAGCCCCAATGGGTTGGGTTCGTCCCAGGTGCGAGGCTTGTTGTTCAGCTCCTGGGTCATGTTGCCATTGAGTCATGCGGCATCCTACTCTCATATGTGCTAGTAGCTCAGTATGCTGATATTAGTTGGTAGGTTTTGTATCTTAGAATGTTGGAATGCCCTAGCGTCCCAGTTGATGCTGGCCTTCAAGCAGGGAGGCCCTGCGTGTGGGTTCATCTTAGGTGTGAGGCTTGTTGTTCAGTTCCCGAATCATGTTTTTACTGAGTCATGCGACGTCCTAGTCTCATGTGCTAGCGGCTCAGTATGCTGATTAGTTGATAGGTTCTGCATCTTAACACGCCAGAATACCCTAGTGTCCCGGTTGATGCTAGCCTTCAAGCAGGGCTTCAGGCTTCATGTAGCTTTTGTGCTCCCTATAAGCTGAGCTCCTTTTGCAGCTACCTTGCCTTGTGATCATAGCGTAGTTTCCGGGAAGCGGTCGGATGGAGAACATGGGCTGAGAATGCGCTTCGGCCGGCCGAATAAGAGAGGGAGGGATCGTTGGGAATGCTGCACATAGCCCGCTAGGTGCTTGGGCTACAAGAATAGGCCGCGCCATGTTGGAAAGCGGCCCGCTTCGGCTTGCACGGCACCATTCTGAACGCAAATGAAATTACGAGATCGTCTAGAAAAACACAAAAACAAAAGGCAAGTCCGGCGAGGTTTGCCTCCGTATCAACTGTGTAGAAGAGAAGGGAAATTAGACTAACCCAACGCCTCTGCTTTCAAGGCCCTCACCCATAGAATTTTCTTCCGGCGCAAGAGGACATATGATACAGTCAAATCGGCACAAGTGGATCATATAAGTGCTCTGTTAACTGCGAAGTTTAGTGCATGCCTGAGGAAACACGCAAAGGATAGCCTCTCACCCTTGCACTCCAAGCTTTCCCCCTGCATCTTTTTTTTTTCCTTTTGTTCCCCTAATGCACAATCGGATACGCGCAACCAATCAGTGCAATTCTGCCAATTCGTATGTGCCGACCAATCGATAGTTCAATGCTCCTCCAAACAAATGAGCGAGAGGTTCTCTCGTCATTGACCGTGAGTAACACTTCGGCAATGCTAACATGCATTGTTGAATAGTGAATATTCTCTCGAGTCTCGAAGAACTTAAAAGAAACCGCAAATCAGCTAGAGATTATGATATCTATAACTAAAGATAGAAACCAGCAAACACATTCTTGCATGAACTGCAGATGGGCATCATGGAAGGCTACCCAAGAAAGCAAATTTCCCAGCACCAGCCTCAAATGGACGGCCCTGCCGGCGCAAGCAGCACTAACCATGCACCGCCGGCGCCTCACCATGCCGCCGCCAAGAAGAGGCACTACTCCGACCGTGCCAAGATTCTTCTCCTCTTCGTCGTCACCAACTCCGTTTCCATCTTCCTGGCCGTCTCCTTCTCCCACCTCGGTGGCGACTCCGCTCTTGACGTCGCGCTCAAAGTACTCGCCTCCAGCCAAAGCCTCGCCGTGAACCTCCACCGCCGCGTCGACGCCACCGACGTTGTCATCAAAAGGCTCATAGCCAACTCTGGCAAGCTTCGGCGGACCCAGCCGCCACCGAAGCTAACACCGGAGGAAGAGCTCACGCTCGCGCTGGGCCCGCACACGCTCCCGTTCGGCTACACCCCGAACCTCGACTCCGACAAGCTGTACCCGGCGATCGGCGCCGTGTGTCACCGCCACCGTGACGAGCTCAAGACGTACATGAAGTATAGCATAGGTGGCGACTGCCCGTCCGACGCGGCGTTCGCCGAGCGGCTCATGCTTCAGGGATGCGAGCCGCTGCCGAGGCGACGGTGCCGCGCGCGAGGCCCAGCCGGGTTCCCGGGCCCGACTCCGTTCCCGCAGAGCCTGTGGTCCATGCCACCGGAAAAGTCTGTCGTGTGGGACCCGTACACATGCAAGAACTACACGTGCCTCGTGAACCGCTCTCGCCGCCCGGGGAGCCACGACTGCAAGGGCTGCTTCGACCTCACCGGCCGCGAGCAGCGCCGGTGGGTCGGGCAGGGCAGGGACCTCGACTACGACATCGACACCGTGCTCGCCTCCAAGCCCCGTGGCACGGTGCGCATCGGGCTGGACATCGGCGGCGGCACGGGCACGTTCGCGGCGCGCATGGCGGAGCGCGGGGTGACCGTGGTGACCACGACCCTCGACCTGGGCGCACCGTTCGGCGCGTTCGTCGCGTCCCGGGGACTCGTGCCGCTGCACATCGGCGCCATCGCCGGGCGGCTGCCGTTCTTCGATGGCACGCTCGACATCGTCCACTCGATGCACGTGCTCAGCCGGTGGATCCCCGGCACGGTGCTCGACGCCGAGCTGTACGACATATACCGCGTGCTCCGGCCGGGGGGCCTGTTCTGGCTCGACCACTTCTTCTGCACCGGGAAAGAGTTGACCGACGTGTACGTGCCGATCATCGAGAAGGTCGGGTTCCGGAAGCTCCGGTGGAACACCGGGCGGAAGCTTGACAAGGGGCCCAAGGCCGACGAGTGGTACATTTCTGCTCTTCTTGAGAAGCCCATGACGTAAAGTTGATACAGAAGGCGGAGCAGTTGTCTCACTGTTTGCTTGGTTTCAGGATTCCTTTTAGCTTATGTTTTGTATCGTACTTGAAATTTACACATGACTAGTTGAATATCCGTATGTTGCTATAGATTTTTAAAATTTTTCATACTATATGTTTTAAAATTTATGGGTGGTAAAAATTTTTAGAATATACATACAAACATGTTCTAAAAGTTTTTTAAATCCGTCAAGTAAGCTGAAATCCGTCGATCACACCTTGTGATCATAAGTCAGAAGACATCGACCACACCTCGTGGTCGTACGTAGGTTAGAAGTCCTCGAGCACACCTTATCGTCGTAAGTCGGAAGCCGTCGACCATCGCGCGTGATCGTAGGTCGGGAGCGATAGACCATCACTAGTGGACTGGTCGTAAGTTGGCAGTGGTCGACGATCGATCGTGGTACTAAACCAGGAGCCTTCAACAATGGCTTATGGTCGAACATCGGAAGCCGACGACCATCGTTCGTGGTCGTAAGTCGGAAGCCATCGAGGATACCTCGTGGTCGTTAGTCAGAACACATCGACCAGCGCTTGTGGTCGTAAGTCGAAACACATCGACTAGTGCTCATGGTCGTAAATTAGAAGTCGTCGATCATACCTCGTGGTTGTAAGTTAGAAGTTGTCGACCATCGCGCGTGATCATAGGTCGGGAGCGGTCGACCATCGCTGGTGGTCGTACGTTGGCAGGCCTCCGGTGCGCTTGTACTCTGTCGCCTAACTACCGGCGCTAACCTGCTCGGCCCCGACTTCGACCACGGCTTGGACTTCAACCATGACCCTTCGACTTCGATTATGGCCCTTCGACTTTGACCGCAGACTGACTTCATCCACGGCCTTTCGACTTCGACTACTACCCCTTCGACTATTGTTCCCTTCAACCACGGTTTGGACTTCGAATATGACCCTTCGACTTCGACCACGGCATGACTTCAACCACAGCCCTTCGACTTCGACCGCGGACCAACTTCATCCACAACCCTTCGACTTCAATCACTGCCCCCTTCAACCACGGCTTGGACTTCGACCATGGCCCTTCGACTTCAACCACGGCTTTGACTTCGACCACGGATTTTTGACTTTGGCCACGACCCCCTTCAACCACGGCTTCGACTTCGACTACGGCCCCTTGACCACGACCCCATTCGACCACGGCATCAACTTCGACGATCAGCTTGAGAGACCAAAATCGCCAGACAGCGCGACAGGCTCCCGAACGAAGAGCAGGAGGAGGTAGAAAGGCTCACCGAGCGAGTGACCACTGGGCGGCAGAGGCGGGGGAGAGCCTCGTGGGCGGGCGTAGTAAGAGGAAGCCACCGCCATCGCTGAGTGCCCTTCTCTTTGATCCACCGGCCGTTGTCGCCAAGCGCCATTCTCTCCAATCCACCGGCCATTGTCGCGCGAGCATCGTGTCGCTGGTTGGCAGGGCAATGGGAGATGGAATTGGTGGCGGCACCCTGAGGAAAGTTAGGGGACTGCGACCAGATGCTGCCACGTGAGGAAGGAATTGGTGGCGACGCCGAGGAAGAGGAGGAGGCGCGACACGAGGGTTCGGGGGAGAAGGAGGCGGTAGTTGCGGGAGGTGGAGGTGGGGAGGTGGCGGGGGGCAGATGGGGAGAGGAGGCGGCGAGCAAATACGTTGGGGAGGCGGCGACGAGGGAATGTGATGCTACTGGGGGAAGTTGGGGGATTGCGACCAGACGCTGCCGTACAGGGAAGGAATTGGTGGCGATGCTGAGGAGGAGGAGGCACGACACGAGGGTTCGGGCGAGAGAAGGAGGCGGCGGTTGCGGAAGGTAGAGTGGTTGCGGGAGGCGAAGGATGCGAGGAAGAGAAGAGAAGGAGCGCGGCCCACGGTCGGCCCGACCTTTTCTACGAGGAGCGAAAAAACTACCTACATGTGGATCTGGACGGCTGATTTTTGATCGGACGGTTGAGAAAAAAAGAGAGAGAACGCACCGACGACCACCAACTCACATTTTTTTATAATAGTAAAGAAATTGAAATATTTGAAGTATAATGCTCAATGCTTGATGTACTTGCAAAAAGAAGCAAATGCAAGGGCATACAAAAAATATGGAAAAACTGCACTTGATCCCTTGAACGATTTCATGTTATCCAATCAAGCCTCTCACTTTAATTTTCTTATTTAAGCCCCTAAACTACTTAAAATGTCTAATCAAGCACTGCCGTTAATGGCAGGTGGGATTGAGAGGTTTGGGCGGCAGTATAGGTGATGGGTGGGCCTACCGTGCGTGTTAATGATCCATGTTGTATAAGGGTTTATTTAGGGGAAAATTAAATATATATGACCAAGTTGAGAGTGCTTTGATAAAATAGGATCAAGTTTATTGTCCTTGTAAATATAGGACTGAGTTGAACACCTTCTTGTAAATATGGTATTTTTTCCATTTTAATTTCATTTTCATTTTCCAGCCCATTTTTCTCTACGTGAAATGACTCTTTTGCCCCAAATAAACCATCAGACAAACGATCCCCAGCCGTTCCGATCCGCCGATTCCTCCCAGCGAAAGAAAAAACCCTAGCTTCACTCCAGGCGGCGCTCGCGGGCCAGGCGAGGGAGCGGCGGCGCGGCCTGCAGCGCTCGCGAGGGCGCACCAGGGAGCGGCCGGCGGCGGTGTTCCATTTGGTCTCACCTGTGAACTGCTGTTGATTTCCCCCTTTTGCAAATTGCAACAATCCTATAGGACCTAGATCAAATCATCTTTAGCTTAAGCTACGTCAAGCATTTATCTTACTTCGTCTATGAAATTTAGACCAACCATTTTCCTCCTTTCAGTAAGCTTATATCATGGGATAACAATCTAATGCCATTGCTTGGGAAAATTAATCTATACCCTGCTCAGATCAATACTCATATTGACCATTACCAGATACTAAATACGACCTTTTGACTTTTTGAGGTTGAAGAGTAGTACTGTGTTAACAAAGAAGCTTTGATGCAATATAGAAATGCTTTGTGGCTTGAATTAAATGGGAATTTTCCTCCTGTTATGGTATATATAGAATGGAAACATCGATGCTTAAAGCAAGCCGGGCATCAATCAAAGTCCACCATACATGGGATGAGAAATTCTGCTTTGAAACATCGATGCTTAAAGCAAGCCGGTTGTTCATTCAAATCCAAAACACTGTCAATTGTGACTCATATTAAGAAGTATAGTCACGCTTTATAATGACACTTTAATATGTACTAGCAGAATGCCCGTGCGTTGCAACGGATCTCAAATAATTAATACACACATAAGCCCAAAAGAAATTTAGCATGTTCTATTTTATTGCAATCTAAAACATATCTAGTAATCCTTGGATCCTTAATTTGATCTAAAAGTTGTCGAGATGCAAGTGAAATAAGATTTTAAATTATCACAGTTTATAGCCTTGTTGGAACTGAAACTCCAGTTCAATGTTCTAATTTTGATTTCAGTAACCAAACTGGATCTCCACATCATTTTCTTTATCTTGCTTTCATCACTGCTGATTCATCCGTTTATTTGCACACAAACTTCCTGTACTGTTAATTCCACGAATACTCAGAGGATGGGGATCTTGGATCGCCGGATCCGGAGGGAGCGGCGAGCGGGGAGGGAGGATGGGGATCACCGGATCGGATCGCCGAGAGCAGTGCGATCGCATCCGCCGAATGCCGAGCGGTGGAGTGGAGGAGGGCTGGAGCACGGAGTCCGCGATCCGCCGAATGCCGGTTAGGGACCTAGGGTCGGGTGAGGATGGGGAGGCGCGATGGAGGATGGGGAGGCGGAGGAGGAGGCGCGGGGAGGTTGGGGAGGCGAAGGGAGGAGGCGCGAGGAGGAGATGGGGATGCGCGGGGAGGCGGAGGGAGTGGGGCGTGGGGGGAGGAGGGGTAACGCAGGTCCAGTGGGGCATAGAGGAGATAGGGGTAACGCAGCGTGGGGAGGAGGGGTAACGCATGTATGCAGATAGTTGTTTATTATGCTTTGTAACGTGTCTAGATGCTATTAATGATTTAAAGCGTGTTTAACTCCGTGTCATTTTGAGACGCTTTTAGTATCATGTCTTTAAGGTTAACGTCAAATGTTCATTGATATGCTTTGCAGATGAACAAAGGGGGGTAGTGTTCCTTTGCAGTGGGCCGTCGGTCCCAAAGATTGCTGACAGAAGTCGAGAAGGTGACATTTTCCCGGCTGCATCATCACTCGATGAATACGCTGAGCAGGCTAGACAGCAAGATGATTCTGATGAAGAAGAGGCCTGAGATTTTGTGTATATAGAAGATTATGTTCGGAATGCTTTATATTGTAAAACGATTTTTTAAATTTTGACGTGGCACTGTTCTTTGTGGGTAATCCTATGGACGGAAAATATACCAATGTTGGTTTTACCATATATATTTCTGCTTATCGTATGTTGATCAGAATACCAATGTTGGTTTTACCATATATATTTCTGCTTATCGTATGTTGGCTTTGCTTGTGTCGCAGTTGCTGGGAGTCGCTAGTGTGCGATCGAAGCCACTAACACCCAAGCCAATGGATAAGGCCCAGGGGAAAAAAGATAAGGGGCAAAAGAGTCATTTCGCGTAAAGAAAAATGGGCTGAAAAATAAAAATGAAATTAAAATAGGAAAAATACTATATTTGCAAGAAGGTGCTCAACTCAGTCCTATATTTACAAGGACAATAAACTTGGTCCTATTTTATCAAATCACTCTCAACTTGGTTCTATATATTCAATTTTCCCTTTATTTAGACACTTTGAAATGTTTTGGTGCTCGAATAAATAATATTAGAATAAAGGGCTTGATTAAATAAAACAAAATAGTTCATTAGGAATCAAGTGCAATTTCCCCTAAAAATATTGGCCCATCTCAATATAGCCATGGCCCACTCACATAGAGGGAGGAGAGAGATAGTGATTTTTCTTTAAGAGGTTCTAAACAAATCGACAAGTTGCCTAGAGATATTTTAACAGAAAGACCTTAGAAGATGAGAAAATAGTTAGTAGTTTTGTAGCATCCCACATACAGCTAAACTAGGATACTACTATCGAACATCATCGTCAAAATAAAGAGGAAATAATAAAAGTAACAATAGAAATCACAAGAAAATTAAAACCTTAAAGGTACTTTATTTAGAGAATCAACGAAAGCTGAAATAAATATTTGAAATATAGGACCGGTCCACTTCTAATCAAATGAAGAATAAAATAAAATGGCAAAAATAGTGGCAAGCCACGGTGCTGAACTCGAGTGCTCCCACCTATGCATGTTGCTATCACGCCACTGGCCTTTTACCTGAGAATAGAAAGAGCAAGCATAAGATTTAGAAATCTCAACAAGTACCCAACAACGATCGCAGCGCAAAGAGTAAAGATAGGTAATGCAACTAAGATAAATAAGGGACAAGTAATGTAAGCAAGCAATTGTCACAGGTTAAAGGCAACGAACTTAGGTTACTGGAAACACTAATATAGATTGGAGACAGAGATCGCAGAAACAGTGTAATTAAAGATAATTGTTATTTGACAAGTTATAGCAAATTATAGCAAAGGTGCCGGCGATCACATCCCACATACCCAGTTATACGAGAATAGTCAGTCACATCCTTGTCCTCGACTGTATAACCGCCGATGGGATGTAATATCCTGTGTAACGAGAATATACGGCTCCCCGTACATTACCAGGTGGGTGGAATTCTCCCATATAGGTGGGTAATCTTGGGTCAAGTAATCCGGTGATAGCGTACTAGAACCTGTCCTAAAGAGGATACTAGAAGGAGTCACACAAGGATTGTCAATCATACAATTTTTATTATATGATAAGTGATTATTAGTCAGATTAATGTACCACAACTAAATCAGCCAAGGCTTACAGTCCATAATGAACAGTTAAAGGTCATGGAAGCAAGATATGCATATATAAGCCGCCAAATGTTAAAAGATTACTAGTGGTTAACCTGAGATTTGAACATACTTATCCGCTACCATATCCATAACTAAGCATTTATTTCAGTCCCTAACTAAGCATGAATTCTATAGTTGAGCGTTATACCAACTACAAGTGTACAATACTAACTAGCCCAACGCATTAGAATATAACTAATTCTACAAGCAACACACAACTGGTAATCAATTCAGTGCAACAATTGAATACTAGGCTAATGGTGACAAGTAATCATGAAACGGTAATGTGCGGAAGAACAAGTTACGGCCGTGAGGTACTTGCCTTTAGTACACTCGACGCTGCACGATTGATCTGAAATGCGCAACTGCCCAACTGCTCCCTCAACAGCTGCGTGCAAACCTACAGGATGGAATGAAAGGCAACTGATCAGATACAGATAAATTTGATAAAGGAACAACAGGAGATGAATTTGGCCAGAAAGGAAACGGGTTTGTTAGTCCCCATGGCCGTGCGGAATGCCGTTCGACCAAGCAGAATGTTGTTCGGCCACCGCCGTTGCCTGTGTCACGGCCACACGCGCCACCACCGCTGCGCCATGGTGTGCGCGTGCGCCGCCGCCGTTGCGCGCCCCATCGCTGCTCGCTCGCCGCCACCACCCGTCGACCGTCGCCATCAAACCACTGCCGCCCGCGCCACGGCCACGCACACCGCCGCTGCCACCGCGCCATGGCGTGCGTTGCCGCTGCTGCCGCCTGCGCCGACTCCGCTGCCAAGGCCAGCAGCACCGTCGGCCACCCCACACAATGCGCACGGGTAAAGGGAGACAGAGAGAGAGAGAGAGATTAGATGGGAAATCTGGATCTGAAAAAAACTGCGCACGGGAAGAATAGAGACGTCCCCTTTAAAGCCATATCTAGATTAGGGTTTTTATTATTTATTTATTCTTGTTTTTTTCTTGAGTGCTACAAGTTTGATATTTTGCATGGCAATGTTTCACAACAATCTATTGGATACTAACATGTTCATCTCATATAAGCTTACATGAAACTTCTAGAGCTAAGATATTTGCACGTACCTTACGGTGCGCATCGAGCTGGACATCGGCCGTGGCACTGGCCTGTTGGTGGCACGCATGGCCGAGCGCGGGGTGGCCGTGGTGACCACGACCCTCGACCTCGGCGCGTCCATCGCGTTCAGGGGGCTCCTGCCGCTGCACCTTGCCGCCATCGCTGGGCGACTGCCGCCCGCCATTCTTCGAGGCCATGCTCAACATCATCCACACAATGCACGTGAGTGCTCATCCGATGGATCCCCGACGTGGTGCTCGACGCCGAGCTGCACGACATATACGCGGAGATGTATCAGTGTATTTCACAAATGCTCTGAATTTCCGATAGTTGTTTTCCGCTGGACTTGTTGCGTGAGTCATAACATCTCTCCCACATTTGTGTATCTGAGGACAGCGGCGGAGCCACCGCCCAGCGAGCCTAGGCGACTCCCTGGCTTGCCAGCGACGAGCAATGAAACTTCCAAGACACCATGGGAGCGAGCTTCCCGGGCAAGCGTCGTGGTGGGCTTGGAGCTGGCCATATAGGCCGTTACATGGGCCAATTCTGCCGCCCACACGAGGCACCCATGCATCCATCATGCTGCCCATGCCTCACGCGCCCTCGATCCCGAATTCCCGATGGAAGTATGGAACGAATTGATCCCCAATTCCCTAGTTCGGCAATTCCCCATTCCACTCTGATTCCCTTCCTCCGGACCTTAGCCACAGGCGGTGCGCGGCGGCTGGCGGGCCAGCAGGCACCGGGCGGGTGATGAGGCAACCGGCAAGGGTAACATGTTTCTATGGACGGGCGGAGCCTTGGCCTGGAGTTTTTTGCTATTATAATACCCTCTAAGTTGGGTTTCGACGAAACGGTATCTACATCGTGGGCTTCTCTAAAATAGTACTCTTGTACAGACTTCTCTCAAATAGTATTCTTCAGGGATTTTAACTCAAATAATTTGATTTTCGAATTTGTACTTCCCCAATTGACTGAACTGTTCCTGCTCATTTTGTTTAACCATAATCACTTTTATTTTCTTCTTTTCACATCGTTTGGGTTTCATTGGCGACGGCGGCACGCCGACTGGCCGATCGGAATACTCGGCGCGGTGCCGTCAACGCCAGGCGAGAGCGCGGCAAGGATCGCACGAGAGTGCACGCCCCCCAGGCCACGGACGATCGCACGCCAGCCAGGGATGGTCGCACGTCGGCAGGGGCAACCGGACCACGTACGCGGCAGGTGTGATCGGCATCTTTGTACGCGGCAGGTATTGAGCATTAAGGATGATCCACGTACGCGGCAGGATCAATCTTTGTCATGTTTTTTCATGTCATGTTTGAGTTAAAATCAAATTATTTTAGAGAATACTATTTTACAAAATCAATCTTTGTCATGTTTGATCCACGTACGCGGTAGGATCAATTTTACAAAATGAGCAGGGGCAGTTCAGTCAATTGGGGGAGTACAAATTCGAAAATCAAATTATTTAAGTTAAAATCCCTGAGAATACTATTTGAGAGAAGTCTTAAGTACAAGAGTACTATTTTAGAGAAGCCCACGACGTAGATACCGTTTCGTTGAAGCCCAACTTAGAGGGTACCATAATAGCAAAAAACTCCTTGGCCTGTGGAGGCGATGGCGGAGCGGTGAGATGACAGGCAGGCAGGCAACGCGAGGCAGGCCAGCGGCAACAGAATAGGCGGGGCGGCAGCCGACAAGGCAAGGGGCCAAGGGGGCACGGCGTACCAGTACCACTAGCAGGCCGGTTTGGCTCAGCGTCGCGACGGGACTTCCGGTAGGCCGACGCTGCCAAGTGGGTAGAGCAGCTGGGGGTTGGCCAGTTGGGGCTAGCTGGCTGGCGGACAATGGGACAGTAACTCAAGAAGGCTGAAGGCGGAGGAGTTCATTGCCAGGTTCGGGAAGCATTGGAGCACATTCCCGAACAGGATCATCAAGACACCCGGGTCTTCCACCGTTGATTTTGTTTTGGAGATTCGCGTTGCACAAATAGACTAACGGGGTTTAACGCATACGGGTTTGAGGTCTTGATCCACATCCCAGCGTTTGTTCAATTCTCCTTTCTCCAATCCAGGAAAATCCCGGAGATCGCGCATTCTACCAAAACAGCTTGGCGAGTTTTCCTCCCTGGCGATACCAGATGCCCCAATCCAAGAAAATCCCGAAGATACCTCCATCTGATGGATTTGTGCAACCCAGTTTCAGTACAGCAGTGGGGATCCACATACTACTTTTTCAAACGTACACATACTCCTTTTAGTACTGCACATACTCCTTTTAGTACTCCACATACTACTTTTTCAAACGTACACATATCCACATACTCCTTTTCAAACATACACATACTCCTTTCACCATTGAAATTATGAAGTATGATATTTCAGAGAAAAAAAGGAGTATGTCGGACATACTTCACGTAAGGAGTATGAAGTACGATGTATACCATATAGTATTATAAGGATTGTATTTACATCATTTTTTACACATTTATCTGAAAAAAATCAGAAGTTCCCGGCTGTAACCATGTCTCGTTTAGTTTTCGTATGTACATAATAGTAAATGGTTTCAGTCCATTTTGGTTTCAGAATAGTTTGAGCAGTACATACATACCTCCATTCATAGCATTCCATTTAGATTCAAGCCATACGTATTAGCTTTGGGGAAAAACGGGGACATACTCCCATATCAAATGCGACCATACTCCCTAATCTTTTACACCCGGGTGTAATTACACCCACCTCTAATATACCACCTAAACGAATTTAAAATACTCCTTTATCACTTTAGGTATACTCGTATACTAATTATAAGATACTCCAATGTGAACCACCCGAAAAAATTGCAAGGGAGACCATAGTTTTTAGCATATTTTATAAATACCTTCATATACACACATAAAAAGGAATATGTCTAAAAAAATGTACATACCACTTCTGAAAAATTGTTCATACCACCTAAATGGTCTTAAATACTCGTATATTACACGTACATACCCTCTATTATGCGAGATACTCCCTACGTTGGGAAATTCGACATAGGTGTATATACACACATACATACATACATACATACATACATACATACATACATACATACATATATATATATATATATATATATATATATATATATATATATATATATATATATATATATATATATATATATATATATATTTGTGAATTGTGATACTAGTTATCAAGATGAACTACCTGTATAGGTTTTAAATATTCATGTAGGTGATGATTAAATGGTAGTGTATGTTAATATGTTCTTGTCATGTCATGTTGGTATTTTTTGAGCTAAGACATTGACTGATGCGTGATCAGCTAGCATATTTATAGTATGTTCCATTCTTTTTAATGTGAATATATTATATTATAATATTATACAATACACTAATCTACATATTTTATTTTGTAGATTCTCTTTTGGGTGTATGATTATTACTGTCATAATGAGGTACTTGTTCTTGTATCTTTCTTATTTTTTTCATGTATGAATGTTCACATATATATTGGATCATGCTTTTAGTTTAAAATTATTACGGTAATCAATTTTACTTTATCATATATATATTGACTTGTTCACGCTTATTATTTATAGTAGTCTCGTAATTTTTTTTGGCTCTGCTACTGTTTGAGGACATGCATATATTACCTCGACTAAATAATCATCCACAGCGTACAGCGAGCTTGTTTCCTAAAACAGAAGCGATATGTCCTTCAGATTCTCCCTGTCTCTGCTCAGCAAAACAGTGGAGCAGGAGCATGACAGTGTCACTGAGCAAGATCGGAGAAGAATGAGAAGTTAAACACGCCGACATTTTACGTGACAACTGTTAGGAAACTGGGCCCATGGTCAAGAGTCCTGACATATTTGGGCACCCCACCGTAGACTATAAATAGAGAGTCATACCCCCCTCATTATGTACACATGAAAGAAAAGCAATAAAGAAAGACCGGGAGTTCTCTCTATCTCTCTGTGTGTTCAATCTATTCTTCTGTGATTCTGTGATTGATTCGTTCTTGTTCTAAACAGAGGAATCGCTCGAACTGGTCGCCAGCGACGGTTCCTCAATACGTTATCAGCACGACTTCGCTCTGGTGAACGAAGGTAATCATTGAAGCACAGATTGAATTTTCTAGATTGCTTTTGAATCTGTATTCTTTTTTCGCGTTCTAGATTGACTCTCTACGGTGCAAATCCGCCCTAATCTACCGCGAGCAGACTTGAAGTCGCCGGCACAATGCCGATCGGTAGATTGTGAAACGGGGTAGATGTTGATTGCACTGTAGAACGATGCAAATCCGCCCTAAATCTACCGCGAGCAGATCTGAAATCGCCGGCACAATGTCGATCGGTAGATTGTGAAACGGGGTAGATGATGATTGCATCGTAGATTGAAAATTATGTGCATTGTTTTCCTGTTCTTTTCTGCACAGTAATTGCATGAAAAAAAGGAAAGAAATTTCGCACGACTCTCTGTTTGGTTCTGCATGAAAAGAAAATATTGCATCGTTCTCTTTCTCTGCACAGCCATTACATTAAAAAAAGAAGAAGAAGAAGAGGGGATTTGGCACGAGCGGCCTTGCATGGCCGCCACCGACTCGGCCGGAAGCCGCCGTCACCGGCCATCTCGGCACCACCGTCCCGTGCGCGCCGCCGCCCGTAGTTGCAGCCGCCGGAGACTTGCCTTCCACGCCCGCACACGTGTTAGCCGTGCCGCCAACCCATGTTGATGCGCCCGCACGCGCGCTCCTTGCACCGCCGGCCGGCCCAAGACCGCCTTCCCGATCGCCTTGAACTCACACCCGCTTCCGCGCTCCGGCCGCAGCCGCACTCGCCCGCCGCCGCCCGGCTGCGCGCGCATGACTCGCACTCGTCGCCGCCTCGGTGAGCCGCCGCCGACAGCGAGCGCGCGCCGCGCGCCGCCACGGCTTCCAGCGCCGCCGCACGGCATCGGACCGGCGGCGCACCGCCCCTCGCCGGCGCGCGCTGAACGCACGCGCCGGCCGCCGCCCGCTGCTCTGCGCTCGCGCGCGCGCGCGCGGCCGCCGCTCGTCGTCCACGCCAACGCGTGTGCGGTCGCCGCTGTCCTCCAGCCCCGCCGCTCGGCTGCCGTCTGCGCGCGCCGCCGCCGCCCGGCCACCCCGAGCCGTCGCCCCGACGCGCCGCCACGCCGCGCCACCGCGCGCCGCACCGCTCCGCTTGCGCTTCAACGCCGGCCAACCCGTCTTGCGCCCAACGCGCCGGCCATCCTCGCCCCGCACGCTCCGCTTGCGCCGCACGCGCCGGCCAACCGCGTGCGCCCGACCGCCTCCCGTTTTTTGCGCCGCCGCCGCCTGAGTGGAGTGAGGGGAGGGGAAACCCTAAACCTCCTTCCATCCGGTTATATGGGTCGGGAAAAGCCAAATGGGCCGGGGGCGACGGGAAAGGCCATATGGGCCGGTCGGACGGGGAGGAAAACGATGGGCCGAATCAAGGCCGAAAACGGTGGGCCAGTCGGGAAAGAAAAAATTGGGGGAAAGCGGCCCGGCCAGGGAGAGGGAGGGATTTTTGCAGAAAACCCCCCAGCTTTATGAATTTATCAATTGGCCCTTAAAAGTTTAATTTAGGTCCTGATTTTGCATAAAAGGCTTCGTAATTCCGAAAATTACATATAAGCCCTCAATTTTACAAGCGGGTCCAGAATTTTGCAGAAAACCCCTCGCTAAATCAGAAAATTGCGCGAATTTTTCTCTGAACTGAAATTTTGCGCATAAACCCCCAGAAAGTGCAGAATTTGCTGAAATTTCATATTTTAGCATAAAAGGGCCTCGGGGATCCGAATTTTGCATTATTTTTTAGCATTTGAAGCTTATTTATTTATGCCATTATTATTCTCTGTATTTTCTGTATTTATTTACTGTTTTTGGTTAATTGTAATTGTTTAAATTGCTTTTAATCACCAAATTAGCAAGATAAAATTATAGAAAATGCATAAAAAATTCTGGAACATTACGAGAACCTTTTGTACCATTTATTTACCCGCAGTGAATTATCCCGTGCATGTCTACCAGCAGTAGACTTATACACATTTAAATGACTAGCATCACGAACTAGAAGTTCGAGGAGCTGGCCCAGCATGGCCAAAAACTATCTGACGTAGGCATCCGATGTCGAGATTGTGCTTGGAGTCAGGAAGCTCTGCGCGACTATTGGGATTGGCGGACTGAATGATGCTCAACCCAAACCTGAGGAGAATGATCAGGCACTTCATTTTCTCAGACATCATCTCTGTCTCACTCTCAAGAATGAGTATATGGCGGAGAAGAGCGCGCTAGCACTCTGGACCGCACTCAAGAAGCAAGTTTGAGAGGCTAAAGTACACCATTCTTTCTCAAGCAGAGTAAGAATGGATCAGACTGAGGTTTGCCGACTTTAAGACGGTCGGGGAAAAACAATTCTGCCTTGCACAGGATTTGTACCCCAATACAGAAAGTTGAGAAAATCCTTCCACCCCAATGCAGTATAATCCGCACGCAATTATCGTCAAGACGGCTATGAGGAATATGCTGAATTAATTGATATGATGCAAATTGCGGAAGCTCAGGACGAAGTTCTCCACAAGAACTAAGTCATTCAGCCATCTGGTAGCTCCACTGGCCGTGAAGCCAACACCGGGAGCAACAAGGTGCGAAAGCCCTTGATAGAGAAAAGGGGAAGGAAGGGTAAGACCGCAGCCCAGAACGGCAAATCAGATGCTCCACGTGAGAATAAGGCTAGCAAGCCAAAACGGGATGGCAAAGGGCACATGAAGCCCACTCTGCATCGGTTGAGGGGAGCGTTACGGCGGTACTGCTGATGGTGTTTGAGACCATTACGACAAGAAGCACCCTCTCGACCTAGAAGCAACCACCGTCATGATTTCTCTTAAAGAGAATGTCACTCGAGAAAATAATGAGAAGAAGTCGATTAATCAATGCATTTCGACTTTAACTGTCATTTATTTTGTGTGGAAGAATATGTTAGAATTTGCATGGATGGTACTTAAGAATTGTTATCTTTCTTGTGATGGTTGGATGATTTTTGGAAGAATTCATTCATTTATTCAGTTTATAATGGCATGATATGTTCTGATATTGGAGTATCTTATTTATGTGTTGATTGCCTTCTCATACATGTTAATAAATACCCTATATTAGAACATGTGTAGCGCCCTATGAAAGAAGTGTGCTTAGCCAGCAGCGGCACAACACATATCATCTTAAGAGAGATTGAGTATTTTCAGTCGATTCGTAAGAGCACTGGCAGCCTTACGACAATCGCCAGAAGCGATGCATGTATAATTGGTTCGGGAAGAGCCATAATGGGCACAATTTTGGTCATTGAAGAAGTCTTATTGTACCCAAAATCGACTAGAACTCTCTTAAGTTTTAAGAATTTTTGCGCCAACGGTTTCCACGTTGAGACTCAAGCAGAGTACGGTAAGAAATACCTGCTCATCACGAAGCGTGAAGAGAATGGCAAAAGAATATTAGAAAAACTTCCTTCACTGGGCTATATTATACCAACATTAAAGCGCTAGCGCATAATCGCTCAACAGCAGTGTTTAGAAGCTCGAACTCTTCGTCTCGGCATGACAGATTAGGCCACCAGTCTTAGGATGATGAGTAGCATAATCAATAACTCGCATGGGCATAATATTAATAAGAAGAATTTCCCGAATCATGAAGATTTTGTGTGCCCTGCATGTGCCACCGGGAAACTAATTACTAGACTCTCCACTCTGAAAGTGAAGGATGAAGTCCCTACATTCCTGGAACGCATCCAGGGAGATATTTGCGGTTCCATTCAGCCCGTCCCAGGGCCGTTTAAGTATTTCATGGTGCTCATTGAAGCTTCTTCGAAGTGGTCATATGTGGGTTTGTTGCCCACAAGAAACCACGCCTTTGCAAAATTGATCTCGCAGATCATTCGCATCAGAAATATGTTTCCAGATCATCATATCAAGTCCATCCGAATGGACAACGCCGGAGAATTTACTTCGAAGGCATTTGATGATTATTGCATGACGATGGGAATTGCAGTTGAGCACTCGGTACCGTATGTCCATACCCAGAATGATTTGGCAGAGGCTTTAATTAAGAGGATTAAATTTATTGCTCGACCTCTTTTGCATAATTGAAATCTAGCAGCTACATATTGGGGACACGCAGTCCTTTATGCAGCGAATCTCATCAACCTTAGACTTTTGGCCTACAACATCCATTCACCTATGCAATTAGCGCAAGTGTCACCACCGAAAATTTTCCAACATTAGGGGGAGGAAATCAACCCCTTGATGAAGAATGTCGGAAAATTATGTGGCAAGCCTGGGGAATCCATGCAGATGACCCGTGCACTAGAGAAGTCCAGAAGACATTACATGGCAAGCTACGGGAATTCATGCAGATGACCAGCGCATTAGTGAAGCAAAAAGAGAAGTCCAGAAGACAAGAGAAGTCTATAAGACAATCGATTTGCAAGAACTAGCAAATCAACTGCCTGATCACTTTAGTGATTTGAAGAGCGTGATTAAGTCGCATGTGCTCGCACGCACCGCCACCGAGAGGGTTGAAATACCAAGAAAGCGGAAGGTATCCCTAATCTCGCCCGAGGCCTCGGAAAAATAATAAGGACGAGAACTCCGGTTCCTTGAATCCTTAGTAACCGGGACGCTGGTGAAAAAGGATAAGAGGGATTTATCACACCGATCATTGAAGTCCTCGAATGAGAAGGGGAGCCGTTGAAACTCGGCACAAGTATGACACCTTCGAAAGGGCATACCGGATATGAATATCCCCATCGGCATGGATGTGTGCGCACACATCGGGCCAGAAAAACTAAAGGACTTGCCACCGCAATTGAAAGAAGCGATGCGCAAGGTGAAGCTCCAGAAGAAGCAACTCATGAAGAAATAGCTATAAATTATGTGCACACGGGAGAGTCCCTGAATAGGACAACAACTAATATCGATATCTACTTCGCAAAAAAAATTGTCACCATCATCGATCTTGATCCCGAGCCTGCATCGCTCGCTGAATGTAAGAAAAGATCAGATTGGGAAGATTGAAAGAAGGCAATAGCAACTGAATGGCTATCTCTGAATAAAAGAGAGGTGTTTGAGCCCGTATGCCGCACACCTCCCCACATACACCCCGTTGGGCACAAGTGGGTATTTGTTCGAAAGAGAAATGAAGGAAATGAAGTAGTGAGATACAAAGCAAGGCTAGTAGCCCAAGGTTTCACTCAACGTCCTGGAGTTGATTATGAAGAAACCTACTCCCCAGTCATGAGTGGAATTACCTTTAGATACTTGATCTCAATGGCAGTGAACTTGAATTTGGAAATGAAATTGATGGATGTTGTGACTGCATACCTTTATGGTAACTTGGATTCGGAGATTTATATGAGAGTCCATGAAGGAATCCCTCTCCCGAACCAAGACAGAGCAAATAGAAATCTATACGATGTGAAACTCGAAAGTCACCGTATGGACTGAAATAACTGGAAGAATGTGGTATAATCGCTGAGCGACTTTTCTGCAAGAAAGGCTACACGAACAATGAAGACTGTCCTTGTGTATTTATACGGCGATCCCAGAATGGATTCTGTATAATCTCTGTGTATGTAGATGATCTGAATATCATCGGGACAGCTGAAGACATAAAAGAAGCAAGCTCCTACTTGGAGTCAGAATTTGAAATGAAAGATTTGGGCAAGACCAAGTTTTGCTTAGGCTTGCAGCTTGAGCATGTCCCTGAAGGAGTCTTGGTACATTAGTCGACCTACACCCAAAAGGTGCTCGAAAGGTTTGGCTTTGAGAAGGCATTTCTCTCGAAAGTACCGATGATCGGTAGGTCATTACAGCAAGAAAAAGATCCTTTCCGACCAAGGGAAGAGGGGGAGGAAGTCCTGAGACCGGAATTCCCATACTTGAGTGCAGTGGGAGCACTCATGTATTTAGCAAACTGCACTAGATCGGACATTGCATTTGCCGTGAACCTGTTAGCAAGGTACAGTGCAGAGCCTACCAAGAGGCATTGGCAGGGCATAAAGGACATTTTCCGATACCTCCAAGGTAGCAAGGACCTCGGATTGTTTTACGAAAGAATCAAGATCTGAACTTGATTGGCTATGCAGATCTTTGGGTATCTGCGGACCCGCATACCGCTAAGTCACAAACAAGCTATGTATTCTGTGTGGTGGGCGCAATTTCATGTAAATCGTCTAAGCAAAGCCCGTAGCTACTTCGACGAATCACTCGAAATTATAGCATCAGTATGAAGCCGCACGAGAGTGCGCAGCTCCGCCGAATGGTTCACCACATCCAGCAATCATGTGGAATAAACATTGTGCAAACCCCACAATTATCCATGAAGATAATGCACTTGCGTTGCACAAGTGCGAGACGGACTATGTAAGCATATCAACCCCGTTCCTCTATGATCATGAATTGCAAAGATGGACAAGATTAGAGTATCGCACACTAAGACTTGTTCACTTAGTCACTCCTCACATCTAGCTTTGAAAGGTGCGTGTGAGGGATTGAAATGATGAGACTTAGAAAAGTGCGAGTCGGGGAGAATTCTCTCAAGCCCGTTATTAAATCTTGATCATGAAGATTAAGTACCCAAAGAAATAAAGTCCTGAAGACCAAATGAAATTGGGTGAATTGTACTCTTTTTCCCTTGACGAGTTTTCCATGAAGTTTCTCGACCAAGGTTTTTAATGAGGCAATTCGTGCATCGCAACATCACATGTATCATGTACTCTTTTTCCAAAATTTTCCCACTGGGTTTTTATGGAGTTTTGACGAGGCATGAACATGTTGGGTGAGTGCCCAAGGGGGAGTGTTAGGAAACTGGGCCCGTGGCCAAGAGTCCTGACATATTTGGGCACCCCACCGTAGACTATAAGGGCATCTCCAATAGTTATAGCTAGCAACTAACTATAAGACTTCCACATCATCTATATAGTACATACTAAAGTTAGCATTCTAAAGAACTATCTATAAGGATAGCTATTTGATGCTTACATGCACACTGAATTTATGGAGTCCTCGTTTGGTGCTATAGACTATCTCTAGAGTCAGAGAGAGTCGTGTTCTCTTTCTTCATTTAATATCTTCCACGTAGGACAGTTGATGACATGGACTCTCTTGTAGATAGCTGCTATAGACCCATTGGAGATGCCCTAAATAGAGAGCCATACCCCCCTTATTATGTACACATGAAAGAAAAGCAATAAAAAAAGACCGGGAGTTCTCTCTATCTCTCTGTGTGTTCAATCTATTCTTCTGTGATTCTGTGATTGATTCGTTCTTGTTCTAAACAGAGGAATCGCTCGGACTGGTCGCCAGCGGCGGTTCCTCAATAACAACTACCACATCCGAGAGAAAAGAAAGTACAACTACCACATCCAAGAAAAATGAGAAGTTAAACACGTGTGGGGCCGCTCAAAGCGGCTTAAGATTTCAGCATAAGGCTTTAGTTTTTATCTGCTAGCTAAAATTGTATTATAACAACTATTAATTTTTATGAGAAAGATAAGAACAAAATTGAGAAAATTTTGAAAAAATAATTATATTGTTACAGACAATACAAAGGAATACAGGAAAAAAGAAAAGACAAAAAACCAAAAATTAAAAGCCAATTATTTTAAATATTTTTTAATTTAAATAAGTTGAAAGCTAAAAAAAAAAGACATAATCTAAATCTTTTTGGGGGTAAGACCGTGTTCGCCAGCGCCATGGCCTGCAGACGGCCAGCAGTGCCCAACTGAACTGGCGATGCTATTCACCCAACTGAACTTGCCCATCAGCGCTCTCCAAGTGATGCAGCTTTTCAAATGCAAGGACATGTATTGGCATCTCTGAAGATGGCCATGGTTCACGTGGAGGGAATGGATGAGAGAGCAGTGCCATGGTGAGTTCTTGGAGTGGAGGTGAGCTGCCAATGGCCGGGAAGGGAGGGAAGGGGAGGGGAGGGGAGCTGCGAATTGCCGAGCCTACCTGCTTCGAGCAGCGGTTGGCTGCACCTCGCAGGTCATATTTGTGGTTGGTAGGTTGGTTTCTTTCCCACCACTGCTCAAAGATGCGTCGATGTTGTGACGTGTGTATTCTCCCTCACGGTTTATAGTGAACCGCGCCTAGGCAATCTGATAGGCAATATAACCTCAATCCATCTGCATCTATTCGTTATGTCATATATTGTCCGTATAGAACAAGGTGTAGCAGTCTAAAACGGTTAAACTAGTCCAACAAAATTTATGTCACTATCCAAAATTAGAAAGCTTGCTCTTGATTGTAATGCAATTATCTCATGAATTTACTGAACTAGTAAACACGTCACATAATTATTACTTGGAACTCAGTTAATTCGTAGGTGACGAATTATTTATTAGTGACAAGCTTCAAATTATTTCTATGTTATTTCATATTTCAAATCACAAGTTAAAATAACAGTAGTGTGAACAATATTTTGTAAGAACTTCCGAGCCCAAATGAAAACGAGATAATCTAGAGAAACACAAAAACAGAAAGGTGACCCTCCGAGTCCACGGTGGACCGGTTGTACCTTTCGTGGATGAAAACAACACGACGAAGGGTTTGCCTCCGTATCGAACACCAACGCACGCACGCACGAACGGATCAAATAAAGCGGGCGCAAATCCTCGCGAAAACACCCACAAAATTCTCCGCGAATAAAAACCCCACTCCTCCGCCTCCACCTCCAGGTAGCCCTCCTCCCTCCCATTCCCACCACCGCCTCCGCGCCCGCCCGAACCCTAGCCGCCATTGCCCGCGCCTGGATGGAAGGCGGCGGCGGCGGGGTGGCGAACACCTCGCGCACGGCGGAGGAGGTCTTCCGCGACCTCCGCGGCCGCCGCGCCGGCATGATCAAGGCCCTCACCCACGGTACGCGCGCTCGCTTCCGCTTCCTTCCGATTCGACTCCCGATTCTCGCTTGACTGTGTGGTTTCGTGTGATTGAGCTGTTGTTTCCATTTGCTGTGCAGATGTGGAGAAGTTTTACAAGCTCTGCGACCCCGGTGAGTGCGCTCGATCTCTTCGGGTTTCTCGTCTGTGTTGGGGATTGCGAGCGGAGAAGCTTTTCGTGTTTTTGCTGCTTGGGTTTGGTTGCTTTGGTGGGAGATTGGAAGCTGAAATTGGAAAATTTTATCTTTTTTTCGCTCTCCTGGTGCTTGGAGTTGGAATTATCGGTGGTTTTTGTCTTTCATCAATGCTGTGCTGGGTTGCTTCTGTTAAATTTTGGGGAGAGATTGGGACTCGGGGTTATAGTTTTCCGGGGGGAAAAGTTTTTTGGGGGGAGTTGATTGGAACCGTGTAATCAGTGTTAGGTCTTCGTTTTTTGTTGGGTTGTTCGCACTGTGTCTGTTATCATCAGACCGAGATTGGTAGCTTAAGTGGACAATTTTACTGAAATTTGTAGAATATCTTTGGGCCAATTGGTGCCATGGGATTCTTGACTGTAGTTGATTTTGGTGTGTTTGGGTGTCTATGTGGGTGTGCATGCTTGTGTGCGCGTTGGTTTGTTAGATTCATTGCTGTTGCCACACTCAATTTAGTGGAGTCGTGACATAACGAGGGGACTATCTAGTAGAATTAGCAATGCTTCTCTCATTGCATTGATAGCGCTGTGCGTCTGGTTGTAGTACGTGGTTGCTTGCGTTATCTATCCTATTCAGGTAATAAATGTGAGGTTTTGGTTGCTTGTCGTTATTAAATGTCATTATGGCTTGGTCCGCGGTGCTATCTGCTTGTGCCTTGCATTGTAGTGAGCAACTGTGCGTAGTAGTAGACCAACTTCTAAGCTGTAAAAACTTTGGCCCTTCTGGGCATGATTACCCAGACAGATGTTGGGCCTGTTCTTTTTGGCTGAAGCTTATGGCTTTTGGCTGCGGCTTGTAATTTTTGGATTGTTTATGCGAGAGATTACAGAGTAACAAAAACTTACGTGTAGTTTTTGCCGATATAAATGAAGTCGGTACAGTATGTACTACAATTAACTAGTAGACCTTATCTTGAAAAGATACTCTGTTTAAAAGTTAGTTACTGTAGAAAAGTCGAAAAGTAGCTTTTAGAAGCTAAAAAGAATATGCCCGTTGTATTACTAATTCCATTGGTTTTGAACAGAAAAGGAGAACTTGTGCCTATATGGATATCCTAATGAGACATGGGAGGTGACCTTGCCAGCTGAGGAAGTGCCCCCAGAGATCCCTGAACCAGCATTAGGAATCAACTTTGCCAGGGATGGCATGAATGAGAAGGACTGGTTGGCGCTAGTTGCAGTTCACAGTGATTCCTGGTTACTGTCCATTGCATTCTACTTTGGAGCCCGGTTTGGGTTTGACAAAGAAGCAAGGTAATTATTATGCATTTCTACTACGGTTGAACTCTGCAGTTTCCTTAATCGACAATATATGCTTCTATGACTCTAGGGTTCCTTTTTTCCTCATGTGCTCGCTTTCATCTGTCATTTGATTGCATTGTGAACGATAGGCAGAAGGTTCGTGTTTAAGGATTATATACTGGAATTCCTGGCTGCCAGCTTCTGATTCTTTTTGTACCCTAATGGAGTGCTGCACTGCTATTTCAAGTAAAATGAGTACATACTTGAAGTTATCATGAATAGATCAAAGTATGGGGTGAAACTTGTGTATTCTTTGCCCCTGTGCTAATCATAATTGCTCAAATTTTCACTCAATTTTCTATCTGGCATAGCACAAAAGCGCTACTGCGCCTTACTTTACGGGTGTATTAAGTAACCCTTTTTTAATATGCCTTTTATTTCAATCAATAAGGAAAAAGACATTCCACCTAAGTTTGGGAGGAAAATTTTTGTAGTCAAGATTTGTATATTTCACTGTTCCTCCCATACACTCTATCTGAACAACAGGAATAATGTATTTCGTCTAATGTTGGGGCTGTAAAATGGAATATGTACTGCGCATGTTTTATTACTGCAGAACATGTAAACTTAATTGGATTGTACATTGGCAAGTTAGCTAGTGGGAAATATCATACCTAAGTCGGTTATAGTATTTATTTAAAATTAGAACCAGCTGTTCTATCATATTTTTGTACTGTTGTTCTATTTGATGCTCAGTCTATGTTCCCCTTTACAGTTATGAATTCCCAGCCCCTCTGTTAGTCTGTTGTAACACGAACAGGAGGGTCAGGATTTTGAGTATAATATTTTACTTTTCAAGTGCACTTGTGTATTTTTTTCTAGTATAAACTCTGGTTTTTTCATGTGCTGCACTTGTGTATTTTTTTCTAGTATAAACTCTGGGTTTTTCATGTGCAGTTATTCCAAGTCCTTTTATTGAATAGTGAGTAGGATAGTTTTAGTAAAATTTTTATAGGTTGTTTTGATATTGATGATTCATAAAGGTTAAATAGTATTATTTACCTCCCTATTCTTAAATCTATACCTGGTTCTGTATTTTCATGTATGCTGCAAGGCAAATCTATATTTAAAATGCTAAATACATTTATTAGTGAGAACAGTGCAGAATTTGCACTTGATTACGCCTAATATCACAGAAATCAGTAAATCACATGTCTACCTTTTGTGCTTCTACTTTGGGCCTGAAGAAGAAGGTTTGAAGTTTAGGACGTTGCTTCACTAGCGCATCAAGTATCTCAACCTTTATTTACTGGTTGTCAAGAAGATAAAACTACATGTGAATGTCTGTTTGCTGCATGGACAAATGATGCTATGTCTGTTACTCTGTTTGCTGCATGGACAAATGATGCTAATGTTGATTCACATGCTATTGCCACTACATATACTTTTAGGATGCTACTTTTGAATCAGCTTTAGGTGAAGCTCCATGATTGCCGCCTTTCATTCTTATCTTCCCTTGTAATATCTTACTGGACTTGCATACTCCTTTTGCACAATTGATTCAACATTCATTATGTTCTGGTGAACCAAGATAATACACATACACCTTCATATGGCTGTTCAAAAGATGGATTTACTTGAAAATAGTTTTGTTACTATTCAGAGTAGTTGATATAGTTATTATAATCGTTTTGTAATATAACGTACATCTTGGCACAACATGGTGTACATTTAATGCTACTCGTATTATATAACTTGCAAAACTAGATTGTGTAAAATATCATCAGACACGAGAAAATATACACCATGTTATAGGAGGGTGTTCATCAATTTGTTAGAAAATGGAGTAATGGACACTGTAGTAAGTAACCTTAGTAATGGGCATACTGTAGTAAGTAACCTTAGTGTGTAGCAACTAATTTTCCTTTGTAGAAACATTGAGATTTTAATGATTGTTAAATCAAAGAATCTTAACTTTGAAAGTAAGAACTACGTAAGATGTTTACAATTTAGTGGCAACCTTAATTCAAAGTAAAGCAAAATCATTGCAGGCTTAGGGCATTTCTTGGTATACACATGCACACCATTTACAAGCACAAACTACTTCGTCTGAACTCTTTCCAGGCAACGGTTGCATGCAATGTGCACAGAATTTAACCAGGCATCTCAGAGTACAAAAACCATATCAAAATGTAGCAGCAACCTCAGAATTTAACCTGCCATCTCATAGTTTCAAAACAATATCAAAATCTAATAGCCATCTCAGAATGTAATCCAGTGTCATGAACCTTAGTTCATAACGGGATAAACATCCGTCGAAGAGAGGTCGGACGACACGGCTTGAGGTAGAACGGCGCTAGGAGAAGGAGGGCACCGGTTAGGGGAAGCAATGGATCCAGAGTAGCCGATCCAGGAGAGAGACCAGAGTTAGGAATCAAAGACTTGGTACTTCTTCATTATTTATTACTTGATGATAATAGATACATGCTGTCCTTTTTATACGGATGATTTAACTTGACCTCTATGAAATAATACATATCTCTAATAGATGGAATATATCTATAAGATAGTAAATCCATATAATAAGGAAACTAACTATTCTTATCTCTATCCTAACTAATTTGACCCCTTCACGGATGTCTGCTATAGTATGTGGGTACTGTTCACACCATGGATAGTGCGCGCGAACAGTAATTTGGTATGTGACAATTTCTCCCCCCTTCGACGACAACTTGTTTTTGAGTTGTGGTGGTGGCCATGGTTGCAGCCATTGGTAGACCCAATCTGGCGAGTAATTGTGATGCGTCGTGTTGGAGATCAACAGTGTGTTGATGACAATTGATGGCGAAGGCGTGATGGCCTTAGCGTTGCTCGATGTCAAGGAAGTTTCCAGTGACGAGGGCAACCAATATGGAAAAGTAGTTGCGTGCTTCATGGTAAGCAGAAGTTGTGGGAAGGGATCAACTGTTCTGATACCAATTGTCATGAACCTTAGTTCATAACGGAATAAACATTTGTCTGAGAGAGGTCGGATGATGACGACTTGAGATAGAACGGCGCTAGGAAAAGGAGGGCACCAGTTAGGGCAAGGAGCGGATCCAGAGTAGCCAGTCTAGGAGAGAGACCAGAGTTAGGAATTGGTGACTTGGGAATACTTTATTATTCATTGTTTGATGATAATGAATACATGTCCCTTTTATAGGGATATCTGGACTTGACCTCTAAGAAATAATCTCTATCTCTAAGGAAATCTATCTCTAATAGATGGAATATATCTATAAGATAGTAAACTCATATTATAAGGAAACTAACTATTCTTATCTCTATTCTAACTAATCTGACCTTGGCACGCCCGTCTGCTACAGCATGTAGGTGCCACTTGGCAGCTTAGAGTATAACAGTGCGCGTAAATAGTAATTCGGCACGTGCCACCCGACGTCTCAAAGTATAACAACAATATCAAAATTTAATGACGACCTAAGAATGTACGCCGACATCATCCAGAAATATTACTACATAGAGTTAAGCAACATAGAGAATGCAATGAATGGTCCAAGAAAAACAGTACAACGGTATGGTAGCTGAATGAACATTATACTGCAAAATCAATGCTAGTTAACTTTCTCTAGGTGAATGCCACCACAAACCATAACTCAAGCTCTTAAGCTGAAAGATAATTCATACAACAAAGGCCATTGCCTATCAATAGATGTTACTAATAGATCTAAGGACATTGATAAAACAACTGGGTTTCCCTAACCTACAACCTAATAAATGAAATAGTACAAAATCAATGCTAGTTAATTTTCTCCAGGTGAATGCCTCCACAAACCATAACTCAAGCTGTTAAGCTGAAAGATAATGCATACAACAAAGGCCGTTGCCTATCATTAGATATTACTAATAGATAAAACAACTAGGTTTCCCTAACCTGCAGCCTAATCAGTGAAATATTTGTTGGACTTCTGAGGGCAAATTGGTAATTTCCCAATTTGATAAAAAGAAAAGAAAGGAGAGGGGGTCCCACCTCTCGGTGGGATAGAAGAGGGATAAGGCTAAAGCCGTCTCGGGCGTGCGTAGTGGGGGAGGTTTCGACTGACCGGTTCTTGCGGCAGCCGAGTCAAGGGGTGGCAACGGCGACGGAGGCGCCACCGGCGCAGGCGTTTCGGCGCCAGCCGTGGCTGCAGCCCGTCAGCCTCCACTCCTCTCCTGTATAAATGGCGACCTCTCCTCTCTCCTTGAGATCCCCGAAGCAGTGAGTTCTGTTTTCCCTTGATCCTCTTCTCTCGGCTAGTCGTTGATCTGGTTTTGGGGCACCAATCTATCGTGATCGTCACCAGCGCTAGTGACCTTGGAGCCCAAATCGCCTTCTCTGTGATTTCCCCGTGCGATTTCCTTACGCCTTCTCATCTGAGATCTGGCAGTAGGTTAAATCTTGTGCAACTAGCATTCTGAGAGCAATATATATAACATTAAAAACTCTTATTAACATGCTGAGTTTGGTCATACATGTTATGCTTTTGTTAAGATCAGCATTCCGATGTAATGACTTAAATTGTTTACATATGTATATGCTGATTATACTCTTACATTGTATATTTGCTGGGTGTATGTTTCAATGACTTAAAGAATTCACATGATTATAAGTTGATTAAGTCATTTATATGCTTTTTCTATCATGCTTTCGTCTTTATTAAATATGCTAGAATTAAATATAAATACATGCTGATACCGCAATATTTACAACAATATTTCTGAAATCTTGCAGTGTGATGTCAAGTGAATCTTCATTGCTAGTATTAAAAACTGACAAGACCAGAATGGATATCATCTTTGAAATAGTAACACAAATTCTACAAGCACTATGAAGAAAAATCTACAATAAGATGCATATGTCAAACTTTCCCACAATGTGAGGTTGGCCACAAGGATTCCTTAGTTGAACATCTTAAAAATATTTCAGAGCCATCTCAACAATTAAAAATATTACAGAATGTTATCAATATTTTAGTTGAACAATTTAAAAACTACAGAGCCATCTCAACACTTCACCGTGGTCATCTCAACAGCTTCACAGCCATCTCAACAATGGAACATCCATCGCAACATCAAGCATCTCAATAATTCATGTTGTCCAGAACCATGTAACACACAACAGCTATAACATGGGCAGTGACTGTAAGGAGCACTACCATGGCAAACTGGACAGTACCCACTACTAAGTGGTGAAGGTTCAGTACTATAACGAAATGTGCACTGACAATAGCGCGTTCAGTGCACAATAACAACACAACCAGTAGTTCAGTACAATAATAGCACATGTCGACGTGATTGAGGACATTACCAGGATCGAAAATGCTCACAAGACATTTGGAACGATGGAACTGGCGCAGCAACAGCTCAAAGCACAGGCCACATGTAGGACGTCCCAATTTATTGCACGACAACATAAATTTACTGGAAGATAGGGTACTAACCAGTTTGACGATGGGACTCTTTACCTTTGTTACGTATTACTTAGACCGGCTGAACATCCACGCGACGGTGTAGCCACTCATCTCAGAGCTCTAGGGTACTGATCATCCTAAACATGCCGCGGTTCCGCTTCTCCCACAGCAGCATTGTAGCTTTGAACCACTTCGAGCCCTCGTGGTACCCGTCGGCAATGACCAACTGAATGAGGTCCTCGTACTCCACGTGCACATTGTCTTGCTTCGCCGCCCTGACCGCCAATTGAGCTTCATAGTAGTTGCACATGCGCTCCATGCAATCCAATGCATGGTCACTCTTCGATCGCTTGCTTACGTGTCTCTGGAGTGGTTTACAATAGGTTGCTTGCCGGCCCTTCTACCGACAGAGCTAGGGGACCCGATTGGCGGTTGCTCGTCATTATCATCGGAGCTAACATGTCGGTTCAGTCGTCTACTTGTGGGTGTGGCGGCACGCTCGTTCGTGCAGAGTTAGGGCTGTGCATTTTTCAACCGAAGCGAAAAAACCGAACCGAACTAGTCAACTCGGTTTGACCGGTTTTTGGTATTCGATACGGTTTTTAGATTTTGTTTTTTTTTTGCATTCAGTTTTTTTGGGAAAAACCGACTAAAAATTGAAGAAATCGAAAATACCGAAAAACAGTAGTGCGCAGTGCGCCGTCAATGGGTTTCGAACCCACGACCAAAGGTCCAAATGCCCCCATGTTGTCTCTACCAACTGAGTTAGGCTAGCTATGTTGTTTGACTCAATGTATATGTTACATATCTTTACTATTATAAAAATGTGAGTTGGTGGTTGTCGGTCCGTTCTCCTTCCTTTCTTTTTAGCCGTCCGATCAAAGACCAGCCGTCCAGATTTGTATGTAGGTGGTTCTTCCGCTCCTCGTAGAAAAGGTCGGGCTGACGCGTAGGCCACGCTCCTCTTCTCTTCCCCCGCATCCTCGCCTCCCGCAATCACTCCACCTCTCGCAACCGCTGCCTCCTCTTCCCCAAACCCTTGTGCCGCGCCTACTCCTCAATGCTGTCACCAATTCCTTACCCGTACGGCAGCATCTGATCGCAGTCTCCCAACTTCCCCAGCAGCGTCGCATCCCCTCGTCGCCGTCTCCCCAATGCATTTGCTCGCCGCCTCCTCTCCCCATCTGCCTGCCGCCGCCTCCCCACCTCCACCTCCCACAACTGCCGCCTCCTCCCCTAAACCCTCGTGCCGCGCCTCCTCAGCGCCGCCACCAATTCCTTCCCCGCGCGACAGTATCTGGTCACAGTCCCCCAACTTTCTCCAAGGTGCCGCCACGAATTCCATCTCCCGTCGCCCCTC
The DNA here is from genome assembly GCA_036346575.1 of Dendrocalamus sinicus. Lineage (NCBI taxonomy): Eukaryota > Viridiplantae > Streptophyta > Magnoliopsida > Poales > Poaceae > Dendrocalamus > Dendrocalamus sinicus. Next base: position 56,019,104 of record CM070642.1, on the reverse strand, counting down.
CAACCAACGGCATGACGCTCGGCGACAGCGGTCGGTGGATCGAAGAGAATGGCGCTTGGTGACAGCGGCCGGTGGATCAGAGAGAAGGGCACTCGGCGATGGCGGCGGCTTTCTCTTACTACGCCCACCCATGTGGCTCTCCCCCCTGCAGCTGTTGCCCAACGGTCGCTCGCCCGGTGAGCCTCTCTACCTCCTCCTGCTCTTCACTCGGAGCCCGTCATGGTCGTAGTCGTAGCGCCAACTCGGAGAGCACTTGCTGGTTCGTCCACAACCTCTACCGCTACGAGTTCCTCCTCCACTTGGACATCCCCGTCGCCTACCCCAAGTCACCCCCGAGATCGAGCTCCCCACCCTCAACAGCAAGACCCACAAGGTGGTCAAAGTCGAAGCCATGGTCGAAGGGGGCCGTGGTCGAAAGAGGAAGTAGTCGACATCGAAGGGTTGTGATTGAAGGGGACAGTGGTTGAAGAGGGTAGTGGTCGAAGTTGAAAGGGGCAGTGGTCGAAGTTCGAGCCATGGTCAAAGTCGGGGCTGAGCAGGCTGGCACCGGCAGTTGGGCGACAAGGCACAAGCGCACCAGAGGTTTGCCAACTTATGACCACCAGCGATGGTCGACCCCTCCCGACTTATGATCACGCGCAATGGTCGACGGCTTCTAATTTGCGACCACGAGGTGTGATCGACGGCTTCTAATTTACGACCATGAGCATTGGTCGTTGTGTTTTGACTTACAACCACGAGGTGTGGTCGATGTCTTCCGACTTACGACTACGAGCGCTGGTCGATGTATTCTAACTTACGATCACAAGGTATCCTCGATGGCTTCTGACTTACGACTACGAACGATGGTCGTCGGCTTCCGATGTACGACCATAAGCCATTATCAAATATCAAAGGCTCTCAATTTAGGACCACGATCGATTGTCGACCGCTGCCAACTTATGACCACCAGCGATGGTCAACCGCTCCAGACCTACGATCATGCGCGATGGTCAATGCCTTCCGACTTACGACGACAAGGTGTGCTCGAGGGCTCCCGACCTACGACCACGAGGTGTGGTCGATGTCTTCCGACTTATGACCACGAGGTGTGATCGATGGCTTCCGACTTGACAGATTTAAAAACTTTTAGAACATGTTTGTATGTATATTCTAAAATTTTTTACCACCGTGAGTTTTAAAACAAGTAGTATGATAAATTTTAAAAATCCGTAGCAACGCACGGGCATTTAGCTAGTGTACATAAAAGTTTTGGTTTTATCTACTTCAGGTTATAGCTCACTTCAAACAGAATAAGACTAAGACAAATGTTTCTAATGAGCAGAGAACATCATTAATTATTATGCTTTATTACTTTATGCATATGTCATCGAATCTCCATACTCCATTAGAGTGTTTCTAAAATTATGATTCTATTGCCTATGTATATGTATTATCGCCTACTCATCTCGCTTGTCGCTATATCGTTTGCAATTCACGTCAACTTTGGTAAATATGGTATTTACCGATACTGCGTCGAAATAAATTGGGATTTACCGATACCAAACCGTACTTCTAAAAATATCGTATATTACCGAACTACAAACACCGTATTTACCATATATACCGAACCGATTAAACCAAAAAAACTGATTGCACAGTCCTATGCAGAGGGCACCTTCGAACATGTCTGCCATCAGGGCCTCATGTGGTATTGGCGCTTTCTTGAACCTTTGGACCGAACCAAGTGCCTGAACACAAGGGATGAGGCGGTGTTACCACGTGTACAACAGAAGCATATGTCATTGCCATATGAAAATAGCCAGTCCCATACTTGCTCCTGTTGCGCCCACCAATAAGAGTTCGAGGCGATGGAGTTGGTCTCCGAATCAATGCCCAACCTCGAGGCGTTAAGCATCAGCATGCACCACTTGGTGTAGACCCGTTTCAGTCCATCCCAGTGGTTTTTGAACTGCTTTTGGGTGTAGCCCCTACCGGTGCGTTCCTTGGAAGTTGCGAATTAGGTTTATGTAGCCTCACCTGTTGAGACAACTAGTAGGCCGGTTGTTGGCAAGCACCTGCTCATGTTAGATTTCAAGGAACGCCAATGATGCTTGCTCGTCCCAAATCTTCGTGTTGGCCGGTGGGGGTTCCATCTGCATGTACTCACGGATGAATCATTGCCGTCGGACAGGTGGTTACCAAAATGGCTATGAAGGGCACAGAGCATACCTGATGGGCAATACGCAAGGGGTCAACGACGATGGCGGGCACGGCCTGAAATAGAACTTGAACGAAGCCCGGTGTGACGACGCGGACCATGGTGTGAGCGACGGCCGGTGACGCAACAAGCGCTTCTAACAGGGCGCGAGCGGTGCTTCAGATCTTGGACAGGCTTACTTCGGTGGTGCTGGCATCGGAGGTCGTGTCGGAGGTGGAGGCGATTTGCGACTGGGGGAGGGAGGCGACGGGCTCAGAGGAGGGTGTCGGCACATGCTCAGAAGGAAACGCAGGCGACACGTGCTCAGAGGGGAACACAGGTGCGTGCTTAGAGGGGGTCGCCAGCGTGGCTGAGTTAGCTCTGGGGAGGCAAGGGGGCCGATGAGAGGGAGAGCCGAGGAAGGGAGGAGCGGCGAGGACGATGTGGCACCAGCGATGACGAGCGAAGAGGAGTGGAGCTGCTACTTGATCTGTGGGGCGGCGAGGGGTGGCGGATCTGGGGCTAGATTTGGCCCACGGTGATGTGGAGCGTCGGGGGGAGTGGCGACAGGTGCCGGCGAGGAGTGGATCTATGAGAGGATACAAGGCACGACGAGGGGGGGGGGGTGGCGACGGGCGCAAGAGAGGAGTGGGAATGGGGAATCGATTTGTGCAGTAGGGAATTGATTCCTTCTATGCTGTTGTTGGCTTTTGCAGCATAGGCATTCGGCACGGTTTTTGGCTTCAGGCAGCGGAAGCCAAAGCCATAAGCCATGCGAGAAGCCCTTTCGAACCCACCCTATGTATACTAGTTCTCAGTTTGGATGATCTAATAGGACAAATGGTTAAGACTTAAGAATGGGGTGATGGGGTGAACCATTGGATACTGTTTTACCTCTATTCCCCTGAGTAAGAACATTACCATTCATTGCACTCAATTTGTTCTGTGGTCTTCATTTATAGTGGTATCTGAGTTCTGACTGTGTCCAAGTAAAAACAATGCCGAGTGTGGATTGAAGCGAGGATAACACAATAGTTTAGCTGAGTCGAGACAACTTCATAACCTTGAGAGAAACAAGAGAATGTTTTCCTAGTTGCCCCAAATATCACTCTTAAACTTTCAAGGGAAAATAGCCAGTTTTATAGCGTGATTTGAACATGGGTTATGCATGACAATTTGCTAGAGTATGCTGGAAATACAAATCTCTGCTTACTTCACTCCCAAGGGAGTATTGTGTCTGTGCTACTACTGTTGGGGAGTATTTGTGCCTTGCCGGAGACTTGCTTTGCTATGTCTTTACCTAATCACACTGGACTCCATCTAAATCTGTGTGTTTAGATTTTTTCTGTTTGTTAGAAAACAGCCACCTTTAGTCACTGATTATTTAAGCCTTAGGCTTGTCTATATTCCAAAGTTACATTTTTGTGCTACTTTATTTTCTTATGCAGGAGGCGACTCTTCAACATGATAAACAACTTGCCCACTATATTTGAGGTAGTGACAGGAGCTGCCAAGAAACAGGCGAAGGAGAAGACACCCAACAGTAGTAGCAAGAGCAACAGGCCTAGTTCAAAAGTGGTAAGTGTATATGCCTTTTTGATTGCATGCAACCTGAATTCCTGCTAATCACACTTTATGTCTGCAGCAGTTGAAAGCTGAGTCTCGTTCAAAGGCTAAGCCATCAGCCCCCAAGGATGAAGAAGGGAGCGGCGATGACGACAGAGATGAAGAGGATGAAGAGCATGATAACACTCTGTGTGGAACTTGTGGAACCAATGATGGCAAGGACGAGTTTTGGATCTGTTGTGATAACTGCGAGAAGTGGTATCATGGGAAGTGTGTGAAGATTACACCCGCTCGAGCTGAGCATATCAAGCAGTACAAATGCCCAGATTGCACCAACAAGAGGGCCAGGGCAGGGCATGAGTAACAAGCATTGGTGAAAATATCCAGGTGTCAAGATCTTTAGATATTATTATGGCTTAGTTTTCTAGTTTGTAATCCTTTTTAAAATTTAAACTATAACTGTCGATTAGTTGTTCGACCTAATTGTGCCTAATACTCAAACCATCTTTCGTGTGTTGACATCGGCCTTTGCTAGTTTGTAAACGTCGTCAGCTGAAGATACTGCTACACTGACTATTTCTTTGTTATTTGTGTTCTTGCCTCCTGGTATTTTGTGTCCCTACCTGGCATCGGCAGAATTTGCATTGAATTTGAATTTGGATGGTTGATAAATGGTCTGCAAAACAAAACCAACATAACTTTGCTTAGCCGTGGTCGGTTGGTCGAGGCTACGGCGGGGCGGTTCAGCGTGCGCCGTGCATGGGCGCACACGGCAAGACGAATGGGCCGCCCGACCTCGCGGGTGGCCCCGCACAGGGGGTATGAGACTGCATGCTGCAGCGTGCGTACGTCGGGGGTGGTGAGCCGAGCGCGCAGCTAGCATGGCCACGAGCACAGCAGGATGATGAAAGCAAAAGCGCCAGCGGTAGCGTGAACCGGTGAACGCGTGTACCAGGGCGGGCGCGGGCGGGTCGGTCGGGCCAGGCGTTGGAACAGTCCCGTAAATGCACCGCAGTCTCGTGCTTCATCGTCTCTTCACTGCCACATATAAAGTCATCACAGGCGATTCGTAACTTCATTAGAAACGGTTTTTGAATTGTCTAATTTATTATGTTCGTGATAATATGTGGTTATCACATATGTCTTTCAAACCGTCTGTGATAAGTTACAATACCAACGGTTTTTATTATGAATCGTCTCTGAAATGTCAGATATCACAAATAATTTTAGAAAATAACCGTTTGTGTTGTTAATTACCATAGATGGCTAATACAAAAAATCATTTGTAGTGGTTTTTTGTATGGCTATTTTTTTTTCTATTTTTCGGCTAGCCTCAAGGAATACTAGTCATATCCTCTTAAAACAAGCAAGTATATCACAAATAATTACAAATCCTATAGCATACAGTAATAATTACACATATCTCACAAATAATTTACAATTGAATAAATTCCAATTGAATGAATTACAATTAAATCAAATATTTGAACGTCTATTAATTATTGTCATCGGAGTTGAACTCTCCTTTTGGGTCAATGACCTCCCTCATCAAAAAGGTGGAGAGCCGCCTCAAATATCGAAGAGTTCATTAAGATCGAATGTACTTGAGTTTATTGTCATGCCCAATCGTTGGAAGGAGTAAAATCATAAACTAGACAGCATAAAGTCACAACTCACAATTTGTTCTTGATTTAGATGGATGATACCTTATATTTCATAATAACACTAACATAGTCTTATACACCCTATAATTTAAATGAGCAAGAGACAAAGTCATATCCATATTACACGTGATAGCTAAAACTATGTCAGTCGGAGTAGTAGTTGTTTTAAAATACTCTTTCAATAAGATTTTGTAGTAATAATATATGCTAAGATAAGAAAAACAGAACCAATTATCCACAAATTCATCTGAAAAGTAGTTGGGCTACTCATATTGGTATTTCTCAAGAACTATAAGAGGAACATTAAAATAATATACACTGGGGTTTCAAAGGCTATAAAGCAAATCACACACTCTTATATGTAAACCAATTATCCATAAATTCTTTTGAAAAGTAGTTGGGCTACTCATGTCAGTATTTCTCAAGAACTATAAGAGGAACATTAAAACAATATACACTGAGGTTTCAAAGGGTATGAAGCAAATCACACACTCTTGTATGTCAGGTTCTATGAAGCGGGTCATGGCTGCTGTCTCTTCCTCCTTATCATGCTGCGTGTTGAGCTTGGTTGTTGTTTTATACGTACTCACCTCCTCCTTCGTGACTATCCATCGGCTTCTTCACACTCCTTTTCTTCATCTCTAGTCCTAACAAGCCGGTGGATAATCGTGAAGAAGGCGGCGAAGTACGTCTAAGATAGCAACTAAACCAAATATGCAACATGATCAGGAGGAAGAGACAACAGCCATAACCTACTTCATAGAACCTAACATACTGGAGTGTGTTATTTGCTTCATACCATTTGAAGCCTCAGTGTACAGTGTTTTAATGTTCCTCTTGTAGTTGTTAAGAAATATCAACATGAGTAGCTCGACTACTTTTCAGAAGAATTTGTGGAAAATTGGTTCTCCTTTTCTCATCTTGATATACATTATTGTTACAAGATCTCATTGAAAGAGTGTTTTAAAACAACTGCTACTCTGACTGATATAGTTTTAGCTGTCAAGTATGATATGCGATCTAATTTTGTCTCTAACTCATTTAAATTGTGAGGCGTGCAAGATTATATTAGTGTTACCATAAAATATGTAGGCATTATCTATGTAAATCAAGAATAAGTAAGTTGTGAGTTGTGACTTTATATTATGTAGTTTACTATCTCGGTGTCAAAAGAGAAGTTGTTCTTCGATCTTAAAGGACCTCTATGATGGTCATCGGAGGCATTCAACGAAGATTGTGTGGATGCCATCTCCGGTATCAGTTGCACTCTATTTTCAACGAACATCATTTTCCTTAAGAAACTATAACGCATATATGCATGTAATCAATACTACAACTGAGCATAGCAAATTGAATCATACTAGTATACTTCTATACTTAGAATTGATTAATCAATCATGTAGTATTTCATAAACTTCAAGGACATGTTTGACATAAAGAAAACCCTATTCATACTGATGTTCAGGCCAATCCTATGATTCTAATTTATGAACAGTTGTAACATTTTATGTAGAATTTTTTTCAAGTTGTATTATCTATTCATGTCAAATATTTCATTTTTTACTTACCTTTTATTAGCAAAGGAATCCCAAATGAATTACCACATGGCAGTTTATTAAATTCGATTACCTATAAAAATGTATAGCATCACACTCATGCACATATCAATCATTCATATATGTTATGGCACTCACATAAGTATGGAAATGCACACCTTGAACAACGGCAATGGGGAGATGGGAGGAGGAGCCGCGCAACGGGGAGCCGAGGAGGAGGTGACGACGATGGGGAGCCGAGGAGGATGTGAATGTAACGGAGAGCCAGGAGAAGGAGCCACGCGACAAGGAGCTGGGGAGTAGCCAATGGCGGTGGGGGAGAAGAGGAGGATGTGACAGGATGGGGACTCGGGAGGAGGAGCCACGCGATGGGGAGCCGAGGAGGCAACGGCGACGGGGAGCCGTGAAGGATGCGACGGTGATGGGGAATCGAGGAGGACGCGACGATGACGGGGAGCCAGGAGAAGGAGCCGCGCGACGGGGAGACGAGGAGGAGGTGATGGCAATGGAGAGCTGAGGAGGATGCGATAGCGATGGGGAGCCGAGAGGAGGAGCTACCGATGGAGAGCTGAGGAGGAGGCAAAGGCGACGGGGAGCCGAGGAGGATGCGACATCGATTGGGAGCCGGGAAGAGGAGCCGCGTGACGGGGAGCCAAGGAGGAGGCGACGGTGGCAGTGGGTCGAGGAGGAGGTGGTGGCGCAGGTGGGAGACGAGAAGGTGCGTGGGTTATTGGAAAACCTAAGTATGCGCAGAAGTAGAATGGGTTAGGTTTTCACCTCTACATATATAGAAGATTAATATCACAAACAGTTTTTGAAAATAACCATATATGATATATAGGATAATATCATACATAGTTCTTATTAAGAGTTGTCTATTATGTATATTAAGAACTGTCTGCGATAATTGCAGACATCACAGACGGTTTTTAATACGAACCATCTGTGATGTGTATCATAGATGGTTCTAGCCATTGCTAGTAACAAAGACGGTCACGCTTGTGAAATCATCTATGATAATTACAATACTGATGGATTTTAAGGAACCATCTATGATGAAATGTTCAATATAATTTTTCTGTAGTAGTGCTTCCGGCTGCCCGCACAGACTCACACTGACCAAACGACCAGTCCATGACTCCACCACCAATCCACCATGTACGGTAGGGTTGACGAGTGACGACTGCCCGACCCATGCGTGCTAGGGTCGGACTCGGGTACGATACATGGTTCCGACGAACCTGCAATTGATCGATACCTGATCCCAACACACACACACAAACCTGGGTCCACATGCAGGCGGTAGTCCAAAGCTGAGTCTAGCTTGTTAGAAGGCTAGGCTATCAGCTCCCAAGGATGATGAAGGGAGTGGCGATGACGACGGAGATGAAGAGGGTGAAGAGCATGACAGCACTGTGTGTGGAACTTGTGGATCCAATGCGAGTCCATACGAGAAGTGGTATCATGGGAAGTGTGTCAAGATTACACCCGCTCGAGGTGCTGTGCCGTGGCAAGGTTGACGAAGCGGGGCCGCATGCAGGGGTGCTAAGCGGTGAGTGCAGCTGGATGGAGGCAAACATGCCAACGTCACGCTAACACCGGCCACGCGCCAGCGGGCAGTGGTAGGACAAAAATGCATGGCACGTTGACGCGTGCGATGCACCGCGTGGACCAACACAGCAGGTTGGGCAATCATGCACTGGTGTGGTGGCTGGCGGTGGTGTCGCGGGGGCGGCCCTGTCGCGTAACTCGCGTTGGGCGGGACAACCGCCGGAACAGTCAGCGGAAGAGAACCCTGGCCACTCAATTGCTTATTGTATTGGCGGGCTGCAATTTTTTTATTGCACCGGCCGGGTTTTAAACTTAAGACCACTGGTTCTGATACTATATTAAATTGTACGTACCAATTATTTCACTTATATTTCAACACTCTGCGGCCTTCAGTTTTGCGCTTTAGCGTCCCATCCGTGCACCTACCTATTTAAAATCGCACAAGTTTTGGGCCTTGCTCTTTAATAGCTTTTAGATATTTTTTTGGCTTTGTCTCCTATTAGTCGGTACTATTCGTCACACCTTCTAACCATAATGAAAATGCAGCGGAGAACTTCCTCCGATCACATGCATTACCAAACCACCACTCCACCACCAAGGCAGCAGGGCCAGGAGCGGTGGGACAGAGGGCGGCATGACATCGGCATGGCCGCTTGATGTCAGCGCCTGCGGCGAGCGAGCATAGACTAAACGCGAGGCACGCACGGCAACGTCGGCAAGGCAGCAGCGTGCGGTGCGGCGGCTTGCGCGCACGGGACCATTAACAACGCCGCATGCCGGCAGCGGCAACGTACCAGTCCGCGCGGCGCGGTTGCCTCGCCCCTCCAACGTTTACCAACCGGCCGCCGCGGCCGATCGCCGGTTGGCATCAGCACGCGAACAGATCCTCCCCCGGCAACTCCCGATCAAAAAACCCACAAATCTGGCGAGACCCGCGTGGGCCGCATGGCCTCCGCGCCACCGACGAAACGGCACGCGCGGCCCGCCCAAACACGGCCAGGCCCACAGCGCCGCACAGCAAAACGAGGCCTCCGGTCAAGCCCAAACCCATCAAAATTCCATCCAAAGACGACCGGCCGATCAATCCAACCCCCCTTCTCGCTCCGCCGCCTCCGGTGCTGCTCCTCAAGGATGGCTCGAGCCCTCCTCCGAATAAGCCGCTACTCCCCGCTCTTCTTCCCCTCCTCCCCACGCCTCCCGCCGCGGCTCCACCGCCGTGCCTCCCCACCTCTCCGCTTCCTCTCCTTCTCCTCCTCCTCCGCTGTATCCACTAGTTCAGATAGTCCCAGTGACGGCGGCAAGGGGGTGGATGGCAAGAGCGGCTGGGACGACTACTTGGGGATGAGCGACGAGGAGCTGATGGGGCAGTGCGAGATGGGCACGTTCAAGGCATCTGGCCCCGGCGGCCAGCACCGCAACAAGCGCGAGTCCGCCGTCCGGCTCCGCCACCGTCCCACTGGCATCATCGCCCAGGTCGGCTTCCGTTAATCCGCGTCCTGATCAAAATAGATTTGGTTAATTTAGCTGTGACGTCCATTTGGTTATTTTTTTAGTGCTACACCGGTGGTTGATTCTAGATGTAGACTTGTTAACTGTTGGGAGGTGGAATTCTGTGTAATGTCAAATCTTTACGGTTCATGTATCATTTGCAACATTGTTACATTTATGAATTCTGAAGAAAATGAGGGATATTTGCAGGCGCATTGCCTGTTTAGATTTTAGAAGAGTAAACGGTAACATAGTGATAGTGTGTCCATGATCACAAATATACCTACCTACCAAGGCTGAGAAACTTTCCAATAATTGAAATGATGAAGATAGATATATCGTCCTTCCAGTTGGTGATGCGGTCTCCTTTGTGGACCTCTTGAACCCAAACACACCATCCACTGACCTTATCAAATGAACGTTTTATACATTGCTTCCTAAGTTCCTACAGTGTGTAGGATATGATCCAAATGTAAGATCACATCAATGAAATCACTAGTCTGTTGAACTCCGGATCAGCTAATGTCTATTTTTGGCCTGATTTCTTGTTTTCTATCATATTTCATAGTTTCATGCCAGCCATCTCATGCTTTGTTATGTAATAGAACTAGCTCTTTCCCCTCTTTTGCATGTTAATTTAATCTCATTATGGTTCCCCACAGGCTGTTGAGGATCGATCGCAGCATAAGAATCGAGCATCCGCTTTGTCTCGGCTTCGGACCTTGATTGCTCTCAAAGGTGAATCTGTTGTACTTCAAGTTATGCGTGCGTGTTGGATAAGAAACTCTTACGTAATTATATGTATATACAATGTTATGACACATTGTAACCTAAACACCTGGGCAATCATATTTTGTTTGTTGAAAAGCTGCCCATCATAGTCCAGATATCCAGTTGCATACGAGCTCATGGCGGCGGCCTAATGTCTCAATAGTGGTTCATCTTGATCAGCTTGCACTTAGCTATGACTACAGAAGTACTAATAACTAAGTGGTGTTAAAGATGCTTCAACTCTATCTTCAATTTTTCATGATGGCATGCAACACTTTGATCATTTATAAATTAAATCTATCAGTTAGGAAGCCGATAAACCTTGAGGACTACAGTCCTCCAGTTGAGCTTCTTCAGATATTGCCCCTGAAGTCTACCATCCGAGGAAAGGATGTTGGCCCCCAAATTGGTCCAAACAACCCAAAATTTTCTCCAGTATGCTTCTGTTCTCACCTTAATGTGCAAAGCACATTTCGTTTATTCCTCAATATTGCAAATTTGAATGTCCCCTTTTCCATTTTCTCTTCCGGTTGGCAGGGAATGCAAGCTTTATTAGATCTTCTATTTGCTGTTGAAGGTTCTGTGTCAGAGGCAGCAAAAATTTTAGGGTAATGCACGATTTTATGTATTCTATCTGTTGGACTTAATCCCGTTGCACTGCATATTTACGTTTTACTCTGTCAAAGCTAGTGGCTTGAGACGTGTTCACGTTCACGTCGTGGCCATGATTCTCTGTTAGTCTGTTAGTTAGTGGAGCTGTGGTTTCGCTGGACGTGGGATGGCACAGCTAAAGCAGATAATGGTGTAAAAATAGGAAATAAGTTTAGATTTTGCTTTGTATTCAGATCCTATAAATGAGTGAAGAAAGCTGAGAAAAACTGTAGTAGTTGAGCAACACAAATCCTTATGTTTCCCTGAGTGTCGCGTGTGTTTCCCTGAGTGTCGTATTTGAGCACGACTTCATTGTCGTAATCGAGTACGTGGTCGTAAGTCGTAACCGACTATCGACTTGCTGTGACAAAATGTGGTCGGAAGTCATATCCAACTATCAAGTTCGTGCGTGTTTGCTCCAACTTCTGCTTCAGCACTATCTAGTAATTGCGCCAAAATTTTCTAGTTTATTCCATGTTATGCTGGCTCACAAATGTTTATTCCGTTCTAGTTTTACAATGAAGCCACCTCATATATATTCTGTTCAACTATGTAACGTATTGCAGCCTAAGCACTGGTGCTCTGTCAAGGTTGATTCTATCAGATGATTCTCTCCGAACGGCTGCAAATGAACTGCGAACTTCCAAGGTAACCCTGCTGCAAATAAGTGGCTGTACATGTCTAATGTTCATTGACAAGAGAACAGCAAACAGCACATTCCACAGTTCAAACATCAGGCTTCCGGAGCCCTGGCAATAACCGATCATGTCACCCAGTGTACCAAGCCAAGTTTTACTATGAGCTCATTGTCTAAACTCTAAACTACTGTCGATCCATTACATGATTCGCTAGTTTACAGTATTCTTTAGAAATAGAAGAGTATTTGAGAACTTAGCAACTATGTTAGCTGAACCACAGGCCAATTTGTGTTATTTATTACTCAGCACGTCCTAAGTTTTGAGTATTGGCCAAGCTGTCAAGCCAGATCATTTCATTTCCAGGTTCTTTAATTTGCTGTGTGTTTTGCTACTTTAATGAAGAACCATCACCGTAACTGTGTATCTCTCTCTGCAGGGACTGAAGCCACTAAAATGATATCCTGTGCAATGTTCTCATCTTTAACTCTGCCATAGGTTCCAAGTGGCTCAGAACTCTCATCATTTGAAGGCATGCCTAGGGGGCTTATCCGAATTCCCTTCTTCCAACGAATATGCATATACTCAGGATTGCCATATACAGGGCCAATATGCCAGCCTGTCTGCCGCAGAACCTGTGACTTCGTTCTATCTTACATAGGCCAGAGTGTTATCCAACACCCCGGGTATCTTTTGCAGAGGAATCTACCTGTCTAACTTGTCGCCCAAAGGGTGAAACGGCTGTGTTCATTGTATCGGCTGTAATTGCTGCATGAACATACAATTATAATTCCATGTATTGCCGTATCTTGATGTTGTCTTAAACAAATGGGAGCTATTGGATTTAAATATGAAATACATTTTTGTTTAAATTACTTTCATTGCATGAAAATTGAGACCATAAACAAAGCTCCATTCGTTCTGCCAAGTATGAACTCTACAGAAAGCCTTACCGTATTTTCATCGGTATTACATATAGGTCAGCTGTCTCGTGTACGAGCTACGTGATTATTTTATGGTTTTGAAAACTACGGAAGTGCAGGGGAATGCTGTACTGACAAATTCGTACGTGATTATTTTATGACTATCGGCTCTATTTCTCATTCATCAGGCGCTCAGCCAGAAGCAAGTCATCAGGAGTTGTCACCTGCAATAAGTTCGCATTTTGACAGTCAATCTCTTCGATAGTTCAGTATATCATAGTTGAAATCACTAATTTGGAATACCTTAATATTTGTGTAAGAACCCTCGGTGATATAAACAGGATGCTTCAAGTATTCTACGATGGAGACATCATCAGTGACTTCAAGGCTATCCCTGCAAATGCAAAGTTTAATCAGCAACAAGAATTGAGTGCTAGCATATCAGTGAAATGGATTTGCCATGAGCTAAGAAAAGAAAGGTAACCGTTTAACAAGCTCAAAACCATCTTTGAGTAAATTGGGCTTCATCACCTACAATCAGAAAACATTGTCATCTGTTTTTGTTCCTCGCTTAAAAAAACTGTTTTGTCCAGGTGAACAGGAAATGAAAAACATGAAACATATTCTTATTACAGAGGCACTAGTGTGATTACCTGTGGAGTTTGCATTTCCCAAAGAGTTTTCCTATCAAGGGTTTTTACAACAAAAGAATCGCTGTCGGCCTGAAGAAAAAAAGAGGGAAAAGGAATATTACACTTCCTACCCGAATGCTATTAAGGCTTTAATGGATAATAGTTGCACAGCAAGATGTTTGCTGGAGATTAGTTTGGTAATATTTGACAATTGTTGGACAGCAAGAAGTTGACCAAAAATATTTGCAAGCACTATATTGATGGTCATCTGGATGGTACAAACACTTGCCTCCTTTACGGTAGCTTTCACGGGCACACCAAGAACAGCTGCTCCATGCACTGCAGCATCTTCTAAGACCTAGTCAATGATATCAATTATCAAAATCAATATTATTCCTTGAGCAACCTTCAAAGCTTTTGGAGCTATTCTATTCTCTTTATAAAGCTACCTGCACACTACAAAAACACTTGTTCTGGAATACAAAAGCACAAGAACTAATAAGAAATTCTTCAATAAGGCAGCAAGAAAAGTTCAAAGCTGGATAATTTGTTTAGAAATTTATCCCAAGCAGTCATGCATGTATTTCATCAGCATGAAGATACATCAGTTGCAAATCGCAAGGGATAGTTTTCGGTTGGTTGATGGATGTGAAAGATGTTTTGATCAATACTCCAGAAATAAGAGCATACTAAAGAAAATATCAGTACAAATGCTATGGTGCATAACTCAGGCTGGATCATAGGGGCAACCTTTTTGACATCTTCAGAGGAAACTAAGGGCCTTGCAGAATCATGGACACAAACAAGTTCTGAATCCCCATCAATTTCCTGCCAACAAAAAAAAATACAAAAGTAAAGAAAAATGGAAAAGGATCTCTACAATATTTATGCACAAAAGCAACAGAAGTTACCACTAACCTGAAGTCCATTATAAACAGAGTCTTGTCTCTCTTTTCCCGGGCGTCCAAATTTAATAGGTATTTGCAAGTTCTCAATAGAATCTGTGGAAATGGAAGATGACAATTCACTGGCCACTAACTCAGACACACCATTGTATCCATGTTTAAATGTAGTCATGCATTTGACTTCAATAACGTTTAGATGCTAAGTAGATCAAAGCATAGTGAAGACAGTGAAGAAAGGATAAGCACAGACAACTTCGGAACCTTCAAATACATTATTGTAGTCTGGATCACACACCACCACAACTTCTTTGACTTCCTTCAGCTGACAGAATGTCTTTAAACTGTAGGACACAATGTAGGTTTCCATGTCTACATCAAATTGCAGAATGAAGGAATTCCAAAAAACTGTATGTTGAAGAAATGAACCTGTGCAGTGCAATTGGTACTCCCAATAATGGTAGATACTGTTTTGGCATACTTGCCTGTTACAAAAGGTGGGCGAAATTTAGACAGAGCAACCATTCATTGGAAAGATGTGCTAAATTCACTGCCAACAGACACCTTTTTTTTTGCGAACAACAGACACAATTATTTTGAAGTGTGTATTAATCTTGATGCATTGCAATTATTCTAATTTCTAAAAGGAACTACGCCATAAAGACTCCAACAGAAGGAATGGTGAAAATGGTGTTCCTATGTTGAGCTAGAACTTCTATTTCCCAAAAAGGATCAAACTAATCAACTCACACAACACTACTACCAAAAGCAAGTGTGAAGCAGAAAAGATAATAGTACCCCCATTCTCTTTCCCTGACCTCCGGACAGGAGGATCACCGAGACGCTCCTCTCCTTCACGGTCACACCCTGATGAAACAAAAGCTCGCGTCAGTACCTCACTCCTATAAGTCAAAAAAGCGCGCGCGCGCACGGCCGCGTCTTCTGAAAGCCACCGCACCTGCGCGCCGTCCGCTTTGGCAGCATGTATAGCCGAAACCGAATGCCTCGTGAACCGCCGAAGAGCAACCCCGTAGCTCCCGCCTGCCCAACAGCCACGAGCAATCATATCAGAATTCGCGAATTCTCACAGCGCGACAGGCGCCTAAACAAACGGAGAAGTGGCGATTGGCCTGAAGCAAACGAGCAATCCTTACCAATTCGAAGGCGGCGCCCGCGGCTGGACGCGGGGAGCAGTGCGAGCGTGGAGGAAGGCGGCGGCGACGGCCGCGACTGCGGCGTCGGGGCGGAAGGGAGCCGCGCGTGGAGGTGGAGGCAGAGGCAGGGCTCCATTCCGGAGGCGATGGTAGTGGTAGGTCGCCAATAGGAGCCGAGGAGGGGTGGTGGCGGCGGCGATGGGCGGCACCGCGGCACAGAGGCGACAGTGGGAAGCCTGGAAGGGATGTACTACTACTAGCTAGGATGCCTTGCCTGTGTGTACATTCTGGTCAATCTGTGCCGTCCACATGTTCTATATTTTCCGTCACATGTGTGACATTTAAATCACACATTATAGACTTGGCTAATCACTTGACTGCTGAAGTCGCATATGTACGAGCATGTAATTTGGTACTTTTTTTCGTTGTAGTTGCGATCTATGCAAGTTCTTTATATATAAATAAGATCGTGTTCGTATTATCTTTTGTTTTCGATTTTTACTTAAAAAACTAAAAGTCAATATAAACACATTTCTTCATTTTTTTTTCGTTACCGTCTCGCTTTAGAGATAAGACAAAGAGTCATGAGTATATCACATACCATATTTCTCTCGTTCCCATCACGCGCACGTATCTCTCCCTTACTTTTTCCACTGCTTGCATGCCCCTCTTTGAAAAGTCACATCTTTCAATCATTATTATTCATTTTTAGCCATTAGACATAGTCAAAAGCCAATACGAACGTCTCTAAGTGTAAAAAATGCAGCCTCTGATCTCTAAATCTTGAGTCATACTATTTCTATCACCGTTGGATCGAGATCCAAGGGCCATCCACCTCTCTTAGATTTCCTATAACAGTCCACCTTCCCAACCCCCTCTGCGCTTGGCCCCTACAAGCATAGCACCACCACCAGAAGCCAGCCCCCCTTTCACCCCACGTGCGTCACCCAACCGCCTCGTCGGCGAGCCCTTTCCGCGTCGGCGCCCCCTCTCTGCCGCATCTCCACCCTCCCATTACCACAGCTACCACCCTTTTCCTTGTTTTCAACAACTACCACTGCTAGATCCACAGCCATCGCCTCCTAATTGCTAGTCGCTTCTCATTGCCCCCGCGACCTCCACCACCATCCTCTGACTTGTGGCCAGCAGCGCTGCCTCGACCTCTACCTCCCTCTATAGCCGGCCCTAGTGAACAGGGTCGTCTCAACAATTTCAAGGGCTCTTGGGCAAGCAAGACAGTAAGGGCCTAGCAATCTAATTTTTAATATGTGCGCGAGGCGAGAAGGGCCAATCATCGTTCTGCTGCTGCGAGGCGTACGATCGCCGATCGGAATTATGGCGCCCGGGCGGAGAAGCACTGAAGCAGCAGCGGGGTAATAGGGAGATGAAACGCCGAAACGATCGGATAGGAAGCAACGCCCATAGCATACATACATACATATACTAATATACATACTCATGGGCCGGTGGGCCCCTCGTGGCATGGGCCCCCGGCCGTCGCACTTCCTGCCCCCCCTAAGACGGCCCTGCTAGTGAACTCCAGGCTCTAATCCAGTAAACCAGAGCCCTAACTTGTCACCGTCGGAGCCTCATCGGAGACAGAGGTGGCAGAAGCACGAATGGTGATGCAAATCGCAAAGTTAGAAATTCCAATGGTTTGAAAAAAATCATGCGTATAATATATATAGGACCATGTTGCACTTCTCATAATAACATTTTAGTATACTAGTAGTAATTTTACCACGTAGCTAATACGGTAAACAAAACCATATGGCAGGCAACAGCAAGTAGCCATCTTTCTCCACTCTTCAGCAGCCGCCTTTGAATTCTGAAAACATCAAAACGTGTTAACTTTATCTTTTGACGTGCCTGAGAATTCAGAAGAGTCCACATTGGCGTGCCAAGGTGGGTCTTCAGGCAAAAGGGCAAACCTGGAGAAAAGCAGCGTCAAACGCATCCAAGATCCAACCGGACACGTGAGAGACTCCTGTGCTTGCTACCAGCGGCCCTTGCCTCCCCAGTCCTCACACTCGAATCACCGAACACTACGGCAGAGGCAGGGCAAGCAGCTACTCAAGTCACAGCAAAGTAACAGCCATGTCGCAGCCCACCCATCACACAAGGATTGTCGAAAACCAACACAGCAAAAATAAAAATAAAAAACGCTTCCAATAATTACCACAAGCATGTATGTACAAGATGGATACCGTCCATGGACACAACTCTCCATTTAGGAAAACTGGAATTTACAAACGGCCCTAAGAAAGGTGGATAGGGAACATCTCAATTCTCAAAGTACAGCAGGTCAGCAAAAAGAAACAGCCTGAAACAAAACTCCGCAGCCGACGAGCATACAAAACCGGTTACAGACTTACAGTGGGATGGCTACGTCCGTTACACAGCAAACATAAATTTACGTCCCTCTACACTGTGCAGTTAACAGTTGGAAGTCCCCTCATCGTCGGTAGAATCTGCGCTCCCGGTTACGCATGCGTTATTTTGCCGTTCTGGCATTCCTCCTGCAGCTGACAGTTTCAAACTGACAATGATCGGTCTTGCTTGGTGTAAAGAGCTACAAGTCGTAAGAGCAAGAACTTGCAATAACATACAAGTTACATCTTCTTGGCCTCTCCGGATTTTGGTAGCTTGTAATCCCACCAAAATTAGGTAGCATGAGATGATAGGTTCAGTGATTCACACCTGGTGCTGGGCTCCAACATGTTAGTTCAGCTACTAACAACTGAGCATCCGGTCTCGTTAGATAGTCTGACAGCAAGAGATGGTATCATCCCTTCAACGGTAAACGAAAATAGTAAAATCATTGCGGTTTTGCGCCACATAATCGAGCTTTCCCAGGGTTAAGAAGTGATTCTGACATAATCCAACCCTGATACAAAAAAAGGAATGTGATTAGTCATGTAGTAATTGTTTCATTCAAGTGGCTTTCACAATTATATCTTGTAGTTGGAATGCTACTGATAGCGCATTTATCACAAAGACAAGGAGTGTTACCTGTTCCCTTGCTTTCTTCTTGAATGTTCCATAAGAGGAAGAGACAATTTTACAAGATTCTGCAATGTGTGCCAGGAAATCCATGTTTCGTGGGTACAGGTTTCCATAGTGATCTGACCGGTTAGAGTTCATCTGCTTCCTTGCATGTGATGCATTAATAAAATGCAGTAATACATGAGCCTGTACGACAGAACACCATGTCAAAATATAGGATAAAGGAACCAAAACACCCTAATGCAGTGAGAACACAAACGCTTACATGGAAAGCAGCTTTGAGGATGTCATCTGACTTTGCTTGGTCCTTGAGCAAAGCATATACCTTATCCTTCGTTGGGTTATATGTAACCATGTATCTTTCATCCTATTATTAAGAAGGAAAGTATTGGTCATACCAAAAAAAAAAGGAAAATAATAAGTGTTTTTTGGTGGCGGTGTCCAGGGAGATATGTACCTCAAACAAAGGCCTTATGGCAACAAATGAAGCAGGTTCTTGAAATGCATCTCCAAATCGTGATCCTGAAAGAAAGTTGCCACAGATGAAGCAGGTTCTTGGAAGAAAGGAGCGCAATCGGAAGAACACTTGTACAGACCTATTGCGACTGGCTCATGCCGCCAAGGTGGATTAAATATTGTCTCCTGTGAGTTCCCTTCCTTCAATGGGGGGACATGCCCTGTACCATAGAGAATTCGAGATTCAAGTATTAGACAGAACCAAAATCAAACCAACAGAAGCACTTACTTAGGATTTCAATTTTAAAGTTCACAGGTTCTAAAAGGTCGAAATTTCAGTTCCCAGCTCGGCATTTTAAAACTTAATTATGTGAACGTTGTGTAAATGAAAAAAGAAGTGTATATGAGTATATTTGGAATTTGCTTTCAATATGTGGCTTTCTAGTGTATCCAAAGCATTGTGTCACCACACACACAAAAAGTTATGTTGTCAGCATGCTTCTGCATTGATCAAAAATGAACTTTGTGCTGATGAAGTCCTTTCTAAGCTTTTTGAACTTCTCTACTTTGCTGCATGGTAGTATTACATTAATATTATTTGTCTTCACCTTCGGGGTTATTTCACAGAGAAGTTCTGCTTCACTAGTCCAATAAACAATTTCTGGCACCTTCCAGAACAATTCAAACAGATATTTGTGACATACCAGTCTTAATGAAGGAATCCACTGCAACGGTAAACCTTGCCCTGTTTAGGGTGTTCAGCACAACAGACCTCACCTAGCAAGAGAAACAGTATTAACATATGACTTGTAGAGTGTAAGAAAAGACTAAAGCAGTGAAGTGATAAACTAAAAGAATTGAAGCAAACCTCATGGTATGAACTCAGGAGATATCCACATGACAGGAAGGCAAATGAAGTCACCAATGATGGATTCCGTTTTGAGATAAAGATGCTCAAACCAGTGCCCAGCTTCATGTGAAATCAACAAATGAAGTCAGAACTGCTGCTAAATTAAGTGAACAGATGAGATCACTAACATTCATAAAGCAAAAGCTCTTTTCATGCCACTTTTTTTGCCATACAGTGTCAGACCAAAAAAATATAGTCACACAACTTCAACTTATGCTGCAAACCAGCAAACTTGAGCTGCATGTCCAATTAATCTGCCACTAAGAAAAAAGGCGCTGTAAAGGCAACGCATTAATAATTACCAGATCTGCAATGTTCCCAACAGATTCGCCTTTAGCAGTGACATCTCCAATGTTTTCTCCTCTTGCATAGGCCTTATAGATTGGAGTGCGAGTTGATGTTGATGTAACAGCAGCAACATTCTGAAATGTTGCATGAGAGAAGGTTCTTCATCAATGCTTTTGAAACAGAGCAGTGAGTATATATATTTGAAGTTCAATAGTTGCAACTTGCAACAGCTGGTGAGGACTGACCTTTACAACATTTGCTACGCAAGCCATTGGTAAGAAAAATTGAGGTAATGCTGCGGTAGCTAACTCTATCCCCGCTCCTATCTCCAGCAAGAGATCACTAGAAAAGCGGAGCTGCAGAAGATTTCAGTTTCAGGTAGTCATGCACATGGGACCAAGAAATTGGAAATAACGTAGATACTGCAGAAGTGAACACATGGTTTCACATGTTTCACCTGCTTTAGGTCATAGTCAAACTTCTTCCCTTGACGCGCAAAGAGCATTTTTCCAACACGTCCAGCACCATCCTGAAGCAGAAGTGCAATCGCAATTATATTATTTTACACGACAGATGATGATACCTACTCGATTACTAGGGATAAGGAGTATAGACAAGTACATCAGCAAAACAGAAGATATTGCTACTATTTTGTGCACATCAGATGGTCAATAATTATAGAAGGATAAGACTCTCCAGGTTATCATGGGGTTCATAAGGCTGTTCTATGACCAGAGCTACCTTCTGGAGAGAAGGTAGTAAATCAAAGAAATGATTTTTTATCCTATCCAGTACCCCAGTAATTTCCTTATGCCCACTTACGTTGTGCCCCTGCTAGTGGATTGACTGAAGTACTTAACTCTTTTACATGAATTTGCACTTGTCTTCAAATGAATTGATCAATTGGATAAATTCCACAGACAAGCATGGTGACCAGAAAAAATAGCTTCTTGGATAGGCATGATTTATTTACCTTGAGGATCCAGTTGATAGCAATGGCACCTGGGGTTACCTTGCTTTGAGAGACTCCAACGGAGCTCAGCAAGGTTCTTGTTGTAAACACACCCATTGCTCCACCAAAGAAATGCTGAGCAGTGAAAAAAAATAGTGAAACTTAGCTTGATATATTTGAATCAAGACAGTGAACACAAGTTCTAAAATATACCTTCAGAGCTCTCCAGGTCATGTATGGGACGTATGATGGAGTAACACTGTCTGGAAACCCTTCAGGCACGACATATGATCTTATGAATGCCATCATTTCCTGCAGCCATAGTATGTAGTGTGGTTATTTCATAAAGCTGTATGGCCACTGTAGTTTATTATTTATATGCCTTAACTATAATCATTTGAAAGGAATGATCTCAACTTTTCACACAACACTACCTTCCCACAACAATGGAGAACCCTCTATTCAATATTTGAAAACTGGTACAAAACTTAACTCCAAAAATCAATTCCAATATTCCAGGATTTTGCTATAAAAACCATAGAGAATAGACTGAAGACTGCAACTTCCACAGGCATTAAAAAATCAATTCCCTTTTAGTCAGAAATCCACTTAATTTCGCATGCAACACCGAAATGCCAAATTTTGTACGAATTCCTTCGAGCCAGCTGTAAATTGAAGGTGAAATAAATCATATGGACTAAAATTACTTCTCCACAAACAAAGTCATAGTCCCGGAAGTACCATGCAATCTAATTTCTCCCAATTTCACTTCAAATTACCTCGAATATATGGAGACAGTACACTCAGAAAGTTTCCTAGGCCAGAATTAGCAAGCGCACATCCTGATGTAAAAAACACACACACATCTATTGCGCAGCTTCGTGAATCCCGATTGGATCGAGACCGAAAAATCAAATCCGCATATGGATACGCCTCCGATACAGCAAATCAGTATCCAACCATGAAATTCGCCCAAAATCCGCGACCAGTTCTCCCCAAATCAGACCCTCGAAGCCTAGCGCAGAACCACCAAACCAAAAACGAAACCCAACACCAAACATGACAGCACGTCACAGTTTCACCCAACTGCTCACCTCGGCGGGCGGCAGCGGCGACTGGAGCGGCACGGCCCTGACGGAGGCCCCCACGGGGACGGCCGCCCCGCCCCTGCCCCCTTTCCCCGCACCTCCATCCACCACGTAGCTCCACCGCCTCCCGTCCACCTCCTCGAGGCACAGGAACCCCTCCACCGCGGGCGCTGGCGCCGCGACCCTGGCCGGGGCCGGCGAAGCCTCGACGGGCGGCGAGGCGATCGTGGAGCGCACGGCCTCGCGCACCGCGAAGCGCGCGCCGGGCGGCGGCAGCGTGATGGTCTGCGTGGCCGTCCGCTTGAGCCCCACCGTCGGCGCCATGGCTGCGCAGAGGCGACGGCGAGGGCGAGGCTTGTCAGGTCGGCGAAAAAAAAACTACTCGCCGAGTGGTCGCGACGGGCGCAGAGGACACAGGCGAGGCGACGCAAGGCGCGGCACTGGTTAGAGAGAGAAAAAGCTTAGAGCTATATAAACGCCAGGACGGAGGAGAGAGACCAGAAGCTCCCTTGCTCTCTCCTCCCTCAACGACAGGTAAGTCGGGGCCCACCGGTCATGGACATATAATCAGGACGCCAACGTGGTGGTCCAGTGTGGCGTGGGGCGCCAGGTACTCGAACGGCTACGGGTAC
Source organism: Dendrocalamus sinicus (assembly GCA_036346575.1). Taxonomy (NCBI): domain Eukaryota; kingdom Viridiplantae; phylum Streptophyta; class Magnoliopsida; order Poales; family Poaceae; genus Dendrocalamus; species Dendrocalamus sinicus. The sequence goes on along the minus strand of CM070642.1, from coordinate 55,996,100 downwards.
AGCAGCTAGCTACCTGCTTTTTTACTCCCATCCACTGCTTGTGGGGTAGCGTTATTGTTGGGGCCACGTGTCATTGAATCATGTTTTTTGGGGGAGCATGTGGGGGAGAGGGCTGGGGGGAGGTGGGCGAGCGGCCGCTGGACCGCGGGTGGAATTGGAGGCGGGGTGGGGTCGGTCCATGGGCTTCCTTCGCTTTGCGCGGCGCCCGTGGGCCAGGGAATCCAGAGCCTCTGCCCCCATGCGGGCGTTAAGGACGAGGTGAGCGCGCCGTCCAAGTTGAAACGATCTCCTAGCCAACCCGTAGGATTTTGCATGGGGATCAAAATACTTGCTGGTACTGTACATAACAGAGGGTTTGAAAAGCCATATATGGTGTTCAGCATGTGGTTGATGTCATAACTTAGATCCCACAGTTACATGTTAATCTGGTGTATTTATATATATTTTTTAATTAAATAGTAAATTTGTTAGCAACATTTCACTAAAAGTAACACTCCTTTCAGTCACAAACACGTATCGTATAGATATAAATGAAGTTAAAATTTTGATCATTAATATCCTTTTAAATATTTAAATTAGAAATATTAAAATCATATATGTAGATTTGTTTTAAAAAGCACTTCCATCATATTATAATTTTATTAATATTTATAAATATATAATAATAGAATTTAGTGGTTAAAATTATGTTTTGATAATATGTATTTATGACCGGAGAGAGTAACGACTTAAGTTGCACCACTTCATAATACACGTGTTTATAATAGATTGCATCCAGTGGCGAATCTAGAATGAAAAATGAGGGTGGGCTAAAAAAATACTAATTGACTGCTAATTGACAGCTAATTAACAGTATATAACAGTATACAATTGTTATCTATACAACAGTATAACAGTATTACGCAAAGTACTAATTGACTGCTTGAGTTGTGTCCTTACAAATCAGTAAATCACAATCACTGAAATGTGTGAATCAGTTCGGGGCTTCGGGCGGTGACTCGGTGTCTCGGTGAGGCAGCTGCCGCCTGCCGGTTACTTCACTATTTCACAGCAAGTGAGCAAGTCACAACACAACGCATTAACGCAAGGCAACCAGACAAGTGTGTAGTGATAACCAATGTTACTGTGTTACCACTTACCAGTCCGGCAGGGGCACAGGGCAGTCCAAGTGTCCAACTGCAGTCTGCGAACTGTCCCAGGCTGAAGGCTCCAAGCCAACTAAGTAAATAACAGAGGCAATAGCTGCAGATTCCCTTCACGGCTTCACAATCACACATTCACGCTCATGCCACAGTGCCACACGCCCACACGCCTTCGCCATTCGCGGCTCGCCGCTTTCTGCTGCGGCTGCGCGCCGCGTCTCGCCTCCCGCCTCGGCTCCGCCTCGGTGCCTCGGTGCCTCGGCGCTCCCGCCTCCGCCGACCGCCGCTCAAGTCGAGATGGGCGATGGCGCCGCGCAACCCGCCCTCACTGCTCTGCGCCTCCGTTGCGCTGATCAGTCGGCGTCGGCCGCGCCTCCGCTGCTCAGGTCGGCCGCTGTGACCCCGCCTCGGCCCTTCCCCGGCGTCTCTCCTCCGGATCTGGCGACCGGCGTCCCCGCCTTGGCTCCAGATCCAGATCTCGTCGGCACGCGGCACGGGTATTTGGGGGAATGGGAGCTTGGGAAGGGAATGTGCTCCTCCGGATGTGGGGAAATTTGGGGATTTTGGTCTTTCGGAACAGGGTAGCATGTACTGGGCGGTGGGCCATTGGGCCCGTGGGCGGTGGGCCTGCATCTCTACTTCGGCGGTTCGGGCGTTCGGCCTTGTTTCTTCTCCTGGATCCGACCGTGCTTATGCTTAATCCAAATGAATGTTTCTTCGTCGCCGGTGACTGCCTGTGCCTGAAGCCCTGACTGGTCGCCGCAGGACTGCAGGAGGGGGGGTGTTCGGCAACCAGTAAAGGGTAGGCTTCAGCCTGATGAAGCCTACCCCATGGATTCGCCTCTGATTGCATCCTAATCAACTTTTACAACAAAGTGATTATAAACAAATGCGAAGCGCGGGTAAAACAAGCATCCATTTCACGAGTGTATTGCCAAATAAGTGAGCATAATAAACACATACGTAAACCCGAATAAAAACCAACCTCGAATCATTTCACGAGTGTATTATGTTTTGTACACACATGCAAGCACGGACGAGACAAAACCTTGAATTTACTTCACGATTTTCGGAATGTACACACGAATGCAAACCGACCATAAATCCGTTTCACGAGGCTCTGCCCCATCCTAACGTGGAACCTGTTCTCATGTCACTTTCGTTTTATCACCGCGCGCGCCCCAGAGAGAGAGAGAGAGACTGTGACAGTGTGTGCCCTGACCGAATCTGGCGGGAGCCATGCTGCCAGGCAGCCGCACGTTGAGACACCCTCGCGAGTGGAGGCGCAGCAAACGGACGGTTGCGCGGCAGCATAGGTGGCAGACTGGCAGCGCCGCTGGTTTCGCACGCGCCATGTGGCCCCATGACGGGGGCGGCAGTGGCACTGCCGATCTCTGTCGAGCCGCGCCACCAAGTGCCGGCTTTTGTTCTCATGTGACGCGGATATTTCACCCCTCCTCCCGTCGTCACAACACAACGCGGCGGCGCGGCCTGGCAACAGTTTTTTTTGTGTGTTTTATTAAAATAATCTTTTAAAAACGACTTATTAATTTATTATCTTTCAATTTATTTACATAAATAGTTAAATTAAAGCTAAAATTTATCAACTTTAACCATAAATTATAGCCAAAAAATACACCCACGTCGCTCTCGGGCCGTGCCGACCGGTTCGGCTCTCGGTCGCCGTTGGTAGTTGGCCGCTCATCAGCCGATTCTTGTGTCCATTACGGCTCAAGATTCACTTGTTTAATGGCGATCTTCGAGTCGATCTTGCGTTGCATGGTAGTACTAGCTAGTACCGTTTTCGTTGCTTTGGCTCGCACAAAGACCAGATAAATTAAGTTCTGTAGTTATTTAAGTTCCGTTTGAACGAACATTGACATATTCTTTTCAGCTTTAAAAAACTATTTTTAGCTTTTCTGTACTAATTAGTTTTCAGACATAGCATATTTTAAAATAAGAGTCTATAAGTTGATTGTAGTATATACTATATCGACTTCATTTATATCGGCCAAAACCATATACGAGTTTCTGTTACTCCGTATTCTCTCTCGCAAATAGTTCAAAAAGCCATAAGTTACAATCATAAATCACATAAGCCAAAACTAAAAAGAACATGTCCGAAGTTTTAGAACTCAAAACACCAGCTCATGTATAGGAATTCGTTGGTTTGAGTGGTACGATCAAATCTTTTTTTCAGGTTAGCCTACTCTCCTGCCCGGCACATTTGGTGTGACCTATAGTTTAGCGCCCTGTGATGCTACTGGTTATGACTTTCGGTTCACCAGATCAGGATGAACACTTTGTTTGCGGGTGATGACTAGTCATTGAGTCATCAGAACGAAACCTCCTTTGTTTCTTGCCTTGGGTCACAAAGGAAAGCGTTGCCTCGTTGCAAAGACCACCAGAGCTTGACGACACCTTTAATTAGGATTATTGGGGTCTTACAAAAATAGGATTATTGGAGTTCATGACAAATTGTCTTTCTCCACTGCGTGCACGCCTTGTCCAAGGTTCCTCGGTTAAGCGATGCATACAATGCAAAAGGAAATAGCCTCCCGTAGATAAATAATCGGTGGTGTTTAGGGAGAACTTAAATGATTTCTTGTTAAACAACACTTAAATTTTAAGCTTTTAGATCTAAATTTAATGGGTGAAATTATTTTGCCTTCTCTCCTCCTATTTGAATACTATTTTGTTAAGGAGTACTCAATTTTTCAGATGTTAGATGCATATCTACCTCTATCTACTAGTTTGCCCATTAGTTATTAGCATGTGCTATGATACATTGAGAAACACTCTAACATATATTATTCTTTTGTTTATGCCCTTCTTACATCAATTATATACTAGTTTTACATAAATTAAATTATTAAAAAATGATGTGATATTTTGTAAAAAAAAAAGAGGAACAAAATAAACTATAAGGAACACAACAAAACTATACAAAAATCCTACTTGATCATTTATGTTGTGGCTCTCGACGATACTAAACAAATTGATTACTCCCTTATCGCATTGTTGACATAGAAAAAATCACAAAGTCAAAACCATAAAATACAAACAAAGCAATATCTAATAGATAAAAAGTTTAGTGCTCACAAACAAAAAACACTCGAATACCATCTAGCAAATTCCTAAATAATCTAGCATTTCCTGACATAGTGTTGTATATGATACTAAAGAGGCGACATATCTTGGTATCCATTCTAGTAATTCTCAGCGGCTGAACAAAGACTACTTTAACATATACTAGCAGCATGAGCGCGGCGTCACGCCGCGCTTGCTACCGTGTAGACCAAAGTGAAAGAGAGGACAATTCGCAGAAAAGTTTTTTCAAAAAAAAATCGAGGACATATGCGTAATTTCAAGAAAATCAAAGGTCTTTTTCGTAAAAAATCGAGAACCTATAAGGGTCTATATATAGCAAAAAAGGACCTGTACGTAATTTTTAAAAATCGCAGGGTGCTATCCTGCAAAGGATACAAAATTTCGGTGAAGTGGAGGCGTGTTTTCAGGAAAAAACCTGGCAGGGACCTTTTCACGAGAACCGAGGACCTTTACGCGGTTTCCAAAAACTCAAGGGGCTTTTGACAAAAATGATGACGTGGCACGGGGAGGAGCCGGGAATCCCCCCGGGCGTAATATATATTTCTGTATAACAATAAAAATAGCAAATCATAATACATAAGAACAAGCACCACATCTCATTGTAGATCACGAAACTATAAGCAAAACATAAGCAACATGCAAACTAACGAAGAAATGTGAACGTTATGCGTAGTAATGAAGAAATGTGAGCAATAACAGTGACATCCTATCTGCGCAAAACATATCGGCAAGAATAACTAGATTATAAGAGAACTAATATGTATAGTATGGACATCTCACTGTAGATCAGTTAACGAAACCATAAGCAAAACATAACCAACATGCAGACTAACGAAGAAATGTGAACAGAAGGACTATCTAACAAACCACAAGAACAAATGTAACAAAAAACACACTTTAACCCAAATCGGCTAGCACAAATGTAGGGTGGCTAAACCGACTAACAAAACGTCTATAGTACAATCCACTAAGCTATGTCAAAGTATTTCTGTATAACAATTAAAAATAGCAAATCATAATACATAAGAACAAGCACTACTCTACAACACAAAGTATGCACATCTCACTCTAGATCGGTTAACGAAACCATAAGCAAAACATAAGCAACATGCAGACTAACGAAGAAATGTGAACATTATGCATAGTAACGAAGAAATGTGAGCAATAACAGCGGCATTCTATAAGCGAGAAACATATCGGCAACAATAACTGGACCATAAGAGAACTAATATGCATAGTAACAAAAAAATGTGCGCAATAACAGCGATGAAAGAAGCGAAAAGAATACTCTACAACACAAAGCATGTACATCTCACTGTAGATAAGTTAACGAAACCATAAGCAAAACATAAGCAACATGCAGACTAATGAAGAAATGTGAACAGAAGGACTATCTAACAAACCGCAAGAACAAATCTAACAAAAAACCTACTGTAACCCAAATCGGCTAGCACAAATGTAGGGTGGCTAAACCGACTAAGAAAACAAACATAAGCAACATGCAGACTAACGAAGAAATGTGAACAGAAGGACTATCTAACAAACGGTAAGAACAAATCTAACAAAAAACCAACTGTAACCCAAATCGGCTAGCACAAATGTAGGGTGGCTAAACCGACTAAGAAAACACAGCATAATCCAAAACGACTAACACAAATCTGTAGCTGGCAGCATCACGTAAACCCTAACAAAACCCTAAGAAGAAGTATCCTAGGTCAAACACCTAATCTAGATTAGCCACCGTTAGGCAAAACGCAAAAAACAACAAGAAGCAAACAAATACATACGACAACAGAAGAGCATTCGGCCACCATTGTACAAATATAGGAAGAAAAACAAGAAGGAAGGCATACCTTCGACAAAAGCGCAGACCAAAGAACCGAAAACACGAACAAACCGTAGAGCAGCGAACTGGAACCACAAACAAACTGCGAGCGCTGCGTGGAAAACGAAGCGATCAGACGAAGCAAGCAAACCAAGAAATGCGTGAGCCAACGGCGCAAGAAGAACCGAGAAGACGAAGCGAACGGACGCGTTGTGCTGGACAAAAGGTAAATGAATCCCGTGGGAAAGTCCACACTGGCCTCGAAAATCCCCACAGGGCGCGTCAGCCTTCTTCTCGAAGCTTTCCACAAAACGGGCAGAGACAACCGGGCCGAACGCGTGCAGGCCGCGACGTGCTAACCAGTGGACGAAACCGTTGAAACGGCTCGAACGCAAAGTAGCGGCCGAACGAGCGAACCTGCCCACGAACACGCGTCGAACTAGCAGCGCACAGGCACGACGTGGCAGCGGCGAGCGACGAAGAACTCCCCCAACTTTGATATATGAAGTATACTAGTAAGGTACCCGTGCGTTGCAACGGAAAACCAAATAAAGGTGATATATACTATCAAATATGATATCAAACTGAATAATAAACATCAATTTTATCTTATGTCATCATGTATCAAGCAAAACATGTTCTCATGAGTGATCAAACCTTTTTTTTGTCATTTCACAAATTATCTTTGTGATCCTATGTTCCTATTTCTAGCCATCGCAGGTGTTGAATATAGCGATCATTTCACAAAAAAGATTTCAATGGATGCAAACAAAGATGTCTTAAAAACTTGTGATTATCTGGTTGGGGAAATGATGCATATAAAATTTTGGCAAAAAGATTGTGAGCTTGGTTAGCACTTTTTTCTTGTTTGAAAACTTACGATTTGTCTATCTTTTGAAGTTGATAATCACATTACTGCAACTATATTGAATATCAAATTTCTGTTTATCTCATGTCACCCTTGTTTTTGTGGCACTGCATGGAATAGATATTCGGATAAGAGGGTATAAATGGTGCACTTGAGTGCTCCGGTGCATTGATCAATTATTGGTAACTTCAGTGACACAAAATTTAGATTGTAAACTAAATAATGTTATTGTTTACACTCTCAGATTGGAGCGACAAAGGCTGAGTTGTTCTGCAAGACATTTGAAGATGCTCACGAAAAACTTGTATTGTCTTTTCCAGATATCTACTTCATAGTATCAACTACTATTTTTTTTAAAGATCTTATGGGCTTGTTCTTTGTGCCAGGTTTACAAAGAACTGAATTTGGATGCTGCTCGAAGATTCCTCAATGCCTATGAGAGGTGATGATGAAATGTAGCTTGATGCTGCTCAAAGATTTGCAGGTGCCAATGAACCTGGTTTTGTTGATTGGAAGCTTCTGACGCTGTTGAGACTTCTGATGTTGGCACTTGGATCCTTCTGCTGATACCTGTTTTTATTCTTCGTTTCCATCTTTTGTGGAGACTATATGATACCTGCTTTTGTTCTTCGTTCCCATCATTTGTGGAGACGATAGACATGCCTTGTGGGTCAGCTACATTATTCAGATGTATGTTATCCTCCCAGAACACACCATAGGAGAAATCATCTTCTTTTTTCTTTTTTTGGTAACTGAGATTTGATTCATGTTTCCCGTGTTTTCCAAAAAAAGGGTTCATCTTTCCCCCAAAAATGAAAAGGACATGGATTACTGCGAGAACATGGATAGGATAACTGCCAGAACAAGCCATATCTGGCGCTCTGCATTCTAAGGCTTCCTAAAAGACGAGAGGGTGAAATATAGTCCCGGAAGATGGTATAAAACGATGGATTGATCTGTTACAGTGGCTGGGAGAGCAGGATGTTGTGTCGTACCCAAACATTTGGAATGAGGTTTGCTACAATACGTTCCTGTAATCGCAGAGGGTGCGTATTAAAACAATACAACATCTACAAGGTACACGTGACAATTCACGATTGTCATTGCCTGAAGGCTACCTGGATAGACAAGCTGGATATGTCCCCTAATATATCAGTGCGTAAAGATAATTAAGATATGCAACGAAGCAACCATAATCAGAGTTAATTGTCGATATCCCCGTCCAAGATAAACAATCATGGAATACATAGGCCCATCGTATTTTGAAACCGCAATGACGGCGATGAAATGAGACAGTGAGGCTCCACAAGCGATTCATCCAATGAAAAGTATAAAGAACACAAAACAAGCAGCCAGCGAGCAGATAAAAAATGTTAAAACGGCAGCACTTCAACTACGCAAGTTCCAAATTGCATCACAACAAAAAGGAAGCAACAATCATGTCAAGTTCATGATATTTTAGGCAAAAATCTATGACATCATCATGAGAATCCTATCTCAAGGATTTTGTTCCATAGCATCAAAACTCTCAAACATGCCTTGCATTAGAGCAACTGATGACTTCCTGACAATCCAAATCAGTCCACAAGGGTACCCAATACGTCATGTTCTCTGAAGAGGAGGTACCTGAAATTCAAGTAAGATAATTAGAGCACCGGCTAACGCAACTTAGATTATATACAGCTACTATATCAGTTTGCCAAAGTTAGAAAAGATAACTGTCATCAAAATGTGTAAAATATTGGATGGATAAACACACAAAACAATGATGTCACTCAAAAGTTGACAATGCTACTATCCAGTAACAAAGAGCATGTTAACAATTAGAGTATTAGTAGGCAGCAGTCAAAACGAGCACTTTGTGGTCTTTAGCAATAACAAAAGTATCAAGTGACTCAGTTAAAAATGTTAACAGTCGACAAGTAACAAATATGGTGTCCCAATACAATTTCTTATCCTAATTTAATGAATCAACCAAATGATGACCAGATACTGACTTCTCCTGTAAATGATGATACTATGGACTATACTGCTGATTTAGGATATTGCACACATAACAGTATTGTATCATGCAAACACCAAGAAAAAAACCAGTACACCATTTACACTTAACAAAGCAATGTGATAGCGAAATGATTGACACATTTACACTTAACAAAGCAATGTGATAGCGAAATGATTGACATACTCTTTGTCAGCAGCAAGCTTGACTTCAAGTCCACCGTACTCTGGCAGGAGAACAGTGTCGCCTTCCTTGAGAGCAACAGGGATCAGCTTGCCATCCCTATCACGTTCGCCAGGGCCAACAGCCACCACTTTACCAGAGTTTAGCTGGATTCACAGGAACATTCTCAGGTCATGAACTGATTCTACAGTCAAAGCATTAAGACAGCTCTGTTTCTACTGATGAACACACCCTATTCTCAAGATGACGTGGGATCATTTAACAGCACTAATGGGATTATCTGATAGAATTTAGTGTAAAACTGCAATCGATCCTTTATGTGTTGCTTTCAAACTCTAGTATATAGCTGTATGCATTGCACACCTCTTGATCCCTGAACGGCCGCCGAAGATGAACATGTTACAGTCAATGACAACAGCTATGTGAAACGCCCTTGGGCTGGGGCCTGCCTACCCGTCTGAGCCATTACCGGTGCATTCAGGCGTGTACCAAAGCCTATTCTCTGCAACACGAGTCGCATTCAGAGGTCTAAACAACAAGGCTCCGCATTCTCCCATATTATGCTTCCAGAATAGGAAAACTGCATCCTCTAAATGTAATCGAACATCCCCTAGGTTGAAATAATCGCACTAAGTACATAGATGCGGGCACGTAATTAGGCAAAGCAAGCAAGCAGAGTGTGGACGGTGGGATTTACCGATGTCGTAGACGGCGATGTTGGCGAGGAAGCGCTTCTCGGCGAATCCGCCGAAGACGACCACCTTGGACTTGCCGATGCTGACCGCGTGTGGCGTGTAGAAAATCGCATGGTTTTAGGCGGTGGGAGGATTTTAGGGGTGGGGGTATCGAGAAGAGGCGGCGAGTTACTGCGAGGCGGGATTTCGTCTCGAAGTCGGAGTCGGCCCTCACCGGTGCATCTGCGTCAGTGCATTGCTGCATCCTCGGGAGGAGGCAAGGCGGAGCGGCAGCGGAGGAGGAGAGGAGGAGCGACGGAGAAATGAGGTGAGGCGGAAGAAATTCGGTGGGAGGCGGCCGCACGAGATCGGTGGGGTGGAGGAGGCGGCGGAGTGGAGCGGGGAGGAGGCGGCGGCGCGGGGTGGGAGGAGCAGGAGGCGATGGCGGCGAGGTGGGAGGGAGGGGAGGAGGCGGAGGCGCGAGGTGTGGAGGAGGCGGCGGCAGCGTGGAGGAGCGGTGGAGGCGGCGGCGCGGGCGGGGAGGAGGAGGCGAGGCGGAGCGGTGGAGGAGGATGGGAGTAGGCGGCGGCGGAGGCAGCGGAGGCGGGAGGGGAGGCGCGGAGAACGGGGGAGACGGTGGACGTGGGGCGAAGATTCGGCGCAGCCGCACAGGGGACGTGGGGAGAAGGCGCAGGTGGTTTTTTTTTGAGTCGGGTCTACACTGTTTTTTTTCTGAGAAAGGGTGAGAAGGAGTAAAGATGAGAAGGGGTGGGAGAGGCCGCACCAATCACCAACTCCTTCTTTTATGGGGGTGTTCGGCAGGGCACAAGCTGGGCGGCTTTTAGCAGCCGCTACAATACCTAACTTTTAAACGGAGTATTTTCTCAAGACGGGGTCTACAAGTTAAACGTAGTACACGTTAAAAGCCCAACATCTGTACTAGCCAAAATCGCAAGTGAGTATTGATCTCTCCGTAATCTGTACCGTAAACAGCCAAATTTCAAAAATTTCAACCAAAAACCATAAGCCGCAGCCAAAAAGAACATGCCCTATATAGTAAAGATAGTATGCCGTCACCGTTGAATTGTACTAGTAATCATCATCAGTAGGGATGAAAACGGTCGGAAACGGTCGGAAAACTCCTCAACCGTTTTCTACTTCAACATTTGAATACGAAAGCAGCAAAACAGTAAAGCGGACACAACGAAGCGAACTTACGGAATATCGAGAATTTCAAAACGAACCAATTCGGCGGAATTATGTCGAACACGGTCGATATACGAAAATTCAATACGAATACCGACTGTAAACTTTGGTTCACTTCTCATGATTTTCAATTTCCAACGAGATAGTGGTGAGCAATTGCAAAGGAATAATTAATGTCACACATTTTTAAAAATTAGTTTTGAGAGATAGCTTATGCGCGTATGAAACTTACAGCAATATTACAGGGTAATCAATTTAGAAAGTTCATAGACCAGATGTTAGGAAACTTCAATAGCCAATTTAACACCAAGGATATATGCATGAATTTTTAGGGTAAAAGGGGGGAGAGGACGGTACATCTAAACATATATACCTTCATACTATATCTTCAAATATGAGAATCAAAAGTTTAGAAGCATAGGCGATTGCACATACAACCGTTTTACCTTCCTTTTTTCATATAAATCATTGTTCTTGGGTGAGCAGCGATCGATCTTTGGACCACTGGTACTCGGTGAAATTAAGAGTAAAAGTTGGGGTTTGCTTTAAAATTTGTGAACTTTTTATTAGGGGGACTGGGGGGGTACTGAAGCAAAACCAATAATGGAACCCTTTGTATGTTAACTGAAATATTAATGCTATGAGGCAATGCCCTGCGAAGGGGAAAGGTGATCCTCCTAATATTTGACCAATAATAAACCAAATATATTGATATTATAGTATTTCCTTAATGAGCTCCAGTACCTTTTAACAATAGGTGAACCGAACTAGTTCCATCTACAATACCATATTGAAGTTCCACAGGTCTTGTATTCAGATCACCCAAATATGGTCATATCACTTGGTGAAATTAGCGATAATACTTACAAGGGAAGATTGCACAGGATGATTTGTGGAATTATTCTTTGCATAGGCAGCCACATGAATATAACAATGTAAGAAACTTACTCCCAAGGGAGATCACCAACAAGCATCCAGTCAGCATCCTTATCTTCATATGTAAGGACATACTCTTGGTCTTGGAGGGCATCAGCCTTTGAGCCATTAGTAAGCCTGTCTTTGATTGATGATTTATGCAAACCGCTTTGACCTTTAAAATCACAGGTTTAGTTAATATCATCACAAAAAGCAAAAGCTAACAAGTATGCATGAGAGAGAGACAGAGACAGAGAGCTAGGACTCAAGTAGGAAAAATGTCATGATTGAGTATGCTGAAATGGTTAGTCCTTATAGATAATATGCAAACAATGGTTCCATAGATATTGTTCATGAAAAGCGAGAAAGGAGCCAAGGATGGTACTTAGATTGTGCCATGATGAGCAATGAGTCTTTTACGTGTGCAAAGTGGTGTGGTGGCTCTTTATGATCGTGCGTATATGCATAGTTTGTCGAATATGCAAACTTTATGCAAATATTTCGAAGCTTGGTTTCGGGATAGCAAGCGAATATTTCAGTGCTGTATGAGAATTTGGATATGTGTTATTATTCGTACAAATAATTACTCAAGTTCCTCCAAGCCTTCATAGTAAATCTACAACACTATACATTTACAGCATTAGATCCAATCAACAAGCATCTTAAAACGGCGGTGGCATGCTTATTTATACTCCTACAAGCTAAAAGTTTTAACCATAAGAGCCAAACGCATCAAGCGAAACTTCAACCCTAACACTCACCGGTGATGAAGCGGTGAACATCTTCTCAAGCGCCGTGTAGAGGCCCCCGTAGCTCGAATACATCTTGAGGTCGACCTTCACGAGGTAAGAGGCGCCATCCATGCTCACCTTCACATACATAGGCCCCCTTCGGCCGTACCCTCCTCTCTGCCTTGCTCTTGAGGCGCTCGCCGCCGTGCTCTTCCGGTAGTTCCGCACGGCGGCCATCCCACCACTGCGCCACGGCTCCACAACACCCGTCGATCGATGCAGCGCATCCCACACCCAATTTCAGAGTTAAAGCAACCGTCTTTGCGAATCGAATCTTACTTGGCGGGCGGCGGAGCGCGGCGGCGGCTTGTCCTCGCTCCCGCGCGGCCAGCAGCAGCAGCTTGCCGGCGCGGCGCGAGGAGTCGGAAAAGCGCGCAGGAAGGCGCAGCCAGGGCAGCGGGTCGAGGTGGTGCGGCGGCGGCGTCGGCAGGCGGTCGCGGTCGGGGACTCGGGCCGGAGGCCGAGGTGGAGGGTGAGGCGGGGCCGGCCTCGGCTGCCGGGGTTGGGCGGAGCAGGCTGCGGCGGAGAGGCCGATGTAGTCGTGCGGCTCGAGGGGCGGCGACATTGGGGCGGGTGGAACTGGAGGAGCTGAGGCGCTCGCTCTCTTGTTTGGAGGCAAGTGGAGGGGGAGAGGGAGACGACTTGTAATAAAGTGGCCGACCGGGAGGATTTTAACGAGCAGCGCGCGCAGGTGGGAGGAGGAGGCGAGGAGAAATCGCCGGAGGAGCGGGGAGGCGGCGGCGCGCAGGTGGGAGGGGAGACAGGGAGAAATCGGCGGCGAGCGTTTTTCGCCAGAGAGGCAGAGAGTAGGGCTGGGGGAGTGGGGGCGCTGGGCTGAATTGGTCTGGGGGCGCTGGGCGCATGGGCTGTGAAAGCTGGACGGTCAAATTCGGAATATACCGTATTTACAATACGGTATATTCCGAATAAAATGTAGAAAAGTAGAAAACGGTCGGAAAACGTCTAAACCGTTTCCGCTCCGTTTCAATTTGGTATTCGTATTTGAACCGAATTCGAATTTGTCCGAAAATACGAATTCGATCGGGTCAAATGTAGAAAACGATACGGTTCGGTACGGGATATTTCTGTTCCGTTTTCATCCCTAATCATCAGCAGTAGAAATATGCAGGGGAAAGTAAGAGAGATAATCCAACACGTAGCAATCTCTTCCTACTACTCCTTGACTTCCATGGTCAATTCAGTTCTGCGGCACTACCAAGAGAGAGAGAGAGAGAGACGAAGCCAAGCCAGACGAACGGCATGACCGCCGGACGTAGCTGCCTGCATCTGAAATAGTCACCCAAGTGCAAACCACGGTTTGGCCGGCTGCGAATGCGTGTTGACGCAGATGCATCTGAGACCGTACGCATGCGGCATGCCGCTCCGCACACACCATTTGACACCTCCGATTTCCAGAGTCCACAACCTAAACGCATGCATCATGATCTCTTCAATTCCCACACTGTTTAATTTCCTTTGCAGTATCTTTATGCGTGCCAAATGCTTCGTGGCTACGTGCGGATGCAGGAGAGGAATTGTGACTACCCGTATTTTTACAGTCGGATAAAAACACTAATCAATAGATTATTATTCATTTTAACTAATAGAACATCGTTCTAACGAATAATAAGCTCCTCAGAGTGTTGCAGCAGAACAATAATTAGGTTCCGCTCGGTTGGGCTGAAAAATAGTGGCTTATAGCTGAAATTACACTATAGCTGACTGCAATTATACTGTATCTGAAGGTGGCTTATTTGATATAATTAAATTTAAAAAAAATAAAAATAGAAAAAATATGTTAGGTCATCACGGACAATGCAAACGAATACGGGAAAAAGAACCAGCAAAAAAGCTCAAAAAAGCCAAACGTTCAGAAAAAGATGAAATTTATGAATAATGAAAAATAAGTCAGAAGCTTAAACCGAAATGAGCGGGGCATTAGAGACACAACACGATATTACAAGAATATCGCCACGTAGGATTAAAGTTTATTACAAAGCCTCAAGGGCTCGAATATCACAATCTTCAAAAAGAGAAAATATTCTAACTACCTTCTATTCAAAAGCGAAGACAATAGAACTACGCCTAATCGTACTCGGTTTCACCAACGACGTTTTGTAACTGTTGCCTACTTCACCCAACCTCCACACGGGGTGTCCGCCTTGTACTCATTGTAGTCCGAGTCCACGGTATTCGTAGATTGCGCCTGACCCTAGCTATTCTCTGAACTGACATACTCTTAAACAAGAGAAGATATAGCAAGGGTAAGTACAGAAGTACTCATCAAGCGTTATTAGCAAAATATATGGAATGCTTATCGTCTACACTTTTAGGAATATCCATTCCTATCCTCAATCTCTTGCTCATTTTCATTCTCTCTTTTCTTCCTCACTTTTTCATGATTTATAGAAAATAAGGTTTGGTTGTTATGTTTTGAAAGAATTCCATATTATTAATTTAGAATACTACTAAACATTCGTATGAACAGCAAAACCCCTCATAAGTTTCCATAATTCTCCTTTCCTAGATACAAGCATGAATTCATGATTTGTATAGCATTACGCAAGCTTGTATCACTTTACCCATCACCACTCTGATCCTGGTGACTCCTAGATCTCCACATTTTCTTAGATGCAGTGCCTAGACCAGAGTACAGTACTTTTACATCTATCTCAGTATATTATATCTCGATCCAGTTATTCACAAGCAGTATCCTGGAGTGGTGTACGACCCGCACTCAAACCCACCAAAAGCAACATAACTATTGGCTGGGATGGTTTCTTACCCTCGCCCAACATCCAACTGCATAATATATCTCCTTCACGTACCCCGCTTCTGGTATCTGACCAGTCCTTGGTTCTTTCGATCCGCGTCCCCCACTTTTGGCCTACTTACCAGTTCTGGGTTCCTGTAGCTGTGGATCCCTCACTCCGGTGCTGGTCCGACTCTTGTGGGTCCTCCTCTAATTAATACTTACCCATGTGGAGAATATAATACTTTGATAGAGTTACTAGTCTGTCCGTCCTCGAACAAGATGTTTGTTGATACGTCTTGGTACGGTCTGTTCACACGGATGAAGCTAGTGACTTCTTATATTCTATTCTTATGCAGAGGTCCCAAAACTGTCCCTTTGTCACCTGCCAACCAACCTCTGCCTACCTTCTTAATTAAGTTAGGTGGCCAACTGCTCCATCAGTAGCCATCTATCTCTTTTTTCTTACCTCTTATAGCCATTGCTCGATTTAAATATTCTTTATTTCTTTCATACAGGGTGATACTAGATTAATACAAAAATACTTGTTTTACAAAATATACTTTGAAGATTTGTTCAAATGAATGCTTGCTTGAGCTTTAACCATATACTCGGATTTAAGTAGGATCAGGTGCAGTCGTTCCCATAGCTTGGATTGTTGCCTGCAACTAAATACGTCAGCTACGACTTAATTTACAAGAATATAATAAAATACGAGGTGATGCGGATAGGCACATGCTTAGCACTTTTCAGTCAAATACATTATTTCACTTGAAAGAAGTATTGAGACTTCAATAACAGGACCAATAACAAGAGCACGAGCCAAGAAACTACAATCTCAGGTGAACCTGCTCCTTAATGAATATGTCATTAATTTTAATAAGAATTTTATGCTACCTAAAAATAATGTTTTACTTGTGCTCAGGTTTGAAGAGTCAGCGATGGATGGAGATCAAGGATATGTGGCCGTCATCCAAGGAAGCACAAGTCCACGGCATAAACAGTGATCGGCCCCATGAATAGTGCCACGCATGAACAGCATCGAGCTGCGCTCGATGCTCGTCCATGAACGATTGCCACGCTACGAGACGAGGCCCATGAACAGTGCTGCGCTACAGTACCAGACCGTGAACAGTGCCGTGCTACAGTGCTCGCGCATGAATAGTACCACATGAAAATTTTAGTGTTGAATAGCTCTTAGTCTGAGACTATATATTGAGGGGTAGAACCCCATTGTAAAGGGGAACCACTTTTGATAATAGAATACTCTTGTTCTTTCTGTTGGCCAAACCAACATGAGGGAATTGGGAGTTCGCTGAAATCAAGATCGTTCAACCTTTCCGCTGGGAATTGGGAGCGCGATAGAACTTCATCGGTGGTCGTGAAGTTCAACACGTGTGGTTGGGCGAATTATAGAGTGCTAACTCTTGCATTGGCAACGAGAGATCACTACGGTTCGACAAATCATCGTGAGTATCTTGATCCTACGTCAAGAAGATCAGGCGACCCCGTATCATCTTGGTATCAGAGCGCGGTTTACTCGGTAGGATTATTTACCCTTGCTTTTAAATTGATTTACTTCTGTTCCTATAGTCCATTAAAACCGAAATTGCCACAAAAAATCCAAACCTTTAGATTAATCTGTTAATTTTGTGAGTTTTGTTAGGTTTTGATCCATTAGAATTTTTGTTTAGGTGCTGATCGTTCGTGTTTATTTGTGTAGCCTAATCTTTGTGTCCAATCCAAAATCAAAAAAAAATCTTGCTGATATTCTTTTCATCAGTTGAGACTAGCTGTTGAATATTGCATCTAGAGCTGCTCTTGAGTACTTTACACCTTGCTGAATATTTGTGACCTGTGCAAAACCAAAAGAACAATTAAACCTAGTTTGGCCTTTGAAAGAAAAAAAAAGAAGTTGAGCAAAAAAAACAATGGAGGAAAGAAAGAAAGAAAAAAAAGCATTGGCCGAATTTGGGTGAGTTCTTAATCCATAAATTCAGATTGTCTAATTCAATCTCTTGAGCAATCTCGTGCCCTTACATTTATATCATTGCAATTGGCTAGCGTCTCTCCTAGTACTTGGTGCAAAACGAGCTATCTAATCTTTAATTTCAGATTGCCTCTAGTTAGCTCATTCCTTTGTTTGCATCGAGTCACATTAATCTTTGTGTGTGCGTTCATATACTTCACTTAAATCTTTTGGATCAACACTTAGGCAAAGTATTCTAGCTTGGATTATTACTTAACTTTACAACATCAAGAATTTCAGATTGCTAGGATATACACTCCCATGCCAAGCTCCACCATATAACCGTTGTTGTGCAAGTAGTGAACACTATTAAATTCGCTTGATCATCAACTGTCTTTGTTGTCATTTCTACCAGTGTAAGTTTTTATTGGCTTTAATTCACTTGGAAGGGTAAGAACTTTACTTGGGAGAGAAAGCGGTGAGATTGAGTGATTTCCATAAAGCATTATTCCACATAGCTATTGGTTTCTTGCATAGCTAACCATGTCAGGTGGAGGAGAACACTATGATGAGAGTGGTGAGACAAATGAAACTCAAGCATTCGTCAAGCAATATCAATTTGGAGCACTCCATGAACACTTTCAACGTGAGCTACGCCAGGGGCTCGATCAACTCCATGAGAAACATGATGCTTTTGCTGATCAAATTGTAAGGGATATGCAAAATATGGAGATACAAGCTGATGAAAATGTGTGCCAATTGCGGGAGGACATTGGAGCCCTCACTAGGCTCATACAAGCTCGTAATGGTGGCGATGAAGCAAGTGTTCAAGGAGGAGAAGCTGCTGCACATGTACCTCCTGCACCGCAACACCAAGTGGCGGCCAATGTGGTGCGTCCACCACAGCTAGGAGGACGAGGAGGAGCCCATGGAGGGCGTGGCCAGGGTCTAGGTAGAGGCCGTGGTGGGCGTGGTGGTGCTGCTCATGCGATGGAAGAGGGTGGTGATTTTGCTTTGCATTACAATGACCATTATCGTCGTCTACGCAATGAAGATGATGGATTGGGCAAGCTCAAGTTTTCCATGCCCAAGTTTGCGGTGGGGTGATCCGAAGAGTATCTCACTTGGGAATTGAAGGTTGACAAAATATTCGTATGCATCACTATACGGATGAGGAAAGATCTGATTGGCATCACTTGAGTTTGAAGGTTATGCTTTGGATTGGTGGGAACAAGTCTTTACTCAAAGAGCTGAGAATGAAGAAAACCATGTTGCAACATGGCAAGAGATGAAGCGGGAAATGAGAGCCCGTTTTGTTCCTCGTCATTACAAGCGTGATCTATTTGATAAATTGCAGAATATGAAACATGGAGCACATTCTGTGGAGGAGTACTACAAAGAGATGGAGCTAGCCATGATTCGAGCCAAGGTTCAAGAACAAGAAGAACAAACCATGGCACGCTTCCTCTCAGGTTTGAACCATCAAGTCAAAAGAATTATCAATTTTCAGCCTTATTAACAATCTTTATGAGTTAGTGCATCAAGCTACAAAGGCAAAACGACAATTGCAAGAGGATGCTAAGTTTGCAAGATCAACGTCCTTTGCTGGCCGTACACCGTCCAGTGGAGGGAGATATGGTTCCAAATCACAAATGAGCCAAAGAACAGCTCCAAGTGGTAGTTCAAGTTTTCGCCCATCATCTAGCAAGAAGGAAGAAGCCACTCCAAGTGCAAGGAAGCCATCAAATTCAGCTAGTGGTGTTTCTTGTATGGGTTCTACAGCGAAGAGTAGCGGCATATAATGCTTCAAGTGTCTTGGTCGTGGTCATATGCAAAAGGATTGCCCAAATAACAAGACGATGTTGATATTAGAGAATGGGGAATATGATTCTGCAAGTGAAGAAGAGAATGATCACCATGCTGATTTGGGGACATATGATGATGCACATGAGGAGGAGCAAGACATAGAGTATTGTGATCCCGGTGTTAGTCCTATACTTGTGTGTGCGCCAACGGTATTGAGTGTGCAACCAAAGCCTTCCCATGAACAGCGCTGCAATTTATTCCACACAAGAGCTCAAGTTAGTAAAGATGGCAAATTCTGCAAGGTAATCATTGATGGTGGGAGTTGTCATAATTTGGCTAGCAAGGAGCTTTGCAATAAACTTGGTTTGAAGTACAAGAAACATCCACATCCATATCAGATCCAGTTGTTGTATGAGAAAGGTTCGTTGAATGTGGGATACACTGTGGATGTTGAATTTGAAATTGGCACCTATCGTGATACGGTGGAGTGTGATGTTGTGCCTATGGATGTATGTCACTTACTGCTAGGATGGCCATGGCAATATGATCGTGCTGTGCTTCATGATGGAAGAACTAATCAATACAAGTTTTGGTGGAACCACTTTTGATATTAAAAATACTCTTGTTCTTTCTGTTGGCCGAACAACATTGAAGGAATTGGGAGTTAGTCAAAAATCAAGATCGTTCAACCTTTCCGCTGGGAATTGGGAGCGCGATAGAACTTCATCTGGTGGTCGTGAAGTTCAACACGTGTGATTGGGCGAATTATAGAGTGCTAACTCTTTGTATTGGCAACGGGGGATCACTACGATTCATCAATTCCACGTGAGTATCTTGATCCTACGTCGAGAAGATCGGGCGACCCCGTATCACGAGGTGTCGATGTGCTTGTGCTCCTAAGGTAAGACTTCACTCAATTTAACTTGATCGCGGTAGTCGAGATTAATTTCGATACACTACTCGTCGTTTGACATCATTGTACTAGCGTTATGAGATATAGTTTATCTGGTAGGTATGCCTGGCATTTTGTTGGTTCCTAGCAATTTTTTGATTACATAGAATTAACTAAATGCATGTACAAATATAACGACGAACATTAATCCTAGCCGATCTCGCGTATGCAATTATGCCTATTTAATTTCTCGTAGGTGCATATAGATTTATCCACTTTTCTAATTAAGGATTATTCAAATAAATTCTTCTTTCTTGGTACCTGTGCTTTTCTCGCATTTAGTATGTGTGTGACGAGTTAAATTATAAATCCAAAAGAAAATGGTTTTTAATCTAGCCTCAGCCCTTGCCATCCGATCAAGCCCAAATCCACTGTAGCAATCCTCAATCGATGGCATCCTCTTGAGGGTGAAGAGGATGTTGATGGAGAAGGAAGCGAGTAGTCGAAGTCGGAGCTGAGTAGTCATAGTCGGAGGAGAGTAGTCATAGTCGGAGGCTGAGTAGTAGCAGTCAGAGCCGAGTAGTCGAGGGCGAGTAGTCGTAGTCAGAACTGAGTAGTAAGTCGTAGTCGTAGCCGAGTAGTAAGTCATAGTCATAGCCGAGTAGCAAGTCGTAGTCGGCACCGAGTAGCAAGTCGTAGTCAGCTTCGAGTAGTAAGTCGTAGTTGGCAGTCGAGTACCCGAGTAACTCATAGTCGAAGGTTGCATAGTCGTAGTTGGAGTCGAGTCATCGAGTAACCGCAGTAGCCGAGTGGTCGGGTGAAAGCATCTAGGCCCCTAAAAATAGTTTTGGTAATTAATGAAATCATGTGAATAGGGGACTAACGTGTTTTATGAGAATGCAAAGGTTAGTCTATATATGTGCTACAAGATGCAAGCTAAAGGACTTGTGTGAAGACCAAAATTGGCTCAAGATAAAGGTATACTTAGCGTATGATCCTTTTTATTTTTACCGGTCTTTGGTGAATGGTGGAAGACCAAATTATAGGATAGATGGTCGTACCATCAAGAGGGATCTTGGCAAGTAGCTTGAAAACATGTCTCTTGAGTCATATGGATCAACATTACAAAATCTTATATTTATCAAAAATGTGTTTTAAATCAAAATCTGTGCTCTGTCTGGAAGAGCGGTAGTACCGCAGTTTTGAATGTCGGAACTATCGAAGAGCGGTAGTTTCGCGTCGAAATACGGTAGTACCAGCAAGCGGAACATCCGGTTTTGGAGCGGATCAATTTTTCCAGAGAGCACCCTCGGTCCATCCTAAAATCTTGCGGGAACGGAAGTACCGGCTGGTTGAACGCCGGAACTACCACTGAGAGCGGTAGTACCGCATCCTTGAGCGGTACTTCCGGATCCGGAAGATCCGAGGAAGAGCGGATCAATTTTTCCGAGCTCCCTCGGATGGAGTCCGAATTTTCTGGAGCGGAAATGCGGTGATTTTAACGCCGAACTACCGTTGCGAGAGTTCGCTTCTCGAGCGGTACTTCCGAGTCGGAAGATCCGGACCAGGCGGATCAAGTTTTCCGGATAGCGCCAAAATTTGGGACCTTCGGAGTTTGGCCGAGCGGTAATCTGCGCCGACTTTGCGGAACTACCGCAGCGGTAGTACCGCAAATGTCAACGGCGGAAGTACCGCGCCACCAAATCCAACGGTCACTGCTCACGTCTGACAGAGTCGTTCTAACGCAAAGATTTGGGAGCGGTAGTACCGGCCCCAGAAGGGCGGTAGTACCGCTCATCCTGATTTTTGCGGGAAATTATGTCAAACGGCTAGTTTTGGTTGGTGGAGGCTATAAATACCCCCACCACTGCACAAGGGTATTCTTTAGAGACTCATTGCATATTCTTAGAGCCCAAGTGCATTCATTCCACCCATTTCCTCACATTGAGCATTAAATTGAGGTGGTTTTGCAATTAGTGCAATCTTTCATTTGTTGATCCACATTGGCACTAGAATTGCATTCAAGTGAACACCGGGGTTTGTTACTCTTAGTGCTTGCCGGCACTTGGACGATCCGGTGGAGGTTGGCTTCGGTGATCTTCTCAAGAAGATTGTGAGAAGACCCGGAAATTGTGAAGGTTGGAGCTCACCTACCCGGAGAGGGGAAGAGCTACATTAGTGATCGAGGTGCTTTGGCTCATTTCATGGAGCCGGTCCGATTCGTCCGGGCTTACCTCAACGTGGACTAGGGAAAACCGGCAAGTTTCCGATCACCACGGTAAAAACATCGGTTGTGTCTCTTGTCTCTTTAGCTCTTATTTATTTGCTTTATTGTAATCATTTAATTGTTTAGAGACAAGTTGGCTAAATTATTAACTAGAATTGCATAGGATAAATTGCTTTACTTCATTGTCATTTAAATTGTGAAGAATTAATCAAGTGAACAAGAAAATTTTAAAAACTTCCTATTCACCCCCCTCTAGTCGGTATCCTTGATCCTACAAGTGGTATCAGAGCTTGGTCTCTTATTTATATACTTAATCGTTTAGAGAGAAAAGGATGGCTAGTGAGGGGATTGCAGTAGGAAAGGCACCTCTATTTGATGGCTCAAATTATGCTTATTGAAAAATTAGAATGTCAATTTATTTAAAGGCCATGAGTCCTAACATTTAGAAAATCGTAAATGATGGTTACGTCATACCTCTTGATCCCGATAACCCAACGGAGCAAGATGGGCATAACAATCATTTAGATGCCCAAGCCATGAATGCTCTTTTTGGAGCCTTAAACGCGGATGAATTCAATAGAGTGAGCAATCTTGAGACGGCTCACGCTATTTGAAATACCCTTTTGGAAATACACGAAGGGACATCCACGGTTAAGGAGGCAAAATTGCACCGGCTTAGGATTAAATATGAGATATTCATAATGTTGCCCCATGAGGACATCAATGAGATGTACACACGGCTCAACAACATTGTGAATGAGCTCAAAGGCCTTCGAACTAACCTTTCGGATCTTGATATTGTGAGAAAGATGCTTAGGGCTCTACCGGAGAAGTATGAGATGTTGGTGACACTCTTCCTCAACTCACCGGAGTTGGCAAAGATGACGCGAACACAACTCTTGGGTAATCTAATTACCAATGAGTTGTACAAGAAGGACAAGGAGGAACTCTTGGAGCAATCTACCTCCAAAGGAAAGAAGATCACCGCCTTCAAGGCAAAGGCGGTGGCAAGTGAGCAGTCCGAAGATGAAGAAGAGGATTCGGAAGAGGAGCTTGCCCTTCTTGTGAGAAGGATGAACAAGTTCATGAGAAGACGCTCAAACCGAGGAGGAAATTATGACAAAGGCAAGAAGTGGCAATCCTCCTCCAACAAGAAGTATAGCAACATCCGTTGCTATGAATGTGATGAAAAGGGGCACATCGCATCACAATGCCCCACAAAGAAGGATGACAAGGAGAAGTCATCCAAGAAGAAGAGCTATCAAGGCAAAAAGAAGCTTTTCAAGAAGCTTCACAAGGATGTCAAGAACGAAGCCCACATTGCTGAATGAGATTCCGATGAGGAGTATTCCAACTCCGACTCAAGCGAGGATGAGTCTCCCAAGAAGAAGGGACTTGTCGGCATCGCCATCAAGGAAGCTTCTTCACTATTTTCCACTCCCACATGTCTTATGGCAAAAGGGGAGAAGGTAAAAACTCTAGATGACGATGAGCCCTCTTATGATGATTTGATGGACATGTTAGTTGAATTAAATGAATTTCTTGGAAAAGAAAAGTCAAAATTTAAGGTTTTGAAGAGAGAGCATTTATCTCTTAAAAAATCCTATGAGGAGCTAAAGGATGCTCATGATTTGCCTTTCCAAGAAAATCAAAGGAAGTCTAGTACTAGCATTGGTATATCTTACAATATTTTGAATGAGATGCCTAGTATAGAAAAATCAACATCTAGCATGTCAACCTCTTGTGATGATTTACTTTCCATGCCATGCTCAGCTAATATTGATTCATATAATACTATATCTCATGTTCATGATGATATGCTAGTAAGTGAAAACAAAAATTTAAAAGAACAAGTGCTAAAATTGAACAAAAGCTTAGAGAGAGCTTACAAGGGAAGAGATACTCTTGATAAGTTGCTTAGCGGGCAAAGATGTTCCTTCAACAAGGAAGGACTTGGGTACATTCCCAAGAAAGGTAAGAAGCCAACATACAAACCTCCAAGGTTTGTAAAAGAGAATGGTAAGTATTGTAATAAATGCCGGAATGTAGGACATATGGCAAATGAATGTTCTAAAAATAACATGCATTCCATTGGATTATATGATTCTTGCTACATGCTTAAAAGATCTAAGAATGGAAATGTAATTGCTCATTTTATTGGCACCTCAATTTTGGGTGCTAAAAAGAAATCCATTTGGGTACCCAAAACCTTGGTTACTAACCTCCAAGGACCCAAACAAATTTGGGTACCTAAAAAAGCTTAAATTTCTTTTGTAGGTAAATTACAAAACCGGTGGAAGGTATTGGGTGTTGGATAGTGGATGTACTCAACACATGACCGGAGACCGGAAAATGTTTACAACATTTGAGAATGGAAGTAATGAAAGAATCACCTTTTGAGACAATAGCAAAGGGAAGGTACTTGGTTTGGGTAAAATTGTTATATCCAATGACCTTTCAATTTCTAACGTATCCCTAGTTGAAACTTTAAACTTTAACTTGCTATCCGTTGCTCAATTATGTGATTTAGGATTAATATGTTCATTCTCTAAAGAAAATGTAATCATCTCAAAAGAAAAGAATAATGATCTTGTTTTCAAAGGCTTTAGATTTGGAAATCTTTATTTAGTAGATTTCACTTCAAATCATGCTTGCTTAAAAACTTTTTTAATTGCAAAAACTTCTTTGGGTTGGTTATGGCATAGAAGACTAGGTCATGTGGGTATGGTGCAACTTAAAAAGCTTTTCAAACATGATCTAGTGATTGGCTTGAAAGATATGAAGTTTGAGAAAAATCGACTTTGTAGTGCTTGTCAAGCCGGAAAGCAAGTCGCTAGTTCTCACCCTTCCAAAAGTATCATGTCAATCTTTAGGCCATTGGAGCTCTTACATATGGATTTGTTTGGGCCAATAACCTATAAGAGCATTGGGGTAAATAGCTATTGTTTAGTCATTGTGAATGATTACTCTAGATATACATGGGTCTTCTTCCTAAATGACAAAAGTGAAACCTCCGGGATTTTCAAAAGTTTTTCAAAAAGGGCCCAAAATGAATTTGATTTTAAAATAAAGAAAATTAGGAGTAACAATAGTTCCGAGTTCAAGAATACAAAAGTTGAAGATTTTTGTGATGAACTTGGAATAAAACACGAACTTTCCACAACCTACACTCCGGAGCAAAATGGAGTTGTAGAAAGGAAAAATCGCACATTAATTGAAATGGTTAGGACAATGCTTGATGAATATAATACTTCCGACAAGTTTTGGGTGGAAGCTATTAACACCGCTTGTCATGCCATAAATCGCCTTTATTTACATCGACTTTTGAAAAAGACTTTCTATGAGCTTCTTGTTGGAAGAAAACCGAACATCTCTTACTTTAGAGTATTTGGTTGCAAATGTTATATTCTAAGAAAGGGTGTTCGGCTCTCTAAATTTCAAAGTCGTTGTGATGAAGGTTTCTTATTAGGTTATTCTTCGAATAGCAAAGCATATAGAGTTTATAACAAAAATTTGGGTTCAGTTGAAGAATCATGTGATGTACAATTTGATGAAACTAATGGTTCTCAAGAAGAGCAAGAAAACTTGGATGATGTAGGTGATGAAGGTTTGCACAAAGCTATGGAAAATATGCAAATTGGAGACATCAAGTCAAAGGAAGATCCATCTTCACCAAGCTCATCAAGACAAGTAGAGCAACTTACATCGTCTACTCCAAGCGATATTCAAGTTGTTGAAGATGAACAAAAGGATCAACAACAAAGCAATTTCAAGGTTCACAATGCAATCGCCAAGGATCATCCAATAGATCAAATATTGGGTGACGTGAGTAAGGGTGTTCAAACTCGCTCTAGAGTAGCTTCATTTTGCGAACATTACTCTTTTGTTTCTTCTCTTGAGCCTAAACTTGTAGATGAGGCTCTAGATGACCCGAATTGGGTGAATGCCATGCATGAAGAGTTAAACAATTTTGCACAAAATGAAGTATGGACCTTGGTGGAAAGATCCGAAGAGCATAATGTGATTGGCACTAAATGGGTCTTTCGAAACAAACAAGATGAGAACGGCATTGTGGTAAGAAACAAAGCAAGGTTAGTAGCTCAAGGTTATACTCAAGTTGAAGGGTTAGATTATGATGAGACATTTGCACCCGTTGCTAGACTTGAGTCAATTAGAATCTTACTTGCTTTTGCATCTAGCTTTGATATTAAATTATTTCAAATGGATGTTAAAAGTGCGTTCTTGAATGGAACAATATCCAAACTTGTATTTGTTGAACAACCTCTGGGGTTCGAAGATTCTAAATACCCCAATCATGTTTATAAACTTTCGAAGGCATTGTATGGTTTAAAACAAGCTCCTAGAGCTTGGTATGAACGCCTTAGAAATTTCCTTGTTTCGAAGGGATTTAAAATTGGTAAAGTAGATACAACCTTATTCACAAAAAATCATTGGTGATGATTTCTTTGTTTGCCAAATTTATGTTGATGACATTATATTTGGTTCTACTAACCAAGATTTTTGCGAAGAATTTGGTGATATGATGTCTAGGGAGTTTGAGATGTCCATGATAGGAGAATTAAGCTATTTTATTGGACTACAAATCAAGCAAAACAAAGATGGAACATTTATAAGCCAAACAAAGTATACTAAAGACCTCTTCAAGAAGTTTGGCATGGATGATGCAAAACCCATCAAGACACCAATGGCAACCAACGGGCATCTAGACCTCGACGAAGGAGGTAAGTCGGTAGATTCAAAACTTTATAGATCCATGATTGGTAGTTTGCTTTATCTTACCGCATCTAGGCCTGATATCATGTTTAGTGTATGCATGTGTGCTCGCTTTCAAGCTTCACCAAAAGAGTGTCATTTAAAAGCCGTAAAGAGAATTTTGAGATATTTGAAACACTCCTCAAATATAGGGCTTTGGTATCCTAAAGGTGCTAAATTCGATTTAGTTGGATATTTGGATTCCGATTATGCGAGTTGCAAAGTGGATAGAAAAAGCACCTCGAGAAGTTGTCAATTCCTAGGTAGATCTTTAGTATCTTGGTCCTCAAAAGAAACAAAACTCGGTAGCACTCTTAACCGCCGAAGCCGAATATGTTTCCGCCGGAAGTTGTTGTGCTCAATTATTGTGGATGAGGCAAACATTGTTGGATTATGGGATAAGGTTGATAAAGTGCCTCTATTATGTGATAATAAGAGCGCCGTTAAAATTTCCAACAACCCGGTCCAACACTCAAAAACCAAGCATATAGATATACAGCACCATTTCTTGAGGGATCATGTTAGCAAAGGAGATATTTGCATTAGCCACATCCGGACCGAAGATCAATTAGCAGATATATTCACCAAGCCATTAGATGAAAACCGCTTTTGCAAGCTTAGGAGTGAATTGAATGTCTTGGATTACTCAAATGTTGCATAAACTTGTGGCAAACTTAAATGCATGCTTAATTGAGGAAGCTTGCAAGATTGTTTGTAATTGTGCTCTTATGCAAAAATTTTGATTTTAAAAGAAAAGGGCAAAATTATTTTAAAGAAGTAATATTTTGTTCTATTTAATGCATAATGATCCCTAATGACTTTAGTTGATTGCAAAAACTAGGGATCATTTGCATTTATTCTCTCAAATTTCCAATTCGGTGAAGTTCCAGAAAAATCGGAACTACCGCTGTATTTTTGCGGTACTTCCGGGGAGCGGTACTTCCGGCTGAGGAAGCGGTACTACCGCTATAAGCTGTACTATCGGCCGCACTCGCGGTATACCGGATCTGCATTTCAGGGGGAGCAACGGCCCGCGCCCAAGGGTTCTCCTCTGTTGACCCCCCACACCTCTCCGGTACTTCCTCTCCACAACCGCCCGAGCCCGTACCTCTCCTCTCCTCTTTCTCTCTCTCCCACCAAAAACCTCCCAAACCGCTCCTCAGATCTTTGAATCTAGCGGCATTTTCTTCGATTCTTTGCATCAAATCAATTTCAAAGGGTTCAACTCCTCCAATCCTTAAGGTATTTTGGATCAATCATCTCCTTTTGATCTTCATTTTTGAACCCTAGGTCATAGATAGGTTAAATCGAAATGGGGTCGTTTCTTGCTATTTAATTCTAGGGAAATTGAGTATATTTGGTGTTTGAGGGTATATACAAACCTATTCCATTGATTCAATCCAAGAAAACACCAAATAATTCATTCACTTCTCCAAAACCCTAGAAACTGCCAGGAAGCGGAACTCTGCTTTGGCCCAGTGCAGTACTCTTACTGAGCGGTACTACAGGCCCGAACAGCAGCGGTACTACCGATTTTCCTGACAGTATAGCAAATTCAATCCATTTTTTAAAATCTAACTTGGCTATACTTCCTTATTTCTCCTAATCCTTTCTTCTTATTTCTAGATGCCTAGAACAAGAGCCGCCAGCAGAAAGTCCTATGCTTCGGGGGACTCTTCGGGCCTTCCCGCTCTTACATCCCCTGAGGTGACTCAAAAGGCAGCCCAAGACAAAGGGAAGGCACCTGCCTCCGATAATGAGTCTGATTCCGGATCTGAAACGGCGTCTGATCCTCCTCTGCCTGCGAGCTCTCCCATGGAATCCTCTGAAGAAGATATAGCTGGAAGGGAGAGTCTTGAGATTGATCTCAAGAAGATCACGTCTGATGAGTTTGCGGATCATAAGTACATTAACTGGGATCATATCGACGGTATTGACAAGTATGATGGGACTTTTAGGCTATTCCAGAGAGTCGGCCTTCGCCAGCTTGTGGCACTAGGACGTGACTACAATGAGAAGTTTATCCGACAGTTTTATGCTACTGTGCACGTCACTCCCGACCTTCAGCATATGACTTGGATGACAGTGTGCACCAGATATGAGGCCACCAAGCATGAGTTTGAGGTCGTCTTAGGAGCGGAGCTAAGTGCTCATGAGAAGGTATATGACAAACCCGCTCTCAATCTTGATGCCATATATCCTTACTACAACACTGCAGAAAAATTTGTGCTTGGCAAGAATATTGGACTTCATCCTATTCCCAGCTTGATCAATCGCATCATCAATCATACCATTCTTCCAAAAGGTGGCAACTATGATGCTATTCGAGGCCATGTCTGGAATATCATAGACTACATTATGAAGGGGGAGAAGTTTGATGTTGTTGATGTGATCATGAGGGAGATAGTCTCCTCCAAAAATGATCGCAACAAGCGCATCAATTATGCGCCCTACATCATGGCCTTGATCGACTCCAAGTTTATCTTTCGTGGAGGACGGGATGGAGTGCATAAGTCGTACAAGCCAAGACCGGAGCCTCCCATTCCCACTGGTCTTCGCGCTAGTCAGTCGATAGCTCCAGGAGCAGGCACATCCGCAAGAACAGCAGCAGCAGGAGCAGCAGCTCAGTCACAAGAGCCTGGCTAGCCCTCTCTCCATCAGATTTACTCTTCTATGCTTGAGGGTTTCTCTACTCTCAACTCCCGGATGGATAGGGTGGATGAGCGTCTGGACTCCATTGACAGCAGGTTGACCTCGCTGGATGGTTGCGTTGCAGATCTGGAGCATCCTCCCTCGCCTCGTCACTACGCTCGTCGCAAGCGCACCGCTCGGGATTGATCTCTTTTTGGTACTTGATGCCAAAGGGGGGGAAGTTGGAAGTTGGTAGTCGTGGTAGTAGTAGTAGTGCTTTTGGACCTATGGGCTTATTTCTACTATCTTTTATGATTGTAATGAACTTATGGTTGGATGTAATGAACTTTTATCGTTTGAACTTGTGGTTATAATGAACCTTTATGATCATAAGTGTTCATGTTATTATCTGTTGCTTTATGGTCTATCTACTCTCATTTGATTTCATAACTTTGACTTGTGCATCTTGTATAAAATGTTGTAATCTTTATCCATGCACATGTTTAGGGGGAGTCATCTACTCTCTTGGACTTTAAAATGAAAATAGTTTCTTTTACCTAAATAAATCTCATTGCATAAGAACTATTCTCTCATGTAGAAGTCCACATAGAATATACAAGTTGTTGTCAAACAATTTGATATATTCAAGAACATTTATCTCTCACATTTCTGAGGTTGTCATCAATTACCAAAAAGGGGGAGATTGAAAGCATCTAGGCCCCTAAAAATAGTTTTGGTAATTAATGAAATCATGTGAATATGAGACTAACATGTTTTATGAGCATGCAAAGGTTAGTCTATATATGTGCTACAAGATGCAAGCCAAAGGACTTCTGTGAAGACCAAAATTGGCTCAAGACAAAGGTATACTTAGCGTAGGATCCTTTTTATTTTTACCGGTCTTTGGTGAATGGTGGAAGACCGGATTATAGGATAGATGGTCGTACCATCAAGAGGGATCTTGTCAAGTAGCTTGAAAACATGTCTCTTGAGTCATATAGATCAACATTAGAAACTTGCATTTATCAAAAATGTGTTTTAAATCAAAATCTGTGCTTTGTCTGGAAGAGCGGTAGTACCGTAGTTTTGAATGTCAGAACTACCGAAGAGCGGTAGTTCTGCGCCCAAATGCGGTAGTACCGGCAAGCGGAAGATCCGGTTTTGGAGCGGATCAATATTTCCAGAGAGCACCCTCGGTCCATCCTAAAATCTTGCGGGAACGGAAGTACCGGCTGGTTGAACACCGGAACTACCACTGAGAGCAGTAGTACCGCATCCTTGAGCGGTACTTCCGGATCCCGGAAGATCCGGAGGAAGAGCGGATCAATTTTTCCAGAGAGC
The DNA here is from genome assembly GCA_036346575.1 of Dendrocalamus sinicus. Lineage (NCBI taxonomy): Eukaryota > Viridiplantae > Streptophyta > Magnoliopsida > Poales > Poaceae > Dendrocalamus > Dendrocalamus sinicus. The sequence continues at coordinate 55,964,992 of CM070642.1, read as the reverse complement.
TCCCTCCGGATGAAGTCCGAATTTTCCTGGAGCGGAAGTACCGGTGATTTTAACGCCGGAACTACCGCAGGTTGCGGTAGTTCCGCTTCTCAGAGCGGTACTTCCGGAGTCCGGAAGATCCGGACCCAGAGCGGATCAAGTTTTCCAGATAGCGCCAAAATTTGGGACCTTTCAGAGTTTGGCTGGAGCGGTAGTACCGCGCTGACTTTGCGGAACTACCGGCAAGCGGTAGTACCGCAAATGTCAACGTCGGAAGTACCACGCCGCCAAATCCAACGGTCACTGCTCACGTCTGACAGAGCCGTTCTGACGCAAAGATTTGGGAGCGGTAGTACCGGCCCCAGAAGGGCGGTAGTACCGCTCATCCTGATTTTTGCGGGAAATTGTGTCAAACGGCTAGTTTTGGTTGGTGGAGGCTATAAATACCCCCACCACTGCACAAGGGTATTCTTTAGAGACTCATTGCATATTCTTAGAGCCCAAGTGCATTCATTCCACCCATTTCCTCACATTGAGCATTAAATTGAGGTGGTTTTGCAATTAGTACAATCTTTCATTTGTTGATCCATATTGGCACTAGAATTGCATTCAAGTGAACACCGGGGTTTGTTACTCTTAGTGCTTGCCGGCACTTGGACGATCCGGTGGAGGTTGGCTTTGATGATCTTCTCAAGAAGATTGTGAGAAGACCTGGAAATTGTGAAGGTTGGAGCTCGCCTACCCGGAGAGGGGAAGAGCTACATTAGTGATCGAGGTGGTTTGGCTCATTTCGTGGAGCCGGTCCAATTCGTTCGGACTTACCTCAACATGGACTAGGGGAAATCGGCAAATTTTCGATCACCACGGTAAAAATATCGGTTGTGTCTCTTGTCTCTTTAGCTCTTATTTATTTGCTTCATTGTAATCATTTAATTGTTTATAGACAAGTTGGCTAAATTGTTAACTAGAATTGCATAGGATAAGCTTTACTTCATTGTCATTTAAATTGTGAAGAATTAATCAAGTAAACAAGAAAAATTTAAAAATCTCCTATTCACCCCCTCTAGTCGGTATCCTTGATCCTACATCGGGGGAGCCAGATCCTGTGATAGGGAGTAGCAACAGTGGCAGATTTGGCAAAAAGCGACTCCGAGGAGCTCAGATCTGTCCAGATCTGAGCCAAAAAGGGGCGAGTGTGCAAGGTAGCCGCTGGAGTAGTAGACCTCGTGAACAAAGAGAGAAGAAAGCAATCACCAGCACAGAGAAGGAAGGACGGAGGAAGAAGAGTGGCTGAAGGCCGTGGCATCGGCTGAATGGAGGAGGAGCGTTTCCATCGGTCAAGAGGAGACGAGCATTTGGGCGAAGTGCGAAGAGTCGTCCGAGTAAACGAGTGTGGAGCGTCAACAGAGTAAAGGAGGAGGTGGAGCAACTTGTGGACCAAGCGTCAACCGTAGGCCAAGAATAGATCCAGGCCGAAAGGCCTGGGCCCCTTTAAGGCCATCTTAGCAGTTCAAGCCGCAGGCTAAGGATTCGATTCTAACCCAATAGATAGGTTAGAAATCCACAGAGATGGGCAAGGGAGTTTTTTTATAATCTATTAGTACTCTAAATAACTACTTTCTTATAAGGGCGCGTCTACCTGTAATATAGAAATTGACCAGGCTCCAACCGAGGTAGTAGAGCAGGTTGCAGTTGATCCCAACACTTACTACTACTCAGGCAAGCTAATTCTTGATCACAAATATAGTTATGTCAAATATACAAATTACTTTTTGTATCATTACAGTATAGTTGCATCAGAAAATGTATTTGCAAGGTTAAATCATTAAAGAAGATGAAAGAGGTTTGAATGAGAAAATAAAAGAGAAGAGAAAGAAAGAGAAAGAGATGAAGTAAAGTAGTAGTCCGGCTGAGAGGAGGCTGAGAGGAGCAGCAAGACTACAAGTATATGTAAGAAGAAGGGTAAAGGGGATCTTGAAAAGGCAAAGAGAGGAAAGGTAGGACCCCTTTACATATGGTTAGTATATAAGGATCTACCAAGCTCTCACTCAGAAAAAGAGACCGTAAATAAAGTGTCAACCATTTTTACGTCTCGGACAAGCAGAAATTAGTACCCTGTTACGTTATTCATCCCTCCACATTGGGTAAGTAAATATATGTGAGTAGAAATGGATAAAGCTCAAGACCAGTAATGTCTGTTTGGAAGAGAGTAAGTCCCGAGACGCTATATGGGTAGGTGGAGTGTTAGGTCGGGAGCCTATCCAACCAAACATTATTTGAAGTCGATAGAACCCGAGTGAGCGACCTGGTATACTGGTGGAAAATAAATGGGTTGGAGATTTGAGCAACGTAACTTAAAAAAGTTTTGTACTTTGAACTTGACCTCACACCAAAGGAAGTGTGGAAAGCCTAGTTAAGATTGTTTACAGTAGCCATGGGTACAGTGGCACAATCTGTGCAGTGCTAAATAAAAATCATGAATGCATGCCAGTCTCTTGGATTGGGGACTACGGTGATCATTAGGGATCTTTCTTCAGCCAAGTGAAAAGTAGAATTTTCACAATTAAAATATGCTACTTAATTTGATAAAGTTAATTTCCGAATTTAGATGACTAGAATCAGACATAAGGATAAAGAGAGGCATACATTGCATTTTGCTAAATATGCTTGCTGAGTATGTTAGTACTCACCCTTGCTATTGTTCTCCTTTGTTAGACCCCATTCCGACCAGGCAATACTTTGAACCGAATGAAAGGGCAGCGGGCACGGTCGAGTTCACAGGCAAGTAGGACGGCGATTACAAGGAGCCAGGGGGAGGTGGACCCCCTATACTACATCTGAGACAAGTAGACGTTCCACTGAGCCGAGCAGATGAGTCTTAGGGCATCAGCTTGTATCTTTTGTTCCTTATATATCTGTATTAATGACCATAGCCCTCATGGCAAGTGCTGTAATAAAAGTATAGTTTCTACATTATTGTTCTGCTGCGCGACTCTGGTAAAGGCTTGTTATTTGCCGGAACAGTGTTCTACTGATTAGATAAATAATAATCCATATGCTTTTGTGTAATTATCTTCAGGATAATGACACGGCGCCACATATATTTCCTTGAATGCAGTCATTTCTAACCTTCTATTAAATGTTAAGCTGCACTTTACTGATGGTGCCTTGAGAATGGTAGCAAAGAAGGCTATAGCCAGAAAGCATTCTATTGGAGGCCATGTAGGAGGTAGGCCTCTTGCATTGTTCTGTAATTATGATGCAAAGTTGAGCTGTACATTCTGACGCTCCTTTTTAGCAGATCCCAGATGAGAAAACCGGAAACGACCGAGTAGACGCTGTTGTGGTGGATGAGGAGGCAATTGGTTCTATTGACAGGCTAGGATGTGGGGCGAAAATTCTTCGGGGAGACGGTGCGTGGAGCAACACATAACAAGAACTAACATGAAGAATTCACTGGTATGGTGCTTGATGCCTGACAAATTACAGTAACACCGAATAATCACCTTACTATTCAACAGAACAAAAGCAGTTAATTCCCAGTTATTTTCATATTTGGTTTGTTGCGGGGTCATATGTTATAGCCTTCTAGGTGAATACTATACATTGAAATGGAATGTAGGATCGACGATGGCAATCAGAGGGGGGGTGAATGATTGCAATGCCTAGCGGAGGCTTTTTCTCAAATTTTCCTGTCTTTTAATTTTAATCTGAAAAATAGAAGATAAAGAAACAAAAGCCTCGGCCAACTTTTGTTCTCACTAGAAAACCTAGTACAACTCAAAGTTGCCGCTATTTTTTTTGTTTAAACAGTAAACAAACTGATTGCACTTGTATCGTAACTCTCGGCTAGCCACCGCCAACACAAAGACTAATTAGCACTCTTAATCTCCTCCTAGTCACAAAATATCTCGCCGCAGCATGCAAAACATCCACCGCTCATAATACATGCATGCAATCGCCATGCATAACCCAAAAATTTAACTAGCTATCAACTAATTGGAACCCATACGCCATGCAAAACCAAAAAGTTAATTAGCAATATTAATTACCTTGCTCCGGCGGAGAAAGTCCTGCAGCAAAGCTTCCAAGTCTTGGCCAGCATATCCAAAAATCAATCTCATGCCATGCCGCTCACACATTGCTGAACACAAAAAGCAAACATTGCGAAAACGTAGCGCACCGATCGGTGAGAGGAGACGTCGCACAAGATCGAAAAGGGACGACGCAAAGCAAATCAAGTAGAAGCCGACTCCACGCCTCAATTATCCATCGGACGTCCATCCAAAATACATGCATGCACGTAACTTCCACAAAGCGTCCGGCGCGCTCTATTTTTCTTTTGGTTCGCTCAAATAACCAAAAATCACGACCAACCTCACCTAAAATATCCCTCTGGCGTAGCAACGCAACGCTTGAATCTCCGTATTTTACACGGACGACCGTTTACGAATCAATCTCTACTAGAAACCCTAAAACAACTTGTCCAATTAAACACGAGCCTTTTAACTCAACTAAGCTTTTGGCCCATCGATTTTAAGGGACCCAAAACCCTTCCTAACACGGGTTTTCACACTTCCGATTTTTCAACTCATCGCGCGTCGAAGCCTCGGGACCGCACCTCCGTATCTTCTCCACGCATCATCCACCTTTGATCTCCATGTGCTCCAAAGATGAGTCCGACCACCTCGTGACATCCTCGACCGCTGGACCTCGATTTCCCCCTCCTAGTCCCGGTCTTCCTCGTCACCGACCATGACCGTCTCCACGCCCAACTTTGCACATGCAAAGACCAAAGAACATTTTCTGGCACAAGTTCTCACCAACTTGACCGATATTAGTCCACACACACGCACACGCCTCGAATAACAATACTAAGCCAAGTTGTCAATTATTCATCATCATAAAAATCCTAGACCTAGTCACATGGTCTTACATGGAAGATTGTAACCTGCAACTTGCATCGCTTCCTCTAATATCTGCTTTGACGTGCAGGAAACAAATGAGGGCTTGGCCGGGGAGCTTGAAGATCTGACCAACTTCACACATATCGTGTAACATGTCTTCTCCCACACCCACTTTCCTATCTAACCAAATTTTCTGTGATTTATTTTATTTCTGCTGAGTTCTGACGAGCAGGTCTAGGGCGCCATGTGCTGTAATCCATGTAAACAGCCTTTTTCATTGAGCAACTGCCCTGCTTTGTAAACTGTTTCCCGTTCTTTTTGATGCTCCACTGGGCACTTCGACTGTTGTTGGCAATGGTGTAAAGGACTAAAGATCACTAATTTCCTGACATAATAAGCAGGCGCCATTTCCCCAGTAACATATGTACAAGTTTGGGATGCTCTGGTAATCTGAATTACAGAGGTTCCTGTTCTAGAGATCCGGTGGGTTCGGAATCTCACATCTCCTTTTTGAGAGGACAGAATCTCATATCTAGTTTACAATAACATGAACAGAAACACAGTGGCGCAGCCAGGATCTTAAATCTATAGGATCAATTACATTAGCATCTTTACCAATTTTTAGACTTTCGTGTAAAATTTTAAAGGTTTTGAACTGTTACGCAAAAAGCTGTGGGGTCAAATGACTAGTTGGGCATGTATGCCGCCACACCTTTCCAGGTTTCCAGCCCGCGCAGATGCAGCATGGGCCTTAGCCCATGATGCGTCGGCCCTGTACGTTTGCGATGAGTGCGTAAGGATAACTCTGCGCGTGCACGAATCACGAGGGTGATCGTGCGGCGAGGTGCGGCCGAACGGACCCCTCTTGTCTCCGCCCGTGCCGCGACTCGCAGATAGACTGGGAATCTGGAGGTGTCTCCGGCTTGTCGTCCTCTCTTGAACCTTGGGGACGAGCGCCCGCGCGCGCGCACGAAGCGAGGCGGCGAGAAAGATGGCGTTTGGCGGGAGGAGGGGGTCGTCGCGGTGGGGACTTCCGGTGGCGAGGTCGGAGGCGCTCGGCAAGCTGGGCCCCTCCTTCGGCGTTGGTGCCGGCTGCGGCGTCGGCGTCGGCCTCATCGGCGGTACGGACCTTACCATCCACACCCATGAATTGAAACCACCCCTCCGACGCTTATTCCTCTTCCTCCTCCTTTCCGTCTCTCCATAAGGTTCACGAAGCACCGTACCCAGCAGCTCGGAGCGAGTGCTCGCGAGGGTTTTAACGGCCAAGGCGTGCTTATCTTTGCGTGGTTCCGATGCTCAACCGGGGTGGACATGGGCCCTTTTTTTTGCCATTAATTAGGTTCGTTTGGTACGTAGGCCGTCGACCGGTGTTTAATTTTGGATTTTTTTGGTGGGGATTTGGGACCCATCTGGTTCAGGTTAGACAATTTAAATAACTGGTTTAAAGATTCTCTTATTAGTTGTTGGAGTATTATAAACATCTCTGCATTTCTAATAACTCGCATGCTGTCAGTTACTGTGCCGAATTAATCCTAGTAAGATAGGAGGGTTCAAGTATGAGCATTTAGGCCTGTTTGATATGTAGGAATTTGGATGTTTCCCTTGCTATGGAATTCCTGTGAAAAATCTTTCGTTCCAAAATTGGGCATACAGGCTTGAATCAGTCCATGTGAAAATGATTTCATTGCCCTTCACAAATAACAGTCCGACTGTCCAAAAGTTTGATTGTGGATGGCTAGTTACGAAACCTACAGTATCTTCATGGGAACTCTAAAACAGCATGGTACATTCTAAAATAATAGGTTCGCTTCGTGGAAATATTCTTTGTAGACTTGACATGTCATTCTGATGCTTAATTAAAGAGGAAGTTGAGGTCAAGACTCCAGAATCATAATACGATTGGTAGAGTGTATCTGGTGACAATTTGCTCGTTAAGAGCCATAGGGTTTCGATCTAAACGTGTGAAGCTATACATGTACAAGGGACATACTTTTGATGACACCAAATGTAGCCATCTACGAGCAAACCGACCTGATAAGCAGAGATTTCTTTTTAAGAGAAAGGCAGGAGCTCTGCCAATCAATAATCAGAGATTGCCGTGAAATAATGTGCAGCATACAGAGCTGAGCATCCAACTTGAAAACGAGACAGCTACTCATATAACTTTCCAACGTCTGAAAAAATAAAATCAATATTGCTAATCGAGATTGCCCTCCTAAGAGCAGAGAAGTTTTTGGTACTTGATGGCAAGATTAGATGTTTGCATGGATGCTTGAGGTCCTCTGCACTATATTTGATTGTATATTTGGATGCATCAATTTAGATTCCTATACATTTTATTCACCCTTGATAAAAAGCTGCAACTCCGCAAGCCTTGTTCCATGCTCCTGCTCTGAACTGTGCCTCTCACTGTAATCAATTGTGTTAGTTGTAACAAAATATGTAATTGTTGTGGACGCATTTGTGGGGAAGACATACCAGTGCCGTCGGCATAAGCTTCCTGGGAACGATGCTTCGGTTGGAGACGCTGCCGGACGCGCTACAGGGTGTGCTGGTTCAGGAGCAGTCTCAACCGAGAGTCCAATTCGACATTGATACAGCTAGAGATGGATAAGTCCAACTCGGGCATTATACAGCCAGCGATGTGTTGGATTGAACGAACATATATTCCAAGGCTAGTTTCCTTAGCCTATTATTATTAGGATAGTATTTCCTTCCTAAATATGATATGTCTTTCTTTATTTGTCTTAGGCGCCTAGTATATAAAGGCAACCAATGTTTCTTTCCAGAGATTAGTCAATAAAGATCAAAGTTCCTTAACCGGCTGGTGAAGGATCAATCTCCTCGTGAGAGCGATCTTGAGCCGACCTGGCTGCTATCAATTACCATAACAATAATATAAGAGACGTTGGTTTCCTGAATTCTTCAGTGTTCATACTGAGAGTACGATTGAGAAGAACAAATTATGTAGGCTGTGATTCTGAACACCAGAACACATCTAGTTTCGCATATGCTAACCACAACAAATAATGTTCTGTTCCTTTCTCATTTTTTATGTGGCTGAACAGGTGCAGGAATTGGAGCTGGATTCCCTGGTTTACAGTTGGGATTTGGAGCTGGTGCTGGATGTGGAATAGGAATAGGTTTTGGTTATGGTTTTGGAAAAGGAATTGCATATGACGAGAACGGGAGACATTCAAACATCAGGAGATCACTTCCGAATTCCAGGAGCCTTCCTTATGAGTAAGCAATAACTCTATCCGTAGAGGGGTTGTGTTTGGACTTGAATCTGATTATATGTGTCATTAGATATGTCAAAAGGTAGTGCCTACATTCGATGTGAGCCTTGGTGAATTTGCAGAAGACTATCTATGGTTAAAAGGCTGTGCATAGTGGATTATTCCTACATGTATAATTTACTAATACATGTTATCTCATCTTTAACATAACTCTGTTGAAAAACGTTGCAGTGAACAGTTCGATATTTTGTTTGATGAGCTGATTGAGAGCACCAGGAAGCTGATCAAAGCAACATCAAAGGAGATCGATAAGTGGAGGCGGGTGTAGAGTAAACAGCACAGGAATGAGCAGGCTGAAGTTTAAGGCACTGCACGTGCATATGCGGAACTGAAGTGAACTCTTGCCTGTTTGATGTTACAGCGAATATTTCCAGGGATTCATGAGATATGCTGTCAATACTCTACCCTCTTGGAGCCTGGAAGGATTATTTTGTCAACCATGTGCTAGGATGCAACATCATGTATTCATGTGATTCCGACGACGTCTCTTATTGAAATATCCAGCAGAGCGTCGCTGTCGATATCCTATGCTCATCTGCAAAACGCTGTTTCGTATTGAAATATCTTGCAGAACGTCGCCTCAAATCTTCTAGCTTTTATTTATGCGTCCATGCCCGTGTATCTTGTTCTTAATCTCGTCGCCAATTTTGTTTATGTGAGTTGCTAGCATACGGTATGTCATCGGGAAGCACCCCGATGGCATACCCCCTTGCGCCGTCTCTCCTCTCCTTGAGAGAAGCGCCGCTTTCCTCCCCCTTTCTTCTCTTGCTTTGGTGCCGGTCGATACTCTTCTCTCCCTCTCTCTCTCTCTCTTCTCTATGCCTGTCACCCTCCTTGTCTTCTTCTTCAACGCTGGCCACAGCTCTGCGCTCCTCCTCCGCCTCTCTCTGCCTTCTCCTCCACCACCGGTGGCTGGCAGCGACCTGCGGTCTTGCTGCGCCATTGTCTCCCCCTTCCCCGCCGTCCCCACCCTGCCCAATCTAAAATTCATTGTGACACCTTTTTGTTGTGCCGCTCACTGCCCACCATTGGGTCACCGCCTCCCCGGCCTCCCTCTATGTACGAGGGCGTGGTGAACCTATTCGGGAAAGGCAACGGCAGTGCCCCTCTTGCCAGAGCTCGAGCACAAGAGAGCTGGATCGTCGAAGACGGAGCTATACCGTCGAATCGCAACAAACAATATACCGTTTTCTAGATTTTCTCTTTGTTTATAGGGTGCTCATTTGGGCTTATGAAGCTTAAGCTTCTAGGATTTTTTGCTGTTTTGTTGCACTGTAGTTTCTGATAGCTTTTTTAGTGTAATTAAATTATAAAAATTAAAAAAAAAGGAAAAAAATAGTTATATCATCACAGACAATATAAAGGAATAAGGGAAAAAAGATAAAAAAAACTTGAAAATAAGTCAAAAGTCGTAAAAAGACGAAATTAAGAAGTTAGAAATTAAAAGCTAGAAGTTTAAGGTCAAATGAGAACAGGCTTGGTTACCTTGCTAAAGGAACTGGGTGCAATCGGGTCGGATTCGGACGAATATTGCTCATACCGTATCCTAACCCATATTTTTCTTGGATTCGGGGTCGGATACGGTAAAATCGGATACGAATACAAATTCAGAGTATTCGGAATTTCGAATACGGTGCGCGTAAACGGATACTTGATGGTTTCGGATCGAAAACGAATAATGTAGACGGATAGTACGTGCACACGGAAAGAAACATATGCTAAACCATACCACCATCACTTCAAGCCTTAAACTGTTAGACATAAGTACATAATAGTGATTATAATTCATCAGCCGAAAATGGTACAGCGTTTCCTCCAAAATTGCCCATTGAGGTGTGGCGTTTCAAGATGAATCTTGATTCTTGACGGACAACATTTTCTTTTTCTAGGCTAAATTTTTTTACTAAATTAAGGTAGAGATAGTAGACAATTAAGGATAATAGACTTTTGACAAATTTACCTGTTCATTTACTGAAGCATACCAAAGTTTATCGTTTAATAATACTTTGATTACATACTTTTTATTCCATTACCTAGGAAGAGTGATCTTAATGAGCAAATTTAGGATTCCAATTGCACAAGCAACAGAATTAGAAATAAAACACTATTTTAGTATTTGTATATTTATAGTTGCCACAACTGAATGTCATATTCTTTTTAGAGAACTTAAGGTTGCACGATCCAGTAAAACTTTCTATACACTGCACACCTCAACCAACCAACATGACAAAAAACAAATACTAGCAAAAATAAAAGGTGAATTCTTAGCTCTTACCAGATATACGACCAGATAATTATCCGGTATCCGAATACCGATACTATTCGGTCGGATAACAACTCTCCCGATTTCGTTACCGAATCCGACATGAATTATCCGAATCCGAATCCGACCGAATACCAAATTTCCTTTTCGGATCCGGTACCGACCGAATTCGGTACCGGATTCGGTACAGGATTAACCCAACCCATTTGTACCCCTAAAAGGAAGTCCTAAATTTTGGGCATCCTTATTCAACAAGATTGCGTTGCTCCGCAGTTCTAGACCAAACGCTTCCTACGTCAGATGAAAATGAAATGCTATTAGTGACTTTATTAAATCAATGCCTCCTACTCCGTGGGTGAGATTGCAATTTAAAAATATCATGTTAATGCAGACGTCCAACTCAGTTACAGAGGTTGTGTTAAACAAGAAAGGGAAATTTTCCACGAGACTACAATTCCAAGTTCCTAGCATGCTTGATTGTTCTACGCGATGTTCAACCGTCATCATTTTACCGCTGTAGTTCAACTGGTAAAGCACCCGATGATTTTCTTATAACTAAAAAAATGCCTCTTGTCCCGGGGACTGAACAAAGTACCCTTCCCTAACAACTCTCTCGAAAAGCATGCCTTTAAGGTGCCTTTATAAAGTGTCGTGGCTTTTAATTGAAATAATACTGCAAGTATCATGTGCTTTTTATAAGGTATTTAATTAAAAATAAAAATTAAAAATATTGTTATATCTCCACAGATAATACCAAGGAGAAAAGAAAAATAGCTACGTTAACAAGCCAAAACATTCTAAACGATTTTTGGTTCCTAAAAGTTAGAAGACATCACTGTTTAGAATGGATTTAAAGATCAGCACGATCAATATCATCAAAAGTACTCTCGTTCGGATAAGAATTTTCAAAACACTACTTCACTTAGTTGGATAAGGCTCTTTTCGGCTTCTCCATTGGGCTTTTGGCTTCTACCTTCTAGTATCTTAATTTTGTCTTTTTCTAGTTTTTGGTAATTTTGGGGATTTTTGCATTTTCTCTTTTTCTATATTCTTTTGTATTATTTGTGATGAGCTAATCTGTTTTTTATTTTTAAAAATTTTAAATTTAATTATGCTAAAAAGACACCAGTAGCTATAGTATAAAATAAATCAGATATAATATAAAATAAGTCATAAACCATTAAAAAACCTCAAATTAGCAGCCCAAATTGGAGCATGTCTTTCAAGGTCACTGGCTCACTGCAATCGCAAAAAGGCAATGTCTCTTTCAATATCAGTGCAATCAATATCACCACAAAGCAGTACTACTTCATCACAAAGTAGTACTACTTACCGAGCTGGATAAATTGGAAGCAGTTGCGCACAAGTTGTAAGAGAACTCAGAACCGACGAGACTTTGAACAGAAAAGCTACTCTTCTCCATTCGAACTTTCCCCATGGGGCCACAGGAAAAAGGTAGCAACAGGGCAGGCAGTCTAGGGAAAGATCCATGACGTTTTATGAGCAGCTGCCCTGGCAAGAGCGTGAAAAAGCCTGCACGAATGATTTAAGGGCTTTTTCTCTAGTGGCCATGCCAGATCGCTCTTCACCCCACTAGCAGCCCTGGCCGGCACTATAATGGCTTAAACTGCCACCGTGCACATGATCTCGACCACAATCTGCATGCCCAACAAACATGGAAATAAAAGCTTACCGTGCAACTATGCAAGTGTACATGGCACCATTTGGCAGTTTGCAACAGAGTACCATAGTAGATGTGTTCTTCTTATGACTTAAAATTTCTTCTTATAACTTAAATTTTTAAAGTTCTGACTGTTTACGAAAGACAGTACACAGAGAAAAATAATCGTATATGATTTTGACTAATATAGTTAAACTTAGTACACATTTTCGTACAATCTTCCTATTAACCTCGTCTTGAAAAAACGCATCATTTAAAAGCTACCTACTATAGCATAAGTTATAAACCACAAACCATAAATAAACCACAAACCATAAATGAAAAAGAACTCAGGCACTAACCACTTCCATTTATCAATGGAGAATTACCTAGAAGCGATGCAACATAACAGTCATCACATTACTCACCTATGCTATGCAACACAAGTGACAGATTACGCTAGATGAAGAGGACAATGAAAAGACATGTATGAATGCAAATAATAATTAATGGAGGTTGTCTCTCAACTATACTTGTCTGGTTGTCTTGTACTAGCACACAAAAGCATCAGCCCCCCACATATTACAACTATCTCAGGTACACCGACAAAACCTTATTATTGTCCGACACTTTGGATCCCAACTTCTAGAGTGGCCAACCGGCCTTGTTAACTTACCCAAACCAATAATGTTAATACTTAGGAGAAGTCAGACGCACAAAAGAATAAATAATAATAGCGTCAGACATCAAGCCCACAGAGACCATTCACCCAAGGGCATACGGTTGATAAAGCGCGCAGATCATGACAGGCATAGGCCAGCACTGATGATCCCAGCATATGCATCACCAATCATCTCCAGCAGTACAGCAGCTTGTGATCAGACATTGAACCATGACCGGTTTTGGAGAATGAAACTTTTGGGACTGAGGTCACCGCCCTGTTTTTGCACGCTTCATCCCGGTGGAGTTAAAGGGGGACACACTAGGGCTAAGGTGAGAGCTTGGGCTTTCCTCTCTCAGGGTGCCATTTAGAATGGCCAGTTCTCTCAGTTGTTGCTTCTTGTAGTAGTCCATGGGCTCATCCTGACGACAGCACCCCGTTAGCAAGAAGAATAACACCATATTAACAGTACATAAAAAAATTCTTAAGATAATGGCAGCAAAAGAGGAAATGAGGGTGCTTACAATTGGCTTGAGAAGATCTTCCAGGATGGTCACAGCTTGGTTTAGACGGGCATCAACAATATCTGCTGGAAACTCTGCTTCCACAAGCACATGCAGTGGATCATTGAGGTGCTCATACCCAGGTTTATCTCTCAGCTTCTCTTCCTATCAACAACAACAACAATAATAATATGTTTTTTAGGACATTTGCATCAATAGGAGGTGTGACAAAAAACAGAATTGTTAAAACAAAAAAACACCCGGATCTTGTTAGTAACTCTTGCAAACAAACAAAACTACAAATTACATTTATCAAGAAAGCAATGGTCTTATTATCTTAGCCACTACAGACAAATAAAAGAGAGAAATCCAATATCAAGTCTACAACTAAAAGGGCAAGGTTGGTATCTTTAGTGCCTAAGGGTACAACAAATATCAGATTCTAAAGCTTATATACGGCAATCTGTTATGCTTGAAGCTCATGACCCTAAATATGGATTTGCGTGGTAAAGAATTATAAGATGCAAAGATAGAACTAAGATGACACCAGTATCCAGTGAACAACAAGATCCAGTGGAAGCAGAAAGTCTAAGTAAAAAAAAAAAAAGAAGTAGATCGCTCAATAAATAAAGCAACAAATACACCTCAATTACAGCAAAATTTCTACTTAGCCTACTAAGTACTCACTGCGATCGACTGCATGTATAAATGATAGCGTGCGGCATCCCACTAAACCATTAGACCTAGACCAACAGCTGAAACAAACAAACCATAGTAAACATCTTCAAGAAAGTTTGAATAATGACATATTCATGGGCGACGTAGTAACAAGTTCTAATTCTAAATATAAATTAAATCCTTACTGAGGCCTAGATTGCAGCTCATGATACCACAATAACTTAAAGTAGCTGATATTGAAAATGGAACAGAATATTTAACCTTAACTGGCATGTTCCACACTTCCTCCAGTGTTACTATTGTAGTCTGGAAATCATAATATAAGCTTTAGATAGTGCAGTGCGTCTGAAACTAACCGAGCAATGGTTGCATATCAATCAGGCCAGCCTGAAGTTTGGTTGCTTATGATAATTTAAACATAAGGAAACATATCCTCTTAGCTTTTAATTCTACATAATAAGTATGATAATGACACACAGTTCATCCTAAAAGCGTCCAATAATTTTAACCAAATAATATTATTAAATTAGGGAACTAAGAACAATATATTATAATGTGCTTAGTTACCTTAGCAGAATCTTTCACTGAACCACATCCTCGAATGTAAACTCTACATTGGGTCGAAGCTTCAACTCTTTTCAGGGAGTTGCCTCGCGGCCCCAACAAACGGCCAACAAAGTTGTACTGGTAACAACCAAAAGAGTGTAAATCATTCGAAATATGGCAAAGCACATTGGAGAAAGTTAAAGGAAAGCACTAAAGAAAGCCATTCATACATTAGGATACTTGTCCACAGGAACATCTAGCCTCACAACTTTCTTGACAACAGGGGTGCTAGCAAGTGCTGGAGCACCATTCCAGCCCATAGATGATGCTTGTAGAACCCCCATATGCTGAAAAAAAGGAGAGAGAATGTTTCCCCATAAATATGATTAAGAGAAGTTGATGATATAATCATTGAAGAGAGTACAGATAATTTGGGTCCTTGACAAAACATTTATACATGCAGTGGCCTGAGAAACCACTATGGAGAAATAATGTTCATGATCTCTCACTGACATAAGTCAGGTTATTTAATTCTTTCAACAGTTAACTCCACTGATAGATTAAATTGCTGAGAACTAGCGACAGGTCACAACCTTTGACAAAATTGACTACAGATATGCACATCCTCCATTGAGTCAGCAATCTGAAAACGCAAGGTCCACAATCCATATGCATTCCTTTTTTCTACTAGCACACATGCTATTTAAATGCAATGACAAGGCAAGCTGGTAAACCCTCCATGATAATCAAAGATTCCCTGGATCAGCATTACCTCTGTTTGCATTCCTGACCATCCCTCCAGATCCATTGGATGACCATTCACTGGG
The DNA here is from genome assembly GCA_036346575.1 of Dendrocalamus sinicus. NCBI lineage: Eukaryota > Viridiplantae > Streptophyta > Magnoliopsida > Poales > Poaceae > Dendrocalamus > Dendrocalamus sinicus. Next base: position 55,949,666 of record CM070642.1, on the reverse strand, counting down.
TGGCCAGGTAACCTTAATGGGCTACCATGCTCAATTCTCTCAGGATCAACAAAATTATGGTTAGGTGGCAAAAAAGATGCCCGCAAAATCTCTGCATTAAACAAAACATGATCATGAAGACAATAATACATATTATTTGGCATGCAGTAGCTATAGTATAATAATGACAGTAATTCTACTTATGCCACCCTAAATTTGGGAAAAGGCTATCTACGCTAGATTTCCAAATTTGCCCAATGCCTTGAATTATGGTAGCAACGAGATAGTAACCACTCCACTCAGTAAAAGAATAGACATGAAAGTATCCATTCCAGAGAGTGAAGTCAATTACGTGGACAAAGTTATTATTTTATGGCTAAGAACTGGACAAATTATTACCTTGCCGCGAATTATACCAGAATTAGACAATAGGATATATGGGAAATCAATCAATAACAAAATCTAGTAACAGACATCCTCTGGTTAACTCTTCTGATAGACTAATAAGGCGATACAAACAATATTGGACAGGAAAACCATCATATACCCCGAAAAGATGTAGCAGAGGCAGTCATCAAAACGTCACAGGCTCACAGCAATTCATAACTAATAGTCCATAACCTAAAAGACTTTGGGACAAACTAAGGTAAATTAAACATGGCAATCGGTGATAGTGAATGTCTGGAAGCAAAAGAAACAACCTTGGTTCAAGAGCCTGGTACAGAAGGGAAGAACTTGCACGAATGGGGCTAATTTCTGCCTCTCGGCAAGCAACTCAGCCAGATATCTGACAAACAAACAATCTCATCACTATCACATTAGTCAATCTGACTTTATTATTCACATGAGAGATTAAAACAGTATTCCAAAGAGCAGAAGCATAAGATTTATACAAAAAAGCTACATGCCCACAAAAAAACTGTAAAAACAAGAACTTTAATAAGATTTATACAGCAAGATCCACAAAAATAAAAAAATTACATGCGACTATCAACAATGAGCAATTTATTACACAAAAATTTTACATCCATTAGCAACAAGTCAAACATATAGAGCCTATTTATTCCTAATAGCCATCATCAGCGAACAGCTCTTGTAAATCTATCAGCAAGCAATCACCGAAATCCCTATTTCCACATATCACTCCTCCATCACAATTGCAGCATTGATCAATGCCAAACATCACATCCAGAAGGTCAGAATTAAGCAGAATTCTCCACCACCGGCATCAAATCTCGTACTCCTCAGAAAGATTTCCAAAAGGCTGGATCAAAAACTTAAACAAAACTCGACCGAGATACATAAAAACGAAAAATAGGGAGAGAGAAAAAGCAATCGCAGAAAATAAAAAGGAAATAATAAGAACAAGATAGCGCAGCAGGAACCCACCTCTCTCTCTCAGAGGCAGAATACCTCATAGAATTGAGGTGATGAGGGGAAGAAAGGACAGGAGACGGTGAGTACTGCAAGAGGGAGGGTGGTGGAATCCTCTCATCCATGGTTCCCAACAGCCAAAAACCAACTCAAAATACTCTACAAGATTGCAAGATTGGGAGGAGACCAAGAAACCAAAAATCCAAGACCCTAGGCAATCAAGAAAACCAAGAACACCAACTACTCAGCAAGCTATGGTGTGGAGGCCTATCTTGAAGCCAAGGAAATCTAAAAGAAAAGAGAGATTGCCAAGAACAAAGAGGATTAACATATAAGGGATAGATGGGATTCTATATCACAAAAGAGGAAGGTAATAGTTGGGCAATCAATGATCAGAGCCCAGGCTGTGCAGGGTTGGCAGCAGCTCTTGGTGTTGGTTCTTGCTCTTCTTCCTCTCTCTACACAACACCCACAGGAGGGGCGAGAAGGGGTGGGTGGGAGAAGGGAGGAGAGAGGAAGAGACAAACCCAAAGGAGGGCTTTGGATTCTCTCTCCCTGCAGCATATGTCGCAGAACTCCAGATGATTGAGCTCTCTCTGCTTCCGGAGTTTCCCTGTAATTTTCTGCTTTTTTTTGGTTTTGGTTTTATCTTTTATTTGGAGGTGTGCCCATTTGATTTTTTTTTTCAAAATAATAATAATAAGGCAGATCACTACTGTAGATAGAAAAATATATTAGGTGCACCATCAGACTTTTAGTATTTTTGGGTTCATGACACCACAAATAACCCTTGATCTTTATGCTCACTAGTGATCACAATATTCGCAATCAATATGTAACAATGCTTTACAGTAGAATATAAAAGACCGTTACACAAAGTAATTCACGATTTCCTCGTCTATAACTACAATTTAAGGTCCTGATCAACTCGGCTTCGGCTTCTGACTTCTAACTTATTTTTCACTATTCATAAGTTTCGTCTTTTTCTGAACTTTTGGCCTTTAGCTTTTTTGCCGGTTCTTTTTTCCCATACTTGTTTGTATTATACGTAATGGGCTAACCTATTTTTAAATTTTTTAAATTTAATTATGCTAAATAAGCCTTTGTCATTCTGATGCTTTTCAACCAAATTCTGATATTTTCATTATAAACCATAAGCTTTTCAGCCGAACCGATCACCACCTAAATTGTGAACTAGAGCATTGCTGGCTCCCATGGATCAGCGTATACTTTTTAAAACTTAATTAACTCCATGTGCAATGCAAGTGAAAACATGCCAGGGCCTCTGCGCGTGTACCTAACGAGCCCTTTGGGTAATGGGTCATGGAGCTCGATCCAACTTTTAAATTTATCTTATCATCCTATTCTAAACGGTTTTAGTTTTTAATTTATTTTAGTTTTTAGTTTAACGTCATCTAATTTCAACTTATTTTAAATTTTTGATTTTTTTGCTGTTTCTTTTTTCTTATTCTTTTGTATTATCCATAACGATATAACTTTTTTCTTTATTTTTCTTAGAAAAACTAAAACTACTACAATGTAATTTTAGTTATAAATAAAAAGAGTCAGCTAGAAGTTTGAGTCTGAGTCAATCGGAGCAGAGCCGTCATCCTAATCCCATTCTCAGCTCCAATAACCTTGACCCAAATGCCCCGTGAAGCCTTGCCGAACTGACGAGTCAACATAATCTTGGTGGCCATTTGGGGCGGCGTTGACTCCTGTAGAAGCAGTGGAATCTGGACAGTGAAACAGGGTTGCTCCCTTCCATCCAGGCCATCCATTTCGCTGGTAGCCTGCTTAAGACTTTCGATATTTAGGGAGCTAATTTAGGCTGTCTCAATCATTGGAACACGGAGGCCACCTACATCAGCCGTTTCTTTCCTCCTCTTTCTAGCTTATTTTATCTTAGTGTGGCCGCCGCTTCCCCGGAATTAGGCCCAGACAACCAATAACACATTTGTGACCTTTGTGATCGATCGATAGTTGCTTGCTGCCAAAGATTGTACTACTAAGGTCTCTGTTCTTTTTTCAGTTTTTGATTTCAGTTTTTAATTTTTTATAGTAATTAATGTTTAAATGAAGTATCTTTTTAAGATAGTGTCTATTAGTTAATTGTAGTATATACTATACCAACTTCATTTATATCGATAAAAACCGCACGTGAGGTTTTATTTATCTGTAATCTCTCACACAATAATTCAAAAAGCTAAGCACACATAAACACGAGTTAGGGCAGCTACCACACATAAACACGAGTCCCAGTTAGGTGACGGGAGCTTAACTCGGTTTTATTGAACAGCTGTGTGATTTGTATGGATCAGGACCAATCATATGGGGTTTAATCACATATATGGGCTATATACTATAGGCTAAGCACAGCTGAAGCCTGACCAAACAAGTCGGTTCTGATCATAAGAAGCATCGTGTAGTGAACGTATTGAGCTTGGACGATAGGGACGGGCTTATGAAAGCAACAGAACAGGGGAAGGAGGAGAAATTTTATTGCTTAAAATCTGGAATAATTGAAAGTATTTCCAAAAATACTTTTCGTAGTGACAATTGTAAAAGCGAGCAACAATTAATTTTGTTCGAAATATAAAGATTACTTGATTGGGGGTTGTGATTTATGCATTTAAAATTCTTCTAATCTGTTGTTTTTCCTAGTTGTGTGCATATCCAGTTTTGTGCCATGGGAAAAACATGGAAGCATTCACTCTTGTTCATCTTACGCGACCGTTGCATTAGGGCACGTACAACGCGTTGCCAATAACCGTCTGTATGATATCTATTTTGCAGATCGGTCCTCCTTGTACAGCAGTGAATGAAGAGGGAGAAGTGAGTCGTCGCCTCGTGAGACGACGGCACGGGTGCGTGCTCCCAGGACAAATCGCCGGCATAGTCGCCGTTGAACGACCTGCTCCGAGTCGTCGCCGGCGTCCGAGATCCACTGCGTGCGGGAGTAAATCCAAGGGTATGGCGCCAAATATTCGCTTGCGCTATTTCTCCTCTCCCCCTTCCCACCGAAACACCACGAGCACCATGCCGCAGGAGCAGCACCAGGTGGCGGCGCGCAGGAGAGGAAGGCGGCGGCGGTGCAGGAGAGGAAGGCCGTGGCGTTAGCGAGGCGCGTGCGAGCAGCGGTGGTGGGGAAGAAAGTCTGGCTTCATGGCGACACCGCCGGAGCGGACTGGCTTCACCGGCGCCCCCACCTCCCTCGGCTACTTTCCACACCCGTACACCGGTAGCCCGATGAATACATGGACGCATCCTCAATCTACGGAACCTACAACCTGGTATCACATCATTCCCTCAAAATCTTGCTGTTTTTGCACCGAATTGAGACCGAATTGCTGAGATCCATCACTTGTCTAATTAGTTTGCTTTCCTAATCACCAACTTGAGAATTGGATGGGTTGAGGATTGAATCGGGTTTTGGTGCAATTCGTTCCCCATTCTGGATTGGCCTTGATAATTTGGATCAGATGCATGGAGCCTTTGATGATTGGAATGCCCGAGTGAACAAATTTTTGCTAGATTTTTATGATATTGCACGACACTTTATGCTAACACTGGAGTTATAAGTTCCTAGATCGTTTGGCTACTGCTATCGATGTTTGTTATGTGCATTTTGGATGGAAGCATGGTTGGACTTTGATTACTTGAAATGTATGTTAGATGTTACACAATACATATGAAAAAACAATCTTGGACATGTTCCTGTTTGGAAAAGGTGCCCCCAGCCTTTTTGTGCTTCTTGCTTGTGCAAACTTGTTTGCATTGCTGCTAGTTGTAATTACCTCTGCTCTGGTTGGGAACAATTGAAGTGGTTAAAAATAATAACACCAAAAGCAATTGGAAGATGCCAAAAGAACTAACACCGAAAGCAACTATTCCTCATCTAGTAATAATTTTTCAGGAGTAACTATTACTCGTGCAAGAAAACTTTTGTGGTTAGCATTTTGATTTGTGGTCACACTGAACATATGTATCTAGCTGCGTAGGTGCACTAGAAAATATTTTGCTGAACTGTGCAGTAGAAAATTTATAAAATCAATCCAATTAAGCATCTCAAGTAAGTTAAACTGTGTTAGAAAATATTTTGCTGAAGCTAGACATCCCTCAAGGATTTCATCATGATAACTAGCACATAATGGTAATGATTGCTTTCTTTCACAATTGTCCTGTCTTTGATCGATGGTGCTTGAGAAACAATGAAGCAGTCTCCTCTTTGTTGTTAAGCTGATAAAAGTAGATATCTACACAATGTTTGGCTAGCTAGCTACTGAAATATAACTAAATATAACCTGATGCTATTTTGATAGCAGTCCATTGATATGTGATTGTAATTATAGCAGTCCATTGATAGCAGTCCAATATTTCTTTGGAAGGTTATGCTGTTTGGAAGGTTATGCTGTGGCTGTGGTTATGCTGTGGAAGGTTATGCTGTGGCTGTGGTCATTTGATAGCAGTCCATTGATATGTGATTGTAATTATTCATCTACTTTTGCAGGGACAACAACCCACATCCCCCTGGTGGATTTTTGAGTTTTTCAACAACCAGTTGCAAATGTCACAAAATTTCCATTTAGTTGGTGGTCCTTCTCATTGTGCACCTTTCAAGGCTCCAAGGCCTGTGGACATTGGAGGTTCTCCAAGTCCAGACCAAGTTCCCATTGATGTGGACAGCGGGGATGAGGTTAGTAGGACTGAGAAGCGAATTCTATGGACACAAGAAGAAGATGTTAGGCTGGTGAGTATACTTACAACAACATGGTTCAATAAACTTGCATCTCATTTTCAATGTGATAACATTTTTCTATACAATTGCAGATGAGCTCTTGGTTGGAAAATTCAACGGACTCAGCTGTTGGAGCCGATAGGAAGAACGATCAGTACTGGGGTGATGTTGCTAAGATATACAACATGACAACTCCAGCACATAGGAGAAGGAATCCCAAGCAAGCTAAGGACCGGTGGCACAAGATTAATAAGTGGACTGACATTTTCCAATGTGCTTGGGTGAAGGCTCGCAGAATATATACTAGTGGTTATTCAGATAAGTAGTGGATTGATATGGCCCACAAGTTCTATGTGGAAGACAACAAAGAGCTGAAGCTAGGACATTTTGTGTTAATGGATGTTTGGTATGTTTGCCGAGACCAGCCAAAGTGGGTAATATACAATGATGAGCTCAAGAAAGCATGTAAAAGGAAGACGTCGGGACAGAAAGACGTAATGGAAGATATAGAGCCTAGAGATCCTAATGAATGCCCATGATCAATGGGGCAAAAGAAAGCAAAGAAAGCTGCATTTGAAGCTAAAAAGGAAGGCAAGTCGAAGGAAACTGCGATAGATGTGGAAACTCTGGATAAATTTAGCAAAATTCAAACCAAGCTCACACAAATCGCTTAAAGGTCTTTGGAGGTACAACAAAATTATCAATCGAGAAGCTTGAAGCATCAAGACTTGCCCATCTTGCAAGCAATGGAGAATAAAGAAGCTAAGAAGTGGAAATGGAAGCAAAGATGATGGAGACATACAATTGTCTCCTCTCACGAGACACAGGAGGGTTCTCTTTGAAGAAAAAGATGAGCATGTTCTGCCTTGAAGTGTTTGAGAAGCGTTTGTTTCCTAACTGAAATTTCATATAACAGTGCTTGATGCTTTTATTTAGTTGAGGTATGGTTTAATTGAAATTTCATACTTTTATTTAGTTCAGTGCAGCATTTTGCTCTTCTATTCCAGCATTCAGACTTCTGCAGTCCCTTTTTCATGGTCTTCTAATTTGTTATGTAGCAAATCCGGAGTTGTCAGAAATTTTGGGACAGCAGGGATCAAGAGGAGGCTGAACCATTTTGAAGTTATCAGGGTTATGCTTGCTCATATGGTAGCTAAGGCTAGCTGCAAGAATAAGCTTTTTGCTGCTTAGTTTAGTGTTCCTCCTTCTTTTGTGTCAAGTTCCTTGATGTCAGACTGTAATGGAGTTGAACAATTGAGTTATGGAGTCGAGCACATATGGCAGTGTACTATATTTTATTTGATTTATGAAAAAACTATTATATTATATATATATATATATTAATATATCATTTATATTGATGGTTCTAAAAAATATTGTAATTATGTTCAACTTATTTATGCTTGATCTGTTTTGTATCAAGAAGCAATACAATGGTATACAGGAATCATATTCATGCTTGATCATGGCTGTATGCATGCATTAAACAGTTTGCAGACAGTCAAATAGACGACCCATTGTACAAGCTGTCTGTTAAGTTGTCTGTATGTGAAGTGGAAAGAACTTGTAGACAGCAACCCATCTATGGGTTGTACATGCCCTTAGCCGTGTGTCCTCTCCTATCTTTAGGAAGATCGAGAAACCTATCTTTTGATTCTTTTCAATGCATTTACCTCATTACCTGGATTCGTACTGCCCAGCTAATCAAATCTTTTTTATTTGAATAGAAACATATCTTCCCGGTACACTTAATTATTAACCTAATCAATTTATCCCAGAGTGACATCCATTAATGTTTGATATGAATCCAGTTCTGTTACTACTACTACTATGTACTAGTAGCACTCGTAACATTCATTGTACTTAGTACTCGTAAATCATACTATTTGAATAGCTAGAAACCCATTCTTCCCATGCATTAATCTGACAATATTAATTTCATGGAAGAAACAAGCCGTTACAATTTAACCCTATTTTCTTTCGAGAAAATGCTTGTAAATTTTGAAAGCACGCACCCCTTAAATTCAGGGCTTCATTCAACTGTTCCTTTCTTTGAAATATCTAACCGGTGATTTAGGGTGATTTAATCTAAACGTTTACTAGTTGGTGGACTAAAATTAGATGACTAAAAATTAGTCAACTGTTTGGATACATGGATTAAAAGGTGGTGACTTTCATGAGCAAAGTATCTATAAGTGTGTTGCATGTGGAGTAGTGGAGAAAACAGTATATTTGTACCACCTTTTAGTCCACAATTAGTCCACATTTGATCTAGTTAGGGATGAACTAAAAATTAGTCTAGGTATTAGTTCCTGTTTGGATGGACTAGACATAAACTTATATTAGGGATCCAGGGCCTTAATCAAACCTGATTGGATCATAACCTGATTATATCAGTTATCTATCTATCTATATATAATCAATGTATCTCCTTCGCTTAAAAAGTATAAATCCCACAATAATCCTTAATTTAGAAAAAGTAAAATGTATAGCAATTATCTCATTAATCAAGATAAAAAAGAACATATTTACATCACTTATTTTGGTTAGACTAGTTATAATGATGTAGATTAATCAAGCATCCATATAAAAACTATTATAATTATATAATAGATATAACTATATTTTAAAAGATAATAAAGTTACCATTACCCCAAAAATTCTGCTAGTTATCTCTACTATTATATAAAGAGGAGCTGGTGGTGGGTTATCCATTCTCCTTCGTCTCTTAGCCGCCCATTCTCCTTCGACTCTTCATAGTCGTCCTATCTCACGATCACCCTCCCACTCGTGTAGTCTCCTCCACAACCACTCCCGATTACTAGAAAACCTTCCCCTCTTTTAGGCACGCCTTAACTCCCCCTCTCAGGCGAATCCCCTTCTCCCTCTTGCTCTCACGTAATGCCCTTCTCCCTTCCGCTTTTACCCTACCCCATCCCCGTTGCTTCCCTCGCTCGCCCCTCCCTCGCTCCCATTTCCCTCACTCCCGCTCCCCTTCACCCGAGCGTTGAGGCCTCCTCGAGCAGGAAGGAGACACCGCCACCCCGATCTACCGCACCGGTAGCCCCCTCGCCGCCAGTGGCCTCTCTGGCTCCCCTTGGTCTCCCTCGACCTCAAGTCGGCCCCGTTAACCTCGCCGTCCTCACCACCGGTGGCCTCCCTGGCTCCCCCTGGTGTCCCTCGACCTCCGGTCAACCCCAACTAGCCCCGCCGCCTCCACCTAGCACCGCCCCACCCCTAGATCTTTCCTTCCTCCACTATTGCCGCCTCTGAATTCATCAGCATCTACCCTTGCCAATCCGACCCGCCGGCAACTAGATCTTGTCACCATCCTCGCCTTCTTCGCTGGCGCCCAACTCCACCTGAGGGCACCATGGACTTCACTTCCCTCCTCTGTTTCTAATTGAGAGCGTCAATGTGGAGTGAAGTGCATGGTGGAGACGGAGCTCGTGGTGGTGGCAGATGCAAAACGTGGGCCTTGACTGCTCTACCTACTTTTGTCACCTGTGTTCTCCTCTCCGACGCTGCGAGTCCAACCGCGAAACTGCTTGTGTGTCGCCCACTTCGTTCCTCCTCGCTCGTGCCTCTGTCTCCTCCCCTTCGATCGACTCGCTCCTCTTGTTCTCTCCCTCTCCTCTCTCCCAGGTCGCTGCCAACGCCACCACCGCTCCACTTACCGTGACAGTACTCCGACAAGCTCTTGTGCAGATACACATCCTATCAACCGATGTCCTTCTCTCATTCCCCATCCACGGCGGCTCGCTCAACCGTGCTCTTGTACTATCACCTTCTGCTCTCCGGTAGTCTGATGCCCTTCTATGAATTCTTGTTCCCAAATCAACCCCTTAAAAGTTATAATCTATCCTTGCATGTATTCTTTTCGGAATCCCCGTCTCATAAGCTTGCAACCCATCTAGATTTTGTTGACATGCATGGCCATTTGGAAAGTTTTGGGATAGAGAAGCACTAGAGTAGGGTGAGTTATTCCTCTTTTTTGCCATCAAATTGTAAAATTTATCCTTGCATGCGTACTTTTCGTGTTTCCCATCTCATGACCTTGCCATCCATCTGGGATTTATTGGCATGCATTGCCACGGGGATCTTAAGGTGGAGGCGACGAGACCGCTCGGCGTTTGGTGGCTTGATGATGGGAGGCAATTGCCAATTGCCAGACAGCGCATGCATGAGGTCGTTGCTCCTCTTGGTGTACTTGTTATTCTCCCTTCCCTTTCCTCTACACATCCCCCTCTGTCTTTACACCCTGTCGTATTTCTATGCCTCCCCTCTATTCTTCTCTTTGTTTCTACTTGGTACAGATTTCTTCAAGATTTTTTTGGCCAACAAATGAATAGGTCAATTCGAGGTGTAGTTTTTAAATCTGTTGTTTCATATTTATGTGACTGGATAGCCTTCAATTGCTCAATAGTGTTGGATATAATCTTATTGTTAAGAGTGGTCGTAGTCAAGTACTTGGTGTATTTGAGTACTTCGTAGTCGTAGTCGAGTACTCGGTGTGTTTGAGTACTACGTGGTTGTAATCGAGTACTCGGTGTGCTCGAGTACTGCGTTTCATAGTCGAGTACTCGGTATGTTTGAGTATATGATCTCAATCCATTCCTCTGCAACTATTCCAACTATTCTCCAGAATGCAGACACTGCTCGGCGAGGATTGAGAGGGATCCCAGACGCATCGACATCCGTGATGGTAAATTGGACCTCAGGCCTTTTCGAATGTCCTCTTCCTTTTTAGAATTTTCTAAAAGAACGGTGCATCACTTGCATCCAGTGACGATGTCAAAAAATGAACGGATGACATCTTCAAAAGATAATAGAAGTGAGCAATTTTTGAGCCAATTCTTGGTGAAATTGGATGACCAAATCAACATATAGGTATGTAAATCATCCATATCATTTAAACAATATATTATGCTCAAAACATATATAGAACATGTGGGCTATTAAATTCAGCATAAAGCTCAGACTTTCGGCCAACAGGAAATCAGTGCATATGTGATCACCAGACAATACTCTAGTTTAGCTAACAAACTTGATAAATTTTCAGTATAACGAATCACAGAAATAAGTTCAACAATAAACCTAATTGACTAACAAAGAAAGTAATGACTATAAAATTGAATGTTAAAATAGCAAAAAGAAATATATTAGAGCTCAAGTTTGAACAATTTAGTTTCAGTATATGATCGACCGTTCTCATCATCGAGCTATCATTCGAACCCACAGATCACTTTGCAATATCTCCCAGTGCTATAGCTTAAGCAATTTAATTGAAATTTCACCTATATGAACTCCATTTTGATGCTATATGAATATAAATATATAAGGCAATGTGCTAAATAGTACATAAAAATAGGCATTAAAAATCTACATAATGGACAGATTAATAAAGTGTGTTTTTACTCTCAGGTGAGGAGTTGCACAAATTTTAAACTTGGCCTTCTTCCACTCTTGTCAATATTTCAATGATCACAATGACAATTCCACAAAAGTTCTGCTAGATTGTATAATTAAATATTATCTTAGTGTAGTATCAATGTCAAGAGCATGCAGAATCAACAAATTTCAATAGAAATCAGAAACAATTAATAGATATGAGCTACTGTAGAACCAACATATATTCAGACAAGCCAAAGGACAGCAGTAAGCAATACTAAGCAAAATTCTAAGCACTAGATATTGACAAAGCTACCGACTACACTGCACAGAAGTATACAACTAGCAAATGTGAATTCAAACTACCAGAATAATTCTAGATTGTCACTAAGATTTCAATCTTGGCAAATTTCCTTATTGATCAATCAAAACCCATAATGGAATTAGGAATAAATTACTAATCATAGATAGCCAACAACTTAGTGGATCTACAATTACTCTTGCCAAATAGTCTCCTTTCATCGAATGGCCTCAAAGCCCGCCTCTAGCTCAAAGCAGCAACATAGATATGGAATTTAAGATAAGGTCGACGGGTCTATGCGCAATTAATATAGTGGAATTATCATAGGCAGTTTTTAATACAAACCATCTATGATAATCTAATTATCACAGACGGTTTTTAATACGAACCGTCTATGAATTATCACAGATGATTCAAAGTAAGAACCATATGTGATATTTGATAATATCACAGACGGTTCTTGTTAATAACCATTTGTGATACTTTACATACGGTTTTAACCACGAATCATCTGTAATATTTCACTTTCACAGACGGTTTTTAGTACTGGCAGCAACACAGACTATCTCTAAACTAAAACAATATGTGATTATATTTAATACTGACGGTTTTGTGTAACCATCTGTGATATGGTATCTAGTATTAGGCTTTTTGTAGTAGTGTGTGAAAGTCACTATCGAAAAAGGCAAACAAAAAAAAGCATGATGAGTGGCAGATATATTTTAAGGATAGTTGTACCGATTTGCATTCTATCATCAAAGGATTTTCTATGAAATTTAAACATGAGAACACATAAAATTCAGTTTGAAGTTGATCGTGCTCTAATTATACCTGCTAATCTGACAAGAAAAAAAAAAAAACAAGAGGTATGGATACCATTGTATTTTCCAAAGGAAGCAATAGACAATTTCAATAGTATGCTTGAGAGTGGGCCATCATAGCTCGATTGAGCGCACTATTTTCCTCCTCTGATCCCCAATAGGCTTTGCCAACTGGGAGCTTACTTATAGCTGCAATGGCATTAGATTGCTGCTGCCTTATGTGAGTGATAACGCTCAAGCTACCCTTCCAAAGTCTACTAATCATGTTTGCAGATGAGCCCACAAAACCGTTGGACAAATCTAGACTATATGTTAGTGCAAATTGCAATCCCAGTGTACATGTATTTAGAGCAAGGCTAATAATACAGTCTTCAGTTGGCTGTATGGACACTTACAGCCCACTTATCAGCACATTCATATAGTAGTTTACTGACCCCACTGAAGGTGTATGACCCACCCTTTCTCTCACAAAGTTTCTTGGTTCTTGTGCTTTGGTGGTCAGTAAACTTACTGACCTCTCTCTCTCCTCTCTCTCCTCCACCTCAGCATATAGTCTACTAACAGCCTCTTATTATACTTGCTCTTATTAGTCAAGTCCAGATCGAGTCTAATCATAAATTCAAATATATTCTTATCATAAGATCTATTTCATGATAAAATAAAAAACCTATAAGTCGTGGCCTTTGTCACTTAGCCCTTACAAATCATTTTGGTTCATTGACACAACAGATTTCATTTTACCATCCAAATACCCCCTACAAGTTCATTTTCTCTATATTACCTCCAATATCTTGCGAATATTTCAAATCATGACACATTAGCCACCATACAATTATCCCTACATCGCATGAAAGATAGAACACATTAGCTCAATTAGGGCCGGCGCTACCATCGATAGCGAGGCCCAGTGAATACAGACTGAGGTTACCGATGAGGGGGGAGGGGGTACCATGACAAGTTTTCTGCTGCATCCGGTGTGTTCATGGATGTTGATGTCCGTGATTTCATGGGGAATTCATGAGAAATTAGAGAAAAGGCAAGAAAATGGAATTATAGGGGTGTATTGGCATGATAAGATGACTTGTGGGTGTCAATGAGCCAAAAAAAACAATTTATAGGAGTGTAAGTGACAAAGACAATGACTTTTAGTTGTTTTTAAGATTTCCCTTTGTTTAAAATAGATCATACAAGTCGAAGTCATTGATCCATAAATATTGGTGCTCAACAAATAGAATGACTAAAACACATTTTTGAAAAGATTTTATCTAGAAGGGAATAGTTTTGGAAACATCTTTGGACACCGAAAGTCCTAAACAATCAAACACTTGGCTATTTTTAGCTGCGATTTATGATTTTTACTACGATTTATTAGTCTTATAAATAATAATTGTTGGAAGAAATCAAAATTAAAAACAAACTAAAAAATTAAAAGAATGGGCAAGGAACCACCACCCTATCACCCAGGGTCCTAGGCGGCTAGGCCCCACCGCCCCAGCGAATGCATTCCCTCCTTTCAAATTTTTAAATAATAAATTTATTATTCAGAATTACAAAAATATACATTTGATTTAAATTTTTGTACTTTTGACCATATGTCGCAGTTCAACGACTTGACATTGGTTGGGTGATTACTCCATTGATCGCCCAACCGTTGGGCAACTAATCCATCCTTTTCTCTTTGATGCAACACCCTCACGAGCTCTTCTTATTTCTCTTTCAAGAAGAACGAAAGAAGCTTGAGAGAAGCCAAAAAAAGAGGAGGAGAAGCAGAGAAGCTCAGGAGAGGGAGAGGCCAAGATAGTGAGAAGTAGAGGAGCTGGGGAGAGGGAGTGAAGGAGACGAGAGGAGTGAAGGAGAGGGAGTGAAGGAGACGAGAGGAGCTCGGGAGAAGGAGAGGAGCTTGTGAGGTTAGAGAGAAAGACGAAGGAAGCTTGTTGATAAGAAGAAAATATCTTCATGTGAAGGTAATAGCCTCATCCGATCTTGTTCTCATCCGAATATAGGCAATGTGTAGATACATATTTGTTTTGCATGTATTTAGTGAATGCATATTGATAAATGGTAATATTTGCAGTGAGAAATCAGTCATATCTAAACCCACAACATTGAAAGTGCATCACGTTGTCGGTACCATTCGTGAAGGTCCATACATTGTTGACCTGAGCAGTTTCCCGCAAGTCCATATGGTACTCCGGACGTGGAGAATGCTTGAATCGGAGATGTCTTGGATTGGCTCACACATAGCTTCTCCTTGGACCCCGAGGTGTGCAGTGTCATCCTACATGGGCTTTAGAGTTGGTCTACCACACACATTTGGTGGGAGTTGAAGAGGCTGATGCACACGCTTGCATGGACGGGCTTTGTGCAAGGCTGCCGGTGACGTGGTTATGAGTATGTGCTACTCGTGCAACCATGTCTGAAGGGGGACACAGGAGGTCCGGTTGGTGGGAGTAGCTCAGGCGCGCAACGCGTGGTTCATGAATGGGACGCGATGGGCGATGTTGCGGAGCCAGAACCGAAATATCGCACACCACATGCGCAGCCCACCCGACAGGCGAATGTAGATGTTGTTGAGGTAGATCATGAATATCGCACTACGCAAGTCGAGCCCACTGGACAGACAGACATAAGGGAGTATGTCAACAACATTGTGCGTCAGATGAAAATTGATGATCAGACGGCTTGGGCTGAGGAGGAAACTTTAGAAGAGGATGATGACGAGTATTCCGATGAGGATGAAGGTCCTATGCCGTATGTATGGAATACGGTGGATATTGAGGATCTTTCTGTATATGATGAGCATGAATCACCGTGGGAGTACCATGCTATGGAAGTTCGACTTCATGCAATGTTTGCTAACAAGAGATTATTGCAGGATGCTATTAAGTTATGGGCCTTGTCCATATAGAGGACATTTTGGGTCCTCAAATCCAACCTAGAGCGGTACACTATGGTCTAAGTACGCGACTCACTGGATTGCTTCGAAGGTGGAGCCGTACTCCTGCGTGCTCAGCAATGTTTTGCCGAAGCATCGTAACCTAACGTTCACCTTCATAGCAAACCTCATGTACGGTGAGATAGTGAAGAAAAACCTCGAGGCCAAGCACATCATGGTGGTTATTGAGCAAAAATTCAAATACAAAATTAGCAACACCAAGGCATGGGTGCGAAGTAGAAGGCATAGCTATCGGCAGTCGGTAAGAATCAATTACAGTGTCTTCCCCTACTATTTCTCTTTGAAAGTACGCACAATAGCCTCTTCCGTCTACCTGTAGTCCCCAGAACCACTATATAGCTACCGCAAGTGGATCGACCTAAAGATCCACCCACATGACCAGTGGGCTCTCGAATACGAGTGGGATCTCAAAGGGCCTACGAGATCTAGAAGGAGGAGCACCGCAACAACGAGCAAACCTAGCGTATACGTCATGAGATAAAGCTCATATCGAGGCGTGCACGTCCGGGAGCGTGAGGCTCGTGAGAGGGGGCACGAGAAAAAGAGTGAAATGGCGGCCAAGGCCAAAGTGGCTGCCGAGGAGTTCAACGCCGAGCTCGCAAGAAAGGGAAAATGGCCCCGATTCACGTAGTAGGTCGGGCCGTTCCGAACTACTCCCTTGAATGCCAAATTTATTTCCATTCCAAAAGGTGTTTATGTATCGTATGGGTATTTCGGTTTGTTGCATCATTCATAATACTATTTCTTATGCACGTAATGAAATTCTATGCACCGTGTTATTTTCAGCTTTATTATAAAGTTTATTTTAATTCGCAACATTAAATCTCGTCGTATTTTCTCATTTAATTCTTCGCGTAGCAATGCATCCAACAATATGAAAAAATGAGTTCTGTAAGTACGCACGAAATATTTACGTATCTTTAATCAACGGTACTGTCTAGCATATGAAAAATGAATTATTTATTGCATTGTAATAGCACTTACCTTTGTACTTATAAATCGTTGCTACCTTAATCGTCCTCACAAAACTTTTCATAAAATTTGTCACACTACAACAACATACGACGATCGTAAAATGTTATTGCGAGTCTAACAGATTTTATACCATGCACAATCTACGAAAATCACAAACCGATCAAATGACATTATCTACTCTATTTTTTAAAAAAATACTTACAAACAAGACTTGCTAAATGTTACATATCTACAACAATTATCATTTACCTCCAAATTATTTCTATTAAATTAATAAATAATTACATATTTTATAACAATTATCCAACGGTTAGGCGACTAGAGGATTATCACCTAACCATTGGACGATATGTGCCAAAGTTGCTCTATGTCACCCAATAATTGGACGGCTCGTTGAACAACTTTAACCTCATATTGTCCGACGGTTAGATGACTAATCCAAATTAATTATTTAAAAAAATTCCCCTCCTTCCCATCTCAACTTCCACGCGGACCCGAAGGCCGAGCCAACCTTCTCGCAGCCTGGATATGTGGGCCCTCAACCTGAAGGCCTGTGGGCCCTTCCTCATGCTGAGGCACTCCCCGCCGGCGACGTGGGCCCCCCTTGCCGCCGGCGAGATCGGCTCGCTGGCTATGGAACCTAGGAGGTGGGGGCTGCAGCGGGCGCGGTGGCCAAAGTTGGCGGCGAGCGCGTCCGGGAGGAAGAGCAAGAACGGCCGCGGCGACGGCGACGGGCCCAAGAATAAGGCCTCTTCTTCCGGTAGGTTCTCTTGGTCGAGTTTCGGTGCTTTTGGCGTCAATTGGTGCGACCGGAGTGGGAAAGGTGGGATCTCTGCGTGATTTGTGGATGGTGTTTGTTGTGGTGTAATTGGTGATAGAAACGTGGAACTTTTATGCCTTTTTTTAAAGAGGGAGCTTTTATGCCTGCTTCGATGGATTTGTAGTTGTGTTGATTGACAAGGTATTGGGTGCATTGCATATGTAATGAGCTCGAAGGATGGACACTTCTTGGGGTCTAGTTGGAGATTGAAATCTTTTTGGTGCAGTATGTGATTGAAAAATGGTTATATGCACTGATGTGGGTGTAGAAATTGTGGAGTTCTGGTTGTTGCATTTGTTTTTGTTTTTTTCCCAACCACGGTGCTTTGTGAAGATGTTTATTGTTGAATCAGCATATTAAGGTAAGTTTGATCCCTATTTCTAGGTACATACAATATTACAATGGAACATGTATAACTGAATTCATGTTTTATGGAATATAAATTTGGGAAACTTTTGGGTTATACAGTGATGGCAGTTTCCATCTTGCTTTCAATCCGTGACTCTATGTTCTAAAAAAAAGAAATCTTTCTTTCGATCTACCTCGGATGCATGTATTATTAGTGGAAAGGCATGAACTCGATTGATGAACTAGCCATAGGCTGTTGGAACTGATGATTTCTTCATGCAGGAAAAGGTGATGCATCTGCTCCCAGTGGAGATGATTCCAATGGAATAAGCCAAAATCGGGGCGAACCAAAATCCAATGACACAATGTATATACCCAGCAACTTGTCATATTGGCGTGACGTGAGAGCAAGCTTTGTGATTCCAAAGTCGGTAAGACCAATCATTTTGAACTAATTTAGTCTAACTGTGGCTCTCCATTATCTTACAAATGATGTCAACATATGTAATTTTAGGTGATCTGGTCTTTATAATTTCATTCTTGCTAGATAATGTGCCCACAGATTTTGGGGGTTGCAAAAGTTAGCTCTTTTTTTAGTGATTACATAATGACCCAACTAGGATGGTTTTTATGCAACGCGCTTTAAAATCTGAAATGGGATTGGATATTAGCTGGACTAGTATCTTGCTTCACTTATTTGTTGGCATCATATGAGAAAGGAATAGATGGGTTAATTTCTGTAGTTCCAGTTGCCCTGTTTGTTCGCCCAGCATTATGCCTATCTTTGCAATTGTTGAAATGGCCACTTGAGAATTTGAAAACTCAAGAAGAGGAAACTGTATTGGATGGTCCATGATAGCACACATTCTGTTTTAATTATTGTATAGTCAATTTCTATCCTAGTTGGGATTAGCCTAAATTGACTGAAACGTTTGCTGATTATCACATATGTGCTACCTTGCTTTGACATTCTCACTTTCAGTCTTCTTTATCCTCATTCCTCTTAAACATCTTAGCAATAGAATTGAGGGAAGTGAAATTCTTCACCTTTAAACAACATCATACAGCAGGAGTGTTTCATTATGTAGTGCAACAAGATTTTCAGTGCACAACTGCTAGTTCACAAGCGATATCTTATTTACCATTTTTGCTTGTCCAGAAAATTGCCTGCTTTATCCAGTCTATATACTTGATGTATACATCAGATTCATTTTTTTATCCTTACAAAAACAATAGCCTGTCTCTACCTGACGCTAATTGGTGTTTTAGTTAACCTAATCTCTTATTGAGATGCCCCTAAATATTTTTCCTAATTTATTCTTTATTATGTCTTGCAACCAGGAGCAAACAGTAGATGCAAATACTCTATCGCAGAAAGCGTTGGATGGACCAGTACACAGTCTTCCTCGGAAGTGGGCCCATTCTATTCCAATGCCAGAATCTGGGTGTGTTTTGGTTGCAACTGAAGAGCTTGATGGCAACGGTACCTTTGAGAGAACTGTCATCCTCCTCCTCAGATTAGGTTCAAGAGATGCCTATGACGGCCCATTTGGTGTCATCCTGAACCGTCCACTGTACACAAAGATGAAGTATGTGAACCCATCCTTCCGTGACCAGGCAACACCTTTTGGTGATTGTTCCCTGTACTTTGGAGGCCCTGTCGATACGAGCATATTCTTGATGAGGACTAATGATGGCGGACCCATCAAGGGGTTTGAAGAAGTGGCATCAGGCGTCTGCTTTGGTTTCAGAACAGACCTGGAGAAGGCTAGTGCTCTGATGAAGAATGGTGCAGTTAAGCCCAAGGACCTGAAGTTCTATGTAGGGTACTCTGCTTGGGATCATGATCAGTTGTTGAGTGAGATTGATGCAGGATACTGGGTTGTCACTTCCTGCAGCTCGGGCCTGATCATCGATGCTTTGACGACAGACCCTTCTTGTCTGTGGAGTGAGATATTGCAGCTGATGGGAGGCCAATACTCAGAGTTGAGTCAAAAACCAAAGGAAGATGGCTCGTAAGCAGTGCATATGTTATAGTCTATAAACGTCGGCCAAAGACTTAGGCTGCTTAGAAGAGGCCTTAATGCAGTTTATTTCCTAGTATAATACAACTCATATGCTTTGCCGAATAAGACTCCAAGTAGGAGTCGGTTTCAGTTCTGGAGTAGGAGTCGGTTTTGGATTGTAATAGCATCTTATATATAGTTTTGTAATCTCAGGATTCTGGGAACAAGCAAGTAATACAATAGAGTTTATTACATTACCTTCTGTCTTCTATCTCCTGCTGGCGACTCTAGGGCAGGGAGGGCCTGGCCACCGCCGGGGCAAATCCCATCTTCCCGTAAGCCACCGCTACGCCCTGAGGTCCCGAGGCCCTAACAGCATATTTGCAGCATTGTTCGCAAAAAATTGTTGTGTTCCATTTGTACATAATTGAGTAATCTCACCCGGTCACTGACCAGGGCATTCACTCCGTCCTAGTTGTTTGATGTGGAGACTGTTTTACTTTGATACTTCGATAAACAACATATACTGTTTTTTTAGAACCAAAGGGTCACCCCCGGTTCCATTTTATTACTAAAACGAAACCACAAAACAAGTCTCAGCAGGGCAACCGCTGTTTAAACCACAAGACATTTTTGGTCAGCTTTTCACCACGGCAGCACCGTGCCAATATCTTCAACACTCCAAAAGCCTACACATTTATCATCTCAGCTTTTCCTTCAGAGATTCTTCCCCCTCCTTTGTTCTTGGTAGCAGCCACTTCTCAGGGCTCAGCGTCCTATTTTTCACCCCCAGCCTATCAATTGAATTGTCATCGCCTTGTGCTCCAAATTGGATATGTACTGTTCCATCTTCGGCAATTGTGAATCTGGGCACAAAAGCTTCCAACTCCCTAGACATTTTGCTATCCTCCTCCAAAGTACCTGTAAAACTGTCCACTAAATTTTCCAAAATGAATGTCATTTCTCGGTTTCAACAATTCCATAACACAGCAGAGCAAAGAACATTTCTTACTGAATGTTTAGAGTTACTTACCACCACCTTGAGACAGATTCTAAAGTTGCCCTACATTCAAATCTATCATTTCAGAAATTTCCTTCCAAACATGCATCATGACATCACAGCCAAAAAACAGGTGATTAATGGATTCTTTTCAGAACAGAACAAGCAAGAATCTATGGCAATTTTCTGTCTTTTACTAAAATTGTCCCTAGTGAGAAGTTTGTTATGTAATAACAACCAAAGGAAATTTGAACTCTGGGAGGGATAGCTATTTTCCAAACAGCAGGAATATGAACAGATCAAACCCCATTAAAAGTAAATTTTACACTAAGGTATCCTCATACTCACAAAAAGCAATGGATTCAGCAAAAGTAACAATCTCAAGCCAAAGATGCATAAGCCTGTCATCTACACAGCGCCTAAAAGTAAATTTAAGAATAGTACCATCCCAGACATCTGAAATAACAGCATGCTTTTCGTTAATAAGGACATAAATTTCCCAATACTGAATGGCCAATCTAGAATTCCCAAACCAATTATCTTCCCAGAACCTAATTTTATTACTTTTTCCTTACCTTCCATCGGTACCCCATTTTAGCAGGCTTTGCTGCTAAAAAGGAGACACTTGGGAGATCAGAACAAGGAAAAATGTTAGGGCTATTGGCATTATACTTAAAGTCTACAATCTGTCTCCACAGTTTATTATCAGCATTGCTATACCTCCAGACCAAGAAGCAGTGGGTTCTTTTCGGTTATGACTTATGGTTTATGGCTGTAACTGATGGTTTCTAATCCTAGCATAAGCACTTGTGCGAACGAACCGAATACTAATAAGCTAATAAGTCGCTTCAAAAAGGTTGTCCCAATAAGCTGCTTCGAAAAGACTACGAAGCCGCCCTATTTGTTTGTTCTGGAAAAGCCATAAACTAGAAAGAAGAAGGCCAAAGATTAAGATCTTTAAGGTTAGGGATACCTAAACCTCCAAACTCCTTTTGACTAACCCCAGTTTGCAAGATGATAGTTGTGATGGCCTTCATAGTTATCCCAAAAGCAGTGTGACATTTGAGAATTAATCAATTCAACAGCCCACTTTGGAAATTTAATCACAGATAACAAGTAAGTAGGGATACTAGCTAAACAAGCCCTAATAAGCACAAGCCTTCCCCCATAAGATCCTCTCCACCCTGCTACTCTTTTGATTATTTTATCTACCACAGGTTGGAGGTCTTCTTTCCTTAATTTTCCATAATGTAAAGGAACTCCTAAGTACTTGAAAAGAAAACTACCAATCTTGCAACCAAAAGTTTGAGCAAAAGGTTTCATATCTTCATCATTCACATGAATTGCAAACAAGTCACATTTATGAAAATTAATTCTTAAACCTGATAACTGTTCAAAACAGGAAAGCAACCATTTTAAATGTTTTTGCAGCATCAATATTGTTTTCAACAAACAAAAGAGTATCATCAGCATATTGCAAGCTGATGATACCTCCAGGAGTAAAAATTTTCATTAAGCCATGGATTAACCCGGCCTCAGAAGCTTTGTTTAACATTTTTGTAAAGACATCAGCCACTAAATTGCATAAAATAGGAGACAAGGGATCTCCTTGCCTCAAGCCTCTTCCTATTGTTGATTCTGACCCCAAAGGAACCTTTTTTCAAAAGGCACTCTATCCACCCAATCCATTTTCCCCCAAAGCCTCTTTGCTTCAACATAGAAAACAGGAAATCCCAACTAACTCTATCATATGCCTTCTCAAATCTAATTTCAGAACAAAACCTTCCTCCTTATTATGATAGGCATCATGCACAATCTCATGGGCACAAACAAAATTTTTGAAAATAAATCTACCCTTAATAAAAGCTGTTTGCTGTTTGCTAATCAGTCTATCTATGATTTTGGCCATTCTGTTGGTAAAAACTTTAGAAAAAATTTTCAGGCTACAATTTATAAGGTTAATGGGCCTAAACTTCTTCAACTTCTTTGCATCAGGTTCTTTTGGAGTCAAAGTCAGCATAGCAAAATTCAGCCTAAAAACATCAAGTTTCCCATCTTGAAAACTCTAAACAATGCTAAAAGATCCCCCTTAATCAGACCCCAAAACTTTTGATTAAAACATAAAAGATAAACCATCAGGCCCAGGAGCACCATCAGCATAGGATTCAAAATTAGCATTTCTAATTTCCTCTTCAGTAAAATCTGCTTCTAAAATATTGTTTTTCTCTTCAGTAACTTTATCTTGGCCGGACCAGAAATCTTCATTTAGATTAATATTTAAATATTCATCATGACCAAAAAGATTCTTATAGAAATCAGTAGCTAGTTGCAGCATACCTTTTTCATCTTCCACTGGTCCCTCTCCCTCAGGACCTTCCAGCATAGGAAATAACTTCTTCCGCTTTCTCTGATTTGCTACAGCATAGAAGTATGCTGTATTTTTGTCTCCTTCTATGATATCTCTCCCTCTGGATCTCTGCCTTGCTTTGATTCCATCTTCCAAATCTCATTAAGCTCATGAGCAATGTTTTTCATCCTTTGCCTTGCACCTTTATGTAAACATTGAGTTTCAGAAGCAATGTCAAGATCATTATACTCATTCACCGAGTCATTCTTATGTTTTATTTGAGCAGGTTCTACATTTATACTCCAACCTTTAACTTGTTTTCTAAAATTTCTTACTTTACATTGCCAAATGTCTATAGCTTTAGTACTCTTACACTGAATGTTCCAAGCTTTTTCAACTACCTCTACAAAATCATTTGATGGACCATGTAAGAAAGTCCAAGATACTGTTGTGATGAACCATTGCAAGTTTTGTAGAGTAGTGAAATGGTTTTGCAAAGATTGTATTTGATTTGAGCTGTCTTCTAAAAATGTCAGAAAAATCGGAAGTACAACAGATATAAGTGCGGTAATTCCGTTTAATAGAAGTACCACAGGGATAAGTGCAGAAGTATCGCTTAGCAGAAGTACCAGGTTGAGTTGTGGTATATTTTTTTCAGAGAGCTCCAGGTGAGATTTTCAACATGCGGAAGTACCGTTTTGAGAGGTGGTAGTTCCGCATTGCAGAAGTACCAACGTATTAGGCGCAGTACTTTCGGTCTTCCCAGAAAAACAGGGGGTTTGGGAAATTGAGTCATGGATTGAGTTGGGATAACCTGGGTCAATGGATTAAAGTTGCATGATGCATGTCTAATGTTGGTCAAGTTACGAAGAACTTGTGCTTGAAAACGATTTCTTTGTCTTTAGATATGTAGTGTAGCTTGGAGTCAACCATAGTCAACAACAATGATCGGGATTAGGCTCATGGAGGAGTTGAGACCCAGAATGATCAAGGATGCCAGGTGAGATGGTGAGCTCAAGCATGGCACAATAAAGGTGGGAATGTTAAAGGCGAGTTCGAATGGCGGGATGGCACCATATAGCTTGCACGAGCCAAGTGAACCGTAGTTTGGTGGAACTGGGACAGGAGAGACTTAGCGTCGCATGGCAGTCTAGTGGTGCACCTACACATGGCAAGCATGGCGATTGCTTGCAGTGGTTGGTGATGATTAGGTCAAGTAAGGGTATTTTGGTAGTTTGATCAAAATACCAGAAACTATTTTGGATCAAAACTACAGCGCATGGGCGATGCGTTGGAGAGCGGTTTAGGTCAAGGTAAAGCTAGTTGGATCATGGCTAAGAATTTAGCGGATGCACACTTATAAGCTTTGAAAAGCGTGCATAAGTGAACTTGTGACAGTTAAACCCGTTTGTGTGGGGTTAATGGGTTTCCCCCATTATAATAGTGAATATGATCCATTAAGGGGTATAGGTGACTGGTTGCCCATCTATAAAAGGATTTGAGATGAAGACATGTAAGATTAATCATCCAACCCATCTCATGTGCTATCATCTCTAGGGTTATGGTTTGAGAGTGAGTGCCTTGCGTGCTCTTTGTCCTCCAAGGTGGAATGGTTGTAAAACCTACCTTCTCAAGTAAGCAACACATCAATCGTTTTACATCTCTTGTGTCTCTATTATTTTTGATTGATGTGCTTGATTTTTGGTTGGTTTTGATATCTCCTCTTTCCCTCTTATGATCTTGCTATACCAAGAATGTATAAGAGATGGAGATAAATGTTTGGAATATATCTCCACCCTTTTAGGCACTTTGTTAGTAAGATTTACAAGAAAACCTGATTTTACTTGATTTGGGCCTCTTTGGTCTATCTCTTGACTTGAGGACTTTTAGCTAGGATTATTCAATGTTCTATCTTGCTGTGATGTGTGGGAATACATCCAGACCCTTCTTGATCATCATCATCATCCCAGGAGCAGGTTGTATTTACTGATTTTGGTTTTGGCTCAATTTTGGTGCAACCCTCCAACAAACTGAAAAAGATCTCATCTGTGGTCATGATTTTCATGATTGTTTGTTGGAATAGGTTCACAATATCCTAGAGTAGATCCCTGTAACATTTTGTCATTTGGATCTGCGAGTCAAAAGTTATTTCGATTCTTGTGTTTGAACTTGTGCTAAAATTTCTGTTCTTCAAGAAAATCAATAGTACCACAGTGCAACCAGCAGTACTTTCGATTTTACTGGTGGTCAAAAAAGGTGGTTAAAAGGATTAGGGTGGTCGGAGGCTATAGAGTTTTGAGAGTGGTCGAGGGCTTTAGAGTGTTTAGAGTAGTCAGAAAAGGTGGTTGAAAGGATTAGACCACAGTGGTCGGCAACAACTGAGGTCGTGAGAGGGTATGGTCTAAAGCCAGAGAGTGGTCGTAAAGACTACCAGCAGTGGTCATATATGCCCAGTGTGGTCGTGTCCGACCAGAGTGGTCGAAGGATGGTTGCGGTCGAGAGTGCCTGTGGTCGAACGCGAAGCCAAAGAGGGAGGTAGAAGTCGGAAGTGGGGGTGAGTGGTCAGGGATGGCGAGGTCTACTGAGTGGTCAAAAATGGCTTTGATGGCACAAAGTGGGTGGATGGATTGGACGGCTCAGAGTGGTCGAATGGATCAGACGGCTCGAAGCGGTCGGATGGTATCTGCGATCGAGCGACCGTGGTGGTTGTGGTCGTGTGCGGCTTCACCGGCACAGTGACGCATGGGGCCCTAGGGCTCGCCAACATGGTGGCGAGCGACAGCGGTCGATGATCAGAGTAAAAGAGAGGGAAGAGTGAGGGGAATGCGATGGTGCTCGCGGATTTTACCGAGGGTGGCCAGAGGCTGATGGTGGCTCCAGCGGAGCTCGGGTTCGACAAATAGGCGGTCAAGGTCAACGGAGGCTTGGCGTTGCTGAGGACGGGGCTCGAGGATGCTCGAGGCAACGACGATTGCTCATCGGAGTGCGGTCGAGGCTCAGAGTGGAAAGAGGCACGGTGAGAGGGAGGTGTAGAGCTTGGGAGAGGGGAATTCGAGCGGAGGGAGGCGGTGCAAGGGTAGGGGTGCTTGAGGGTCCCTTTCATAGGGCCTCGAGGGAGGTCGGGCGCAGCAATCTCTCATCGGAGATTACGGCGCGACGGCGGTGATTGCGAAGGAATTGGGGAAAGTGAGCGCGAGGATTGGGGAATCCGACGTGGGAATGGCGGAGGAGATAGGCACGCGGAGTAGGGGAGAAGAAAGGGAAAGGGTGCAGTCGTTGCAGAGAAGGGAAGGGTGGGGAATCGGTAGAAATGGCGGAGCCGGCGATGCTCGCGTAGGGAAAGGAGGAAGGAGGATGGGGGTGATGGAAGGTGGGACCCACGGCGCAGTGAGAGAAGAGAGGGCGAGGAAGCGGGTGGCGGGGATTTTGGGCTGACGCGAGGTGGCGCGATCCAAGCCAGCCACATATCGCCTAGGGATGGGAGAAGGAGATTTAAATTTTGAATTCTGAATTTGCTTTTTAAAAAGCCCGAGAAAACCAAAAAGGCTCAGAAAAATACCACATAAATCCCAAAATACATTCAAGAAAAATTCACAAACATTTATGGAATCATTTTGAAATTAGGAATAATATTTCCAACTTATTTTGGTATAAGTTTTTATACTTAAAATACTTTTTAATTTTAAATTATATTTTAAACTCTAGAGAATCACAGAAAATTTAGATAAAAGCCGAATAAATCCAAATAGTTAATTTGAATTAGGATTTTTTTTATAGAAATTCAAGTTATCCATTCTTTAATATTTGTTTTAGGTTTTTACTTAAATTATTTTTCAACATCAAGGCCTTTTTAAAAGCAGAAAGTCAGGGCAAATCAAATTCAAATATCATGAATCCAAAACACTAATTTTTATTTTAAACCAAATTAATTTAATTAAAAAAATTCATTCAAAAATTAAAATAAACAGCTGGACTGTTACAGTAACCACAGGTGAAGATGAAGTACTTGCTGCCCTGTAGGTACATCACGATGATTTGATGCCTACAACACATACATCAACTGAGAATGTCGATAAAGGTAACAAACATGGTGTTGAATTTAATTATGAAACAGTGAGTAATTGTGAGAGCTCATGTGTGCAAATGGAAATTCCACATTCTAAATTTGATATGCTTAATTTATATAATGTGGAATTGATTACTCATAAGGAAGTTATTACTAGAATATCTCCTGATAATTCTTTATACTATATTATGTTTGATGATCCTAAAGAGCTATCTAGTGTGATTGAGAATGTTACTAAAATTTTATATTTAAAATCACTAGTTAGCACTAATACCTACACGTATAAGTTCAATTTGATTGGAGATTATGGTGTGGATAACAAGTTCTATGATTATCAAATATGCATTATATGTGATAAGTTTGCTAAATTGAAATTGTATGTTTTTGATAAATAATCTTTTGTACCATGTCATGATCACAATAATATGAGTTTTAATAATAGTGCTTGATGTTTAGAAAGATTTCATATGCCTACTTGTTTATCTTGTGATGTACCAGTTAAAGCATGGAAATCACTAAAAAATTTCTTCCTAATATTTGACCAACTTGATCTAGTTTTACCCATTAATGACTTGTCCATGTACTTAGAAAAGTCGAGGATGACTTTTCTCATGGGAGGGAGAATGATGTGAATAACAATATGGCAATGTATGCATCTTATGACTGCTATTATACTAATTGGTTTATGCAAAACAACGAGAATGATACAATAATTGATTTATACATATATCATCCATATGTGTTATTCTTTTTGTTTACTACATCTCTAGATAATCATTATGTGCTAAATGGAAGGAGTGTAAATGATATATGTGTGTGTGTACACACACCACGCATATACGTTGTTTTCTTTGTTTAGCACATTTTCAGGTTATCAAACACCGAGGATGGCTTTTCTTAAAGAAAGGGAGGATGATGCGGATACGCTCATATCTTGCGCTTTTCAGTTAGATATATTATTTAACTGGAAAGAATTATTGAGCTGCATTAAAAATTAACAGGTGAACTTGCTCCAAAGTGAATTTAATTTTTATTTATATGAGAATTATTTACTACCTTACAGAAATGTTTTGTGTAATTTTAGGACTTCACATGGAATAAGAATTAAAATGGTGCCATACAAGCAAGAAAGAATATATACGGTGCTGCCCATTAAAGAAAATATGGCTCACGCATGAAGCAAAAAAGCAAAGTATGCAGCTCGAATGAGAAAAAACAATGCATGGAGGGAAATGCAATGCATGCATGCAGCCATGCATGGCTGATTGCCCGTGAGTTAAAGAAAGAAATAAAGAGAAGGTTCTGCATACAAGATAAGGAAACAAAGGATCATGTTTGGGCTAAAACGCATAATCAGCTCGTCAAGGCGTGTGCGCATGTGTGCAAATTAAAGAATTCGAATTAGAGATGGCTTGCGTCCCAACACTTGGCCGAACTCCCAATGACTCGGCCATGTATTGTTATCTGCGAAGTCCGAACCTTGAGATAAGATTAAGGGGTATTTAGTTCGACGATAGATTATAGCTTTTTTACTGTAGCAGATTTATTTTTTACTTTAGCTAAGATAGCTTATTTGGTATAATTAAATTTTAAAAAAATGTAAACTAAAAAAACAGGTTAGTCTATCACAAACAATACAAAAGAATAAAAAAAGGGCAAAAAGGCCCAAAAAGCCAAAAAGTCAGAAAAAATAAAATTAAGGAAGAGTAAAATAAAAGCAGAATCTAGAAGCTATCGCTGAAACGAACATGAACCCAAGCCGCCCTTAGGCCCATGTGTACGTGCGTGATAGGGTTGGGGCGCCCATAAATATATCGGCCGCCTCTCTTTGTAACTCTAGACCACGTTATTTAGACTAAAGATTTTGCTCTTGATTCTATAGCTTGAACTACAATGCCCTAATAGAATAGGGAGCTTCAATCTGAATATTACCGTTGTTTTTCTTATGATTTCCTCGTGTTTTTGCATGAAGAACACATTTACTTTTACGTGGCCGAGTAGATGAAGATCGAAGCGTGTGGTTGGACGAATTCTTTTGCCATAGGTTGCTGTATTGAGATAGTGGTTAGCGTCATTGATTCGTCAGGTTGCACAGGTCTAAATTTATTCTTGATCCTACGTCGTGAAGATCGGGCACCCCGTATCGCGGGATGCTATTCAGTGGCATAGAATCAATTCTCTTTTTGAACTTGACCACACTAATGAAATCATATATCCCAATAGCATGTCTTGTGAATAGTTTTAAGGGGCAAGGCAAGCAGATGCTTTGAAGTTTCAAGTGCAAACATTTCAAGGGGATTTGTTTTGATCCTCCCATGTGTCAAGAATGATGATGCTCACCTAATGCATGTGGCAAAAACACTCCTTTTTCTTTTTTTATATGCCTATGTACTCGTACTGGGATAATGGAGGGAGATAGAATAGAACTGATAAATTTCCAGTACGCAGAAATAAAAATACATGGGCCCCATCTTGACTGACGGAAAGGAAAAGCCCAACAACCTATCGCCATCCATGCCTCTGCACGGCAACGTTCTTTTCTCTCGCCATCCATCCTGTGGAATATTCCTAGGTGAGAACCCTATCTCAGAGTTTCTTGGGCTAGTAGTTTAGTACTTGGTAGTGAGCTTTAATCAGATGAGGCCCCATTTTAACACAAGTTAAGCGTCTTGCAACTGGCGAAATTCCTTGGGCTAGTAGGTAAAACTTAGGTGGTTTATAGCCAATTTAGGACCCGTTCAAAAGTCCCATGTCTTTTAGCATTTGTCTGAAATGGTATTATACCTTCTGTTAATTTTTTTGAGGTATTTAATTAAAGTAAATAAATAAAAATATCGCTATATCTTCATAGATAATGCAAAGAAAAAAGAAAAAAAGAGAGAAAAAATGCGCATTAAGAAACCAACGCGTTCAAAACGGGTGTTGGCTTCTAAATCAGAAGCTGTTTGCAACGGTGTCATGACTACAGCTGATGGCTTTTAACCATAGCGTGAATGTTTATACGAATGAATCGAATGCCAATAAACGATAAACCGTTTTAAAAAAGATGATGAAGGAATCATTTAATTTGTTTGTTCAGAGAAACCTATAAACTATAAATTAAAAAGAATAGAGTCGTATCAGTCCTTTTGGTCCCTTTTTCTGGGGCTGGGACGTTTATGGTTTGGTTCACGTCTATTTCCTGCAGTTGGGCCGCACTGTCCTAAAAAAGCATCAAAGGCGCCTTCTTGATTAGTTGGTTGAATAGCACTGTCTGTCCCCAGTGAGAGGTAACATAGTCATTGGAAAAACATTTTTTTTTGGCTGAATCAGCGTGAATTCTCATGAGAAGATTGACCAAGAGTCCAATTGTATTGACTTCAGTTTATTGATCGTGCATGATGCCATGGTGAATGCAGAAGCGACCGAAGACAGGAGGCAGAAATATTTCTTGTGCTCTGAAACATGAGCTTATTCTCTTTGACGTAGTAACCCCGAGACATGCCTAGAATAATGAGTAAAGTATCTATAAACTTCCTCACGAAAAGATTCCTAAGAGCAGCAACCCCCAAGCCAAAGCCTCTCTGATCGGACGCATTCCTTGCAAAGCCATGTGGCCTTCACGTGGGGGCTCCTTGGATGTTTCTGCGAGCTCACGTCTCCTGCGCTCCCCGTTACTTGCAGGTGGGTCCAACTCCGACATGCACATCCGTTTCGACCCCAGCCAAGGCAATGTCAGTGATGCTCACACGTCAGATCGATCGATCTGACCAGCCAAGCTCCTGCAAGGGCTTGCTCGATAGGCGTACAGTTCACATGGCAATGGGCAAACCTTTTTTGCTTCTAGGAGAGCAAGAGAAGTTCGCTAGCTAGAGCTTGTGTACCTTGCAACGCAGATCAAATCTCACCACCAATACACTAGAAACACGTGAAGTCCGCGAGTGTTGTGAGTTCAATCCTAATCCCCATTGGAGCTAGGAGTCGAGCCAGACTTTTATGTGCCAACCCGAGGCCTAACTGATATGGCACGGACACGCCACGTGACGGGCCATGTTGGCATGGCACGAATGATGGACCGGGCCTAGAAAGCTGGTCCTTTGGGTGGCACGGCATATCGTGCCGTGCTTGGGCCGGCCCGGCCCGGTGAGCATGGCCGACACGGCGAGCACGGGGGCACGGCCGGCACGCCAGCACCCGCGGCCGCCTCAGCCTCGACCTCCCACCTCCCATCGCCCTCCGGTCGCCATGCCATCCCATGGATTCCCCACAAGACATCACATAGCAGAAAGAGAGGGAGTAGAGGGGAAGAAGTATACCGGCTGCCGGCTTGGCCTGCCCATAGCCGACACAGGTGTCGAAGGCGACGTGGAAGATGACGTTGTTGGTGAGGTTAAAGATGAGCTCGCCAAGGTTGACGACCTTACCACTGGACCTCGCGACGACCCCATCCCCGCACGATGACAGGAACCTCCCCTCACCCCTGGACGATGGCGGCGACCTCCCCCACCCCCCGGAAGCCCGTACAACGGCGAGCAGGGGGTCGCCAGGGGAGGTGCTGGAGAACAGGTTGGGCTGTGCCATGGAGCAAGGAGGCTGAGCCAAGCGACATCACAAGTAGCGGATGGTTGGAGCCGAGCCGACTGAGGCTGGCCCAAAAGTACAGGCTGGCTGACCGGATCCGAGTGGAGGAGGCGGCAGGGAGGCAAACCAGTAGAGGCGCAGGCGTGGAGACCAGATTGGAGAAGATCCACTGGAGGGAGAAGGCCGACGAGCAGGGAGGCCAAGCCTAGGGCGATGGCCAGGCGAGGGGCCAAGGCAGTGCGGCGCTGAGGGTAGGAGGCGCGAGTGGGAGAGGTGAGCTACAAATCGGGAGAGGAAGATTTGGGGAGAAATAGAGAAGAAAAATGGGGAGGAATAAGAAGAGGGAGATGGGGAGAGGAGGAAGATGAAGTGGAGGACTTGGAGGCTTCAGCTGAGCAGGAAGGAGGGGAGGAGAGAGAGAGGTTAGATAGGGAAGAGAGAGATTAGGCTCCAGCGATTAAATTCACGTACCATGGTATAGGTTATTCTATCGTGTAATTAAATACCCTGTTAATTTGGTTAAGTGTATTGTAAATCGTATAAACCCATTAAGCCTTGTGTTGGATTGTTAAAATAAGTTAGATACCACCAGTAGATTAAAACTTGTACATGTATAGATTAAATTCGCTTACTATCATTTATATTATTCCAGTAATAATTATTTAGGATTATTAGAATGAATTAATTCCATCAAACGACTATGATCTGTACATGACTAACTAATTAAATTAGCATAACATCGTTTAGCCACTCCATGGCATATTTAAATACATTAAAAGCCGTTAATAATTATTAGAATAAATTGAGTGCTATTGATTAAATCGTAGTGCGTACTGATTAAATTAGTGTATTGCCGATGAATTTGTTTGTAGTGCTAGTTGTGTCATCTTGTCACATTCAGATGCCATTCAAATAGCTAATGCATACATCTCTTTTGCTAGCTATCTCAACATATATGTATGCATGGTGTATGTTATCTTGTCACATTCATCTTGTCTCCAACATGAAGGGTCAAAGCTGAAGTGCTACATTATTAGTCCAGAACATCATCCCTTACACAAGCAAAGGGAACATGGTCTGTGGTCTTCCATCATGTATACACTGCAAATGCACAAATACATACCTTTTTATTGCAGGGCTAGCCATGTTAGATTGGTAGCACTTACATACCTTTTTATTGCAGGGCTAGCCATGTTAGATTGGTAGCACTGTCTCAAACTCTCACAGATTAAAGTACAAGGTGTCCTGAGCTACTTGGGCTTTTGAGTTATTAGTTCATTACACATATGCAGACACAAGGTGCTTGACCGAAGGGCACTATCTTTGTTCTTGCATGCAACTATTGCTAATTGTATTGTTCTTCCACTCTGTTGGTTTGAAGTTTAACAGATATAATTGCAGTTCCAAACTTCATAACCTTCCTTACATCAAGGAAAGGTACACTTGCCATTTTCACACTCTCTCCGGTAGACTCTTAATATCTATACAAATGTACAACATACAATATGGTCCCATTCCGTATATGCCTATATTTGGCAAGCACACATGTACATTACAAGACTAATATATTGTACGCATGGTGTTACTTTTTCTCCGAAATATTTACGCCATTACGTGCCCATGTTTTTACGCAACTAATTCAATTTTAACTAGTTTCTAACGAGTCAGGTACGAGAGAAATGAAGATGACGCCGCCACCATTGTTGCCACCGCCTTCGCCGTGTATAGTTACTTCGGACTAGGCTTAGACTGGTATGGCATGAACACCAATACGGCGGGCTTTGGGCTGTGCCTGGGCCTAGCTTGAGACGAGGCGGAACAGCACGGCGGGGTAACCAGGCCAAGCAGACACGGCACGATGCGGTCCAAAGTACGATGAGCCCGAGCCGCACGGTGTGGTCCAATGCCCACCTCTAATCCCCATCCAAGCAACCAGGCTGTCTTACTGGTTGGACTTTGGGCTGGTCGGCAGAAGGTAACGGCAGTTAATAGTAAATAAACGGAACAAAATTAAACTCCAGTTTGCATGTCGGCAGAACATCCCCCGGCTATCAACTAGGTTAAAAAAAACCATGCGTGCCACCTCTGGCGATCTTAGAATATCCACCGATGGCGATGAGAGAAAGCGGGCGGCTCACGAACCAGGCGGGCCTTGCGGAAGTCGGCCGGTGGCGCCCCACCTACTGGCTGCCGCCGCGCCCTGGATCAGGGTTGTTTTTTTTCATTTCGCGTCATGTAATTCTTGTATTGTTTGTGCACACTGCCTGCCTCTTTTTCCCCAATTGCTGCGTCTAGATTTCTCACTTCGTCGTTCTATGGCATTATTTCTTTCTTCTTGTCTGTATATAACTCTATGCTTGCCGCTTTGCCAACCCTGTAGCTTTACTCAGCTCATGGCTTTTGGAACTCTGCCCTTCTCACTTGTTTTGTTGGGTCCCCAAAATTGCTAACGATGTAAATTAATCTCAATCAAGGAGCTCGTGGTTTATCACGAGATGGGAAATGGCAGTGAACACCTTCGCTCCCGACTCAACCACACGCACAATTTATGATCATATTCTTTTAGATGTGATTGATGACTTTTGTCGCAGATGGAACACAACTTACTCCTTTACCCGCCCTTTATTCTTCCTGGACACACTTGCCATGAATGGCTGATCCTACTGCCTAGCTTAATTTCAACGAAAAATCCATTGGTTCGTCGTTGTATTTCTCCCTCATAACTATTTGCATATATATGAGAATACACGCTTAACCGCTCGATGATGATGGGAGATTGGGAGGCAGACGCAGATCCATCAGGGGTTAGCCCCCCCCTAAATTTTAATCCTGGATCCGCCACTGCAACCCAACAAAAGACAAGAGGAAGCAGGAGCCAATGGGCAACATGGCACGTCGTGGCCGAGGAGTGTTCCGCGCCATGTGACGTCGCCCTCGTGTGCTAAGCGCCTAAGCGAACGTACGTGCATGATAGCATGCCACTGTGCTGCTCAGCTCATCCCCCATAACCAACTTGACCCGGCCCGGCCCGGCCGTCCTCTGGAAGGAGATGGAGGGATACGGCATTAGAGCATCTCCAAGAGATGCTCTTTCTCACCCCTTATCTTAAAATATTGGGTATGAAGCTAAAAACAAGCCTCCAACAGATACTCTAAAACACGCCCAATAATTTTGGTACTCTAAAATTGAGGTGGATCACCATCAAATATACAAATTGCCTAGATGGTAATTTTAGGGATCCAAGTTTAGAGGAGCTGCTGAAGGATGGGAAAGATTTAGAGGACAATTTTTTAAGAAGACTCCAATATGAGATTTTAGAGGACAAAATATTGAGCTCTCTTGGAGATGCTCTTAGACGACGAGACGACGGGCGTAATTGCGCGTACAGCTGCAGTGCCCGAGCGATCGGCTGCGTGCTTCCTCGCTCCGTGTGATCGAGTCCAAACAAACGCCTCCTTCAGTTCTTCTCCTACAAAATACAAAGTAGAGTAACATGGGCGGCAGCTGCTCGTGTCAGAGATCCATCCATCCATGGAGCTCAGCTCCATGTGGCAATGTCAACGTGCTGCTTTCCAGTGACAAATTTAGAATGAAAAATAAGGGTGGGCTAAAAAAATATGCATTCTTCTACCAGATCATAAGTTCGTTTCTCCGTTATTGCAAACCTACAAATTAATTGCTAATTAAGTATATACAACAGTATAACACTATTTCTAATAAATCGCTAATCAAATAAGCTCGGCAAACAATATAATAAATTAATTGCTAATTAAGATAATGAGCTTGAGACTTGAGTTGTATACTTACAAATCATTGAATCAGTTCGGGAGGAATCCTATCACACGCCTTCATAGCTTCACTGCTTCACAACTCACAAGTTCACAGTACACGTTCGGGCGGTGAGGCAGCTGCCGGTAACTTCACTGCTTCACAGCAAGTCACAACGTAACCAGTCACCAAACAACCAGTCCAAGTCAAATAACAGCAGGCGCCAGGCAGCAGCTACAGCCAAATAACATTCACACGCCTTCGGGCTTTGGCCTTCACTGCTTCACAATCATAGTTCACGCAATCATTCGCCGCCCCTGCGCGCTGCGCCGCCGCGTCCCGCCTTCCCGTCTCCCGCCTCCTCGCCTCGGTGCCTCCGCCTCCCGCCTCCGACCTCATTGCTCCGGTCGCGCGGCAGCGCGACCCGCAAAGATCTCGGCGGCTCGGCCGTGTCTCATTGCTCGGTCGGCCACGACGGCGCAACCCCGCCCCCGGCACTCCGGTAGCCCGGCTCCGCGCCTCCGCCACTTAGGCCCAGCCGGCAGCCGTCCCGGCGACGGCACGACCCCGCCTCGGCCCTTCCCCGGCGTTCCTCCTTCGGATCTGGCGACCGGCGTCCCCGCCTTGCCTCCAGAATCTAGATCTCGTCGGCACACGACATGGGTATTTGGGGGAACGGGAGCTCGCGAAGGGAATGGGGATTTTGGTTTGGGGAAATTTGGGAGGGCAACATGTACTGGGCGGTGGGCCGTCGGGCCCGTGGGCTGCATTTCTACTTCGGCGGTGCGGCCTTGATTCTTCTCCCTGGCTCCATGCTCTTCCTTCTCCTCAGACATCGTCGCCAGTGACTCTGTGACTGCGGTCGCCGCAGGAGGCCGGCTGGCGGGAGGGTGAGGGGTCAGTAAACCAGTGGAGGGTAGAATTCAGCCTGATAAAGTCTACCCCATAGATTCGCCCCTGCTGCCTTCTCCCCTTTCTTGCTTGCTTGCTCCTGCCGAGATCCAAATCCACAGGCTACTTCTCTCCTCGCCGTTGCGATCGATCGATCAGCACGAGCAAAAGGCTAAGAAGCCAAATTAAATCCTCATGGTAGTCGTGTGTAAACCGTACCGTGGGTTAGCTAGCACTTGGCGCGTGATGTCGTTGGTTACTTACTGTGCTTTGCACGAGAAAGCGAAGTATTTCACTCCTGTGCTCTTGTGCATGGAGTGCTTGTGTATGAGAAGGCTACATTATTTTGTACTATAGCTTATGATTTTTGTCTGTATTTTTAATATAATGTTAAACGATAGAATCGTCGATGCGGATGGTTCACCCAATTTTAGACTCGAGAAGTCATTTAAAGAAGCGAGCTCGACAAACCGTTTAGAGAAATCACTTATTTCAGTTTCTAAAGAAATCAAAATCAAAAGATAAAAAAAGATAAAAAGAACAGGACCATGGTTTCCTTTGCCACATGGAGTTCGGGGTAGATTCGGTTCGGATTGTGCCATTTGTTTCCAACCCAATGCATGGGAAAGCTTGAAGGTTAATCTTGTCTCTTGACGGAAGTTAGGGCTTAATCCGACATTTACAGCGAAAGATTACCTACAAGATAGTACGATCTTTCTTATCTTGGACGTTAAATCTGATCGAGGCAAACGATCATGAGCTCCATCTAGCGAAGTTAGGGGGGAATCATATGGGACCCAGTTTTGCCTTGTTGACACACAGCTTGCCTTACCTTACCCCAAAGCCTTTAAAAGATCGATGCATGGACCATAAATTAACAAAAATGCTATAGAACAGTATAGCATTTTGATCTCATCCAACGGGGTAATAATCCATCGCTACTTCATACCTACACAATGTATCAGAGCCATCCGATTCCACATTTACTTTACGTGCATCCACAACAAAGTTTCCTTTCTTGCATGCCTCTCACGTGTTTGCATCTCGCTTTTCTCTCTCTCCCTCCTTTGATTCGCTAGTGATCGCGAGCTGCAACGGCCGGTGTATGGTGGCGACGAGTGGACGTCGTGTGTGGGACCAACAGTGAACAGGCTTGAGTGGCAACGGCTGGCTAGCTTGTAAAATTCTAGGTTTATGTTTGAAACTCCTTAAAACCTGCTTAAACCTCTATGAAACTTGAAACCTACTCAAAAAACTTTTCTGAAAATTTCTTGAAACCCACCCCTAACCATTAAGTTTATGCTTTCAATTAAACTTGCTGAAGCATAATATTTTCAAACATTAAACTAGTTGAAACCTTATGAAACTTAGCATTTTCAAACATGAAAACTAGCTAAAACTTGCTGAAACACGAATAAAACTTCACTTGAAACCATGTGAAATTCATTCTATATTTTTGGAACTGTTGTAAAACTTATATAAATTTTTATCTAAAACTTAAAGCATCAATGAAACTTATTAACACTTACTTAAACATAGCATGAGGTTTCACAACTAGGTTTTCATGAAGATTACTGTGGTTTCATATCTAAGTTTCATCAAGTTTCAAGATTTTCATAACAAAATTTCATGAGGTTTCAAGACTGTCTTAAAGTTTCGTGAAGTTTTTTGTAGAGAATTCATGAGGTTGAAAGTTTTTGTAGCTGATTCATGAAGTTAAACTCTAAGTTTCACGAGGTTTCATAAAAGTTTTAGGAGATTTCATGACTAAGTTTCATGAGATTTCATGACTAAATTGCATGGTGTTTCATTAAGTTCATAAAGTTTTAGAAGGTTACATGCCTAAGTCGACTAAATTTCATAGCATTTTGTGTCTAAGTTTCATAAGATTTCATAATTGTTTTTTGTAGTGCATTAATGAAGTTGAAAATTTTTTGTAGCAGATTTATTAAGTTAAACTCCAGGTTTCATAAAGTTTCAGGATGTTTTATGTCTAAGTTTCATGAGGTTTTATGACTAAGTTTTATGATGTTTCATTAAGTTTTAAAAGGTTGTAAGATCAAGAAGGCCGACTAGAGGGCGTAAATAGGCGGTCTAAAAATTCTCTTCCAATTATTATCAAATTCTATTTGTCTAAACTAAAAATATAATGTGAAAGCTAAACTTAAATTGGTTTAGCACTCAAGAGGATGTGGAGTGGGTCATCCGATTAGTTTTGATCAAATGGTTGATACCAATCCCATTAGGAAGGAATTTGGACGGTATCTCTGTCGTCTAGCCACGCCCTGATTGAGCCATGTCCTAAATCAATCAGGTGTAATTTACCCTCAAAGGAAAAGGACAAGACAAGTGCTGGAGCTGGAGCTGGACTAACGAGTGCCCCACAATGGGGAATAGACAAGCTCAAAATAGTCAGAGAGAGATGCTGATGAAGGAAGCCTAAAAAGTTTTCTATTTGTCATCATCTCCATCTCCAAGATTCAACAATTGGAAGGTTCTTTATCCTCTACCAACATACTAGCTACCATTGCCTTGAATCCATGCTAAAGGCTTTCAACACCAAACTTATTTTATCTACTGGACTACTAGGAAATCTGCTCCTCTGTTTCAAATATGTGACACATATTTTTTACAAATTTGTTCAAAATATAAAGTGTGTGTGAATTTATTAATGTTTTCCTTGGCTATTCTTATTTATCACATCTTCGCTCTGCATTTATAAGTAACTTCCTCACATTTTCAATGTATTTATAGCATGAATGGTACCGTCATTTCCTTGTCTTTCTCTTAGTTTTACAACCCCTTAATTTCCATGTCTAACCTAAATACTACATCTTATAAAAAAAGCACTATCTTACCAAGGCAGTCATGTTAAATCACATATGCGGCAATTAACGTAGCACTGAAGCAGCCCGCACCATTCGTTAGGCATATGCACTCCCCTCACTATACGTGGACCGGGCCCACAAGCAGAGGCACACGCCAAGCATGAAGCAGTATGCTTCACTCTCACTAATCACCCACACCTAAGCCGGGCGCGTAGCTACGCAAGGAATCAATCGCCGCTATGATAACACACGCACCACCGTGGGTAGCGGCATTACAAGAGAGACCAAGCAAACCGCCATTAAGGAACCCTCGGCGCTCGCACCTACCTGTGCTGTGCTGTGCTGCTGTGTGTTCTTCTCCTGTGGCCGCACCGCGGTGGCGGTGGCATCGCTAGTACTAGTCGGTAGTACTACGGGCATCTCGTGGCCTTGTCTGATCGGGAGCTGGAGACGGCGGGCAGCTCGCGGGATCCCATGCGGTGGTCGCTGCTTCGCGGCTCGGGGCGTCAGGTAATGCAGAACTCAGGCCCGTTTCCCCGGTTCCTATGACGATTTTGCGTAGACAAGTCGAGGTTTTTGAGATGAAGGCGAGGTTTCCAGGAGGTGGGCTGTGGTTATGCTCGGGCGTTGGTGCCGAATTATGCAATGCCGCGGGGGCTTTGCCGGATTTGGGGCTCCATGAGCGGCTTCCTGGTTACCTCTGGTTCAGTGATGTTTGATTGGTTCAGCGCATCTTTCCTGCTCATCGAAGTTGCTCTTTTTAACCAGTTTTCTGCTATCTTTCTGTGATGTTACTGCTCGGCTGCCTCTTTTCTTGCCTTTCCCGTTCTTTCCTATGACAAGTTGATTTTTCTACTTTCACGAGGATTTTCTTTCAGGTCTCTCGTTTCTAATGCTTACCGTCAGTTACGCCCCTTTTCCCTTTCCTTTTTTGTTGTTTTCTTGATTTCTTCCCTTTCCTTCTTTCCGTGTAGTGTCGCTGATGCAGCGATGCTTGCTAGTGGTGCACAACTCTGAAGACCAGGACGCGCAAATTTTTCCCTTGAGGACAGACTCTTCTTTCCCTTGTCCGAAGAATTCCATTTTCTATTGGCGGAATGGCAATTATGCTCTTGATTGAAGCTGTCTTAGTAGATCGAAAATTGCAAAATTCTGCACATGCGATCTTGCGCCACCCCCCCCCCCACCCCCCTCCCCCGCGGGCGCTCTGCGGCTTAGTTTCATGGATTAGACGTGCTGTCGGTGCTTTCTCTGATTCTTGGTATTACAGAAAGCTTTCATATTTTCTTTTGCGTTTTGCTTGTTGCAGTTGCATTTACTGTTCTTGGTTTCTTTTTGTACTTATCTCGGCATCTTGTTATCCTTCGGGTTGCATTTGGTTTGAGTGGTTGGCATGTGAAGGAATAATGGCACAAGCTGGGTTGTTGAGACGAAGGTAGGTTTTTGTGGCTGTATATGGTTTGGGGTTGAGGGATTGGAATCAAAGCTATTTTTGGAATGTTTTTGTATTGTATTTACAAAAATAGTCGTACACACAGTGTATTGACAAAAATATCGTTTATGTCGTCTGGTGGGCAGACGGCAGAGCGGAGCAGACGACGCGTGACACCTGTCACCCCATGAGGACGGCAGATGATTAAGTCAGCTTAATTACCTTCCTAATTCTTAATTTATAATTTTTTAAATTTATAAATATAGCAAATGAGCTCAAAAAATTATGACATTTTTTGTAAAGCTTTCTGAGACATTGTGGTATGTTTTGCCATTTTTGCAATTTTTTGAGGCCATTTACTACCTCTAAAAATTATTTGAACAACGCATAATTAACGATGTGAGTAAGCAGTTATGCACCGCTCCAAGAATCTTTAGATGTAGTAAATGGTCCTGAAAAATTATGAAATTTTTATGGAGATTCCGTATATACTATGCTATGCTGTGTAATTTTTACGTAATTTTTACACCATTTTACTACCTATAAAAATTATTTGAGTGGTGCATAATTAAATCAGATGATTAAGCACTAATAGAGCTGGGCATAATGACCTGCCGTCTAGCCACTGGGCGGCACCAGACCTGTCGTACAGTGGCCGGGTGACAGATCATTAGCCCCAGCCATTAGTTCTTAATTACCCATTTAATTATGCAAAGCTGCTTAAATAATTTTTAGAGGTAGCAAAGTTGTTGAAAAAATTACATAAAAATTACAAAACATGTCACACTATATATGGAAGATCCACAAAAAAACTTATAATTTTTCACGACTATTTACTATCTCTTAAAATTCTTAGAGTGGTGCATAACTACTCAATCGTCTCGTTAATTATGCATCACTGGAAGAATTTTTAGAGATAGCAAATGGCCTAAAAAATTATAAAAAAAATTACACAACATACCAAAATGCCTCAGAAAGATCCATAAAAAAATGTCATAATTTTTTGAGCTCATTTGCTATATTTACAAATTTAAAAAATTATAAATCACGAATTAGGCAGGTAATTAAGCTGGATAATTCGCCAGCTTAATCACATGTTGTCTGCTCACAGGGCGGCAGGTGCCACGTGTCATCTGCACTACGCTGCCGCCTGTCCATCGGACGGTATAGCGATATTTTTGTCAATACGTTGTGCATACGACTATTTTTGTAAATACGATACGAAAACATACCAAAAGTGGATTTAACTCGAGGTATTGAGCTGCAGTTTGGAAGGTTGGAATTTCATGTGCGTGGAATCTTGACCCGAAAGGAAAGGATAGGTGTTGAAGGATGCTTCAAGTAGAATTGACTTGATGAATTTAACATGTGGTTAGCTTCCAGTGATGGAGAATTCTTCAGTCTACCAAATTACTATTTATAGAAAATATTGAATCACTTTTCGATAATTTTTTTAGCTTATGGCTTATGACTTTTAAGCTTATCTACAGTAACTGGCTTTTAAATGGTGTATGTCTTTCCTGTTATGAATATTGTGTATATATTCATATGACCCAAAGGGCAATATATATAGCGAGTATAAAGAGGATATACAAAAAAATATGCCATATACAAATAAGGAAACCAAAGCATATAAGAAAACAAATAACAATCATATTCTATCCTTAACACCTCCTCCCCTCCCTCAAAATCATGGTGGATCACATACATTGAATTTAGAGAGAAAATACAAATGTTGTGCTCTAGTCTGTGGCTTCATAAAGAAGTCGGCAACTTGTAACTCTGAGAGCACAAACTGTAAAGCAAGTACTCTCTCCTGCACCTATGAGCGAATGTATGAAACATCCACACCAATGTACTTGGTGAGCGCATGCTTCACTGGATCACAGGCAATGTTGATAGCACCTGTACTGTCGGTCATAAGGGTGGTAGGTCCCCAGGTACTCCAAGTCAGTAATCTCTGTTGTCATAGCTGTCATAGCTCTTAACTCAGCCTTCGTACTTGAACGGGGAACTGTAGTCTGCTTCTTTGTCTTCCAGGCAATCATGGAGGAGCCAAGAAATACACATTAAGCAAAAAGAGAACGACGATCAGAAGAATCACTAGCTCAGGTTGCATCGGAGTACACTTGAAGCTGTAGTGAGGTGGACCTAGGGAAAAACAAGTGACAAGAGATTGTCCCACGCAAGTAGCGAAGAACACAAGAAGGTGATTGTAGTGAAGATGAGTAGGACGATCCATGAACTAACTCAAGATGCAATATCAGGGCGAGTGCTCATAAGATATATTAGACTCCCAACAAGATGGCGATAACGAGTAAGATCCTCAAGAAGATCACTATCAGTAGCACGAAGTTGAAGGGAGAGCTCCATAAGAGTCTTAGCAGTGCGAGTATTAGTCAGACCAGACTGATTAAGAAGATCCTGGACATACTTCTGCTGGGAGAGGTAGTAACCCTCAAGCATGGAAGGAACCTCAATCCCAGGGAAGTACGTAAGCAAACCAAGATCAGTCATCACAAACCGCTCATTGAGATGCTTCTTCATGTATGTGACGAATGAGGAATTGTCACCAATGATGAGCATATCATCCACATAGAGAAGAAATAGTGTCCTACCTCGAGGTGAGACGTGGACAAATAGAACACGATCATGGATACTGACAGTGAAACTGACACCAGTAATCACTAAGGTAAAACACACAAACCAAACATGAGGGGCTTGTTTGAGGCCATAAAGAGCACGACAAAGACGACAGACATGGCCATCTGGGGCAGAATACCCAGGTGGTGGCTGCATGTAAATCTCCTCATGCAAGACACTATTAAAAAAAGGCATTCTTAATATCTAACTGAGAGATAGACCACCAGCGAATAGAAATAACCGCAACAAGAGTGCGAATATTGGTCATATAGGTAACAGGGGCAAACGTCTCATCATAATCACAACCGTACTCCTGTTGAAAGCTGTGAGCCACAAGGCAAGCCTGGTAGCACTCAATAGTACCATCAGACCTTGTCTTAATCTTGTACACCCACTTGCACGTAATAGGACGAGCATGCGCAGGTGTCGGTACAATGTCCCAAGTCTCCATACGTCAAGAGTATCAAGCTCCTCTGCCATAGTGAGCTGCCACTCAGAATGAGAAGC
This sequence comes from Dendrocalamus sinicus, assembly GCA_036346575.1. Classification (NCBI taxonomy): domain Eukaryota; kingdom Viridiplantae; phylum Streptophyta; class Magnoliopsida; order Poales; family Poaceae; genus Dendrocalamus; species Dendrocalamus sinicus. Next base: position 55,905,915 of record CM070642.1, on the reverse strand, counting down.
AGCCTCATGATAAGAACTAGGCTCAATGACAGAGCGAGCATGAGCTATAGAAGCAAACCTAAGACGATCAGAGGCCAAAGGGATGTCCAATCACAAAGAGCATAACAAGGAGCATCATCAGAGGAATCAGACGTCGGTGTTGGCAAAATACCAGGAGATGAGTCTGGTGAAGGATGAGGACGTCTGGAGTAGTGCACCCTAGAGAAACGAGACGGTGGAACTGAAGCTGTAGTTTGTCCCATGTAGCTTTGTTCTCGAGAAGGGGATCGCAGCTGATGGAATTAAAGCCATCGGTAGGTGGCGCTGGACGGTGTAGCGACCAAGGTAACGAAGTCTAACAGTGAGCTGGACGGCGCAGCAGTTAGATCAACATTTTTTCTTTTCTCTTTTTTGTTTTTTCTCTCTCTCTCTCTCTCTCTTTTTGGGACTAATACAAAAGAGACTTCAAATCGGATCTGATCTAAGTCTCAACCGAGACGTTCGGCTCAGGCACTCGGAGACTCCAACGGGCGACGACCGACAGTCAGGTGGGTGATGGCAAGAGGCGGCCTACTAGATGGCGGACGCCGGTCGGTGAGCAGCCAAGCACGAGGAGGGCGGCAAGTGGCCGAGCGGTGAGCGACGGGCAATAGATTGGCGGATTGGCGGCCGGCAGACGTTGGACCTGCAACCAGTGGAGCGGCTCAAAGCGGCGGTAGCCTGGGCAGCAGCGGCCTGAGTGGTGATGGAGTGGCTCGAAGCGGCGGCGACCTTGGCGGCAGCGGCTTGGGTGATGGTGGCCTTGGCAGCGGTGGCCTGAGTGGCAGCGAAATGTCAGGGCGACGGATGGCGGGTAGCAGGCCGGGGAGAGCAGCGGCGACCAGTGACTGGTGGCGGTAGCGAATCTTCGACAAGGGTGCGGAAAACCACCCTAGCTCTAATACCATGTTATGAATATTATGTGTATATTTATAAGGCTCAAAGGGTAATATATATAGGGAGTGCAAAGGGGATATATAGAGGAATATGCCATATACAGATATAGAAACCAAAGTATATAAGGAAATAAATAACAATCCTATTCTACCCTTAACATTTTCAAGATGAGGTCTACAAATTGATTGTAGTAAATACCATACTGACTGCATCTATATCGGCCAAAATTGCCCGCGAGTGTCTCTCTTCGTATTCTCTTGCACGAACAGTCAAAATTTAAAATTTTAAACCAAAAACTATAAGCATGGCCCAAAATAACCCATGTTTTTGAGAACATGTTCGTTTGTGACCTGGCTTCGGTGTTACGTGAACTTACTAATATGTTCCTAATCTTAATCACCCAACTGTACTCATACTTCTTTTTTGGTTGTTTGCTTATCAGAATGAACTTCAGCCAGTTTATTGTGTTTAGATTGTAAATATAGTTGATTTTGCAGGGTTTCCCAATGGAATCTACCCAACTATGATGAATTAGCCACACAATAGATGTTGGCGACTGAGGTCAATCAAACTTATTTTGCATGGTCACAGGGGGAATCAACTGAACGGGATGGTTCTCAAGTAAGTTTTCTGATGCATTTTAGTCAATAAACAGCTTCATTTCAATTTATTCGTACTACGTGAAATCAATTTTATTCAAATGGAAATGTTGTATTCTGAAATAAAGAACCAATACAGTTTTGTTCCTGGTAAGCGTCACCGACAGCTAGTAGTATCACTCCCTTTTCTATTTCATTTTTGTTTTTTTACTTTCCTCAGGGAGTATCTGTATCCCAGACACTCGATCATGGTTCCATATCCTTCGGAAGATTTGAATTGGAGTCGCTATCATGGGAGAAGTGGTCTGTATTTACTAATGACAGGCGTCATGAAGAATTTGGAAAATTCAATGGTTTAGTTGCTGAGAAGAAGGCATATTTTGAAGAGTACTACAAGAGGATCAGGGACCTAAAGGCTTCACAGCAGCAAAACCAGCAAACTGAACTTTCTTTGGAATACAGCGGTGATGGTAGTGATTCTAGCCAGAGAGCAGAAGATAAGCCATCTGCAGAGCTTGAAACTCCCACTGGATCTGGAACGGGTGTTCATGATTATGTGGAACAAGCTGCACACGAAACCACCTCCGAGCAGGGACTGCCATGCCATGATGACCATGAAGATGAGAACTTCAATGCAGAATTTTCCTCATCCAATCTTTCTTCATCAGCCGGAGTTTTGCAGCAAACCGACCAGGATATTAGAAAAAATGTTTGTGGTGATAATTTGGATTTTTCCAACAGAATGGATATAGTGCAGCATAATGTGAGTTCTGGTCATGATGGTCTTGGAGCAGCATATGAAGCTGTAAGGGCACCTAAACGAATTATTGAGAAAGACTCCAGGCTTAGATATGCTTCAAAGATAATACCAAAGACGGTCAAAACCCTTTCAGATAGTCCTCTGGATAGCATATCTGTTAGTAAGGTAATAAATAGCACAGTAAACTTGGGTGCAAAACTCTCTGAATCACTGTTGTCTTTATCTTGTCAAAAACTTCGCTGCTATCTACTATTACATCACTACCTGTCTGACATTACAGACTAGCAAGATGAGTGCACGAATGTTTGTTTGTCATAATTACTTTCTTAATTGTTTGCAATACTGTTTTCTCCTCACTGAACCTTTTCTTGTTCCTGTCACCCTTCTCTTGTGAAATGTATATAGCTAGCTTCATGAGCACATGCTTTGTGTTGATACTTTATACGCCCAAGAACATTGGTCTTTTTGGTAAAGTCATAATACATTTTGCATGAACCATTTCAGAGGCCTGTTTCAGTGAAGGCCAGCATGAGTATGAACCAGAAGACTAGGCCAAACAATACTCGTTCATTTCAAAGGCCAAATGCAGCACCTCAGAAGATGGCAGGCACCACAGGAAGGAACAAGCTTACAGCAAAAGAAACTCTTGGGCTTACAAGTGTCCGAAGACCTTCCTCAGCATCGGCGCAACAGCCATCTACTGCAGAGCGGCACCACATCACCAGGGAGAGTGTAAAGAAACCTACTACTTATGTCTCCACCCCACGCCGACCTTCCACTGCTGAAAGAAGCCCTGTCACCAGAGAGAGTGCACAGAAGCAAGCTGTCACCACACCACGCCGACCTTCGACCTCTGAAAGACGTCCTGTCAACAGAGAAAGTGCAGCAAAACATGCCGATATTACCGCTATACATCGGCCATCTACTGGAGAAAGACGCCCTATTACCAGGGATAGTGTTCTGAAAATGGATCCAGGAACGCTTAGCAATTCGAGAGCAACCGTGGCTCATCCAAAGGGTGCAACAACCACAGCGGTATGTTAACCGAAGCACCATTCATCTAATGATTGTAGCATCATATGGATTTGTTCTTTACTCCATTCTTCGGTTAACCATAAAACATGATGGCATCAGATCTGTCCTAATAAATTTGCTTCCTCATGCAGAGTATGCTGAAAATGGCAGCCACCCCAAATGCTTCTAAAAGTAGCGAGCTGGAAACAAAAAGGTTACTCCTGAATATCTACAGTTTCTTGGGAGTTGGAAGAGTTGGCTTTGCATGCAAGATTTTAATTGCATTTTCTCCCTGCTTCGATAACAGCAATATTAAAGGACCGAAAGGACCTTCAACATTTGACAGTCATACTACTAGGTCAAAAAGAATGGACTTGCAAGTGGCTGGCAAACAGAAATCAAGGTGCTAATCTAAATTAGTGTTGGAATGTCTTATAGAGCTTTTAAAATATGATTCAAATTTGGTTTTACATTATTTTACTGACAATAACTTTTTATTTTTGTAGCTCTGTTAACCTTCCTCCGAGAAAAAAGTTTAGTTCCAGTGTCGGGGAACCAGCACAACAAACCTTTGCAAGGCCAAAAAAGAAAGAGGTAAGTTGCTATAAACTTATTTATGATTCTTGTCATTTTATGTATGTGAGCTGCGGATCCTGTGATAATGTTAGCAGGTTCAACAAACTTTTACCTTGGTCACATAAATACCTATTATATTTGCTAGTTATTATGAGTAACTAGTAATACTATGGCCCCTGTTTGAATCCAGTGGGCTAGTTTCTGCCCCCCTGCTGATAAATTTTATTAGTCTGGTTATAAATTCACTTCCAGTTGCCACAGCAAACAAATTAACTCTGAATATTAAGCTATACGGAGGAATCCAACAGTTGCGTTCGGTAGTCACCTGTACTCTGAACTTTCCTTAGTCTAGGGCTACAGGCCAAGTTACATTAGGATTCTGACGATTTATTATCATGTTGTATAGTGCCATGTACCACCAAATCTTTACAGATCATACTACTGGAAACAAGTAAATCTGAAGTATGGTCGTGAAGTTATTGGCATTAACAGTTAAAATGGTCTTGTTAACGATCATCATGAACTTTTGTGTAGGGCATTCAGACGACAATGCAATCTCGAGCATCTGCATCAAAGAAAACAACTCCTTCACAGACCGGAAAAGTAAAGGCGAGGGCCCCAAATGTATGTCTTCCTTTTACGGCAAAATATTCACATTGGGACTTTTCCCTCCCAGAACTCTAAGAAATTTTGACCTTTCGCTCACTCGTTTTTGCAGCCGCCACCTCCACCACGTCGTCCATCACGAACAATGAACAAACCAAATGCCAGTAACTCATCGATGGGTGGAAGAAAGCCGAAGTATGATACTCACGCATCATGAACACTGAAAAGTTACCTTATGATGCCTCGCTGCAAGCTTCTCAAATACGAACTTTTACAGTAACTCGGGTCATCTCGTCCATCCAATGCAGGGCCTCAGCACCGAAATGGCATTGATGCAAAGGAAGTCTTCAATCTAGTGGCCTGCAGAAATGATGGATCTGCGAAACGTGATACCGTTGCACGCATCTCAAAGCATCGGAAGTGTTATCGCCGGTTGTATGATGTGTCTGTAAATCACTATCTCCACCCTCCCTTCCCTTCGCTCTTCCTTTCAGTTACTCCAAGAGTAGTGTATGTAGCTACGTGTATCATATCCACCGGTACCTAGCTTCATCGTCCAAGGAACTTAGAACAGTGTACATACCTCAAATAAATGGTGTTTTAGCTGAAGTAAGTTTAGCCTAAAACTTGTGAAAATCTGTGGTCCCTGAACTTTCTATGGTTGTATCTTTTGCAATGAAAGTCGTGCATTCTTGTTTTTTTTTTGGGTTAATTACTTTTGGTTCTTTGGTCAGTGAGCTTTGTTCCATACTTCAGTTATTTGCTTGTCACAGAAGGCAGGTATATCCCCACGGTTCAAGTTCAGGGGGAGGGAGATCTGTTTAGAATGTTGAAGGTCCAATGGTAAAGGGGTGGGCTTGTCTGACTCATGTTGAACTTGTTTAAAAAATCTCCCGGTTTCATAGGAATTCTAGAGGAACTACCCTATTTTCACAGAAATTTCACATTAAACAGTTCGATTCATATGGGAATCGGAAAAAAAAAAGCCCTGCGGGACCTAACTAGCTTGTCACTGAGAAAATTGATCATTTGCCACTTTGAAGAGTGGGCTTCGCAAAATTGCCACTTTCAAAATTGACTTCGCAAAAATACCATGCAGTACATTTACCTCTTGATTACCATGCCATTTGAGTCATTTAACTCATTTAATATTTTTTTCTAATTTCAGGGGCTTGAAAAGACCTTTCTACCCTTGCTAAGTTTTAAATATGTTCTTTGATTTATAGCTCTGCTAACAAACAACTGAAACAAGTAGCCAAGCCCCGCCAGCAATACAGCCCTGTTTTCTGCTTTTATTCCTTTGAATTGCTCAAATAGATGCCTATGGTAGCTCCTTTGACATCCTTAGCAGTAGATGCTTTATTCAAATTCTTGAGGCCAAAATATCCACTAAGATGTTGGGGATGAAACAGTCCATTTGACAAAATTTCTTCAACAATCAACATGGTCCCTGCCTGTTTTGCTCGATGGAATTTGCTTGCGAATTAAGTAGAATTAACCATTCCAACAGAGGGTCAATAATCCTATTAACAAAAGCACGGAAAATATTCTTAGGATTTGCATAGAATCTCAGAAAGTTTGAAAATTGCTCAAGCAGACAATTTCCAAGATTCTAAAGAACAGGACAGCTATTTTCCTCATTACGTGAAACCTTCTGGGAAAGATTGATAACCTCGATGGCACAAGAGGCCCACGAATCCATGCCTGCATTGAAGAAGGCTCTTGTATTGGAGGAGAAAAGAAAGGATATACAGTCTAAAACTCGTTCGAAGAGCTAAGCTGCATCAAATTGCAAGCAGAAGCAGTACGGAAATGACCTTTCGAGCGAGACCTCCTTGCCCTGGAGGGAGAGGTCGAGGTCGAGGTTTTCCCAGTCACCCTGGCGCCGCCGCCGCTACCGAAGCGAGGCCTGGCGGGAGGCGGAGGTCTGGTAAAAAGATATTTTTCAGCCCCTAAAATTAGAAAAAAAAATATATTAAATGAGTTAAATGACTCAAATGGCATAGTAATCAAGAGGTAAATGTACTATATGGCATTTTTGCGAAGCCAATTTTGAAAATGGTATTTTTGTGAAGCCCACTTTTCAAAGTGGCAAATGATCAATTTTCTCCTTGTCACTGGATTCCCTCGTTGCATACCTCCACATTACGCGCATATGTATGCTTGTTCGACGCACGTAATCCTACTACATCCCTTGTGTGTATGATCAGCAAAGGCTTTTAAAGGCGTCGTACGCACAGAACAGAGCCGCTGGTGCTTACGATTGGCAAGTACCGACACGACATGCATGATCCACTGCGCTAACAACACTGGGAGGGGAGGGAGGGATCATGGGCAGGGCAGAGGCAAAGACGAGTGCTTTCGGAAAAAAGATAGTGGAGGCGAGCAGAGCAGGAGCAGAGGTCAGATCGGATGGTACGAGGTTGGGTTGGGGGGTCGCGAGAGCCGCACGGCGAGCGCGAGGATCCGATGAAGATGATGCTCCTGGCTGCCGCGACAACACCATCTCATCATCTCCCTAAAGTAAACTTGGCGTGTCAACTTATAATACTGGTTGAATAGAATGATGTAAATAAATAGACGATGAATAATTAACATTTGGTTTGCTTTGGATTTTAGGTTTATAAAAGATTTAGTCGTTTGCAGTTAAAGTTGTTGCCCTTTAGTGGTTGTGCACAGTTACAAGTGAGTTCAGATCACAGACACTAGTCTACGACCACGGCAACCGTCGCTCTTTGACCACGGCATGAACACGATTACGACTACGGTTGTTTCGACCACGGCATGCTACGAGCCTACGACCACGTTCGGCTTACAACCACGATATGCTACGACCATGTTCAGCTTACGACCACGGCATGCTACGACTATGTTCAGCTTACGACCACGGCATGCTACGACCATGTTCAGCTTACAACCACAGCATACTAAACCACATTCAGCTTACGACCACGGCATGCTACGACCACGTCTGGCTTCGACCACGACAGTACGACTATAGTTTTACGACCACGGTAGGTAATCGTAGCTATAGTACTCAATAGTCGAGGGTTTTACTGCTCGATAGTCGAGGGCTTTGCGGTCGATGGTTGTAAGTTTTGCAAACTACCTTCATGGTTGTAGGTTTTGCAGACTATCTTCATGGTCGTAGATTTGGCAATCTTATCGATACTTGTAGACTTCACAGTATGTTGTTCTACCTACGGTAGTCGGACGCTTAGCGATCGGTTGCTTTTGGCTTCACGGTCGGTACTCGTAGACTTTCATGGTCGATACGAGCGCTTCACTCTTGAGATCGTCAAGTACGTCAAGTACTCGGGTTGGGCCAGTGGCTGACTGGTCGATGTGGTGGTCGATAATGGATGGTCATTGCTTGAGGTACTCGTAGTCAGAAGACTCGATACTCGATAAAAGTTGTTTCACGATGAGTGGTCGGATGTCGGTGGTTTGTCTGTACTAGTAGACTTCGAGTACGTGTTTACGGCTGTGTTTTCTGATCGATACTCGATAGTCGTCAGTAGCAGTGCGAGTGGTTTTTGAGTACTTGGGGGTTACGAGTACTCTGCGATAGCGGTCGTAGTGTGTGGTATGAAGGGTTGTTCCAGTTAGTGATGGTCGTAAGCATTCTGGTGCGGTCGTAAGTGACTTGGGGGATGGTCGTAGGTGTTTGGTTCTTGTATGGGGATAGACAATGTGTGTTTTGCTTATGTGTGATGGTTACGGTCAAGTTGGGAAGACTTATACCAAAAGATGGTTTCTTTGGTCTTTGCATGTGCAGGTGAGCATGGAGGCGGCCATGGTCAGTGACAAGGAGGACCGAGACTAGGAGGGGAAATCTGAGGTCCAGGTGGTCGGGATGTCATGCGAAGTGGTCGAGCTTATGCTGGAGCACATGGAGGTCAAAGGTAGATGCTGCGTGGAGGCGTGGAGACAATTACGGTCAGTGATGAGGAAGACCGGGACTAAGAGGGGGTAATCTGAGGTCCAGGCGTTCAAGTGGTCATGTGAGGTGATCGGGCTCACGCGAGAGCACGCGGTGATGGTGCATGATGGAGCTACAGGAGGGGATATCCTGGAGGCTTTGTCGTGTGTGTCATATAGAGTTGTGGATGGAGTCCATGATCTGTATGAGTGGTTAAAACCTGTGTTAGGAAGGGTTTTGGGTCCATTGATTTGAAGAAGAGTTAAGATCACGTGTCCATGTAGAAAAGGACACGGTTTGAGGTGTTCGATTGTAACACGCTACATGCACTGGCCTATAAAAGCAGGAGAAGCTGTAGGTTAGTGCATAGGGTTTTAAGGCTTTTGTGGAGAAGGTTTTTAGGGATACCGTGAGACGCTTTGTAGCCAAAAAGATTGATGAAGAAAATAATAGATCAGATTCTTTCCAGAGAAAGATTTCCGGTGACTTCCAGTTCATCGCTTCGTTCCTTTGCTCTTCGTGCTTCGTTTTGTCTTTGGCACTGGCACATACTCGTTCGAGCGGTGGTCGAATGGCTGGGGACATCAGGCAGAAGGAGGTCAAGACTACATGTGTCGTCATTGTGCCGAGCGATCGGAACAATTAGATTGTCGATCTGTTGTTGTACCAAGCGATCGGAATGAGACTGCTGTCGATCTATTACCGTATAGAGCAGTCTTTCGATCCATTGTCATGTCGAGTGATTGTAATGGACGCAAGATCGATTCGAGCACTCATAATCGAGCATTCGTATGCGAGTGATCGTAAGCAAGCAATCAAAGTGACGTTCGGGACGAGCGGTTGTAACAAATGGTCATAACGAGCGCTTGGGTAGCAGGGGCTAACAAGTGGACGTAACGAGCGCTTGGGCAGCAGAGACTAACAAGTGGTCGTAACGAGCAGTCGGGCGACCGAGGCTATCGAGTGGTCGTAACAAGCAGTCAGGCGATAGAGGCTTGCGACCATGTACAAACTGGCAGTTGTGGTCATTATTGTCATCTGGTAATTCAGATTGCTTTGTTTTTATTTCTCTGCATTGTGTTTTGATTTCAGGTGATAAAAAGCGGAGACGATCATTTACCCCCGTCTGATTGTGACATACAATTCTACAAGTACACACTATAATGGCTTCATTTATATCAGCCAAAATCGTATGTGAATTTCTCTTACTCTATATTCTTTCTTACAAATAAACCAAAAGCCATAAATTATAACCATAAATCATAACTCGAAGCCAAAAAGAATAGACCAAACTGCCCATCATTGACCTTCGCCCACAAGACTGCCAACGAAAGAAAGAGAGATAGGAAGAAACGGGAAAAAACATAATGTGCTCAGTGCAATTTAGTAGTGTTGACCTTAGTCTTGTGCAAGATTCAAGCAGGTCATCGAGAAATTCAATACCAATGTCTATAACAGGCTGCATCGTGCCATTTTGCATTGTTGAGGAATTATAGGATAATAATCTTTACTTATATAAAAAGAAAGTTTGTCTGTTATCTCACTCCTTCATCGATCTTTGCACATACAAGAAAAAAAGCCAACCCCTCAAAAAGATAGGCACTCTCAACAGTTGCCAACCAAAAAAACAAATAAAAAGAAAAGCCAAAACAAAAAAATCGTTGCATCTCCCGCATTCCCTACCTACCAGTCTCCTCCCTTCCCCATCAGATCTTCCCACCCCGCATCTCGTCCAACCACCACTGGTGCGGGCTGCCCGGCGCCAACACCCCGCTACCGCCACTACGATGTACATGGTGTACGGGTGACCACAGTCGATCCCACTGGACCTAGGCAACTCCAACTGTGTGGTCCTCCTACGTGTCCTCGGCCACCTCCTCCTCGCTGTCTGCCCGGCCTACCTCCACCTCTAGTCCACCTACCACCACAAGGTCAGCCTCGATCACTCCCCTGACTCCCTCAATGCCCGCAGCCATAACGCCCACGTCGTCAAGAGCCCCAACGCCAAGGCCATCGTTGTCCTGGTCAGCCCACTGCCCTCTCTCCCCTTGCTCTGGCTCGCTCTCTATGCACAACAACTCACCGGGTGTGTGCTATGTCTATGTGTAAACCTTTTCCTTTTACCTTCACATATACAAGGTGCGCTGCTCTTGGATAAGCCACTGATCATTGGAGGCAAGCAGTTCCCTAGGCTTTGCCTCGCCAGTACATCCCTAGTAATCATCAAGAAGGTTTGTTAGACCATGTGAAGGTCGTGAATACAATGATAATGAATAATTGACTTTTAGGTTTTATTGAAATCTGCAGTTGTAAAAGTTTTGGTCAACCACAATTGGTGATCGGCAGGCTTCGACCACAGATGGAAGACCGATCGGCTTTACGATGGATGGTCCGATCAGCAGGTCTGAATGGCAAATCGACCACGGCAGGTCGAGTACGATAGGATGACCATGACTGAAAGACAACGGAAGAACGACTATGCATGTTAGGTGTTGGTAAGCTACAACAAATCGGTCGTAAGCAACAGTCAATCAATCGTAAGCAACAGTGAACTGGTCGAAGGTCGTAAGCTCGTCTGCTACAGTAACTGGTCAGTGGTCGTATCTATAGTACTCTTCGATGCTTTGTTGATGGTTGTAACTGCAGTATCTGGTCGGTGATTGGTAGCTGTAGACTTCATGATCTGTTGTCGTAGTCCTAGACTTCGCGATTTGTTGCTGTAGTCGTAGACTTCGCAATTTGTTATCGGTTGTCGAAGACTTTGTGATCAGTGATCGTGGGCTTTATGATCAGTTGCCATAGGCTTTACAGTCGGTACTCATAGGCTTTAAGTGTTTTAATTCTTATAATCTTCAAGTACCTCGAGTACTCGTGCTTGATGGATCAGCGGATTGACCGGCCTAGGCATGGCGGTCTGACTGGTCTTTCTGAGTGGTCGGAGGTTGGTTTCTGGAGTGCATAAAAACAGAGATTGTGGATGGTCTGGTTTATGTTTATTGATGGTTAAAAGTGCGGTTTGCATGTGTGTACTAATGTCAGTTAAGTTAGGAAGAACTTGTGCCAGGGAGAAAGTTGTTTGGTCTTGGCATATGCAGGTTGGGCATAAAGACGATTATGGTCAATGACGAGGAGGATCGTGACTAAGAGGGAAAATCTGAGGTCCAGGTAGTCAATGATGTCATGCGAGGTGATCGGGCTCAAGCTGGAGCACGTGGAGATCAAAGGTGGTTGATATGTGGAGAAGCTACGAGAAGTGCGGTCTTGGAGGCTTCGACACGTGCTGAGTTGAAAGAGTTATGGAAGGAGTCCATAACTAGGAATGCTTAGAGATTATGGAAAACTTGTGTTTGGAAGAGTTTCGGGTTCCTTGATTTTTGGAACAGATAGAGTTTTATGTTTTTTAGGACACAATTTAGGGCGTTAGCCAATAAAAGCAGGAAGAAGCTAAGGATTAACGTGTGGTTTTTGCGGGGATTTGGAGAGAAAGCTTTTGTGCTAGGGTTTGAGAGGTGTCGTCGGGGCACTTTGTAGCCACAGAATGTGTTTTAGAAATAAAAGATCAGATCTTTCCTTAAGAAGTTTGTCAGCACCAACGGCATTGTTTTCTGGGCATCGTCCTTGACTCATTCTCATTATGAGTATGTCGTGCGTAGCTCATAGCGTTCCTTCATCGATTAGATCACTTGCCGAGTCATTCACTTGATTGTCACCAACAACATCAGTGTTGATGCGTTCAAGCGAAGGGAGATTACGACTACGTACGAAGGGGTAGAGCGAGCAGTCGAACGCCAAGCGGTCGAAACCTTTGTCAAGCACTAAGAGATTCAAAAAGTGGGGGCAATCATTCACCCCCCTCTGATTACGGTATTTGATCCTACAAGGTTTCTCTCACCAATGATGTTTCTATAACATATGGTATTCACTACTCCTTACCCACAAAATGTGATGTGAAATTCCTGTAGGGGAGCTAACTTGTAAGTGCCATATCATGCTGCACGAGCAATTTTGTATGCGATAGCAAAAGCATGCTTCTTGGACTGTCCAATAGACACTCGCGGGTGGTGTCCTGGAATGCTAAGGTACATGGAAATGCATATTACTTTTGTTTCTTGTAAGTTATTACTGATTAGATGCCAAATAGTTCTGTCCTTTTTGCTTCCTACTTGCTATGTTAAGATTGTTCCATGTATTATTGTTGCTTGCCAATTCTCGGACAACTTCAATCTTGGTTGCTTCACATGTTCGTCTAATAAAACTATTGTTGTTGTAGATGTTGATCCCTAAATTCCCGATATGTGTGAATAGTATGTTAGACACAGTTAGTGCATACTTTAATGATTGCACATACGAGTGAATATGAAAGACCGAATATGGCAACAGAAGAGGTGAATGGTGCCTTTTAATTTCCCCTAAGTTTGATCAACCACCTTAATCTTGGGCTCAGGTCAAGTTGGTCATACTCAATATTTGGTGGATTGCACACCACACTTTTGAAGCAATTTGCATCTCTTAAGTGCAAAATGTGTGAACTCTATGGACATTGTGGTAGATCTTTTCATGTTGTTCTTTTGGTCTGGCTTTTGGCTTCTCCGAAAGTTGAAATAAACAGTGCGGTTTCTTGAAACGGATTCTTCAAATAACTTTTCAAACCCAAAACCGTATTCGTGTCCATGTGGGCATCTCCATTGCCCGCTGTTGTCTTAAAAATATAGACAAAAACTATCAACTGCAACTCAAAAGAACGTGACTTTTTTGCACATATTCTAATAAACTTACAACTAAATGCATTTAATACTATGAATATTGCTATGGTGTCTAGTCCTTGGAAATGCTTGAGATCCTGGTGGTTAGGGGTGGACATTTTTATACCGAAACCGAAATACCAAACTGAACCAAACCGAAAAAACCGAAATTTGCGGTTTATTTGGTGTATGCTATTCAGTGCTATTTATATTTTCATGCTATTCGATTCTCGTTATGGTTTTTAAGTCATGAAAACTGAATTAACCAAAATACCGAAATATTATTTTCCCTTATGTGATTTGTAGTAAACAAAGGCTATTCTCATTTAATTTTGTAGGTATTTTTTAACATCTCAAAAGAAAGAACATTAGTAGTTTCTAGAGATATCATTCGCTCAAAAATAAATCCGGTATGATAACACTAAACTAAAGAATGTTATTATACATTAAAGCATTGTGCATATTTTGGTTAACTGAAAAACCGAATTAACCGAACCGAAATAATTCGGTTAATTGGGTTCCGTTTTCTATTTTAGTTTACTTAATTCGGTTACCAACTTTTAAAACCAAAATATTTTTTACCAGATAAATTGAACAATATAGATCAAATAAACCGGATACCCATCCTCTACTGGTGGTGTATTCAGTTGGCTCTAACTACTCTCCTCACTCAAGCTAAAGCATATTGCCATCAACCACAAATACCTTTGCTTCTGTAGCACCACTTGCTATACGGCCAACCCGCTGCCCGCGGGAACGGGCAACACACACAACCCGCCCACTTTCTCACGAAAGCCCTGACGAACCCCACCTGTTTCTTCACTGGAAAGTGGGTCCGGATAGCCCATGCTGTGATCTGGACCCCACGAGTCATTCCAAGTTTCAGGGGTTGCGCTTTTGGACGAGCTGCGGGGGAGGAAGCGAAGCAACCGGCCCCACCACCTTCACTTGCCACGTCCGCGGTGCTGGGCAGCGCGTGTGGGGCCGGGGCGTCAGTGGGGCGTTCCCGTGGGCAAAAGCGTGCGAGACGAGGCAGCGAGGGGGTAAGCTTTGGGCCCTACGTTTAAGTCTCCACCTGGATGGTGGGGCCAGCAAGAGCTGTCGGTATGTTTACAGCAGTTTTCTTGTGGAAGCGTTGCCATGAATTTCGCTAGGTGCACTCTAGTCTGAGTACCCTACTTTCGACGTTATACTTAGAAATGAAAGAAAAATCTTAGGCATGGATATATAATTTTATTATTCATATATTGTAAAAGGGAAAAGCTTGAAATACTGTGAAGATAATTTATTGAATATGATCATGGGTCAACCTGAAGTAATACATATATTGGCGGCCACGTCCAAAAAGAAACCTATTGGAGCGCACCAATATCTAAATTTGTTTCCCAAGTGAAAAGGTAGAATATGTTCAGAGTGTAGGGAAACAAATAAAAAACTTACGTGGTTTAGCCAAAGGTGTGGAAAAAATGATAGTACTCCCTCCATTGTTTTTATTTGAAATCCTTGAATTGGTTTAGTTAAACTTTCTATAGTTTGATCGCTAATATAAATTGGCCATATAAAAGTTATATCATTATTGTAGTTAAAAACATTTCTATAATATTATAATTTTATAGATACATCTTAATATAAAGTTATTAAAAAGTAACAATCAAAGTCGTATCTCGGAGATCGTGAGAAAACGTCAAGTAAAAAAGAATAGAGAGTAAGTAAAAATAATTAATTTATATTGAAAATAATAATCTGTATTGCAATGTCATGATTTGACTTAATATTACATAATAAAAATATTCATTTTGTCATTAAATCTAAACTAACATGTATAATTAACTATTAAAAAATTTTATTCCATACAACGATTGCTGTATAAATACCTACATAAGCCCTAACCATTAAATAGGCATAACCGCATAACTCAATAGTTGAGGGCATGAAACGAAGTTGACCCCTCCTTCCATTCTCGCCCGTTGCCCTCTTCCTCCTATTCAGCTATTTCTTTCTCATCATGGTTGTCGGCGTATGCTCTATCTAACACTTTTCATCTTCTTCGACGACATCTAATTCTCTCAATAACTCAACTGTCAGAACTCCAATCTCTCTATCTCTCTTTATCAATCACCGCTAAATAGAGGACACCAACACCACCTTTAACTTGCCTCAAAACTCCTGTTGCCTCTTGTCGACCATCAACGCAAAAAAATAAAAAGGAAACATGACGGTGCACACGAGAGATGTAGGATCAAGCCTGGTGGAAGAATGGGTTGGTGCGTTCACCCATTAGCCCTGCTCCACGTAAGCTCGGGTGGGGACTGTCGAGGCTGGAGGTTCGGCTCCCACCGAGCCGCAAGACAACTGGAGACAGCCTGTCTCCCACCCCCCTCTTCTTCGCTCTGTCTCCATTCTCTCTCCTTCCCCTCTCTTTCTCTCTCCTCTTCCACCCTCCCCCATTCCCCGCTCCCTCGCCTCCGCCGCCAGCGCTCCCATTCCCCTCCGCCTCCGCCTCCGCCTCCGCCTCCGCCAGATCCCACCGCGCCTCGCCGCCGCCTCCCGTTCGACCTCCGAATCGCCGGATTCGATCGGGGGTTCCGGCCGTCGCAGGGAGGTCCCACGCGGCGCTCCCCACCACCCCCGTCCTTTGCTGAGGTGATTTGCTTAGAGCTTTCGCTATCCTCTATTTTTTCTGGCAGGTCTTTTGGTAATCTTTTCTCACCTCGGTGCTTAATAGGTTGGTTTGAACTGTTTAGTGGGGGAAATAAGTAAATATGTTGCTTATGGGGTATCAGAAGTGCTATTCTTGCTATTTTTGAAGTGTTTAGTGGTTAATTTACTTCTTTTTAGTGCTCGAATGGTAAGCTTTTAGTTGATGGCTTGATGCAAGTAATGTGCCACCAACTTACATGTCCTTGGTGGTGTGCCTGCTAATTTAGGTGATTAAACTGGGTTTTAAGCATGTTACGGCATTTCAGTCTGTATTATTTGCGCATGTAGAAACTAATGGAATGGAAGTATTTTCGTCTATGTGCCTGAGGTTTAGGGTACAATAAAATCAAGCCAATTTTGTAGGGTTAGAATATGAGGTACTGAAGGGGGATGTTTTTACAACCATATTTACCAAATTTGCGTTCTTATTGCACCCAATCTAATGTGGTTACTTGACGATTGCAGTGCAATAGAAGCTGGACACCGTTGAAACTTACAAGGCAGCTGAGTCTATGGTATTTGTGGGCCATTGTGCTGTCGATGCGAGCAGAGAGCATGCGTAGCAGCTTTGCTTCGGGTGATGCCCCTGACCAGAGTACCTGCCGATGCATTCGGTGTGGTGACAATTGCACTGTTTGCGCTCTTCGCTGCTCTGGGCCTATTCTGCATTATCCAGTCAGTCTACTTCCGGCTTCGGATTCGGAGAGAGGCCTTCCTCCCGCTTGGGTACTTTAATGGCCCTTGGGTGACTCGCATTGCTCTGATTCTGATCACCATTTGGTGGGGAGTAGGGGAGATTGTGAGATTGAGCTTCTTGAAGAGAAAGTTGTTCTCCAGCACAGTATGGCAGAGGGGTGTATGTGACGCCTACATACTTTCCAATCTAGGGTTTGCGGAGCCAAGCATCTTCTTTGCATTTGCTTTCCTTCTTCACGGCTCGTTACAGAAGAGGGAGTTGGGCGCTTTGAACCAAAGATGGAATTGGAAGACCATAGGCTACATGTTGGTTTTCTGTGTTCCGGTGTTCTTTGTGCAGGCCCTCCTTGTATTTGTTGGGCCTACATTTGTTAAAGATGAGAACAATACACATGGAAGGAGAAAGATTTCTAAGTACTTCATACGGACATCCATGCCAGTTGGAGACACCAGTATTTGCACCTATCCATTGTTTGGCACCATTTTTCTAGGACTTATAGATGCCATCCTGATGAGTTATGTCTCCTATGTTGGATGTCGGGTGTTGTCCTTGGTCATCAACAAGGCGCTGCGAAGGAGGGTATCCTTGCTGATGATATCGGTGCTTTTCTTCCTTCCTATCAGGGTGCTTCTCCTTGGGTTTTCAGTCCTGCCTCATCCAGGAGATGTAGCCTTTGAGGTCATCGTCTTTTTGTCATTCTTGGTGATGCTATCCTGCACAACTGTTGGGGTACTCTTGCTGGTGTACTACCCTGTAGCGGATTCATTGGCTCTCCAGGAGATAGGCCACAAGGAAATAGCAGAGATGGTGCCTTATGATGATTACTATTACGAAGGCGCATCGCTCGTAGCCAACCAGAGCTTCCGAGAAATTGAGCGGAACTCTGACACATCAACAAAGCGAGGCTCCATATCCTTCCGCACAATGATCAGGGAAGACCAGCTTCAGCAGGACGGTATAGATGAAATTGGCTTCTCCTCTCGCAGTGGCGTCCATATTGGATCACCCCCACCTTCAGGCTCTTCCCCAAGTACTGCGATGCCCATGCTGCCTCTCAAGGAAGTTCCTAGATACTAAGAAGTATTCACCTGTGCCTTTTTCCCTTCTACTATGCTCTCTCCCATTTCTTTTTCTTCTTCCTCCTCTTACTACCTTAATGATAACAGTTTTGTGGCAATCAAAAGGTTTTTGTAAAGTTTTCAAGTAGCATGACTCATCATTAGATCAGTACTCTAATTCCATTTATCAAAGTAGCAAGTAGCTAGATCTTGCAAAGGCTGAGGAGCTGGGCACCTGGCATTGGCTCGAATAGGCTGAGTTGGAATTCACTTTTGGTTGGTTTTGCTGCTCCACAATAATATCTTAGCTAATAAGTTCCACCATGGCATAGGCTGGAATGGGGCTCAGCTTGTTGTCTATTCCTTAGCTGCTTCTCTCCATGACTGCTATGCAAGTATATATTATATTTGCTTCTTGGTCTTGAATTAAAGGTCTGTAAAGAAGAAGCTGTCAGATATAAATGGCTAGGGAGAAATTCAGTAGTATATGCTGAACAAAGACCACCAATTACGAAGGCCTCTGCCATCCATCTCTGTCCAGCCTTGTCTAAACAAACAGTTGGACAATGAAGATAGTAGACAAATGTTTGACCAAATTAAGTCAAATAGGTATTGAGGTTCGACTTTTTTTTTTCCCACCTAGTATGTTTCGCTTTTGCCTGGATGTATCGCTTGAAATCTACTAGATGGCCGGAGGGCCCCAACTCTATCATATGGCTGTTAGCTGACGGCTTGTCTTTATGGTGGTTTTGTCATTAGCTACTCTGAAATTTTATCATGGCTCACCTGTCTTGCAAGCTTTGATAATGCATAGGTCTGCGGATGTTCCCTTTAAAATGCACCTGTGGTAATTTGCCTCACTGCATAGAGCTCAACATGATTTTTTTTTTCTGGACGTAGAGTCAACTGGGACAATGTGGTTCTGCTATTTTTGTGACTGGCGTTGGTCCAGGTTTTATGAACTTCCTGCCCTTTCACCTGTCCCCCTCTTTTTTTCTTCAGAATGACTTCTAATCCTTCTTGTGTTGCTTGTAGTAACATAGGATTCCTCAAGTTGGGGTAATATGGGTAC
The DNA here is from genome assembly GCA_036346575.1 of Dendrocalamus sinicus. Classification (NCBI taxonomy): domain Eukaryota; kingdom Viridiplantae; phylum Streptophyta; class Magnoliopsida; order Poales; family Poaceae; genus Dendrocalamus; species Dendrocalamus sinicus. Next base: position 55,887,254 of record CM070642.1, on the reverse strand, counting down.
TTGGTGTTGGTGGCACTTGCTGTCAGTGCTACAATACATCATGCATGTGATCTGGGGTTTGGAGGGATCGGTCATTATTAGTGGGGTTGCTGTTTTGTGCGTTTTTTTAATGATGGTATCTTGGAATCACACGTTCACTCGAACTGTAGCAAAGCAAGAGAACGTTACTGGTACTCCCTACTCCACAGATTGGGTGCTTCTAATGCCCTTTCTCTGATCTATAACTTCTGAAGGGAAATGAAATGCTTCATGTTATGGCTGAGATGTTGGCTTTATTAGTCTGGATACCCTAGAACAATGGCAAGAGTTGAGTCTTGATCGCCCTCCCTAGGTGGCTCTGATCTAATTGACTCACTTCTCGCTTAATCCTCTAATCCCAATTGGGTTACATATAAATAGCCTTACGGCTAATCACGCCCCTACAATTTCTTTCCTCTTTCCTATTATTCCTCCAGCCAAATCAGGAAGGAACATCTTCCCTTTATTCCTGTTATTCTTCTTTCCTAATCATGCGTGGTGTTGGTGTTGTGGAGGCCGTGGCGGGGACGCGGCTTGCTCTTCTGGCGGCGAGTATACGTCTTGCCGACAAAAGCGTCCACAACACTACCCCCTCCTGGAGAAACAGCTTGTCCTCGAGCTGGAATGTGGGATGCGCTTCTTTGAAGGAATCCAGGGCCTCCCAAGTAGCTTCCGCAGCTGGTCGGTCGACCCAGTGAACCAGCAGCTTCCAGGTGCCACGGTTGAGACGTGCGCGCACGATGGACTCCAGCGTTGGTATCACGTGGCCTCGTGACAGGGGTGGAAGAGGCACCTGTGCCGTTGGAGGGGTGCCGACAAACTTCTTGAGGAAGGCCACATGGAAGACGTCATGTATCTTCGCCTTGGGCGGCAGCAGGAGGCGATAGGCCACCGGACCAACTCGCGCCACGACCTGATATGGGCCATAGTAGCGTGGTGCAAGCTTGCCGCTGGACTTGTTGGTGATGCTGGTGGCGGCGCGATGGTGTAGACGAAGCCACACCCAGTCACCCGAGGCGAACTGGACATCCCGATGACTGCGTCATAGTGCGACTTCATGTGGTCTTGGGCTCGAGGAGCCGCCGCGAATCTGCGCCAGAATGCGCCACGATCGGTGAGTCGCTTGTCAGTGGCGGCGACGCGAGCTACACCGGCCGATAGCTTGCTATCGCTTACGGTCGGCGCGCCATAGACCACCCTGAAAAGGAGTTGTTTGGAGCGCCGTCGTGCACGAGGTGTTGTAGCGAGAACGCCGGCCCAACGCAGCCAGCTGCGTGGGCGATCGCCAGCGAGACACCGGAGGTAGACGCCAAGCACCTTGTTCGTCACTTCGGATTGACCGTCGATCTGTGGGTGGAACGCGAAGCTGAGGCGGAGGTCCACCCCGGACAGAACAAACAACTCAGTCCAGAATGTGCTGGTGAAGACAGGGTCGTGATCACTGACGATGGAGCAGGGTATGCCGTGGAGTCGGACTATGTTGTCGAAGAAGAGGCGCGCAACCGAAGTCGCCGTGTAGGGGTGTCCGAGGGCGATGAAGTGGGCGTATTTGGAGAACCGGTCCACCACGGTGAGCACGACTGACTTACCGCCCACCTTGGGGAACCCCTCCATGAAGTCCATGGCGATGTCCGCCCATACGGAGCTCGGGACCTCAAGTGGCTGGAGGAGCCCGGCTGGGTGGAGATGCTCAGTTTTATGCTGCTGGCAGACCGTACATCCCTGCACAAAATCACGAACAAGCCGATTGGCGTGAGGGTTGTAGAATGATGCCCGTAGTCGATGCAGTGTCTTCTGGACGCCTTCATGCCCAGTGCCGTGGGCTGTGGCAAGGATCTGCGGCCACAGTGCCGACGAGTCGGGCACGTAGATGCGGCTGCGGTGGAGGACGAAACCGTCGACGACGGTCCAGGAAGCGCCGACGATACCTTGTTCCACCTCTGCGCGTTTGGCCAGCAGTTCAGGCAGATGTTCGGCCTCACGCCGGAAGTCCTCGAACAGAGCCAAGTCCGGTTGGGAGAGGGCGCATGTGGAGATGGCCGCAGTCTCCTTGTGCCGGCGAGACAGGGCGTCGGCGGCCGTGTTCAATCGCCCCGGCCGGAACTCCACCGTGAAGTCGTACCCGAAGAGGCGGCTCACCCACGTATGTTGCAGAATTGTGGATAGCCGCTGGTTGAGGAGGTACTTGAGGGCGGTGGTGCATGCGCGACAGTGAAGGCACGCCCACGTGTAGGGACGCCGCGGCGCACGCGCTTGACGAGACCGATGAGCTTGCGCCATAGGTCGCCAATTTGGCATCTTTGTGGTGCGATGGCCTCTTGAAGAAGGCGATGGGACCGCGCCGCGAGGACAAGACCGGCCCGAGCCCGAGGCGTCACAATCAACGGTGAAGCCCTTGGAGAAGTCGGAGCCGCATGACGACAGACGCCGTGGCGGCCTTTAGCGCCATGAAGGCGCCGAGGCCGCCAAGACCAGCGGACGCGCCCTTCTTGAGAGCGTCAATGGGGCGCTATCGCGCCGTAGTTCTTGATGAAGTGGCGATAATAGCCGGCGAGGCCTAGGAAGCCCGCGGCGCTTGAGAGTCCGGGTTGAGGCCATTCTTTGGACGGCCTCAACCTTGACGGTCCATGGCCACCGCCCATGGAGATAACGTGGCCCAAATACGCCACACTGCGCTCGGCGAAGGTGCACTTGGATCGCTTGAGGAAGAGCTTGTGAGCGCGGAGGGTGGTGAAGACAGCGCGCACATGTCTCAAGTGTGCCGACCAGGATGAACTGTAAATCAGGATGTCGTCAAAGAAAACAAGTACCGAACGTCGGAGAAAAGGCCGAAGGACCTCGTTCATCAATGCCTGGAACGTCGAGGGCGCGTTGGAGAGGCCGAAGGACATCACGACGAACTCAAAGTGCCCATGATGTGTGCGAAACGCCGTCTTGTCGATGTCCGCCGGGTGCATACGTACCTGATGATACCCACTGCGGAGATCCAGCTTGGTGAAGAAAGTGGCCCCCTTGAGCTCGTCGAGGAGCTTGTCGACGACCGGAATCGGGAAGACGTCGTGCACGGTTTTAACGTTGAGGGCGCGGTAGTCGACGCAGAAACGCCAGCTCGCGTCCTTCTTGCGCACCAGGAGAACGGGAGAGGAGAACGCCGACGTGCTGGGCCTGATGATGCCTTGGCGGAGCATATCGGTGCACTGTTTCTTGATCTCGTCCTTGAGGAGCTGCGGGTAGCGGTAGGGACGCACCGCGACTGGTGGTGTCCCAGGCAGCAGTGTAATGCGGTGGTCCAGGTGTCGTTGTGGAGGCAGTCCGGCTGGTTCCGCAAAAAGGTCGGAGAATTCCGCCAGGAGGAGCGACATCAAGTCCATCTCGTCCATGGAGTTGAGCTGGGGTGCGACTGGCGCATCCAGGCCGTGCCACTTGACGTGGTGATCGCCGCGCCAGAACGCCATAGAATGGCGCTTAAAGTCCCAGAGTATGGGGCCGAGCGTCTTGAGCCATCGGCAGCCGAGGACCAGCTCGTAGTTGTCGAGGGGTAGGATGTAAAGGTCGATGCAGAACCGCTCCTCGCCGATGGTGACGGGCACCTGCTTGCAGACCCCGTCGGAAGGAACTCGGTCGCCGTTGGCGACGCCCACGGTGAGGCCTGGACGCGGCGCTGGCGCAAGACCGAGCCGGCGTGCTGTGGCGGACGCCACAAAAGAATGGGTGGAGCCAGAGTCCACCAAGGCGCGCAGCCGCTCGGGCCCGATGGTGACTGGCAGATGTATAGTGTCCGCCGTGGCTATTCCGGTGAGGGCGTGGAGAGAGATTTCGACGTCGGCGTCGGAGTTTGGATCATCTTCATCCGCGCCGTCATCCGGAGCCTCGTCATCCAACTCCATCAGGTACAGGCCCTTCATCGAACAGGACTTGTGGTGGTCCTTGGTGAATTTCTCCGGGCAATTGAAGCAGAGGCCGTCCGCCCGGCGTTGGGCTATCTCCTGCGGTGTGAGCCGCTTGAAGCGAGTGCCCGCTGGCGGCGTGGCCTTCGACGGAGCCGGCGGGGTCAGGAGCGGCGCCTTGGCGGCTGGGCGTGTGTGCTGGCAGCCGCCGCCGCCGTGTGCACCGGGCGGTGTGTCGGGGTGGACCACGGGGGCACACGGGTAGTGCCGTGGTCGTCGTCGTCATCCAGCTCCAGGCGGCGCTCGAAGGCACGCGCGAGGCCCATGGCGTCGTCGAGGGACTCCGGGCTCTGGAGCTCCACATCGGTCTGCAGAGGATTGCGGAGGCCGGCGGTGAAGATGTCAATCTACTGCTGCTCCGTGACGTTCCTGCAGCGGGCAAGCAAGGGAAGGAACTACGCCTGGTACTCCTCCACGGTGCCGGTACGGCGCAATTTCATGAGGGCGCCGAGGGCATTGCTGCGCATCGGGGGGCCGAAACGGCGTTGAACCCTCTCGACGAACTCCGGCCAGGTGGGAGCGCCGCGGTTCTACTCCAGGCGACAATACCAATCCTGGGCGGCGTCTTCCATGTAGAAGGAAGCGAGCCACACCTTCTCCTCCGGCGGCGTGCGCTGCTGGCGGAAAAATTGTTCCGCTTTGTGGAGCCAGACCACCGGGTCTGCGGTGCCGTCATAGCGCGGAAAGCGAAGCTTGTGGGTGGGTTGTTGATGGGAAGGTGGAAGCGGCGGCGCAGGCGCAGGTTTCTCCGTAACGTTGTCGCTGTGGGAGCCGCCGGAATCGATCTTCTCGATCGCGGCCGATTGATGACCACGGCGAGGCGGCTTTGGTCGCCCTTCATCGTCGTCATCTCGTTCTTGATGGACGAGAGATCGGCGAGGATGGCGTCCATGGCGGTCTTGAGATCGGCTGGTGTGATGGAGTCGCCCATGAGCAGGTCGAAGGATCACGAGTCTGATACCAAAGATGTTATGGTTGAGATGTTGGCTTTATTAGTCTGGATACCCTAGAACAATGGCAAGAGTTGAGTCTTGATCGCCCTCCCTAGGAGGCTCTGATCTAATTGACTCACTTCTCGCTTAATCCTCTAATCCCAGTTGGGTTACATATAAATAGCCTTACGGCTAATCACTCCCCTACAATTTCTTTCCTCTTTCCTATTATTCCTCCAGCCAAATCAGGAAGGAACATCTTCCCTTTATTCCTGTTATTCTTCTTTCCTAATCACGCGTGGCTGTTGGTGTTGTGGAAGCCGGCGCCGGGGACGCCGGTTTGCTCTTCTTACGGCGAGTATACGTCTTGCCAACAAAAGCGTCCACAACATTCAACAACCCATTGCCAACCTGCCACTCACACCGTCTTCTACTTTGTTTATGATGGGCCAGCTCCTTTGGTATAGTGATAAGCGAGTCATTTTGACAATTTCTTCCCTTCTGCAAAGTTTTTTTGGGTTGCGAACACTGCTGTATGCAAATATGTAACAAATTTTAACAAATGTGAGACGTCTAATATAAACACAGAAGAAGTGTTTGATGATCTATTATATTGTATTGTCCCAGTTGGATCACAGGCCGTCTCATCCTTTAAGCCTCCAGCAGAATCTTCCTAGTTGGGCGCACATCTTGCACATCGTAAACTTGGACTAGTAGCAATCTTCCTTTGTTAATTTGTGCCAACTTGTCGACATTCTCGAGTGATTTGCCTGCCTGGGTCGCGACAGCGGTATCGCGGCTGCATCCGAGCAACCATCTCCTGTACCACACAACGCGCGCGGTGCTACGAGGTGTCTCCTCCCTGCGCGAATGGGAGCGCGTATGTACGTTTTCGGAAGCTGCAGCTCACGTGAAGAAACTCGCAGTTGGCAAGTGAGCTACCTCCTCTTCGGCAGAATTTTTTGTACGGATAATCCATTTTTTATTCGAAATTACATAAATATACCCGTGGGAAAATTTTTTACAAAAATAGGCTTCAGTCGCCGAATGGTTGGGCGACTGGAACCTATCGCCCAACCAGACCGCGACACAATTTGTCTCATTGCCAGATGAGAGCGACTACATCCGATCGCTCTTCCGTTAGCGACCGTTAGCATAGCATGATCGCCATCCCGTAGGGCGATCGCATGTAGCCCCGTGTTTTGTTTTAGATTTTGTGAATTTTGTAACGTTGAACGGGTAAAAATACGGTGAAGTTGTAATAAAAGTTTATGTTCATTGTATATTGTAGGTGTGCAAAAGTTTTAAAATTTTTTTCATGAAAGATTGAGTACGTAACGATCGATACATACACCGTTAAGTGAGATAGTTTATGTGCGGTGAGAGATAATAGACTTATGTAAATTTAAATAAACTTCATATTATAATCGTGAGTAACATGTCGCATGTTTTTCATTACATGCATAAATACATAGCATCTGCAGCTCGCCTCACTAGTCACCCCGGTGTGCCCGATCACCGCGCGCGTCCTCCCATACGGCCTCGCTTAGCCCTCCTCCGGTGCAACGGGTTAGGACGATCCGAAAAAGTAAAACGAGGAGGAGGTGTCTATCCCACGGGGCGGGCGAGTCACCGCACTCTGGTTGTGTGTGCTCTCGGCACCGGGAGGGCAGCCGGCAGAAAGAACTGCGGTGCGACGTCCGAGTAGTGTCCATGCCACTTTGTAGACGCTAAAATCGGTCCACTTCTCCGGCACGGGAGATGCCGAGACGCCGTCTTCTTTGGTAAGTACCGCAATATTAATAACGTTAGTTCGTTGCATGTCGTCTTGGATAAACACGATATAAGAACCTCTGCGTGCGTGCTGGCGCCATCCACGCAGGAGGAGGGGCGACACCCCGCGTAGAAGGCGTGAAGTGAACCGGCAGGAGGCCCCGCCAGCCGAACCCCGGCCGCTCGGGTGAGGTGGTGGAGGACGATCCACGAGGTGCACCGAGTGGTGCCACGCTGGTCGGGGTGGACGAGCGATAAGCGGTGGCGTGGAGACCGCCAGAGCCTCGCGCGGGAGTAGGCTAACGATACGCCTACACCCGTCGTGCACCCGACGCGCAAAGCCGATGCCCTCCTCATGGGTCGGTGCGCACCATCGAGAGCCTCTCCGATCGCCCCGAGTCGAGGCATAGGCGTAACCGACATCACCGACACAAAGACATGAAATGGTTGATTATCGAAACGACATTACCATTTGGGAATCTTTGAAATGACATGAAACGTCTGCGCGATGTGAGCGCCGCGCGGCGCGAGGGTATGTGTCCGTTGAGCGGCGACGTGTGTGGCAAAGCGGGTCTACCACATATACGAGCTCGGCACGAGTCCGCTGCCGTACCGGCAGCAGTACTCGGCGTACTCCTCGCCGTCGACGGCCGTCCTCCTCCACGCGGTCGCCGAGCGCACCGCCACCGCCGACCCATGGTCGCATCCTCAACGACGATCGGTGCCTCTTTTCACTCCTTCGCGCTTTGCTGCGCGATAGAACCATTATGGATGTGAGATACTTGCGAACGCGAGAGGTATGTAAATATTTAGCGTAAACGATCACTCACCGCGCACGTGGCGCGGAATCGATGGTCCGACCGGTGCAGAACCGCCGCCAGAGTTCGAATCGCCGCATCACCGTGGGTGCGTAGTCCTCCACGTAGATGAGGTACACGAGCTTCCGGCGGTGAGCGAAGCTTGGCCACGCCAACAAAGTGAGGATGACCGCCAGAGCACGGACTCGAATCGCCAGATCTGCAGACGGCCTCCAGCGACGTCGTCCGCCGTGATGCGCCGAGCCGCTCCATTAAAGACCCAGACGCCGCGTGACTCGCACGCGGCGCGAATCGCACTCGCAAGAAATATAAGCCATTTAGAATGACGATCGCCAATAAGGCGTAAATAGTTGATCGTGATAATACTTACTCGACGACGGCACGAGATAGAACCCATCGTCACGGCCAACGTCTCCCCTCGATACATCTCGGGCCCGCACGGCCCATGTCGTTTAGCACAGTCGCCGACGCTTAAGCGCTCGAACGACCACAATCGCGAGAGCGGCCGACACCGTGAGGATCGAGTTCGCCTTGACCCTCGTGGCACGCATCGCATAGGCGCGCAGACGTCGCGGCAAGCACGGCCGATCCTCACCGACTGGTGGGGCTCGCCGTCGCGATCGCCTCGCATAAGCGATAAGGCGCGCATCCACCGTGTTGCCGTGGTGGTGGTGAAAAGCACCCAACCAAACAGCCACAAAGACGCACGCCTCGGTGGCGCGCCACCGGTGATCGTCTGCTGTGGAACCATGCGCTCCACGAATTCAAACAAGTTGTTATTAGTACGTGATACCACAAATAAACGGTTGGACGACACGATCGAATGTAAAACCACGCACCGTGATCGTGTGAGCCACCTCAAGATCGCCCATGGGTGCGCCTCTCGAGAACACGTGGTGCCGAGGGCGGTGGAACGACACCTCGACCGCCAGCGGTCGGGCCGCCCGATCGTGTGGGGCCTCCGGTAGGAAGGCGGCGTCTCCGCGATCGGAAGGCCAAGGAGCAGGACACGCCCTCCGTGGTCGGCGTCATCTCCCGAATGGGAGGTGGAAAGTGTGCGTCTCGCCGCCAACGGTCCACCAAAGTCGCCGCCAGGAACGGCCGAACGGGAAGCGCCGTGATCGCCCCCGCCCGCCTCGCCCCCCCGCCTCGTCCCGCGCCGCCGCATCCTCGTCCGTGGCGCACCATCCGGCAAGAGGAGTAGCCCGGCATCCCGCACCGCAAACAAAGTGAAGGTCAAGACGGAATGAACTTACGGCCGCACTAAACGCTGGAGTAGTGCAAACTCGCGATCCAACGAGGGTCGAGTCTCCGTGCCACGCGAGGTGTGCGTGTCGGACCACTCCCACCGAGGCGGCTCGTCCGTGCTCCCGGTGTCGGCACTAGACGGAAGCGCGATGAGAGCGATCGACGTGCTCGTCCAACAAATAGCGTCATCGCCACTCTGAGGCACGCCCAAAGACGAGTCATACCGCAAAATTTGTACAATAATTTCTACATTAAATTTTCTACATCTAAATTTATACAATAATTTCAATATTAAATTTCCTATATCTAAATTTGTACACTAAACTTTCTACATCTAAATTTCTACATTAAATTTTCTACACTACATTTTGTAAACTATTTTTGTACACTAACTATCTTTCTACACTAACTATCTTTCTACACTAAATTATCTACACTAACTATCTTTCTACACTAAATTATCTAAACTAATTATCTACACTAATTATCTACACTAACTAATTTTCTAAACTAATTATCTACACTAATTATCTTTCTAAACTAATTTATGTACACTAATTATCTACACTAACTATCTTTCTACACTAAATTATCGACACTAATTATCTACACTAACTATATTTCTAAACTAATTTTCTAAACTAATTTATCTCGCACTAATTATCTACACTAACTATATTTCTAAACTAATTTTCTAAACTAATTATCTAATTATCTACACTAACTATATTTCTAAACTAATTATCTACACTAATTATCTTTCTAAACTAATTTATGTACACTAATATCTACACTAACTATCTTTCTACACTAAATTATCGACACTAATTATCTACACTAACTATATTTCTAAACTAATTATCTACACTAACTATATTTCTATACTAATTTTCTAAACTAATTATCTAAACTAATTATCTACACTAATTATCTACACACTATCTTTCTACACTAAATTATCTACACTAACTATCTTTCTACACTAAATTATCTAAACTAAATTATCTAAACTAATTATCTACACTAACTATTTTTCTAAACTAATTATCTACACTAATTATCTTTCTAAATCTAATTTATCTACACTAACTATATTTCTAAACTAAATTATCCACACTAATTATCTACACTAACTAATTTTCTAAACTAATTATCTACACTAACTATATTTCTAAACTAAATTATCTACACTAACTATATTTCTAAACTAATTTTCTACACTAACAAAAATATAACACAAAAATTACTTGAAAATCGCGCACGCCTCTCTTCTTCTCCTCCTCTCCCTCCCTCTTCTCCTCCTCTCCTCTCTTTCTCTCCCTCCTCTTCTCCTCCTCTCCTCTCTTTCTCCTTCTCTGCTTGCCAAGAAGTGGACGACATCGGGCGGCCGAGCGCCTTTATATTCACCTCGCCGCCCAACGGTTGGGCGATCGATAGAAGTCGCCAACGCTTGAGCGATCGCTTGCAATCGCCGAACCGTTGGGCGATCGGAGTTAATCGCCCAACGGTTGGCGACTCTCCACCGCCGCGTGCGGTTGGGCGATAGGTTCCGATCGCCCAACCATTCGCGATCGAGCCTATTTTTGTAAAAAATTTTCCCGCGGGTATATTTATGTAATTTCGAATAAAAAATGGATTATCCGTACAAAAAATCTCCTCTTCGGCATGTTATTTTAACTGTAGTTAATAAGTCTAAGAAATAGTACTTATAGTACTGATGGATAGAAGTCAAAATCAAAGTTCGGCTTCATTCATCATCATCTTCTGCGAGGCTACTAGTAGTTGGTGGTTTCCATGCATGCACATGTTACGTCCTGCTTCATTCATCATCTTCTTCTGCGAGGCTACTAGTAGTTGGTGGTTTCCATGCATGCACATGTTACTTCCTGCTCCTGCCTGGCTGCCTGGCTGTATTATCCAGCAACATCCCAAGTCGGCGTTGTAATGCACGCTCATTCCTGTACCCGAAAACTATGGTACATGCACCGAGGGAGTACTAGCAATGGTCTTGGATTGACGAAGAGATCATTAGACTGTGCTGTAGAAGAGCCTGTGTACCGAGTGCATATACCAAATGACTACGTCCCAACGTCCTGTCTATTGGACAACAGTAACGGTGGTAAGGAAATTATACGTGGTGGTAACTTTGCATAGTCACACTCTAAACTTACAAAATTTGCGTCATTTGGCCTCATGTCTCGCTTACCATGCGTTGCCACGTTATCGAGTGAAATAAGTAGATGACCAAGTAAGTAAAAAAGAAAGAGCTTGCAAATTCAGACGAGGGAGCAAGTTACACGTACAAGTAGAGGTGTAAACGAACCGGATAATTCCTGACTGTCCAAATAAATTCAGATCTTATTTGGAGCGTGAAATCAGGTATCAGGGTTTTTTGTCGGATAACAGATTCGGATCCGGATAGTTTTGCTAGATATGGAAACAAATTTGGGAAAGAGGTATCTGTTGGATTCGGAGCTATCAAAAAAAAATTAGTCAGAGTTATCCAGAAAATTATCCAGTAACTATCCGAACGAAGCCAATAGCCAATAGAAAATATCCCGAGACCGCGGTCCTTGATTCCTTAATCATCACTCTCGCTCCTCCTAACCCTAATCTCCAAATCGCCGCTGCCGGCCTCCAAATTGCCGTTGCCGCCCTCTCTCCCTCAACGCTCACAACTTCGAGAGTCCACCTCCAATTCCCATCGTGCTCTTCTTCTTCTTGTTCCTCATGCTGCTCTCCCTCAAAAGTCATCGCATCTTGGGAAGAAGGGGAGGCAGCGGGAGAAGGTGACATCGCCGCAGACCAGGACGGGGCGTTAGGTCGGGTCACCCTCTCTCGGATGCTCTTCTTGTGGGAAGGTGAAAGATTTCTTATTTATGCTCTTTCTGCCCTTCCTTTTCCTTTTCTTTGTGGTTAAAACTCAATAGCTGTGCCGCTCTTCGATCTGGTCAGTGGAAAGGAGATTGCTTGCTCTAGTTTAGCGGGAGATTTTCTAAGTTGTTTTAGCTGATCATGTGGCAATATAAATGTCCCATTGTGTACAAGATGACGAGGACATCCTAATTGGACCGATTACACGAGCACGAGCTAAATAAATTAATCAACAAGTGAATTTGCTCCTAATTGAATCTGGTTTTAATTTATGAGAGAACTGGATATTACCTTATAAAAATGTTGTGTGCATGCTCAGGTTTGAACGATGTGAACTTTTCGGAATTGAAAACATGGAGGCGAAGCTAATGGAGAAGAAGTACATGGAGCCAAGCAAGGAAAGACATGTTCAAGTCCTCATTACCACATCGGATCGTCCACAAGTTCAATCTAACTCACAAAGATGCTCCGGACATTCAAATGATTTCAACTGGTATAAAAACTACCTTCGGATCGGTCTGATCAACCTCAGATGTGTTCAGGACCATTCGATCCACATCGAGCACTCGCAAGACCTTTGGGAACCAGTCCAAATGGTTTCAACTGTCCGAACCGTCTGATCAGCGTTGGATGCTCAAATGCTTCGGAGACGTTCGGACCATTCAGTCTTCCACAGACCGCCTAATTGCCTTGGAAATGTTTGGTCACTCTTCAATCTTCAATGAACCACTTGATCGCCTTGGAGAAGTTCAGACCACTCCAAACGTTTGCCCTTCTGCATCATTCGATCAATTTTGGATGGTCGATATTGATGGTAACGTCTGGATCAGACTGAATGATCCTGCCGTTGGATTGGCTAGATATGCTTGCAGCTGTTCGATTGACTTGGAGGTGTTTGGAACAATATGATCGTATATCTGACTGTATACTTGGCGTATAAAGGCAATAACTTTCACATACGAGGTCCGATTGAGGTGATCTTGGATTCGTTTGAAAGCTTATTTCAAGGGCTATGTAATGAATGAGGATTTTATCTTCAAAAGTATCATGGATTTTTATTTTTATTTCCTTTTTTGAGAGTCTGAGTATAAAACACTTATGAATTGTGTAGGAAACCTTGCGGTCTCCCGAGGGTTATATAAGCCTTGTAATACATAACTTTTTATGAGACCACAATTGAATCATTATTTCTAAAAGTGAGTTATATGCTTGTTCTTTCTGGAGTTTGCCATCTAATTGCAACCTAGAGGGAAATTAGGCATTTCTTTACATCATTGTTCTTGTGATTTCTTGTGATTCTTAGGAGCTACATGCATCTGCTTTGTGGTTGGGTAGACGGGATCACGAGTGTGTGGTTGGGCAAGTTCTTTTGTCGCAGGTTGTTGTTCTGACAGTGGTTGGTGCTATCGGTTCGTCAGGTTATACGGATCCAAATTATTATTATCGATCCTACGTCGTGAAGATCGGGCACCCCACATCACCAGATAGGCTTCACACAAGTATATGAGCACGCTTAGCATAGTGATGGAATTGGAAACTAGGTTCACCAATTCCACCCCAAAGTGTTCGAGTACGACCGTAAGAAAGGGGTGAGCAGGTAATAGAAGCCCACACTCACAGTAAGCCTGGAGCACTAGGATTTATCCGATCTCCCCAATGGCCAGTGTTGTCAACAGTTTCGATCCATTTGATGAATTTTTGAGGAGGGATCTTCTCAGCCTCAACCAATTCCTTCAACTTGATAGCATCCATCTCTGACTCCGCCCAATTAGATAAGGTCTTAGTCATTTTCTCTTAGAAGTTGGTTTGGATTTAGAAGGAATCAAAGGAAGAAGATGGCTTGGTTGGCGGCAAAAAATTCGAAGAGAATCAGAGCAGAAGGAGAATGTAAGAACCCCAAAGGTTATCCCGTGGTAAATTTTTATAGTTGTACGAGTCAGTCCTGAAGCGAAGGAAGGAGCCACGACCATGGGGTGATGGAGCTGGTGTTTGAGGCCCCCTACCCCCGTGGCAGTGGTGCGTTAGGGTGGCCACGCCCGACACAGCGGTAGGCGACGAAGAAGGCCCCCCCATCGGTAGCAGTGCAGGTCGTAGAGCGAATGGTGTCGCAAGCGGAGGACCCCGCCTTAGTGGCCCCGGGCAGTTTTAGCGCTCCTCGCCACTATCATGTTGTGAGCCAATAGCGCCCTGGTGCTGAGGACTTTCGCGAAGAAGCCTGCACGTTGGCCTGAGGACTTCTGGAGCGAACCCCGGCCATTGCCTCAAGGACTTCAAGGACAAGGCCTGTCAACCGGCTCGAGGATTTCCAAGACGAGCCGCCTCGAGGATTCACAAGACAAGGTCCAGCCGTAGGCTCAAGGTCTTCCAATTCGAAGCCTATCCTTCGCCTTGATGACTTCTAGGATGAAGTCTAGCCACCAGCCCAGCAGCCACTAGAGTTGGGACTTGGGCCGGGCTTATCTGTGCCAGCTCGAGGCCCGGCACGGGCACAACAGTCGTGACACATTTAGGCGCGCGAGGCGGTGACCAAGAGCACAGGGCCGCCACCACTGACTCACCGAATTCTGCCTCACCGGTAAATGTCGTTTCGTCGCATTCTGCCTTGCCCAGCCGCCCAAGTGTGTTCTGCCTCCCCTCCCCTTCATCATCTTCCCTCCGCCCGTTCCCGTCTGCCGTCTTCCCCACCTCCCCTCCCCTTTGTCATCTTCTCCACCTTCCCTCCCCTTCGCCTCCCCTCTCCTTTGCCGTCGCTTCCCTCCGCGGCTTCACTCGGCGCATCAAATTGATCCAACTAGAAGGATGCAGTTGAAGGAGAGGGAGAAAAAGCAGTGGCTGGTGGTGGCGCTCTTGCGGGAGGAAAAGCAGGAGGCGGCGACGATGGCGAGGCGCGGTGGTGGTGGGCTACGGCAACATGGGGGAAAAGGGTTTTTGGGAGGAGGCGTTGAGGGAAGTTTTTATATAGTTATGGGCATGAGGGTGGAACCCTAGCTGCTGTGGATCGGACAGCTAGGAAGGATGATAAGTGGGATATAGGGCCGTGGATTCAATGGGCTTCATTGGCTAGCTACTGTCATTTTGGACCTAACTTGGCAAAAATTGACCCAGTTTGAGGGTCGTATAGAGCTTATCTGATGCGAACTAATTTTGCCTATTTAAAAAACACTACATTCATTGTTTTATATGATCTCCAAACAACACTAAAATTATTCTAATTTTCTTGTGCAGTACATTCCTGCAACCAAGATGGTATTCCCTAGACTGAAGAAGCCGCAGGAACGTGCTGATCTTATCGCCTACCTGAAGAACGCCACAGCTTGAAGGGCCTTGCATGCTGCCGTGGCCCTAAGATGAAGAGCGACGCTTCTTGTTACAGTTACATAAAAGTAGACATGAGGTTACCCTGGTTTGACAGGGTGCAGAACTGGGACAGTTAAGAACTGGGAAGTATTTCACCTATGATTGTTTTGTTTGTTCAGGAAAATACAGTATCAAAAGAGTTTAATTCCGTGGGTGAATGTAGGACCGAAATGGCGACAGAGGGGGGTGAATGTCGACTTTTAAAATCACCCCAAGAAAATTCGCAAAAATCTCTACTCTCCGATGGCTATAAAAGCTATGAACGAGAAGAGATCATTGCTCACTCAAGCCGAAAACCAAACTGACAAGAGACTGAAATGGATCAAGAGAAAGAGATCGCAAAAATCGCCACGGCAAGAAATCATTGGAATTGCTACCACGGCAAAGAAAGCAGCTACCACGGCTGCCATCGCAAGGTTTTTCGCTGATTTTGCCGCCACGGTGAATAAAGCAGAGAACACAAAATATTGCTACGGCAGACACGGCAAGAAACAAAGAATAAAAGCTACCACGGCAAGGAAAGCAGGTGCCACGGCAAAGAAAAGGCTGATTTTGGTGCCACCAACTGAAAGCTTAAAAGGAAAAGAGCTTCAGAGATGCCAAAAAGCCAACGTGCGAGAAAATAAGGGGCAGCACTGAGCACAACAATCAGCTCCCTACCCATCACAACAAAGACAAACTTGAGAGCAATGCATTCATCTTTTGGCCGCAAGAATTAGTACTTCTTGGGACTGCTTTTGGCCGCAAGAAATGGACACCGCAAGCTGAGATAAACAATGGGCTTTGCCAAGAAATGAGCTGCCAAGAAACCACTACAGAGTGGCTTAAAGCACTAGAAATCACTCAATTTGCAATCGCTATCCGAGTAGCATCTTTGCAGCTCCAAAACAAGAAAAAGAGAAAACAAGAGAGCTCAAACAAGGAGAAGCATGAACACAAGAAATAAACTTCAGATTTTCATTTCAACTCACAAAAGGATTACAAGGAGTCACGATACCGTGGACATTAGAACCACGAGAAGGATTACAAGACTCTCAATCCCTCATCTCTCACTCAATCCTCAAAATCACCAAGAAACTCACATACTTCTTGGGAGGAGTACACACACATGGAGAGACCCAAATGGAACCCTAATTTTTACACCCACTCTGTCAAAATTTCAGCACACATCTCCCTCTCTATTTATAGCCTCCACTAATGGGTTCACAAACCACTTTACCCATTAGGGCACCCACCTACTCGATGCTTTATCCAAACCCGCTTCCTTTAGTGCAGCCCTGCGTTTTTACCGAAACGCCCCTCGCGCACCTTCCAGGAAGCTTCCTCATTCCTTGCCCTGCAAGCCACGCCTTCGCCTCTTGGCACACCTCGACCGTTCTGACCTCAGCGCCACCTGCGCCTAGTCCGGTCCACCGTGCCTCGCCACGACTCCACCTCGAGTCCACGTCGTCTTCGACACATCCCGACCGTTTTGACCTCAGCGCCACCTGCGCCTAGTCCGATCCTCCGTGTCTCGCCACGACTCAACTCGATGTCCTGCAGTCACACAGACAAGAAACACGTCAAATAGCACCGCTCGACACATGAAAGCATACATACCATCATACTTACCACAGATGAAGTCCAAACCTGTCAAACCAAAGAATCAGCGTCCTAATCCCATATGACCAAGTTTGACCACAGTCCGACCGAGCCCGTTGCACCACACAACGTCAAGGTCCGAACAACCCAAACCAAACTCAGTCTATCCAAACCACGTGTCAATTACTCATCACCAACATGAGATTAAGACCACATGGTCTCTCAGTGAACTATAGTGCTGCCATATTTTTTACCTGATGAGAGCATTGAGATTCGCCCATTTCGGGAGGTTTAAGATACCTAAGCTGTATCATGTATTCATGTTCATCTCCCCTTGGCCGTTCGCAATCATCTTCCGATTTTTACAGTAATCCATCTGGTTTTTTAGGCGCCACTTATTTTGGCTTCAGCTTCTATCTCCTGACTTATTTTTTACTATTACTAAATTTCATCTTTTTCGGGGTTTTTTAGCTTTTTGCCGGTGCTTATTTTTTCCTGAATTCATTTGCATGTCCGTGATGGGTTAATCTATTTTTTTCTATTTTTAAAATTTTTTAAAAATTAATTACGTCAAATAATTCACCATCAGCTACAGTATAATTTTAATCAGTTACAGTAAAATTTTAACCATAAACTATTTTTTTTCAGCTCAAATGAACGGCAACTTAGTCTAGTGCCACGTTTTGCACATTTGCTTTAATACAGGGTCTCTTCCGCAATGTTACGTGGCCCAGCTTCGAATTTCCTAATCCGTGCCGTGCAAATTGGAACGCGCGGTCACCCGGAGGCCCAGTTTCAATCGCGAGATCCCTCCCATTACAGGCAGCCCACTTGGGCCACATTGCTGCTGATTGGGCTCGAACGTGAACTATCTGTATATCATCAATTATGGGCCGGACGCTCATGGGTATCACGTACGGGAAGGAAGATAATGGGCCGGACGTTCGCGGGTATCACGTCCGGGACAAATCCCTTCCCTTTGTTTTTTAACGGACGACTTTCGAAAAATTACAGGCAGCCGAGCCCATTATAGGCAGCCAATTACGCCCATATTGCTGTTAATTGGGCTGGGTCTTTAGTTGTTTGCATGTCAGATTTTCTTTTTTCGGGAGAGTAAAACAGGAGTCCGGTGGACAACGAGTCGGGTGGGCCCAATTTTTCGATGTATCCTTGTTGGGCCGGGTTACGTTGTGAATTTGCACTGCTGTAGGTTCTCTTCCGCCTTCGTCCCTCTCGGTCGGTCTCGCTATAGGATCTCTCGATCGGATCGGGCGATGGCGCGTTTTGTGCGCGATCCGATTAGGGAGCCTCCTTTCGCAGGCCGTTGCCGAGGAGGGGGTTCTTTCTGCGAAATTTTCTCCGCCGCTGGACTCTCCGTTGCCGTCGCGAGCGTAATCTGCCCACCGCGGCGGCCGGCGAGCGGCTGCTCGTTCCGCACGCGCTTCACGGCAGCGGCAGCGTGCACGGCTAGAGATGGATATCGAACCCAGTTCCCATTTTAATGAGCTTTTTTAAATTAATATAGTTTGGTTTAATATCATTTATAATTTAAAAGTATTTTTTATAAACGAATTAATAAGTCGAGTCGAGTCAAACTAAAGTAAAATTTAAATTCCTCTCAAATACTGGGCTGGGCTGAGAGATTGTGTCCAGCCCAGCTTCGAGTTTGAAATACTTGCAAAAAAAAAAATACTGACGCTAAAAAAGAGAGAGGCAAAATTCCTCTCAAGAAAAAGGAGAAATGACCACAACATACTGCACATCCTTAGGATTGGATGTTCCAAGGTTACCGAGCATAAGCTGTATTATTCTTGTTACTCTCAGCAGAGTGTCCGATCTAGTATTTGAGTCATGTTCGACGATGAGAGCTCATGAAATCAGTAGATTTATACGAGCGTTTGTTTTCCATCGGACAGCTCGATTATTGGTAGTTCGATTTTCAACCTGGAAAACCTGCATCTTCTCGGTTATACTAGAGTCCATGGCAGCGAGCAAAAACCACAGTGGAAATGGAATCGCACTTGGAGCATTTTTTTTTAGTACAATGGTGGACGGATACACGCACATATCTCATGCGTGTGTCTTAACTCACACGTATCGTATCCACTAGGACACATTTAACTAGAACAAAATATCTATATTTACAAAACCTGAATTCGTGTTTTAATCGCTGAACAGCCACGCAACCACATAAGTACTCTCACTAGGGGTCTATTCTTTTTGGCTGAAACTCCTTTTGTGACTTTTTGGTTATTTACGCGAAAGATTATAGAATAACAAGAATTCACATGTGGTTTTTACCAATATAAATAAAGTCGGTATAGTATATATTATAATTAACTGGTAGATTTTATCTTGAAAAAATACTCTATTTGAAATCTAATTATTATAAAAAAGCTGAAAAATAATTTTTAGAGCAGAAAAGAATAGGTCCTAAAGCATCTGCGCTAGGAGGAGAAACAAGATCGCATCGGCAAGCCCACGCGCCTCCATATGTTGGGAAATTTAACTTTTGCCACTTAACTCCATATGTTTGCCATCCTCTACATTGCAATTAATATTTTGCCACGCCACGTGGCGCCGTGCCGCCACGTGGCACCCTCCCCCTCCTCGCCTCGTCTCGGAGGCGGCGGGCGGCGCGCGGCGCGGCAGCGCAGCGCGTGGCCTTGTGTGGCTCCCACTCTTCTCGGAGGCCGGAGAGAGCAACTATTAATTGCAATGTAGAGGATGACATTTGAGTACTCAATGTTAAGAGTGGCAAAAGACCCTACTTTTCATTTGAGTGGCGCCACTCTACTTTTGAGGGCCCTGCTTTTTGCATCTACTCCAACAGCCCCTACTTGAGCCCTCAAATTTAAGCCCTCAAATCCATTTCTTGGCTCTCAAAATCGAGGCCTCTCAAATGACATTCATGGGACCCACTCGCTCATTTCCTCTCCCCGCCGGTGAAAAATCTCAGCGCCTCCGCTGCGCTTCATCCTCCTCTAGCTCCGCGAGAGTCCCTCGCAATCGCCCACGAGCGCCGCAACGCCGGCCGTGAGCTCGCCGAGAGAGTCCCCGCCCCACCACCGACGCCGTCATCCCGCGCCGGATCCCGGTCGCTACGCCCGATCCGGTGCATGAGCGCGCCGGATCCGAGGCCCTGGCCGATCCGATGGCGGCGGCGAGAAGTGTCGGCGGCTCGGGAGCGGATCCGGCGTGGCGAAAGAGGAGAGGGAAAGAGGCGCGGAGGCCGCGCGCTGACGGCGGAGGAGCAGAGGAGCGAGCGGCGAGAGCGAGAACCGGCGAGCGGAGGCGCGCGAGCGAGAGAGAGCATGGCGGCGCGGAGAGGAGAGAGGAGGAGGAGGCGGCGGCGGGAGGAGAGGAGGCGGGCGGCGAGAGAGGAGAGGAGACGGCGGCGAGCGAAGAGAGGCGAGGCGGCGCGGAGACGGAGGAGGAGGAGGCGCGAGGAGCTGGGCGAGGAGGAGCGCGGCGAGGCGAGAGGAGAGGCGGCGGGGGAGGAGGGAGTTGAAGCGCGGAGGCCGCGAGGAACGGCAGAGCGGGAATTTCACAGAGGCGGGGAAAAGGCGAACAGGAGTAGGATGAGAGCATGGGGCCCGGGAATGAGGGTGGGAGGGGATTTGAGGGCTCTCAAATTTCAACTCAAAAAGGCCTCGCTGGAGCCAGTATTTTTACCTCAAACCTCAATATGAGGTTTGAGGGCTGATTTGAGGCCTCGCTGGAGTTGCTCTTATCACTTCCGAGCTGTAATGGCCTCATCCCACGCGCATTAAAGAACCCGCCGGACCCACACACTGACAGCCCGCCCCCCATGAGGCAGCCGCACCTCCTCTCGCCGCAGCAGCTCTCCCCCTCCCCCGTCCTCTCCTCCCACTTCTCGCCGCCGGCGCCGGGGGCCTCACCGTGGCGGCGGCGCCACCGGCGGGCCTTCCACGCGCCGCTCTCGTCGCTGCGGGAGCCCAACAAGGCCACGCTGCGGAAGGCCTCGCCCAACGTTCCCTTCCGGTTCGGCGGGGGCGGGAGCGGCAGCCCCAAGGACCGCCGCGCCGCCGCCGACGAGGAGGCGGAGGCGGAGGACGGCGGCGGCGCGGGGGCCGTCACTGGGACGCTGCTCGCCGGGGCGCTGCTTGTTGTGCTCGTAGGGGGGTTCGGAGCGGCCGGGTACGTGTACAAGGACCAGATCAACACCTTCCTCACGCAGTTCTCCGGGTTCATTGATGGTAATGGGCTAATCGAGCTGTGCTCCTCACCTCTGATTGATTGTGCTTGCTTGTTTGAGCTAGGGTGTGAAAAATCTACGAGTTCTTGCGAATTCTAGTCTGAAACTTGGCTGGATACTACTGGTCGCTTCACTGCAAAAAAAACTATAGCTGACAGGGGATTATTTAGCATAATTAAATTTTAAAAAATTTAAAAATAGAAAAAAAACATATTAGCCCATCAAGTATAATGCAAACAAATACGGAAAAAAAGAACCGGCAAAAAACTCAAAAAAGCCAAAAGTTCAGAAAAAGATGAAATTTATAAATAGTGAAAAATAAGCCCGAAGTCAGAAGCTGAAGCCGAAATGAGCAGGACATAACCGGTGATAGGGCCAGCTGCGGGCTACACCATAGGTGGAGTCAACCCGCCTCGACCGACTTGGATTCTGTTTTCTTTTCTGTTTGGGACTTTTCTCCCTTGCCCAATATATGTATTCATGTATTCTTGTAGTCGCATGTTTTAGACGGCATACTGTCTCATGCTTGTAATTTCTCATCATTTGTGTCCGTCGTTTTTTCATAAGAATTTTCTACGTCTCTAATTTTCAACAAGTTGTACCATAGCTTAGGAGATCCGAAAATTCGTTTGAGCTCAATCCGTCGAGTTGGCGTCTCTCCATCGAATCCGAGATGGTTGTTCGATTATGTGGCTGTTTCCAACAGCAAGCCGTCTCGTTACGCAAGCCTCGCTGAAGCCTCTAATAAAAGTCGAGTTCGATGTAAACTTGAGAGTTAGTCAAGTTGCTAATTAAGAAGTATATTCGCTGTAAATGGGTTTTTAAGGAAAAGGAAGACGTTTCATCAACCGAAAATGTTAGATACAAAGTAAGGCTCATTGCGAAAGGATACAACCAAATTCTACGTATTAATTTCACATGTATTTTCCTCAGTTATGAACCATAATTCTATTCGTACTTTGCTCAGTATTATGGCTATGCATGATTATAAGCTTGAGCAATTGGACATGAAAACCGCATTTTTACATGGGGAGTTGTAAAAAGACATTTATATGGAGCAACTGAAAGATTTTATTATTCCGGGAAAGGAGAACTTTGCTTGCAATTTAAAGAAACCTCTTTATGGTTTGAAGCAATCACCTATACAGTGGTATAAGATATTTGACTCCTTTATGATCTCTCAGAATTTTAAAAGACTCGATTATGATAGCTGTGTTTATTTGAAAACTATTATTGTTCAGCTATTTAATTGCGCTTATATGTTGATGATATTTTGATTGCTGCAAAAAACAAGGCTAAAATTTTAAAGTCACAATTGAGCAATGAATTCGAGATAAAGGATCTCAGTGCAACAAAAAAGATTTTTGGTACGAAATCATCATAGAGATGCTTTGAAAAAGTATACCTAAGTCAGAAAGG
The DNA here is from genome assembly GCA_036346575.1 of Dendrocalamus sinicus. Classification (NCBI taxonomy): domain Eukaryota; kingdom Viridiplantae; phylum Streptophyta; class Magnoliopsida; order Poales; family Poaceae; genus Dendrocalamus; species Dendrocalamus sinicus. Next base: position 55,865,068 of record CM070642.1, on the reverse strand, counting down.
GTATATTGATAAAATCATTTTTCATTTCAACATGCATAAGGCCAAACAAGTGAGTACTCCATTAGCTAAATATTTTAGACTTTCTTCAGCGTCATGTCCACAGTCAAATGATGAAGCTGAGTACATGTCTAGAATTCCATATGTAAGTGCAGTTGATTCACTTATATATGCTATGGTATGTTCTCGTTCTGATTTATCTCAATCATTGAGTGTTGTTAGTAGATACATGGAAAATTCTGAAAAAGGGCATTGGAAAGCAGTTCAATGGATTTTCATATATTTGTAGGGTACTTCTAATGCTTGTTTACAGTTTGGAAAGATTAGAGATGGACTTGTTGGTTATGTGGATTTTGATTTTGCTGGAGATTTGAATAAGAGAAGATCTCTTACTGGTTATGTATTCACTGTAGGAGAATGTGCCGTTCATTGAAAAGCAAGTTTGCAAGCTACCGTTACCTTGTCCACTACAGAAGCTGAGTATATGACTATCCTGAGGCCTACAAAGAAGTCGTTTGGCTGAGATGTTTGTTTACTAAGCTTTGTGAAAGTACGTTTTACACTACAATATTTTATAATAGTCAAAGTGTTATTTGACTTACAAAGGATCAAATGTTTCTTGAGAGAACAAAACACATTGATAGTAGATATCACTACATTCAAGGTGTCATTGCTTAAGGTGATATTAAAATCAGCAAGATAAATATTCATGATAATCCGATGATATGTTGGCAAAGTCAATTCCTGCCGCTAAGTTTGAGCTTTGCTAAGACTTTGTTGGTATCACTCACTTGTCCTATAGACTTTCAGCGCACAAGGTATTCATCCTGATTTAATTGGAGGAGTTTATTGCGTTCTTCAACTATTGAAGGGAATTAGTCTCAAGATGGATATTGTTGAAGTCTATTTGAATTCATACTGTGTCTGTGTTGGACACTGCATTATCTCATGCCAAACGTGATATGACCGGTGCTAGGACCAGGTGCGGGCTGCACAAGATATGATGTCAACCCGCCGCAATCGACTCTGATTCAGTTTTCTTCTCTGTTTGGGACTCGTCTTCCTCACCCTATATATGTACCCTTGTAGTCACATATTTTAGACGGTCTATCATCTCATGCTTATGGTTTCTCTTTATATAGTGAATTCCGCCTTTATGTGCCTGGGATTTTTCCGTAAGGGTTTTCCACTTAAAAAATTGTTTCTCTCTGTCTCTCTAATTTTCAATACTAATCTTGAACTTTACTATAGCCTATGACCTCATGATAGCTAACACCTTTTTAGAAAGAGATTCTCATTTAGTTACCTTTAGTAATGGTTAGCATTTTAGCCAAATCAATTTTGTCCTTGTTAGGAGGAATGACAAATGAGCCTACTTAGATTGTAAGATTATACCAGGAGAGTATGTTATCCATCAACATAAATTGGTGATCTCCGACTTTCGTTTTAGAATATAGGTTCGATGGGCTAAGGTCACCAAAGCCATGAGGACGAAGTAGTGGAAACTCGGGATGCCTCATAGGCGTTCAAGGAGAGGATGTTCGCGGAAGGAATGTGGAACATCGAAGAAGCGAATAGTGCATAGTGGCAACTCGCATTACGAAGGTGGCTACGAAAGTGTTTGGAGTGGCCCAAGAGACAAGTTGCGAACTTAAAGACACTTGGTGGTGGAACGAGGAAGTGTAAAAGGCTATCGAGGAGAAGACATGCTACAAGCACATGCAGCATGATAGGTGTGTCAACAACGTACAGGAGTACAAAGCAACAAAAAAAAAGAATGCAAAAGACGGTGAGTGAGGCATGGGGCAAAGCCTGTGAGGAACTTTATTAGAAGCTAGGTATAATGGAAGGCGACAAGGATGTCTACAAGATAGTTAAATTTCAAAAAAGGAAGACGAGAGATTTCAACTAAGTTAAATGCATCAAAGACGACACTAATAGACTTTTGGTGAAAGATGACGAAATCAAGAATAGGTGGAGAGATTACTTTGGCGAGATGTTCAATAGAGACAATGGAGATAGTATGATTGAACTAGATGGTGCTTTTGATGACACTGATAGGAGGTTTGTTCAAAGAATTCAGGAGTCCGAAGTAAAAGAGGCCTTAAAAAGGATGAAAGTGGGTAAGGTGTTGGGGTCTGATAACATTCTTATTGAGGTATGGAAATGCCTTGGAGATGTGACGATTGCCTGACTAACTAATTTGTTCAATAACATTTTCAGATCGAACAAGATGCCTAATGAATGGCGGAGAAGCACATTAGTACCAATTTTCAAAAATAAAAGAGACATTCAAAATTGTACTAATTATAAAGGAACTAAGATCATAAGCCACACAATGAAACTTTGAGAGCAAGTGATTGAGCACCGTTTAACAAGAGTGACTAGCGTGACGAAAAACCAATTTGGTTTTATGCCTAGGAGGTCGACTACGGAAGCTATTTTCTTGACACGATAGTTGATGGAGAGGTATAGGGAGCAAAAGAAGGATCTTCGCATGGTGTGTATCGACTTAGAAAAAGGCTATGGTAAAGTGCCAAGAAAGGTCATGAGGTGGGCACTCCAAAAGAAAAAAGTCCCAACAAAGTATGTTACCTTAATCAAAGATATATATAAAGATGTTGTGACTAACGTCAGAGCATGTGGTGGTGATACTAATAACTTTTCTATTAAGATAGGACTACACTAAGAATCAACGCTGAGCCCTTGCCTTAGTGATCGACAAGGTCGCGTGACATACAAAGAGATATCCCTTAGTGTATGTTTTTCGCTGATGATGTTGTGCTAGTTGGCGAGAGTAGGATAGGTGTCGATAGGAAACTGGAATTGTGGATGAAGACTTCATAATCGAATGGCTTTAGACTTAGTAGGACCAAAACTGAGTATATGAGGTGTGATTTTAGCAGTGTTAGGGCAGACGATGGAGATGTTAGTCTGGATGGACAAGTAGTGCCTAGGAATGATACTTTTCGATCTTTGGGATCGATGTTACAGTGGGACGGTGAGATTGATGAAGACGTGAGCCACAAGATAAGAGCGGGGTGGGTGAAATGACGCCAAGCATTGGGTGTCTTGTGTGATAAAAAAGTCCCTCAAAAGTTAAAAGATATAGAATGATCAGATATGCGATGCTATATGAAGCGGAATACTGAGTGACTAAAATACAACATGTACACAAGGTGGGATCGAATGCGCAATAATGATATACGTGATAGAGTGGAGTAGCATCAATTGAAGAAAAATTTGTCCAACATCGTTTAAGATGGTTTGGACATTTCTAACGGAGGCGTTCTAAGGAACCAATACGTAGTGGAATTTTAGGTCGTACTAAAAACAGAAGAGTAGAGGTCGACCAAGACTAACATGGGAGAAAGTAGTTGAAAGAGACTTGAGAGATTAGAATGTATCGAAAGAGTTGACATTAGATAGAAGCGTATGGAAGTTAGCGATCCACGTGCTGAAACCATGACATAAGTAGAAGGTTTAAGAGCGGTGTTTTAGGCTCTCGGCTCATATGACAGGATATATCATATGACAGGATATATTGCTTAAGATTTTAGCCTTGTAGGTTTTATTACAAAGCTCTCGTTTCTTTGACTTTAAGAAAGTTTTATTCATAGTCAACCCCAACTTGTTTGAAACAAAAAGTTTTGTTGTTGTTGTTGAATGTCATGTATGGGATTTCAAAAGTTTGGATGTCATGGATGGGATACTAGATACACTGAACATTGACTGTTATAATAAGACCATTCTTCATGCTTCAGCTTCATTGCGTGGCACCTTTAATTGATATACCCTGGCATGTAATATATCATTTGGTCTTTGCCCCCTCATTTCTGTGCATTGTACAGTATGCATAATTCAAGTCATTGAAGTGTGTTATGTGGCAAAATAAGAGTGCCAGAACTGGACATTTGCATATCTGCACAGCTTCTTGTTTGATTATTATAGAATTATTCAAGTAAATGTCATTTCGATTTTTTGGCTAAACTGTGATCATTTGAATTTTTTGGCTTTACATGGACAGGTTATGGCCCTGCTGGATATGCTTTGTTCGTACTTGTATATGCAGGATTGGAGGTATGCTCTCAAATTATCAACTTTTCTTCTCAATTTTGTTGTTATGGCTTATGATCATTTCCACCTGAACTAGCTTGTCAACTATAGGAGATAATATGAGTCTGATATTTTTTACCTTCTCAGAAGGAAACTTGGGCAATTGTTGGTCCAACATGTTTGAAATGTTATAATCTGATCTCATCATGGTGCTGTAAACAATCTAGCATCTTGAACAAAATAGTTACTTTCCATCAGCAAGTGTATCAGATCTCCACTTTGCAGATGTAGCTATAAGATTAAGACTCGCTCGATGGCTCTCTTGTGCGCTATAAGGCGCGTCTTGTTGCTCGTGGTTTTCAGCAAAAGATGGTGTTGACTACGACGAGACTTTTGCTCCGTGGTCCACATGTAACTTGAGTGCCTAGGCACTAGAGACTTATATCTTGTTGACTGGTAAGTCAGTTTGAAGGGATGACATGGGTTTCTTTGTCCATTTGCCTATTTATGAACTCTTAACATAAAATCGTGGGTCCACCTTTGATCCACTACTATGCATGCTATAGACTTTTGCCATACAGTACAGATATCTAACATGAGGGTTGGAACTTTGGATTGATATTAACGATATGATGTTTGCTGATTTCAGGTTCTTGCAATTCCAGCAATACCTTTAACCATGTCTGCGGGTCTATTACTTGGTAGTGTTACCGGTACAATTCTTGTTTCGATCAGTGGGACAGTAAGTAAATCCAGCAAGAAGAGCATTTTTTCTGCCCTTTTCTGAAATTTTCTCATTGAACTTTGTTGACTGTGTAGCTAGCTGCAGCGGTGTCCTTTCTTATTGCTAGATACTTTGCCAGGGAGCGTATTCTTAAATTGGTTGAAGGAAATAAGAAGTTTCTGGCAATTGATAAAGCAATAGGTGAAAATGGATTTAAGGTTGTAACTCTGCTTCGCTTGAGTCCCCTATTACCTTTCTCCCTTGGGAACTACCTGTACGGCTTGACTTCAGTGAAGTTCTTGCCTTACGTGTTGGGCAGGTTAGTTTCTACTCCCTCCACGCTTCCTTGATTCCATTATGACATTGGTGGTGATCGGTTCGGCTGAAAAGCTCATGGCTTATGGCTGAAAACACTGTAGCTGGCTGAAAAAAGCACTGTAGTTGCAGAGGCTTATTTAGCATAATTAAATTTAAAAAAATTTAAAAATATAAAAAATATGTTAGCCCATTACGTATAATACAAACAAATATGGGAAAAAAAGAACCGGCAAAAAAGCTCAACAAAAAGCCAAAAGTTCAGAAAAAGACGAAACTTATGAATAGTGAAAAATAAGAAATCGAAGCCGAAGCCGAGTTGATCAGGAATCTAACAGAAAGACCACGAAGTCGTGAGCTTCTATTTCATAGAGCATGCTGCATTCAGTCAGAAAATTGGCTGTTCTTCATGACATGTTAATGCCATAGTTTCGTGATTTCGTCTTCATGATTCATGATGCAGCATAGTAATTCTATAATCTGGAAGTGTGTGATTTGTGAGACCAAAAGAGTGGCAGACATCATATACCTGTTTGGCAGATATCATATATCTGTTTAAGAAACTAACCACTTTCTGGTCCACTACAAATTGAAACTTTATCTCGTGAAGGAATAAAAACAGAAAAATTGTCAACAGTACGGTCGTTCTCTATAATGCTTGTTAGCTCAGGTATTTCTTTTATCATTTGCATGCAGTTGGTTGGGAATGCTTCCAGGAACATGGGCTTATGTCAGTGCTGGTGCATTTGGGCGAGCTATAATAGTAAGTTCTTAAACCATCGATCTTTTTTGGTGCACTCATTACAGCTTACTTCTGTTATCACATCAATGATACTGTTCTATGATACATACATCTTTTGAGCCATCAAGCCCTTTTCAGCTCCTAGTTGCTTCTAGGAAGTGTTTTTTTAACTTGTTAATAAGAATGCCTGTACTTACCATATATAGGATAGTAGCTTATAAGAGTTGTGTTCATCCCATGTACCTTGGAGTGTGTTGCAATATGTTGATGGTCTTTCCTTTCTAGTGAAGTGTACAGAATGACAGTTACTTATATATCCAAATGCGGACACCTTAATCCAACTCAAGACATCCCTACTCTTGCAATATACTTAAATGTTGCTGTTACTGTTCGGTCTGTTCTTATCTTCGGCTTAGCAGTTCAAATATTTCATTAGAATATTAGAATGTGGTGTTTCATTGGGTAATTTGAAAGTTAATATTTATTGTATAAATGTGGTGTTTCATTGGGTAATCTGAAAGTTAATATTTATTGTATAGTCAGGAAGATGGAACAATAGAGAGAGTTTCTCGGTTGAGGAGAGAATGTTATTGTCACTAGCCAAATGATCTCACTTAGTTTTTCTATATGCATAACAGCAGAACTTATAAGGCCTGTAAAAAAACTTGGCCCTATTCTTTTGGGCTATGACTGATGACTTATAGTTATAGCTAATGGTTTTGGTCCTAGTGTAAGCTCTTATGCGAACGAACCGTATACTGATAAGTCGCTTCGAAAAGGCAACGAAAAACCGTTTCATTTGTTTGTTTGAGAGTGCATAAGTCATAATCTAAAAAGAAGAGACCCTTATCTAGTGGCTTGAATATTGAGAACATGACCTAGCTCTCTCTTTCACAGCAAGATGAGTCGGAAATCGGTTTGGGAGGAAACAGCCAGCTATTGACACTGGGCATAGGGCTAGTATTTACTGCCATTGCTGCTACTGATGTGACAAGGCTTGCAAAGGTACAATACCTTTTGCATATGTGCTTATTTTGTCAGCATTATTTGCATGTGTGTCTTCTTTTGTTAACCTCTGCTGTTAGCCTGTTGCTTCAGGGTTTTATTCATTTTTTTCGAAGGTAATACTAACTGCTCTGCCCTCTGTTTTTCAGGATGCTGTAAAGGAGATTGATGAATAGAATGGTAGGATTCCTTAGCAAAAAGGCCATTCGGGTAGTATACTAGCACATTGTACATCACTGGCATCTTTGTTGCAATCTAATCTACTAGAAATACAAGCAATTTTGGGAAGGAAAAAGATTTCTTCGCGATGTGGTCAAATACTTGCATGCCCTCGATATACATGCCTACGCTGAACCTACCAAAAATGAGCCAAGGATCCAACCCTGAATCTACCAGTAGTCGCCGCATGAACAGGCACCATACTTCATGTGATGAAAACAGTCTGCATCTCCAAGTATGATCTCCCTGCCGTACACCTTGGCGACCATCTTGATCGCGGCATGGCAATCGCCGCACACCAGGAGGTTCTTGAACACGCGGATCGGCATGCAAGCCGGCGCGGCGAGCAGCCCGAAGGCCACGGCGAGCCTCTCGCTGTGGTGTGATGAATAAGTTCCTGTACTGTGGTCTTTGTGGGGTGGGCATATGGTTCTTATACAACAGCTTTAAACTAGCATCTTGAGCTTTAGGACAGCTTTAGACTAGCATCTTAGACTAGCTTTAGGACAGCTTTAGACTAGCTTTAGGACAGCTTTTGACTAGCATCTAGGACTAGCATCTTAGCATATGCTTGACTGGTTAGCAGCCTATAAATTTGTATCCCCAACCCCTCAGGTTGGCATGGCATTGTGTGAGAAATAAGCAAGAAAATTGCACCATCCCCAAGTGTCATCCTCTCGATGAGAGTAAGGATCTTGCTATCACCAACAAAGAAGACTCCAATGAGTAACAAGTGGTATCGAGCTATACTATCCTCGTAGCCCGAGCATCTCCTCGCTCATCTCCTTCTCCGGCCTCGCAGCAGCCCGGCCAGTGCAGAGCAGCAGCCCGGCCATCCCCTCCTCCTCTCCGAGACGGCAAAGAGCCGCTGGCGCCTCTCTCCACGCAACGGCCTCCCGTGGTGCGCCATGTCCGCAGGCGATCTGGCGTTCGGCCGCCTCGAGCACGCGGCGTCGCAGACGGCCGAGCTCGCGCAGCAGAGCAGCGCGAGCGAAGCGGCGGCAGAGACGCCGCGCGGCGAAAGGGCGTCAAAGGGCGGGCGGCGAGCGGCAGCAGCGAGCGAGGTGGAAACGGCGGCGGCGGCAGATGCAGCGCGGCGGCAGCAGCTGAGGTCAAGGTTCGCGCGGCGAATAAAGCAGCTCCATCTCTCGCGATGCAGCGCGACGCGGATCTTGAGCGCTGGAGAGGGAGGCGGCGAGGGCGAAGCAGCGCGATGGCGCCGCGACACGCCACGCAGCGCGCGCGGCAGCCAGACAGCGCGACGCGCGGTGACGCCTCGAGGAGGCGCGACGGCGGCGGCGACGGGTCGACGGAGAGCGGCCTTCACAGCGACGCGGCTCTCTCCCGGCTTCTGCATCGTGGTCACCACGAGTACCGGTCGTCGTCGAGGACGCCGCCCGGCGGCGGTGGCCTACCTCACCAAGACCAACTATGTCGAGCGGGCGCGGTGATGAGGGTAAAGCTCCAGTGCGCATATGTGGGATGCGATCCAGATGCTGGCGGCGTCGACCACGACCAGAATCGACGGGCGCTGGATGCTCATCGCTGCAGATCCCGCCGAGATGCGCTTTCGCTTAAGAAGCGGATCGCCAAAGAGACTTGGGACGCCATCGCCGCAAAGACGCATCGGCAGCCGACCGCGCCGCAAGTCTACATTGCGAGCACTACGCGACGGAGTGGGAGAACTCGCCTTCAAGCCGGTGAGGACGTTGAAGACTTTGCTCTCCGCCTCAACACTCGCTGCGGTTGGTGCGATTCGGTGACGACACCTACGGCGAAGAGAGAGTCGTGGAGAAGCTCTTCCGCTGCGCCCCGAGAAGTACAAGCGGATGGCTCGCCGATCGAGTCTCTATCGACCTCTCCACGATGACGATCGAGGAGGCGCGGTCGCCTCAAGGTCGTTGATGGCGATGAGCCACGGTGCCTCTCGGACCCGTCACCATTGGTGGAAGCTCCTCCTCACTTGGGAGCGGTGGTGCCGGCTAAGGTGACAGGAAGAAGGAGCCTTCTTCCACGACAGCGGCCGCAAGTGCGGCAAGCACGGCAAGCCACGCAAAGACGCCCGAGCGGCGCGAGGACGCGCCGAGGGTGATGACCGTGGAGGCGCCAGGCGGCGCCACGGCAAACAAAAGCCAGACGAGACGACTCTTGCCACAATCGCGGCAAGCTTGGTCATTGGGCGTGGATTGTCGGCACCACGACGCGGCGGACCCATGTCGCGCAGCGAGGAGGAGGAGCGGCCGGCTCTGTTCATTGCTCATGCGAGCATCGAACTACCTCGGCCGCAGACCGCCGCAGTGGCTCTCCTCCACCTTGACGAGCCAAAAGCACATGCCCTCCTCGCCACGGCTCAAAACGACAAGGCCGACGGGTGGTGCCTTGACACCGGCGCCAACCATCACATGACCGGTCGACGAGAGCTCTTCGCCGAAGTTTGACTCTAGCGCCCGAGGCTCCGTCAAGTTTGGGGATGCATCCGTGTGGAAATCAAGGCGTCGGCTCTGTCATCTTCACCACCGTGTCCGTGAGCACAGCCGCTCACCGGCGTCTACTACATCCCCGACCTGCGGAACTCCATCATCGCCTTGGGATACGGTGGATAAGAACGGCTCCGTGTCGAGATCGAGCACGAGTGTCGCGATTTGGGATCTTCGCCGCCGTCTTCTTGCCAAGGTAACCGAGGCGCAAATCGACTCTACATTCTTCACGCGCGGTGGCACAACCCCTCTGTCTCGCCGCTCGTCGGACGACGAGGCGTGGCGATGGCACGAGCGCTTGGGCACCTTCACCGAGGCCCCGGCGACTCGGTGCCACGGAAATGGTGCGAGGTCCGCCGTGCCTTGACCATGTGGAGCGATTCTGCGGCGTCTGCGTGTTGACGGCGAGGCGACTCCTTTCCCGGCGGGCGAGTTTCCGAGCCAAGGAGAGGCTCGAGCTCGTGCACGGGGACTTGTGTGGCGGTGACACCGCCACACCGGAGGACGACGCTACTTCCGCCGCTGCTCGTCGACGACCTCTCCCGCTACATGTGGGTGATGGTCCTCGGTAGCAAGGAGAGGTGCGGACGCCATCGGCGCACGCAGTCGCTGCGGAGGCGAGCGCGGCCGCAGGCGCGCGCGTCGCGCGCGCATAGACAACGATGGCGAATTCACGGCGCTGGAATTCGCGTCGCATCGCTACCGATGAGGGCATTGGCGCCACTACTCCGCGTCGCATGACCCGCAGCAGAACGCGGCGTGCCGAGCCGCGCAACCAGACGGTTGTGGGGATGGCTCGGGCTCTCCTCAAGCAGAGGGGGATGCCGGCTGTCTTCTGGGGAGAGGCGGTGGTGACGGCCGTCTACATCCTCAACCGCTCGCCTACCAAGGCGCTCGACGGCAGGACGCCGTATGAGGCTTGGCATGGCGCAAGCCGGCGGTCTCCACTTGCGGGTCTTGGCTCCTCGCGTTCGCCAAGGAGCTTGGCCACATCGGTAAGCTCGACGACAGGAGCACTCCGGGAGTGTTCATCGGCTACGCGGAAGGCTCGAAGGCCTACCGCATCCTCGACCCTGTCACACAGCGCGTCCGCATCTCGCGTGACGTTGTGTTCGACGAAGGGTGAGGCTGGACGTGGGACAAGGCGGTGGACGACGGTTCGACTTCGACTCTCAGGGACTTTGTTGTCGACTACATCCACTTCGAGAGAGCTGGGGGAGCTAGCAGCTCGTCTTCACCGAGCTCGTCCACCTCGACACCTTGCTCGCCACTAGCTCCGACGAGTGCTCCACCACCTTCGGCACCGGCTATGCCCCACTCTTCACCACCGGCCACTCCACGCTCTCCCGCACCGGCTCACCACTCTCCTGCACCGGCGGCCACACCACCGGGATCGGCCCCAACAGTTTCGGTCCACGACGAGCAGCGCATGGTGGAGTTCACTACTCCGCTGTCTCACGACGAGTACCGCGTCGACGCCTACCACGACGACGAGCCTTTGCGCTATCGTACCATGGACAACATCCTCGAGCCGCCTCGCCCTCGGATCGGCGCAAAGACGACTTCGAGGCGAGCGCACTTGGCGCGGCGACGACGGCGAGCCCCGCCTTCGCCGAGGCGGAGGGAGACGCGAGTGGCGTGTCACGATGAAGCGAGAGATGGACGCCGCCGTGCGGAACCGGACGTGGAGTGGCGGATCTTCCGCCGGCCACCGCGCGATCACCCTTAAGTGGGTGTTCGCCGGCGGGATGAAGCCGGCGCCATCGTCAAGCACAAGGCTCGCTTGGTGGCATGAGGCTTCGTGCGGAGGGGGTCGACCGATGACGCCGCGCACCGCCGCGCGCATGGAGTCCGTTCGTCTTCTCCTCGCACTTGCAGCCCAGAGGATTGGCGCGCCCATCACATGGACGCCAAGTCCGCCTTCCTCAACGGCGACTTGAAGGAGAAGGCCTACGTCCGTCACCGCCGGGATTCGTCATCCCGGCAGGAGGGCAGGTTCTCCGCTGCGCAAGGCCCTCTACGGCTTGCGGCAGCACCACGAGCCCGAACGCTAAGCCGGACTCCACCTCAAGCAAATGGGGTTCCAGCAGAGCGCACACCAGGTCGCGGTCTCACGGGGGGCAAAGGCGGCAACGCCTCGGCCTGGTGGGCGTCACGCCGACGACTGGTGATCACCGGCTCCAAGGAGGCCGAGGTCGAGGCGTTCAAGGCGAGATGAAGACCGCCTTCCGGATGAGCGACTTGGGCTCCTCTCCTTCTACCGGGATCGAGGTCCACCGGGACAGCTCCGATCTCCCTTCGTCGGACCGCCACGCCAAGCGCACCGCCGAAGGCGGGGCTCACCGATCGCAACCCACCCACACTCCTATGGAGGAGAGGTCAAGCCGAGTCGAGAGCACGGCGGAGGAGGTGGACGCGACGCAATCTGCGGCGCATTGTGGCGACTTCGCTACCTCGTCCACGCGCGCCCGTGATTTGGCGTTCGCCGTCGCTACGTCGGTCGGTTCATGCGGCGACCGACGACGGAGCATCGAAAGCCGTGAAGAGGATCCTCCGCTACGTTGCGGGCACCTCCGACCACGGCTTGCACTACCCGAGGTGTCCGCCGCGCGCGCACTTCATCGAATGCAGCGACAGCGACCACACAGCGACATCGACACCGGCAAGAGCACAAGCGGGATTCTCTTCTTTCTCGGCAAGTGCCTCGTTAGGCGGCGATCGATCAAGCAGCAGTGGTGGCCTGTCACTGTGAGGCCAAGTACATAGCGGCTTCCACCGCTCGACTCAGCGCCTGCTCGCTCGATCGCTGGTGATCTCTCGCCAGAGACACAAGCGGTGGCGCTCGTGGTGGACAGCAAGTCCGCCTGCTCGCAAAGAACCCGTTTTCCACGAACGAGCAAGCACATCCGGGTGAAGTACCACTTCATCCGAGGTGTTTGGATGAAGGCGACATCAAGGCGAGCTACATCAACACCATGGATCACTTGTGGATCTCGCTCACCAAGCCTCTTGGGAGGGTCAAATTCCTCGAGCTCGCTCTAGGATCGGGATGGTTCAACTTTCCCACAAGACGACGCACAAGACTTAGGGGAGAATGATGAATAAGTCCTCTGATCGTGGTCTTTGTGGGGTGGGCACATGGTTCTTGTACAGCAGCTTTAGACTAACATCTTGAGCTTTAGGACAGCTTTAGACTAGCATCTTAGACTAGCTTTAGGACAGCTTTAGACTAGCTTTAGGACAGCTTTTGACTAGCATCTAGGACTAGCATCTTAGCATATGCTTGGCTGGTTAGCAGCCTATAAATTTGTATCCCCAACCCCTCAGGTTGGCATGGTATTGTGTGAGAAATAAGTAAGAAAATTGCCCCATCCCCAAGTGTCATCCTCTCGATGAGAGTAAGGATCTTGCTATCACCAACAGCAAGACTTCAGCGAGTAACATGGTGAGCCATCCCCCTCTCCCTCCCCTCCGGCCCCTCGTCCTGCGGTGCCCAGTCGGTGTCCGGCACCTATCCTTTGGCGCGGATCCTCTTCGTGACCTCCTTCGTCTTCTCGTAAGGTGGTGCTCATTAAGGCTTTTAAAGTCTGAGTTTTTGACTTATTTTACATCTTATTAGTTTTTTTTATAGTTATGATAACTTTTTCAGCGTATTAAATTTAATAAATTAAAAAATATTATATCATCATGAATAATATAAAAAGAAAATATAAAAAGCAAAAAAATTTAAAAAAAAACATGAAATTAAGAAATCAGAAGCTCGAATAAACTCTAATGAGCGGTGCCCACATTCCACTCCGACCTAGTGACACCCAGGTTTTGCTCCTTAATGTTTTCTCTCGATTTCATCAGCGTGCGGATCCTCATGACATCGCCCCATCACCTCGCTCGCGAGTATAGATTTGATGGCATGACGTCTGTTGGATCCAGCTTCCACACCATCTCAGCCGCCCATTCGGCGAGGGTCACGTTTGGATGCATCTAGCATGCACCAAGCAGCGCCTTCCATACCGTGGCATCCAAGTCGGTCGGGCTCCGGTTCAGCAGGTCCATGGCCTCCTCGAGCTGCCTTGCTCGACCTAACAAGTCGACCATGCACGCATGGTGATCCGGTCCATGAGCAATGCCATGCTTGGTCTCCATGGATCTGAAGTGAGCCCAGCCGACATCGACCAGACCAACGTGACTACATGCAAACAGGAGACCAATGAAGGTGACGTCGTCCGGTCTGCACCCTCCGCCCCTCGTCACCGTCGTCCTCCACCACCTCAAGATAGCGAGGCGTTAGAGAAGTTGCTTGTTACTCTAGGCATTATAGAGAATAGCTATGCTTGTCAGTCCTGGCAAGCCAAGGGCATGTTATTTTGGGCTTTTGACTTCTTCAACAGTCAAAACAAGTGGGGTGGTTTCTTGAAGTGAATTCTTCAAACGGTTTTATGAGACTAAAATCATGTGCATCATTCGTATTGGCATCTCCGTCATTCGCTACCATCTAAAAAATGTAATTAAACATTATCAGGTGTAGCTAAAAGCCATTCAACACAGTTCAAAAGAACAGGACCAATGATTAGTCAGTCACTGAAACACACTATCCTTTTCCCAGATTTCACCAGCAACCAGTATTCCAAATCAGCAAAGCCCCAAGGCCCAAGCAGATTGCAGACTCGTCTTATAGACGGAGCTTGGAAGCCCTGAGGTCTTCTGTGGCCATTCGCAATATGCTATGGAGTGGGGGGAATATGGTTTTCCAAAAAGACAAGCGCTCGAGAAAGATCACGATGAACTTCATACTAGGTGTTCAGCCTACAAGAAAGTTTGTCATGCAACACAGGCAATCTATTTCGTAAAAAAGGAAAAACATATGTACTATGCAACATATTGGTCGTGCAACACGAGACGAGTGCACCCAATCATGGAGTGGAAATGGTATTAAACCGCTTTCGATTGAAGGTTGGAGGAAAGCTGAGCACCTACACCTATCTGTCTTGGTTTCGTGGGGTTTCGTTCAGGCGATCCTGACTTCCTGACTGAATTACTGAGATGGCCTAATACAATGGGCATGCAAGGAAACCTTGTGAACTCTGTGGTCATATCATATGCCAGTGGATTTGCTAACCAGGATGGTAGTTCGCAGGTTAATAATAAACCGTGTCACTACTCTGAAGACGACGTTTCTTGAAACCACGGGAAGACAGAGCTCAAGTGCATGCATGTGAACTACATGCGTCGTAAAACAGCAGCACCTGCTGATAGTTCATGGGTGCACCAATTTGTTTCTGGCGGCCTAACTCTTGACTTTTGCTGACTTTGCAATAAGCACATTGGGAAAAGGAACTAAACCTTTTTTAGACGAAGGGAAACTAAACTTTGCAAAAAGAGAGGAACTTTTGTTAGCTGATTTTCCTGGCAAACTTAGCAACTGAACCATACTATCCTTTATTTTTCCCGGAAGAAATATAAGGGCCTGTTTGGGTAGAAAGCAGAAGAACTACTACCTCATATTCGCCCTGAAAACTGAAGAGCTAAAAGGTCGACGTGGACAGAGTCGTGCCTTTCAAAGTGCCAAACTCCACCGTTTCAGGATCACTCAAACGAGAAGAGTATCTACAGCCAGTAAAATCGGCGAAGCACATAAGAATTTTAATGCTTTCGGAAGTACTATATAACATTTGTATGATTTTTTAGGAGTGTAAGATCGTCGATGGCAATTAGAAGGGATAAATAATTGCAATACCTTTACTCTGGTTTTTTAAAACGATCTCTCGCTCAGGAGTCACGGCTTCAACTCGATCACGGAAAAAAAATTGGCCTGCTCAAAACTTGGATCAACAAAGGATTTCGGCCAGAACGTCTCGGCAACCGCTCGGGTCACCAATCAACACTACGCTCCTCTATCTTCCAATACCAGTCACCGACGCCTACCAACCATCAGACCCAATGCATGCGAGTAATCTCTTGTTTATGCCTCAATCCCACCCCGCCTATGCTCATAACCATCAGCGAGTCTCCGCCGCCGCTTGATACTTCTCTCTATTCATACGACACAATACGATTCAGTACTCCACAATAATCCATCAGCCATGCATATGAGCCACCTTTACGTTTTTTGTTTCTTCTGTTCCGATCGCTCGAAACAAGTCGGCCGCCGTCTTTTCTTCAATCAATGAGTCTCCAGCTCTAATTATCCATCAGCACCCACATGCAAGCCAGCACTCGATTTTCTTTCTTTCTTTTGTTCACTCAATCACCCACCGCCAATTCTCTCACCTATTCAATCTCTACGCAAAACCCTAATACAACTCGTCCAACTGGACCTAGGTCTTTTCATCTCAACCAGGCTTTCGGCCCACTACCTTTCAAGAGATCCGAAATCCTTTCTAACACAGGTTTTTCAAAATTCCAACTTTTCTAATACATCACGTGTCGAAGCCTCCAAGACCGCACCTCCCGTAGCTTCTCCACGCATCATCCACCACGTGTCGTAGCCTCCAGACAACACCTCCGTAGCTCCAACGCGTATCATCCATCTTGATCTCCACGTGCCCCAAGCATAAACCCGACCATCTCGTGACATTCTTGACCGTCCGAACCTCGGATCTCCCCATCCTAGTCCTAGTCCACCTTGTCACCGACCATAATCGCCTTCATGCTCACCCTGCACATACAAAGACCAAATAACATTTTTCCAGCATAAGTTCATCTCAACTTGACCAACATCAATCCACACATGCCACACGTCTCGCATAACATCCATAAGAAATATTATCAAATATTCATCATTATAAAGTAACTATTGTCAATTATTCATCACCAAAAATATCCTAGACCTAGCCACATGGTCTAATAATGAGGAAAATCATTTGGATTTCTCACCTTTAGATATGCGCGAAGATTCATGTGCTGCCACCTCCACCTTCATCTCCAGCGATCCATTTTTTCCCCTCCGGTGACCCCTTCTTTCTCCTCACCGGCGAGCCCAAGGGGGGAATCTTGCCTCCCGCGCCTAAGGTTCACCGTTCCCCAGGCATAGAGAGAGGCGGGGAGGCAGTGGCCCGGTAGTGGGTGGCAGAGAGGGCGCCAGGCGGGTAGGAGGGTGGTGGGCAGTGCTGGAGGGCAGTGGCGGCGGAAGGTAGTAGCTTCTAGGTTGGGCGGGGAGGGGCGCGGCGGGGCAACAGGAGCGCCGTCGGCTGTGGGTGGCGGAGGAGGGGGCGAAGGGTGGCAAGGAGGTGTGTGAGCTGCTTCGGTGAGAAAAAGATCGGAGGTGGTGGAGGAGGAGG
Organism: Dendrocalamus sinicus; assembly: GCA_036346575.1. NCBI lineage: Eukaryota > Viridiplantae > Streptophyta > Magnoliopsida > Poales > Poaceae > Dendrocalamus > Dendrocalamus sinicus. The sequence goes on along the minus strand of CM070642.1, from coordinate 55,848,256 downwards.
CGGGCGTTGCCGGTGTGGAGAGGGCAACGACGACCGTGTTGGGGGCTAGCGTTGGTGAATCCATGGGGTGGGAAGGGAGGAGGAGTTAGGTTTGGGGTGGGGAGATTGGCAGCAGTGGTTGACGGGGGTGGGGATTGTCGATTCGAGCGAGGCTGTGGGGTCGGCACGGGGGCGGCATAGGGGAGGCAGGTTAGGGTTAGGTTATTTATAGGATTTGGAAGTGAATGTGGTGCATTAGATCTCCATCTAACGGTTCTAAAATCTAACTATTTTTGCCTTAAAAACAGTCAAAAATTATATAGACAGACCCTGATGTTTTTAGCAAATGATGGTGATGAGTAGTTTCAGAATTTCGCTATCACTCGACATTCTATGATAGAGGGCACATAGACAGTCAGATGAGAATATGAGATCCTTGTAAAACAAAATATATTAAATATGGCTTTGACCGGCCGAAAAATCGACAAGAAATACAATCTCTATCGACGAACACTTCCAAGAACAAGGAAAATCCCAAGCTAGCAGCCGCCACCAAACGTAAGTTCGACATGCAGGCCTCTAAAAATCTTAGCTTCATTTCACATTTCATTCCATTTACTAGTTGCACGTGTCCGCGTATCACCGTAACCAGGCCCGTACCTAAGGCATGTGCAGTACGAGGTCTTGTCCCTGCTTTGGATTTTAGTTTTTTTAAACCAGAAATTATTTGTATTACGTCAGGTTCTAATTTTGATTTTTTTTTGTCTTTTTTCTATTTTACTGATACAATGATGTTTTTATTTTTAATTAAATAATTTAGAAAAAACTAACAACTGCTATAATACAATTTTAACTTTAAATTAGAAGCTACAGCCAATAATCGGTTGGAGCAACACCTTAAATGCCCTGAATTTCTAGCGAATCTTTAGCTAGTAGTGGTACTACTAACAAGTGGGACTGCATTTTATGGTGGACCGCTTACAATTGTGTTTTGTAGTGAAAACTAGAGGCTTCAATCACCGTACCTATTTCCAAATATTCCTGTTGGGTTCTTTTTTGTTGCGGTTGATGACTTTTAATCTTAGTATAAGCGTTTATATGAACATATCGAATATCGAGAAATTGATTCGAAAAGTGTATTCCGATAAACCGTTTTAAAAAAGTGATAAACAAACCGTCCTACCTATATATTCAAAGAAAGCTATAAATTATAAACTATATGACAAAAGAATGACCTATGGAATGGCCACCGGTCACTATTGTGGTAAATTCACCGGTTTTACTGGCAACCACTTGTTCATTAGTAGTAACCCTTTTTTGAAACTTTTAGCGATTCATTAGTAGTAGTTTAGTAGCACTAGACTGCTGGTGCAAACAAAAAGAATCTAGTTCTATTCCTTGCCCTTTCTTCCGAGACGCTAGAATCCAAGCTTAGCTGCAAAATAACCACCTTCAACTTGCGACCCCGCGAATCTTCCCTTCCCTTCTCCACCCTACGCGGCACAACACGACGCCTCGCTCTCCTCCTTTTTGCCTCCAAATCCCCAATCCCACCGCTCCCAAACCCAAAACCTAGCCAGCCCCCCTCGGCATGGACGGGGAAGCCGCGAACTTGCAGGAGTGGGAGCTCCTCCTCGCCTCCCCCACCGCCGCGGTCGAGTCTTACGCCGGCAGCGGCGGGGAGGTGGAAGACGACGCCGGCGCCATCAAGCACGACTACTTCGACCTCGGCTCAGACGCCAAGTACCCCAAGATGGCGTCGTTCACCAAGGGGAGGAGGAGGAGGAGGAGGAGGAAGGAGGAGGAGGAGAGGAGGAGGAGGCCGCGAGGAGCGCGGCCTCCGGAAACGCGAGCTGGGTGGAGCCGGACCCGGACGACCTCGTCTTCCCCGCCCGTGACCGCGCTGCGCTGTGGTCGGACTCGTCGTCGGACGGGGAGAGGCGCGAGGAGGCTGAGGCGACGGACGAGCCGTTGGAGCCGCCCCAGGAGGCGGCGGACGAGGGGACGGTGGCGAAGGGAGGGGCGTCGCGGTGGTGGAAGATGCCGCTGGAGGTGCTGCGGCTGTGGCCACTGCGCGCGGCCAGGAGCGCGTGGTCGGTGCCCGTCGCCGTCGCGCTGCTCGGCATCGCCGTGCTGGGCCGGCGGCTTTACCGGATGCGGCGGCAGAGCAAGGCCGTGGCGCGCGTCGGGTTCGTCCTCGACGAGAAGGTCAGGCCCTTCGCCTCTTTTCCGGCTATGTCTTGTGCTAATCACTTAACCTTGTGCCGCTGTGCTTGTGTAAGCGTCTGATTTGTCAGTCGTGTTATTGAGATGTTGCTTCCTGTATCACTTTTACAACCTGATACTGAACATAGCAACAAAAACAGCTCCTTGAGAGCCTAGGTGCTTTCGTTTTCTACAATACATGATGTTAGTGTAGTCTCACTCTGGGGAGAAACTCTAGGAAGCTCCTTGTATTGTTTAACCTGAAGGAAAAGCAGAGAGGGAAAGCAATCTCGATGAGATTGTCTAGCTGTCATGCTCGTTAGTCTTAAACAAGAAATTCTGGTTGTTTCTGCTGCCATGATGAGGTATGGACTTAGATGAGGAAGTGCATAGCAGTAGTATGTAAGCACCAGTCCATTCCACAATAATTCTATGTACTACCATGTGACTTGTGGATGACAATTCAACTGATCCTTAACTGGAGTATTGGGTTTAAACACTTAAATAACCATTGCTGATGTTGTTCCGGATATCTTCGTGTAACTCATTATTGATTAACTCTGTGTGGGCTTTGCAGTGATCCGCATACTTACTGTATACTAGCACCCTTTTTTTTGAAAAACGAAATGTATACTGAGATTTTCATCACCTCTGCAGAAGGCATCCCGATTCAAGGCCCAAGCATCACGTCTGAATGAATCCATCCCAATGGCGCGGCGAGCTCCAATCATAAAGCATTTACTTCCTGCCAATGGAGTGACCCCGTGGCCTGCTCTGGGGCACCTGTGAGTGGTGAGATCCACGAAATAGAGCTAATACAATTGCCCAGAGTCACTTGGCTTGCGAGCAACCAAACAGTCCCCTAAAGATTTAGCCGCTACTTGGAAACACACTTGTGGAAGACACCTTATGTTATGTTCCCCCTTGATGCGGGATGTCGTTTAGGTCTTTTCTACTTGATGTTTCCTTTGTACCTGTGTTTATATTTTTTTCTTCTGTAGACTTGATTTACCTTATGTGCTTGAACAGTGTGGATGTATATGACTAAAGAATCCATAAATCCTTACAGAATGGAAGTTTGAAACTGTGCTGAGCTTCCTTTCACCACTGCTGATCTCATTGTTTCCTCAGTGGAGAATGGTATTGATCTCGTCATTCCAGAAGTGCCTGACTAGGGAATTCAGAACAGGCCTAGAATAGCCATATCTATGAGATGAACCGATGTTTCTGTTTCTGAGACATCTTCCTGTGTTTACATTAGAGGATATATAACCGCGACTTTGGTGATTCAACATTGAGCTGCCTAGAATGCTACTGCTCCTTTATAAACGTGAAATTAGGTTTGGCGACCGAGCCGTGCAGCAAGGTGGTCGTGCCGGAGTGGTTATCGGGCATGACTAGAAATCATGTGGGCTCTGCCCGCGCAGGTTCGAATCCTGCCGACCACGTATTTTGTGTTTTGCTTTAGCTATTTTCCTGGAGCGACCTTTTACTCTATATATGAATTATCGCAGTTTTATACTTTGCATGATTGTGCTGAAAATTAAGTGTTGGCCTACAAGTTTACAAAAAAAAAGTTCCTAAAAAGGAACAAACCTTAGAGCAACTTCAACCGGTTCTTTATCCTGCTCTTCATTGTATATTTACCTAATATGACTCAAGAAATGGACTTCAACCGGTTCTTTATCCTCCTCTTCATTTTTATCGAGTCGCTATTTTCTCAGTCGCTATTTTCTCTCGGCCGCTAGCTAGATTTGGCGGCGCCTCCTCACTCGCTTCTCAAATAGCTAGGCCATTGGAATGCTAACTCAAATAGAGAGCTGAAAATAATAGCTAGCCTCTTCATCCTAGAAAATAGAGAGGGAGAAATGACTAATGGGATGGAGTTGCTCTAAGGGCGTCTCCAACAGCTGGCTATTTAGCTAGCTAGATCTGATGTGGCAAGGAAAAAGTAGGAGAGAGAGTAGTCACTAGTGACAAGCAAATATTTGATCTATTTCACGTAGTCCAAGAACATGAGAGAGGAGCATGTGGGTCCAACAGTATAAAATAGTCTTTGCTTTTGTCTCTCACCTCCACGTCAGCTGACTATATAGCTAGTACTAGCTATTACCATTGGAGATGGCCTAAACGACTCAGGCAATAAATTATTATTTCGTTCCTCCTATAGTCCTATAGCTCCATCCTCGTTCCCCACCGAAATATGCCCTTCTAATCTCCAACATAATTTTTTCCATGTATAATTTGCTATCTGTTTTGAGCACCATTTTTTATCTTGATCTTCGTCGGCACATTTCTCCGCCACCATTGCCAACAACCATTTTTTTGTTCCATCCTCGTCAGCACGTTTCTTCTTCCCAACGGCCTTCGCTAGCAACTAATGGGCATGTGCTTTAAGTCAAAAGCTGGCGGTTTTTAGCTTTTGTTACAGTATCTAACTTTCAAACGAAGTATTTTCTCAAGACGGGGTCTACAAGTTAAACAATTTACACGTTAAAAGCCCAATATCTATACCAGCCAAAATCGCAAGTGAGTATCTGTCTCTCCGTAATCTGTACCGTAAACAACCAAAATTCAAAAATTTCAGCCAAAAACTATAAGCCGCAGCTGAAAAGAATAAGCCCATTGGGCCACCGTCGGCCACCCTTTAGGATTTAGCTATTGGTTTCATGAGTTCTATAGGATTTTCAACATCTTCCTATGGTTTGACGAAGAAATTCTCATCATCTGACCTCGTTTTAAGGATAAATGATGAGATGGTTTGCTTGTTGCCCACTTGAACTCAAATTTGTGCAAGCAATCATCGCCTTATGTGTGTTTTTTAATGTATTTTGTATCTTATGCGTCTAATCCATCACAACATTCATTACACAAAATGAAACGGAACAATACTGCCTTCGTTCTTGAATACGAAGTGTTTTTAACTAGGGATACGGTGATAGTTTCTGACCGTCCGTTCAACTAAAAGCATTTAGATCTAATTCGGAGCAGAAAAACGGAACCATATCGTTTTTCTGGATATGAGATCGAATTCAGAATAGAAGTATTTGTCGGATTTAGAGCTATCCAAAAATTTAATTGGATAGTATCCGGTAAACTCTAGTCTCATGAGTCATGCCTTAGTTGATCAACCTAATAAACAAGCCCATGATGCTATGGGCCTATGTGTACATGACTAACTTCTCACTTGTTTATAGTGGGTTGGCGAGAGAAATCAGCCCACGAGGATTTTTAGTATAGAAGTTAGTTTTGTATTTTTTAAAAAAAATACAAGAAATCCAAATAAATCAAGAAAAATAACAAATGGACTCAGAAAAATTCTAAACAATTTAGGCAAGTACTTTTGAACATAAGTAACTTTAAAAATACTTTTGAATATAATTGATGTAGTCAAATTTGCTTGTTAAACTCCTAATGAGTTGCATTTTCGACATGTAATACGGTTGATTGATCTTTTATGTGTGACACATGGGTTTTATTTTTGCATAATATCCGACTAAATATTTGTAACCGATACTAACTGTATTTGGAGCAATATATATTCGCTCTGCATTCATGACAGAGACTTCCATATTCGTATTCGTATGCGGCACTATTCGTGTCCGACTCTGATTTCGAGAAAAAATGTGAAATAAGATACGGGATAAATGAAATTCATTCGTATCTACTCTGATTGCACCTCTATTTTTAACCCATGACTTTCTCTCACTCTTTTACAATGCCCATGACACGTTTTCCCCAAACTACCCCTACTAACTCTACCTATCTATCTCCACCAAGGGGTGGAAAACGGTAACGGATAATTCGTTTTATCCGATATTCGTATCCGAGAGAAATCCGAATATGGTAAGCAAAATTCGTATTCGAAAATATTCGTATTCGAGAATATTCGTATCCGTATTTGAGAGTATTCGCATTCGTATTCGAGAATATTCGTATCCGTATTCGAGACTATTCGATTCGTATTCGATCCGTTTCTAGAACCCATGAAAAAACCGTACAAATTTTGTGATTCAAAACTTGAATTTAGGCGGTTTAAATCGTAACCGGTCAAAAACGATGAAAAATCGGCAAAACCGTTAGGAATCCGTTTTATCCGATATTCGTATCCGAGAAAATCCGTATTCGAAAATATCCATATTCGTATTCGAGAATATTCGTATCCGTATTTGAAAATATTCGAATTTGTATTCGTATTCGTTTTAAAAATATAGATTCGTATTCGTATTTAAGACTATTCGACCGTATCCGATCCGTTTCCACCCCTCCACCTCATTGCCATTGAATGATACTGGATAGGGAGGCACTCTACGTCGGGCCGGAGAGGGTAAAATCATTAGAAGTCTGTACTAGGTACGAAGAACTGAATATGGTAGTATAGCCCTACAGCGCATAAATATGACAGGCGTTCCTTGTCACATAGAGATGCTTGACCATGTATCAAAGACCCCAAGGTGTAATTTGTTTGATTCAGAACACCACAGAGCCCATCTAAGAAAGGAATAGATTGCCACCTTGCTATCTGTTGAAATAGACAGAACAACACAAAGAATTTAATTTTATGTGTACATAAAACTCAGGGGCTGATATGCATGTGCAAAGACAGTGTAACAGTAAAGGAATATACTGACCATAGCAGATAGACTGTAGCGCGTAGGTGAGATAGGACACAAAAGTAACATGGGCGTAATGTAGCAAAAGCACATGAATGTATCACAATTACACTGCTGTTAGGAAGTCTACCTAGCAAATGGGCTGGCTAACTGAACCCACGTCAGGGGAAAAACCACCAAGCATAAGGAGTCCATTTGGTGTTTCCTCCAAAGCATTAAAGCTGCTTAACAATTCCATCTAGCGTTCTGAATGTAATTAGTAAAAAAACTAGCAAAAATGCATGCTAAAATTCTTGAACTAAAGTAGATTGACCCCAAATGAACACACCGTCTGCACGCGCCGACGGTCAACCGCAATGACAATGCTTAGCACCCATGGAACTCGAGGCAGACAAAGGTGGCAAAGAAACCATCAACCTACACTTCACTCAATTTGTGAGTGGGCAAAGCCACCATATAATATATATACACACACACACACCTTTTACACCTGGGTATAATTACACCCATCTCTAATATATCATCCAAATAAACTTAAAATACTCCTTTATCACTTTAGGTATACTCGTATACTAATTATAAGATACTCCTATATATATATATATATATATACACACACACACACACACACACACACATATAAGTAGCACATTAGAAAAGTTAGAAGAGGTAGAAATTATGACCCTGAACTACGAAAGAGGTGCTAGACAGGATATCTCTACTCAATTGCTCTTTTTTCTGTTTGTATATGTAGGCTAAATTGGTGAAGGTGTAACAATCTAACAGACATGAATTACAGAATTAGCATGATGATAAACTTCAACTAAAAACCAAGCATTCATAAAAAAAAACATGAGTGAGGCATTTGCATTGCTCCACCAATGATTAGGGTCCCAATTTCCATGGAAAACATACATTTATTTCAGACGATGTATCTAGAACTACTACTAAGACTTCTCTTGCTTAGTGTAGAAGCATTAAGGACATGCAAAGCTGTTTTATTCCATTCTTAATTTCTTGGGTAGAATCGGAAGAGTTTTTATATGTGTAGAGACTATATATTCTGACATCACAAAATTTTTATTTTCTGAAGGTTTACCAGTTTCGCTAATCCAATACCCCAAACACATAAACAATCTATTGCATAAGAAATAGTCTAACCTATCCGGTGCTGTTTGATAAATTGACATAATTAACAACTAACCTGACATGATAGTTGAAGTAACATAAAGCTCAATAAACCAAAAAATAGTCTTGAACTCAAAGCTCACCTCATATGCAAACATTCCTCGTAGAGTTCTGCAGTAGAAAAGTGTTGATAGCCTGTCAAATATGGGAGCAAATGAATATGCCACCTTTCTCTTCTCTCTGCGTGCAATATCATCTCACCAACAAATCTGGCGTTGAAGTCGATAGCATCATATCAATCCCATCACTGAATTAGCCAAATAAAACCCAAACTACAATAAGCATCTATTTCCCATGATTCAAAAACCTATTATACAGTATAAACAAAATAAATATTCTTGAGCAAGATCCAAAGGTATTGGTCCGTAACAAAAGGGAAAAATACTAATTGATTCATGGTGGAAGCTGGGAATTTCCTTCAAATTCAGTCTCAAGATGTAAGTTACATTGCCTGTGAATCTGTAACAAAAGGGGAAAAAATACTAATTGATTCATGGTGTAAGCTGGGAATCTCCTTCAAATTCAGTCTCAAGATGTAAGCTACATTGCCTATGGATCTCCTGAATCTCAGCATTGTATTAGGAAAATATTTACTCAACGTTGCATGAAGAAAATATATAAAAACATGTTAAAGAGTAAAAAAGGGAATATGAAAAGATCCCCATCAAAGCCTAGAGCAATGATCTCAGCCAAACATTCTGTAGCTTGCCATCATGTATTAGCATATGGCATTGTTTGAGTTTGGGAGCAAAAATGAGGTATGTGGATAAGTATTCTAATTAATAGTAGATTTCATAACCACAGACCAACATCTAAAGATACAAATAATCTTTTGGCCTAATTAATCACCTAAAAGATCAATGATCGATGACTTAACCACATGCTGAGATAAAAACATAAACCGATAAGGCTGTGATTTTTTTTGGCGAATAGGTGGTCTATAATTTCCTTAAAAGTTTTAATAACATCAATCTAATGAAGTACTTAAGGATAAGCATTAGTTTGTAATCGTAATAGCATGCTAGCAGACATAGCCTGTATGGAGCACACAACCATAATTAAAGCGAACACATGTAAAATTATGCAAACATCGTACAAATCTAGAAAATATTCTCACTTACAAGATGCCAGCCCTGCATCCATCCTTGTCAGCACAATGGATTCTGGAACAGCCAACTGCTACAACAAACAATAGCTGGATGAAGATAACTTAGGTGAATGCATGTATACCTCTGCAAACACTTGTACAAAACAGAGGAAAAAAATCACCTGCTAGATGCCATCCCTGCATGCATTCTTTAATTTCTGGTGTGGATCATAAAACACAACCTGCAAAAGTAATTGATCTAGACATATTTGATACCATGCATAAATTGCAAGCAAATGTACTAACTAATTTTTTTTCCATAAAGTAGGACATAACATCATAGTCTGTAAATAAGCAAAACATCAAGCAGTGGCATCTGAAGCTAGCTCCACCTCCACACAACATAAATCCATCAAAAGAAATTGGTAGAAAACATAAATAATGCTTCCATGTCCCTGAATCTATAACCTATGGTTGTGTATACAAAAGATTCTCTTATATCTGTAACAAAGCGGATGGAAACTCGAATGATAAAGTGTAAATAATTAAATAACCATCCATTGCAACATTTTCTTGAAAGCACAACACATCATAAACAACATGCAAGATCCAATCCATGATGGGCAGAGCCTGAACGCCTGGAGCTTGAGTTGGGCGGGAGCTAGAAGAACAATTGAAGTGTTGGGTGTAGAGTTTGGGCGCTAGGAGAGAGACAGAGAGTAGCAGATGGGCGAGAGAGGAGAGAGCAACAAAAGGAGATCACCTGGCAGATGCGAGGGCGGAGATGATGGGCAAAGACCAAAGGCATTGTCGAGATCTGCATCCGAGGTCTGTAAGGTCGCTAGGATCTGTAGACAGTGTCGTGGTGGTTGGACTAGTTGCGAGGGCAGACTAAAGAGGCGTAAATAGTTTTTTAAAAAATTATTTTTTGGTTAAAATTAAGTTTTAGATATGGAAGCATAATTGCTTTTACTCAATTAAAACCTAAATTATCTAGTTTCAACTAAGTGTACCAATAAGCTACAACTATATCAAGATTTGCACTTCTAGAGGAACAAGTAATCAATATAATTCTACAAATGTAAATCACAAGAATATAAATGATCACTAGGTAGTAAACCACAATTAACACATGATGTTTTACTGTGATGTTTGAAAACTTGCCGGTTTCTCCTAATCTAGGTCGAAGTAAATCAAACGAATTGAATCAGCTCCACAAATTAAATCAAACACCTTAATTCCACTAGTGATAGTGCTTGCCACCTCCGAGTATGTGATATCCAATGTTCACAACACGTTGGATCTTATCACAAGCTTCTTAAGAAGATCATCGAACAACAACAACTGAATGTCATCTAGAGTTGGTAACCCCCAAAAGTAATAAGCCAAGTCACTTGCTTGGCTCTCACCAAGTGCAACATATACACAAGTAGATACTCAATCTACCTCTAGAAGCAATATATGCAACTGTAGACTTCTCTTCTTGCTTACAAGATGCAACACATGCACAATTAAGAGGAGAAGCTCACACTAGCTCAAGAGAAAGAAATGTGATGCATCAACCTTCCTCCTAATTGGCTATGGTGGGTATTTATAACCCACACACATAAAACTAGCCATTGGGATAAGATTTCAACAAAATTAGCCTGGATCAGTCTGACCACCAACACATGGCCGGTTGAACCGGCCTCAACTGTAATGGCTAAAAAACTAACTATTACAGATTAGACTGGTCAGACCACTCACATAGGGTCCGATCAGACCGTCGTGTCTGATTTGACCGCACAAACAACGTCGGTCAGACTGCTCGGCTAAAACCTTAGAAACGTATCAAAACATGCTCTTTGGAAAAAATCTACTAGCTACACAACCTGGTCGGGCTGCTCCACCGGTCAGACCGTTGCGAGAGGGCCAGTTAGGCCGCACACATAGAGTCGCTCATACCTTCGACCGGTCTAATCACTCACACAGAGTTGGTTGTACGTTGGCCTGTCTGACTGCTCACACAGAGATGGTTGTCTGCCTTGAAATCTCAGTAAAGACAACAATGCATGTACTTCAATAAATTTACTAAACACATTCGTAAAACTAAGTCACCATGCAACCAAAGGTCGAAGCATGATTCATAACAATTTGTAAAATACATTTGCACACTTCAAAATCATGACACAAGATTTAGGGATATGGACTCAAACCATTTATAAAACACATTCGCAAACTTAAATCACATGCTACAAGGATTATGCATGAGATTCAACTATTTGTAAAACACATTCATAAACTTTAGCATCATACCACAATAAGTAGGTATATGAGCTTCAACCATTTGCAAAACATATTTGCAACTCTAGTCATATACTACAAGAATTATGCATGAGCCTCAACTGTTTACAAAACACATTAACAAATAATAGCATCATCTACAAAGAGCTAGAGCAAGCCAGATTAAGCTATCAACATATAATAAAACTCAAGCTACTAGACAAGACCCCTCTTAATAGTACGATAACCTACACTAGCAACTCGGTTTCCCAACCAAACACCGAGACTAGTAAAAGATCAGGAACACATCTTTAACCTAAGCTAGTTATATATTTGCCTTGCGCATCCACTTAATGCTTGATGACGAATATCTCTTCTCTAGCCATCGAGTGGTCAGACTAGCCAGCAATCAAACCGGTGAGGCAAAAGCTCTTCTATGAGTTTGCAATCTTTGGCTTTAGGCTTTGCTAAGATTGTGAGTTTGTGTGTCCGCTGTATAGTGTTGTCAATACATGGGGGAATATTTTGAAGAGTCATTCATCCCTCTCTGACTCGCCATACTGATCTTACATGTGTACACAATAATTGTGTACTCTAGAATAAGTTTTGGAAGCAATTAACTCATTAGAAAGAGAGTTTGACTTGAAATTAATTGCTAGCAAAGCTATACATCTGGTTGTCATTAATCATCTAAAACTTTCCATTTACACATAATGGAGGGACTATGTTCTTCAATCTCTCCCTTTTTGGTGATTTATGACAACCCGATTACAAATTATTAAATTTAAATTAACGTGAATGTATATGAACTACACGATCTTTATATACTTAAGGACACGTTTCGAAGTAAAGATTATCAATATATGTGGATAAAAGAGAATGATCAATACGATTGAAACCACAAAATATAGAGTGAACTCCCTCTAAATGTGTATACAAGTATGTGACTTGGAACAATATGCACATATCCAAGTTTGACTTGCTATGGAGTTCAACCTATATTTTAGATTCAAGGAATACAACAATTGAATAAATGGTAACTAAATACATGAGAATGTAAAATATGCATTCACAAGATCCATAAACCGTTTTAGGCAAATAGGTAAAATAGTTTTTCCAATATTAATACTTTAGATTTTGGATTTTCATTAAGAAATCTTTTTTTAAAAAAACACCCCCCTTATACAAAGACTCTTCTTGTCATCTCTTTCTTATTCTTTTATACACAAATATTTCTCGTTTGAAATATGTTTATCTAAAACTCATGATGACTATTCTCTCTTGTCATCTCCCCTTTTATCACACTTGCAATTTCAACTTTACTAATAACCAACTTGCAATTGTAGATTTCTCTCCCCTTTGTCATCAAGCACCAAAACTTCTTATTTTCTCTATATTTGTCCAAAAGCGATTCTTGTGGTAGTTTTCTTTTAGATGAAACTCTTTTCTATGAAAACTCACTTGAATACTCATTTATATATGATGCCACGAGTAAAAGAAATCACTTGTAAGTAGCTTCCAATTTGACACATATACCACTTGTAGGGACAGTTGATTTTGGGCACTTGATCTTCTCTTGAAAATTTGAAATCTACTTGTCAGCACCACTTTGAAGATAACACTTGAACCAAGAGGGAACAACTTGTAGATATCCCATGTAAACTTCTTGAGAATGAAGAGACCATGAGCTTGGTCAAAGAAGTTTGCTTGGAAAGGAAAGAATCAGATAAAGCAAATGTCGAGGTCAAGATGATCAAAATGGTACCACTTGAGAGAATACCACTTGTAAATATCACAATATGATCATGATGGCATCTGAAATCAAGAAAACCATTTGATGATAGCTAGCAAGGAAAACAATGATCAACTTGACTTAGCGAAGTATCAAGAACAGTTGAAAGAGTTGGAAACCAACAAATGGGACAAAGTTAGCCAAACTTCCAAGGTCCAGTTAGACCGTTCACAAGGGGGGCAGTCAGACCACTGATGCTAGATTGGTCGAACCACTGCGGGGGTCCGGTCAGACCAGGTACAAACTGATTGCACGTTGAAGAATGAAATTTGAGGAGAGAAACTCAAGAGGAGATTCTACACAACTCTAAATCTTGTCAAATTGAAATAGAAGCATGATTGAAGTGTTTTGAATCAAGAAACAGGACTTTAAAACATTTTTAACCCATTTTGAAAGTTTTATCTCATTTTTTGGCAAAATAAATTCATTTTTAATGAAATTTCTACAAGATTGCCAAAATGAGCATATGAGGGTATTTTAAATATCCATTTACATGTATGAGTTTGAAATACCCTTGTGAGGTAATATGTATCAATATTTTTTGGCTTAAGAGATAAAACTCACTTAAGTGCTAGATTGCGACCAATTAGGTCAAACTAGGATTTTATATGAGTTTCAAAACCAAATAATTTTTTATTGGTTGGCCTTTTCAAAATCTTTTGAATACCAAAATTGTTTAGGATAGCTAACTCTAGGTTTTTGATACTGAACACTTTTAAAATTCCTTTTAAAATTGATCTTGGATAATTTTTATTTTAAACCCCAAAAAAGATACTATATAGCTAGTTTTGGGTTAGATACTCTTTTTTACATGATTTTTTTTCTAAAACCAAAACTTTTGAAACACACTATTATATATTTTGCAGCTAGTTTTTTTCAAAGATATACTAATAATTTCAAAAAGTTTGGCTTTATGCTAAAAGGCTCAATTTTGAGAACAATATTAACACTTAATCAATTTGGGCACGCTATGGATGTGATATACAATATTATAATTTAGTACATTCTCTTAATGTGCCACTTTCTATCTTACTCGAGATTGCAAAGATGAAGTTTTTAAATAAGAGAAAAACATCATTTTAAAATAATATTTTCATGCAATGTAACCTACACAAAGGCTAGAAGCTAGAATCTTCAATGTAAGCACTTGTTATCAAAATGACATTAGTGCTTGATATAACAAGATCATTATCATGCTTCACTCCAAATTAGTTACATGGTGACATCCACCTCTTTATAAGTGTCTTTGCAAGTGTCTATTTAACATTTAATCATTTTTTGGTACCCAAATTTGGTTGGGTCCATGAATATTAGTCACAAGTTATTTGGACACCCAAATAGCACTAGCAATAGTCTTAGGTGAATTAACACATCTAGCAATCACCCTATTATTTCTAACCTTCCTAAGAAAATAACGATCATCATAAAGGGTAGGCTTAGGAGTGTTACATATGGGACAATCTTTTGTATCCCTTTTCTCGACAATTGTAGCAAGTTGGGATTTTGCTCCCATGCCTTATTTTATTGTCTTGCTCCTTGCAAGTTTACCTCTTTCTAGATAATCTTGACTTATCATCTAATTGGTTAGGGTACACCGAGGTAAAGTGTTCCTTTTCATAGCATTCTAAGCACTTGATGTTCTTTATGTATTTTGTATTGTGATTTGTCTTGCTCTTCTCCTTCTTGGAGATGTGCCTTCCCTTTGTAGCATATCTTCAAGTTATTATTCAATTTGGTGACTTGGGCCTTGAGCTTTTTGTTTTCCTCTACAAGGTTAGTCTCAACAAGTATAGAGAAAGTCGAAGCATTTACACTAGAGTTACAAGAAATATCAAGCAAATCATCATAAGATGTGGATATGCTAATCTTAGATGAAATACATGGACTAGAAGCTATACATGATATATCATCTAGTAAATCACATATAATGCCTATGTCCATCTTGTGCTTAGTGAGATCCTTAAGGAGGAGAGCCTCATGCTCTTCTTTCAGCTTTAAATTTGGCATTCTCCTTTCTAAGGTACTCATTATGTCCTCAAGCATATCCATCAACTTATCATATATAGGCTCATTATCATTATTTACCTTAGCAGTACCTTTTGTCATAAAGCAATGAATTGATGTGGATAGGCTTGTAGACTCATCATTGTCAAAGCTAGAGATTAAACATTCTTCTCCCGATATCTACACTTCTATGCAACCATTCTTGGTTGGTGTGGACCTTTCATAAATTTGTTGAAGTTGTGTCCATATCTCATGAGTTCTCTTGAGATAGCATACATCACTGAACACATCTACACTCAAAGCACTAAATAAAGCGTTAATTAGTTGAGCGTTGAGATGTAACTTTTTTCCATTCCTCATTTATTGGAGCAAAAGGATCCATATAAGGAGAAAAGCCCGCATTTACAATCCACAATATTTTAGGACTCATGGTCTTAAAATAACATGACTTGCAAATTTTTCAATGAGTATAATTTGTACCGTCAAATTGAGGTGTCTCACCGAGGTGCACTATATCACTGGTCACCATCTTTTACTCTCTAAGTCGTGAAACCTAATAAAATGAGAGAATATGCTCTGATACCACTCATAAGATTGAGAAGGCCGACTAGAGAGGGGTGAATAAGCACTTTCAAAATTTTCTTTGTCTAAAATTGAATTTTAGATGTAAAAGTGCAAATCAAATCCATTTTGCTCAATTAAGGCCTAAATCATCTAGTTTCAACTAAGTGCACCAACAAGGTACAACTAGATCAAGATTTGTACTCCTAGGGTGACAAGTAAGCAATTTAATTTTAGGAATGTAAATCGCAAGAATGTAAATGTGCACAAGAAAGCAAACCACAATTAATGTATGATGTTTTACCATGGTGTTTGAAAACTTGTTGGTTTTCCCTAATCCACGCTAAGATAAGTTCAAATGAATTAGATCGGCTCCATGAATTGAGCCAAACATTCAATTCCACTGGTGGTAGCTCTTTCTCCTCTGGGTTAGTGATCTCCAAAATTCACAACCCATTAGGCCTTCTCACAAACTTCTTGAGAAGATCATCAGACCACAATGCCTTCACGTCGTCTAAGAGTATTAACCTCTAAGAATAATAGGTCAAGCCTCTTGCTTGACTCTCACCAAGTGTAACATATACATAAGTGGATACTCAATCCACATCTAGAGGCAATATATGCAACCAGAGATTTATCTTCTTACTCACAAAGTGCAACACATGCTCAAGAGAAAGATGCTCACACTAGCTCAAAAAGAAAGAAATGAGATGCATCAACCTTCGTCCCAATCGGCCATGGTGGGTATTTATAGCCCACACGCAAAAACTAGTCGTGGTACAAGATTTCAGTAAAATTAGCTTAGACTGGTCTGACCGCCAACATATGGTCAATTGAACTGGCCCCAATGCATCAGCTAGAAAACTAGCTGTTACAGACTAGGCCAGTTAGACCACTCACACAGGGTCCGGTCGGACCGCCGGGTCTGGTCTGACCGCTCAAACAATGTCGGTAAGACCGCTCGGCTAAAACCTCCAAGATGCATCAAAATATGCTCTCTGGAAAAAGGTAATGGCTACACAGCTCGGACGGACTGCTCCAACAGTCAGATAACCAAACAAGGCTAGTCAAACCGCTGTGAGAGGGCCAGTCAAACCGCTCACATAAAGTTGCTCAGATTGTCGATCGGTTTGGCTGCTCACACTGCCCTAAAATCTCAGCAAAGATAGAAATGCATGTACTTCAATAAATTTGCAAAATACATTTGCAAATCGTTGTAATATGCAACCAAAGGTCAAAGTATGATTCACAACAAGTTACAAAATACACTCACACACTTTAGAATTATAACACAAGGTTTAGTGACATGGACTCAAAATATTTGCAAAACACATTTACAAACATAAGTCACATGCTATAAGGATTATATATGAACTTCAACTATTTGTAAAACACATTTGTAAATTTTAGCATCATGCCACAAGGAATAGCTGCATGGACTTTAACTATTTGCAAAACATATTTGCAAACTCTAGTCGTATGTTACAATAATTATGCATGAGCCTCAACTATTTGCAAAACATATTTGTAAATAATAGCATCATACTACAGAGAGCTAGAGCAAGCTGGATTGAGCTATCAACATATGATGAGACTCAAACTACTAGACAAGATCCCTTTTAATAGTACAACAATCTACATAAGCAATTCGGTCTTCCAACCAAATACGAGATTGGTAAAAAATTAGGAATACATCCTTAACCTATGCTAGTTATACATTTACCTTGCACATTTAGTTGGAGCTTGATAACGAACATCTCCTCTCCAAGTCTGGATCCTTGTCTTATTGTGCATCAACACATGATGCTATCTACTACTTGGGATCTTGACTTGATGACTATCAACACATGATGCCATTCTTCGTCATGAACCTTAACTTGATTATCAATACAAGATATCCATTCCTTGACTTGATGACGATCAACACATGAAGCCATCCAAAACCATCCTCATCATGAGACCTAACCTCACTAAATCATGGAAAATATTAGTCCCACAAATCGATTGTCATTAATTATTAAAACTTACCATTAACTCATAATAGATGTACTAGATTTTTTTAGCATTGTAGTCAAAGCCATCTGTAGGCAACCACGTGGCCACCCCAACTCTAAGGCACTCACACGAAGAGAAGGGAGACATGCTGAATTCGGTAAGACGGAAAGAGCAGAGCACTGTGTAGGGAGAAGGAGAACGAGGACTGGTTAGCACGGTGGTGACGTCACCTAGGTCAAGTAGAGTGGGAATGGATCATGGAGACATGGTGGGCTCCTCATTGGTCGATTTTTTTGCCTCTACAAGCGCGTCGATGTGGGGGATGGAGGCGATCCCTCTCTACCTCTTGTGGCAGATAGGAAAGATGCAATCGTCAAATCTATTGGCCTTCGGTTGAAGACCTTGAGGTCGATGGCCTTGCTGTATTCCTAGCTCCCATGGGACAGGAAGAGGCTCGATGGCGGTGCCAGCGTCATCAAAGAGGAAAGTAAGCAGGCTAGGGCGAGGACGGTGTGAGGCTCAAGTGCGACCTTTCCACCGATGATGTAGACATCACCGACTGCCACAGTCTTGACCATTGCCATCCCCTTCGTCTCCATCACCGATTGTCGCAGCCCTTGCTTCTTGCTCGATTTTGTTGAATAGAGCATGAAGGGAGAGTAGGAGGGAAGGAGTGAGCGAGAGGAGGCGACGACTAATGCGAGGGGATTGGAAGAGGAGTTAGGGCACGGGGCCTAGGGCACGCGTGTAGGGGTGGATATCGAGCCAACTGCTCGTCTTATCGAGCTTTTTTTAAAATTGTCATATTTTGATTTAATATCATTTTACGGATAATTTAAAAGTATTTTTAGAAACGAGCTAACGAGCCGAGCCGAGCCGAGCTTGAGCAAAATTCAAATTCATTTGAAATCAACTCATTTTAATGTTTAACCAATTAGCAAGTATAATTGAAGCAATTTTGAACCGAGCCAACGAGCCCACTAACGAGCTATTTTTCCACCCCTACACGCGTGGACGACCGGATCTAACTCTTGGCTCAATCGGACAACTAGAAACCTACATGAGCAATGTAATCATAATAAACCACGAGAATTTTTTTTGTAAAAAAAAGCACATGTAAACCCTCAGCCCGCTGTTTCCATTGCAAAACCAGAGACATGGTGCTTCCAGTCCTCCCCGTTCTATTGGCTTGATATAAGGTAACATTTAATCTAATATATGTTTACCTTGGTAATGCAGATTTGGTCATAAATGCCTTGTATTAGAAAATGGACCGAGTACATGAACTGATGAACCTTAGAGCATCTTTAGTGTATTGAACTGATGTCGATTTAAAGTCATGCTATGTAAGCATTTTAGGAACTTAAGCTTGTTTTTCTCCAATGTATTGAACCAATTCCCACTAACAACTGGGATCCACGTTACATTAAAAAATGACAAAATAATAATATCTTCTCTCAACCGCACTCTCTGCTATGTAGTGGGAGATTGGATCATATACCCTCCATTTAGTTGGGAAATTGAGGATTTACCCTCCACATCTCAATGACACGTGGGGTCATCATAAGTCACTGATACGTGAGCCAGGAGGGTAAATCCTCAATTTCCATCTAAATGGAGGGTATATGATCAATTTTTTCTTTTTTGTTGGAATCAATCCTCCAATACATTAAATTAATTTAATGTTTTCTTTTTTCTCATTTGAACCGGCTAAAAGATAACATTGAAGATGTTTTTTGCTGGCTTGCTATATATTAGCAGCACTAACACACCAATCGAGTCAATGGCATCACAGTGTATCCTCTGCCCCAGCCAGCCCCCAGGAAAGGCAACTCTCCCTCTGCCGCACACACTTGGCAAGATTAAGGGGTGGTAATAAAAGGCAAGGACACGTCAGCAACCAACGAAGAACACAACGCGAGATAGCGCTTCAGGTTCCCGAGGCGGGCGAGGGTGTAGTCTCCTCCCCGCCCCTCCCCTCCCCTCCCGTCGACACCGCCCAGTTGGCCGCTTCACTCGCATGCGTCTCCTCCTCCTGCCTACAGATTCCCCCCTCGCATTCCATTTCCGTCCCACCAAAACCCTCTCTCCAGCCGCCGCCGGTTCTCAAACCCCCCAAATCGGCCGGCGCGGATTCGCCGCGACCAGTGCCGCGCCGCGCCCCCATCCGCCGGCCGCCTCGGAGGAGGTTCTCGGCGGGGGATTGGGGGGGCGAGGTTTTGAGGAGTTTTTTTCTCCCCACCGGGGGGTGAGCGAGTCGGGCTCCCGCTGTCGCGCGTCGCGGGATAGGAAGGAGTAGGAGGGGGAGGCGATGGGCAGGAGGGCCAAGAAGACCGTGGAGGATATCGCCGAGGAGTTATGCTTCGTGTGCAAGGACGGCGGCGACGTCCGCGTCTGCGACTTCAAGTAAGCCTCGCTTTTTTCCCCCCGGATTCTACAATTGTACTGCTCTGTTGGTGTTGGTAAGCGATGTGCGTCGAATTTCCGGTAAAAGGATATAGCCCTTTTTTGCTTCTAGTTTTCTGTCGTTGCCTCCTTTCCTGTTGGAAAAGGCCTAGATTTGTAGTGGTTGCCTGGTTGGTGGATTGTGTATTGCTATTGCACGTCGTTGGCTTATTCCGGTGTGCTTGGGAGTGCGCGCAATGCGGTCGGGTAGATGCTCATGCAATGGTACTGCATGGTGAATACAATCTGCTTACTGCCTGTGGTGGCTTGGAAACAACATCTTCTGGATCAGTTTCACTCTAATTGTTGCTGACAGTTTCGCTAATTATGCCTCATGATGCCTTTCAGGAACTGCCTCAAAGCTTACCATCCACGCTGTGTGGGAAAGGAAGACGGTTCAGACGACCAATTCATTTGTGGTGAGCACTTAAGTGTTATCTTTTTTAGTATTTGTATCATGCATGACTGCTAAAGGAATTAGCACTGCAGTGGTGCACGTGTTGTGCTGCTTGATCATGTTTGATTACTCATTCATTGGTCATGGCCAAGTATCCTAAGTCATATCCTGCTTTTATGAACATCCCCCTTGTTCCTGATTTTTTTTAAAAGGAGAGCTGCTGGATGCTTAACCTTTCATTTATTAGAGCATTTTATTTAGCTCTCTGTTCCAGGCTGCCAGCAGCATGACACAGAAATGTGTACCACACTTCAATATCTCCGATTAGAAAAAACTTGGGATAGCTAATTGTCTGGGAACTTTTGTCTGATGTAGACATAAACCGGGGTGTTTAAACGATCACAAATAAGCTGCATCATTTGTTCATGTCTTAGTTCAGTATTGAATATGACATGTGATCAAGAAAGCCTGCCTTATATATAGCTCTACATTGCTCCAAACTATTTACAGACTGGCACAAATGTGTTAATTGCCAAAGGAATTCATACTATCAATGCTTGTGTTGTCCAAGTTCCTCTGTTTGTGGTGACTGCCTTGGAAAAGTTGAGTTTGTCCAAGTGAATGAGAGCAAAGGATTCTGCAACAAATGTTTAAAGATGGCAATATCTATTGAGAAGAATGCTGATGCTGATTTTGATGAGGTAACTACATGCACATCCTCAACAAGTTTTTGAATTACAGTGTTGAGCTTCATTTTTTTCGAAGTGGTATTAAGTTTCCACCTGCCACGCCATGCCATTCCATTAGTTAATCCTGCGAAAATTATTTAGCAGGCATGTTGCTTACCGTAAAGCCATTCACCTTATATTTATCTTTTTTTTTGTTCCCCCGCATAATTTGTGTTGGATTGACGGATTCTTTGTATAAAGAATGTCAGGGTAGTTTAAACGGAATGCGAGTTGACCCCCCCAAATATCCTTTTGTCTTTTCTGACAACAGTTCATGTGCATCTCCAGGCAAGGGATGATTTCAGAGATACAAAGACCTATGTATTTTTATTTAAAGACTACTGGGAACTAATTAAAGACAAAGAGGGTTTGACATTGATTGACTTGCAGGAAGCTAGTATTCTTCTTAAAAGAAACCTAAACAGTAAACAAGTAAGGGATCCAGTGAAAGTTCCAGATGAGGATCACAAGGAAGATGAACATTTATTGGGTGGCAATGATGATGCTGAGCAAACATTTCTGTTTGACACAAAGGGCAACCCAAATGAAGTGCAAGCATCACTGAAGAGGAAGAAGTCAAACAAGAAAACATATATTGGCTGGGGTTCAAAAGAGCTAATTGAATTCCTGTCATGTATCGGCAAGGATACAACAAAGCCTCTTGATCAATTCAGAGTTGTTGGAATTGTCAAGGAGTACATCCAACAGAAGAATCTATTCCAGGACAAGAAGAAAAAATCTGTCATTTGTGATGATAAGCTGCATTCCTTATTTAGGAAAAGAAAACTGAAGTACAATATGATCTATAGCTTGCTCGAAATACATCTTGCTGAAAATGCTGCTTCAGATGATGAAAATCTTGATGATTCTGAGGATGACGATGGCTCAATTGTGAAAAAGAAGCCTCGGAATAGTTTGGAGCCAAAGATTCCTAAGAGATATTCAGAAAGATACAAGAGATGCTTTGCCGCTCTTAATCAGAATAACTTAAAGTTAATTTATTTGAAAAGATCTTTGGTTATGAATCTTCTGAGTCATCCAGAAACATTTGAACAGAAAGTTGTTGGCTGTTTGGTTAGAGTCAAGAATGATCGCAAGAGTTATAGTTATCAAATGTCTAAAAAACTATACCAGCTTGGGCTAGTGACAGGTAATCTTCAACTGCAAGCATTCTCCTGAGTCTTTAATTCTGATGGTTTCTAGTTCATTTGTCAAGCATGCCCAGCATATTTGTAGTATTAGTGTGGAAGGCAAAATCGCTCTGTTGCATCCTTTTGTTTTCCTTGTTAACCGGCGAATGAAAGCATTTCGGTGCTGAAAAGTGGGTAGAAGACCCAAGTAGATCATATTTCATACATTAGACCTATCTACTTACTACTTGTAATATCCATCCTTTAGAAAGGAAACATTTTTCTTAACTGCTCATGAAAACACCCATAACAGGCATTAAGAAATCTTCAGAAGAATACAAGATAAAGGACACATGTACAAATATTCTTTTATGTGTTTCCGATATGTGGGATGAAGTCAAGATCTCAATGCTGTCAGAGGAGGACTTTGAGGAGGTATGGTTCTTTTAGTCCCATAACGTTAATGTTAGTGTGTACCAAACTACTGATGGAAATGGAAGGAGGGCTAACATTACTGTCAAGTAGGCTTTTATTACTCGGTAGAGTAGTTTCTGCAACGTAGTTTCACCTGCTCCAAAGATAGCCTTATATTTTTCCTGAATAGATGATGTGCTCACATAATTTTGCTTTTGCCCTTGATAACAGGACGAGTGTAATGATATTGTTCTGTTGGTTAAGAAAGAACTCTTCAAAAGGCCTACTGTTGTAAGTTCACCTTCAGTAAAGCTTTCTTTTCCTAACTGCAATGCTTGACCATGAGATGTACTGGGTGCAGCAGACTTACGATATTGTTAGGCAAACAAATTCTTATTTTTACATTGCTTTAGTGGTAAATGAAATTTTTGTTTATTCTGGGGTTGTTTTAACAGTGGAGACAACCTTGTTGATGCACGTGTGCATGTCATGTTGAGTGGATCACCCTTTATGTAGGTCCCTGGACCTGCTGCTAGTTAACTTGCGTGTGTGCATGTCATGTTGGGTGGATCACCCTTTATGTATGTCCCTGGGTCTGCTGCTAGTTAACTTATACATGTTTTTTTGGTTGGGCACTGAAGGTGCATGTGTAATATGATGAATAAGTCTCTGTACTGTGGTCTTTGTGGGGCTGTGGTAGTTTTTGTTTTTTGACTGCTTTAGGACAGCATCTGCTTTTAGGATAGCATCTGCTTTTGCTTTAGGACAGCATCTGCTTTTAGGACAGCATTCTGCTTTAGGACAGCATCTCGCTTTTAGGACAGCATCGCTTTAGGACAGCATATTGACCGCTTTAGGACAACATCTAGGATAGCATCTTAGCATATGCTCTACTGGTTCTCACCTATAAATTTGTATCCCCAACCCTCAGTTGGCATGACATTGTGTGAGAAATAAACAAGAAAACTTGCCCCATCTCCTAGTGTCATCCTCTCCATGAGAGTAAGGATCTTCTTTGTCACCAAGAGCAAGAGTCCGGCGACTAACAAGTGGTATCGAGCCTTAGTATCCTGTAGCTTGAGCATCTCCTGCTCATCTCCTTCTCGGCCTCGCGGCCCGGACCCGATGCGGCGGCGGCTCAGTGCATCCTCGCTCCTCTCCGAGACGGCGGCGGCGTCGCGGCCCTCTCCACGCGGCCCCGAAAGAGCGCCATGTCCGCGAGGCGATCTCGGCCTTCGGCCGCCTCGAGCATGCGGCGTCAGAGACGGCGAGCTCGTCGTGCAGAAGCGGCATGGCGAAGCGGCGGCAGACAGCGCGGCGCGAAAGAAGCGTCAAAAGTGGCGGTGGGCCGGCAGCGGCGGCATGGAGCGGAAGTGGAAGCGGCGGCAGATGCAGCAGCGCGCGCAGCAGCAGAGGTCAAGGCTCATGCGGCAAAGAATAAAGCAGCCCGGCTCTGATGATAGCAGCCGACGCGGACCCTCACCGCTGGAGAGGAGCGCGCAAGCGAAGCGGCGCAATGGCGTACGCAAGACGCCACCGCGGCGCGGCGGCCGGCAGCGCGGGCGCGCGGCGGCGCTCTGAAGAGGCGACACGGCGGTGGCGCCTCGAGGAGGCACGACGCGGCGGCGTGACGGGTCGACGAGAGCGCGCCTCTCACAGTAACGCGCTCTCTCGGTTGATCGGCACCGTGGTCACCACGAGTACCAGTATCGTCGAGGATGTCGCCCCGGCGGGTGGCTACCTCACCAAGACCAACTACGCCGAGTGGGTGCGGTGATGAGGTGAAGCTCCAGTGCGGCATATGTGGGATGCGGTCCCGATGCGGCGGCGTCGACTACGACCGGGATCGGCGGGCGCCTGGAGCTCCTCATCGCGGCAGCCCCGCCCGAGATGCGTTTCTCGCTACCAACAAGCGGACTGCCAAAGAGGCTTGGGACGCCATCGCTGCAACACGCATCGGCAGCGATCGCGCCCGCAAGTCTACACTGCAGGCACTACGCATGGAGTGGGAGAACCTGGCCTTCAAGCCAGGTGAAGACGTTGATGACTTTGCTCTCGTCTCAACACTCATTGCGAAGTTGGTGCAGTTCGGTGGCGACACCTACTGAGAGAGAGAGCGTGGAGAAGCTCTTCCGCTGCGTCCCCGAGAAGTACAAGCAGATGGCTCGCTCGATCGGGTCTCTGCTGGACCTTTCCACGATGACCATCGAGGAGGCGTTGGGTCGCCTCAAGGTCGTCGACATCGATGAGCCACAGAGCCTCTCGGGACCGTCACCATTGGCGGAAGCTCCTCCTCGCTCGGGAGCAGCTGGTCGCGGCCAAGGTGACAAGAAGAAGGAGCCTTCTTCCACGACAGCGCCGCAAGAGTGGCAGCGCGGCAAGCGCGCAAAGCGCCAGGCGGCGATGCGGCAAGCAAAGCAAGACGAGGCGACTCTTGCCACAAGCTGCGGCAAGCTTGGTCATTGGGCCAAGGAGTGTCGATAACCACGACGCGGCGAGCCCACGTCCGCGCAAGGAGGAGAGGAGCGGCCGGTTCGTTCATTGCTCAAATGCGAGATCGAACTACCTCCACGTGACCGGCGCAGTGGCTCTCCTCCACCTTGACGAGCCAAAAGCACACGCCTCCTCGGCGGCGATTCCGCAATGACAAGACCGGCGGGTGGTGCTCGACACGGCGCCACCCACCACATGACCGGCGGTGGGAGTTCTTCTCGAGCTCGACTCAGCGTTCGAGGCGCCGTCAAGTTCGGCGCCTCCGCTGGTGGAGATCAAGGCGTCGGCTCTGTCGTCTTAAACCGCCAAGATCGGGCGAGCACCATTTGCCACGGCGTCTACTACATCCCCGATCTGCGAACTCCATCATCGACTTGGGACGGTGGATGAGAACGGCTCGCGTGTCGAGATCGAGCACGGTGCTGCGGATTTGGGATCTTCGACGCCGCCTCCTTGCCAAGGTAACCAGAGGCGCAAATCGACTCTACACTCTTCACGCGCGGTGGCACAACCCCTCATCTCGCGGCTCGTCCGGGACGACGCGGCGTGGCGCGATGGCACGCAGCGCTTTGGGCACCTTCACCGAGGCCCAGGCGGCTCGGTGCCACGGAAATGGTGCGAGGCTGCCGTGTCTTGACCATGTGGAGCGGCTGCGACGTCTGCGTGTTGACGGCGGCAGGCGACTCCCTTTCCCAAAGGCGAGTTTCGAGCAAGGAGAGCCTCGAGCTCGTGCACGGACTGTGTGGCCGGTGACACCGCCACACCGGGAGAACACGCTACTTCCTGCCGCCGTCGGCGACCTCTCCGCTACATGTGGTGATGGTCCTCGGCAGAAGGAGAAGGCTGCGGACGCCATCGGCGCACGCAGTGGTGTCGCGGAGGCGAGCGCGCCGCAGTCGCAGCGTCTTCGCGCACAGACAACGGCGGCGAATTCACGGCCGGCTGGTCGCGTCGTCTTTGCGGCGATGAGGCATTGGCGCCACTACTCCGCGCGTCATGCCGCGCAGCAGCAGGCGTCGTCGGCAGCGCAACCGAGACGGTTGTGGGGATGGCTCGGGCCTCCTCAGCGAGGGGATGCCGGTGTCTTACGGGAGAGGCGGTGGTGGCTGCCGTCTACATCCTCAAGCGCTCGCCTACCAAGGCGCTCGGCGGCGGACGCCGTCTGACGAGGCTGGCATGGCGCAAGCGGCGGTCTCCACTTGCGGGTCTTGGCTCCCTGCGTTCGCCAGGAGCTTGGCCACATCGGCAAGCTCGGCGGCACGTGAGCACTCGGGAGTGTTCGCCGGCTCGCGGAGGCTCGAGGCCTACCGCATCCTCGACCTGTCACACGCCAGCGCCCGCATCTCGCGTGTACGTGTTCGAACGAGCGGTGGGCGTGGGACAAGGCGGTGGGCGATGGTTCGGCCTCGACTCGGGGACTTTGTTGTCGACTCGTCGCCCAGAAGGCCGAGAGCTAGCGGCTCGTCTTCCGAAGCTCGCCCACCTCGACACCTTGCTCGCCACGGCTCCGCGAGTGCTCCACCACCGCCGGCACGCTACGCCCACCTTCGCCACCGCTCACCACTCTCTGCCTGGCGCCACACCACCGAACCGGCCCCAACGGCCGGTCCACGATGAGGCGCATGGTGGAGTTCGCTACTCCGCTGCCCCACGGCGAGGACCGCGTCAACGCCTACCACGACAGCGAGCCTGCGCGCTATCGTACCATGGACAACATCCTCGGCGTGCCGTCCACAGATCGGGCGCAGCGGCGCGAGGCGAGCCGCGCTTGGCATGCGACGACGGCGAGCCCGCCTTCGCCGAGGCGGAGGGAGACGCGGCGTGGCGTGTTGCGATGAAGCGAGAGATGGGACGCCGTCGAGCGTAACCGGACGTGGGGTGGCGGATCTTCTGCCGGCCACGCGCGATCACCCTTAAGTGGGTGTTCAAGGCGAAGCGATGAAAGCGGCGCCATCGTCAAGCACAAGGCTCGCTTGGTGGCACGAGGCTTCGTGCGCGAGGAGGGGTCGACCGATGGCGCCTTTGCACCGTCGCGACGGATGGAGTCCGTCGCGACTCCTCCTGCGCTAGCCGCCGGGAAGGTGGCGTATTCATCACATGGATGTCAAATCGGCATTTCTTAATGGCGACTTGAAGGAGGAGGTCTACGTGCATCGTGCGCGGGATTTGCGATCCCCGACAGGTGGCAGGTGCTCGCCGCGCAAGGCCCTCTATGGCGGCGACAGCACCGAGGCGTGGAGCGCTGTGGACTCCACCCTCAAGCAAATGGGGTTCCAGCAGAGCGCACACGAGGCGATCTACTGCGGGCAAAGCGCAACGCCTGGCGGTGGGTGTCTACGTCGGCGACTTGGTGATCACGGCACCAGGATGCGGAGGTGGCGGCATTCAAGGAAGAGATGAAGGCCACCTTCCGGATGAGTGACACGGGTCTCTCCTTCTACTTAGGGATCGAGGTGCACCGGATGATTAGGGATCACGCTCGACAGCACCGCCTCGCCAAGCGCGTCGTTGAGCTAGCTGGGCTCACTGATCGCAACCCGGCTCACTCCCCGTGGAGGAGGCGACTGGCCGAGCCGCGACAAAGACGACGGAGAGGTGGGACGCACGCGAGCACGGCGTCTTGTGGGAGCCTTCGCTACCTCGCCCACACGGCCGGACTTGGCATTCTCGTCGGCTCGTTAGTCGGTTCATGCAACGGCCGACGACGAGCATCGGCAGGCTGTGAAGAGGATCATCCGCTACGTTGCGGGGACTCTTGACCACGGCCTCCATTACGAGGTGTCCGGCGCGCACACCGTCGCATGCAATGGCAGCGACCACGCGGCGACATCGACACCAAAGAAGAGCACAAGCGGGATTCTCTTCTTCCTCGGCAAGTGTCTCGTTCCGCGCGATCGGTCAAGCGGCGGTGGTGGCCT
This sequence comes from Dendrocalamus sinicus, assembly GCA_036346575.1. Classification (NCBI taxonomy): domain Eukaryota; kingdom Viridiplantae; phylum Streptophyta; class Magnoliopsida; order Poales; family Poaceae; genus Dendrocalamus; species Dendrocalamus sinicus. The sequence continues at coordinate 55,820,045 of CM070642.1, read as the reverse complement.
GTCGGTGTGAGGCCGAGTACATAGCGGCTTCCACCGCTCGACTCGAGCACTCTGGCTCGCTCGGCGCTTGGTGATCTCCTCGGCGGGGACATCAAGCGGTGGAGCTCGGGTGGACAACAAGTCCGCTCAGCCCGGCAAAGAACCCCGTTTTCATGAGCGAGCAAGCACATCCGGGTGAAGTACCATTTCATCAGAGGTTGCTTGGATGAAGGAAGCATCAAGGCAAGCTACATCAACACCACGGATCGGCTTGCGGATCCGCTCACCAAGCCTCTTGGAAGGATCAAGTTCCTTGAGCTCTGCTCCAAGATCAGTGGTTGACCCTCCCACAAGGCGACGCACAAGACTTAGGGGAGAATGATGAATAAGTCTCATCATTGTGGTCTTTGTGGGGTTGTGGTAGTTTTGTTTTTGACCGCTTTAGGACAGCATCTACTTTTAGGACAGCATTTGCTTTTAGGACAGCATCGCTTTTAGGACAGCATCGCTTTAGGACAGCATATTGACCGCTTTAGGACAGCATCTAGGATAGCATCTTAGCATATGCTTGGTGGTTCTCACCTATAAATTTGTATCCCCAACCCTCGGGTTGGCATGGCATTGTGTGAGAAATAAACAAGAAAACTTGCCCCATCTCCTAGTGTCATCCTCTCCATGAGAGTAAGGATCTTGCTGTCACCAAGAGCAAGAGTCCAGCGACTAACATAATATTCATCTGCATGTCTACTTATATGTGTGTAACTATTTAATGTGAATCATGTTGTGCTGCTCCCAATCATGCTTTCATATGTACATGACCAAACGTCAACACTGTTATGTTACCATATTCATGTGTCAAACAAATCACCCTGCAATTTGTTCTAGTATATTCCAAATAAAATGATAGTACTCACTATACGAGTATGTTATGAGTATTTATGCTCCTTATGCTGTGTGTCTGTAGTCAAATTGATTTAGGCATTTTTCTTTGTTCTATGTTCCTATTTGATGCATCAAGGACTGTAGCAAATACTTAAGAGGAAGAACAAACCAAAATTATTTAGTTATGAGCAAGGGGCTTTTACCAGTCCCGTTGGACAATGTTTCTTTAAGAGATGATGTAAGGATTACGTTAATATGTTGTGTAGGTTATGTTACCAGTGTTAAGGATAGTAGTGTAATGTGTCAAGGGTAGAAGTGTAATAGTCATGTGGGTGCTAGGGGCAGTTAAGGAATTGTAGTCTAGTCTAGGGTTTCACTCATGTACAGTATATATTATCCCCTTGGCTCTTGCGATACAACCAACTATTCAGCCCCAATTCCTCTTCTCTACTAAATTTAATATAGTATCAGAGCCTAAATCCAAACTCTAGCATCCAACTTCTTCCATTGCGGCATTCTCCACTCCTATGGGAAGCATCCAATCTTGTTTTATTCTTTAGCATATGAGCAATTTCTTAGCGTCAAGTAGCTGCAACAAAAAGCATTGTTGTCAAGCCTCGTTGTCCTCAATCGGTGGCAGCAGTAAGCAGTCTTTATCACTAGCAAGGGGGGAAACCAGAGCTCCTTCGTCTCCGAATCCTGGCTGGATCCATTCGATTTGGTCACCCCCAACTAGATCCACTTGTGCCCGTTGATCCCCATCACTGCCAACCTCTGCACGTCATCGCCACCGGCTAGGAGCAATGCAGCTTGTTTGTTAGTGGCCACCTTGTCCTCTAGCTCAAATCTGGCGGGATTTGGATCGTTGCCTCCCCTTCGTCGTCATCGTCGCCTCCTCAACCTCACCATCACCGCTCGGATCCTTGGCTACCATCATCTTCCCCTGCCAAATCCGGCTGATTCGAGCTCTTATGTTGTTGGCGCCCTAGGTCATCACCAGATCGAGCCTTTCCCATAGCTTCCAGCCTTGGATCCGGGCATCCCTGTCAGCAGCACCACCATCTAGAGTCAGATTTGAGTCTCTCCGTCGTCACCCTCGCCATCACCGATTGGATCTGAAGTTGGTTGCCGTCACTGACCTCATTCAGTGCTGCTCGTCGTTGCCAACTTCATCTCTGGCCTCCTTTGAGCACACCATCGCCGTATCCGCGCCGATCTCATGTCTGGCACCTTCAACCTCGATCCCAACTTGGATCATGTTAGAGTAATCCTGTGTGTGTGTCATGTGTCAGTTAGGAGTTTAGAGTCGATCGATTTCAGTGGCATTTAGACCGAGTAATAAAGCGCTTAGTACCGCATTAATAAAGCAAGATCGCATGGACTCGTGGCATTTATATCGAGTAATAAGGCGATTAGTATCATTAATAAGGCATTAATAATAAGCGATTAGTACCGCACCATTAGCATCATGTGTAACCACCACTTAGGCCTTATTGCTACAAATAGAACAGAAGAAGAAGCGAAAAGCCGCAGCCTTGATCGCAACACAAAATCGAGTCCGATTTTCTATCAATTGGTATCGAGCTTGCCTTGGTACCGGCAAATGTCCGCGCTGTTCTCGGTGAGTCCGCACTGCGCCGCCGAGCCGACGCCATTCGCCACGCCATTTGCCAGACGACGCGACACCATGAGCATAGTGGACGCGAAGTTGTCGTCGAGCGAGTGGTCAAGGAAGTCGGCGGCGGAAAGTACCCGACACTCACGCGGACGAACTACGCCGAGTGGAGCCTCCTCATGAAGGTGATGCTGCAAGCTCGAGGGCTCTGGGACACAATCGAGTACGGTGCCGACAACTTCCAGGAAGATCGCATGGCGCTGGAGGCCATCCTCCACGCCGTGGCCCCGGAGATGATATCCGGTTTCGCCGTCAAGTGGACCGCGTAGGAGGCTTGGGAGGCAATCTGAGCCATGCGCGTCAGGAGTGATCGCGTGCGAAAGGGCAAGGCGCAACAGCTGAGGAAGGAATTCGAGTCCATCTCATTCCACAACAGGGAAAACGTCGATGACTTTGCGCTGCGCCTCACCAATATTGTAACCAGCCTCGCCACACTCGGAGAATCAATCGATGAATCAAAGGTAGTCGAGAAATTCTTACGTGTTGTGCTGCCCAAGTTCTCGCAGATCGTGCTGTCGATCGATCTCGACATCTCCGAGCTGTCGCTGGAGGAAGTCACCGGGCGTCTGAAGGTGGCAGAAGACCGCCTCGAGCTGTTGGAGCCGCCACAAGAGCCCGACAAGCTCTACCTCACCAAGTCCGGCCGCGGCGGTGGCAAGAGCCGTCGGCGGTCACGAGCCCCGCGGAACAAGAGCAGTGGCGCGCGCTGATGCAAAGGAAGTACCACGCGATGATAAATGTTGAAATTGCAGGCGGCGTGGCCATTGGGCCAGGGACTGCCGACAGCCCAAGAAGGAGCGGGCTTATCTGGCCCAGGCAGAGGAGGCGGATGAAGAGCCTGCACTCCTCATGGCTCAAGCCAGCGCCGCCGCACCACTCCACATCGATGAGCCACGAGCGTAGGCACTCCTTGACATCAGCGACTGCGGCAACCACCTGGAAGGGTGGTATCTCGACACCGGCACCGCAAATCACATGACGGGCCGCTACGACGTCTTTGTTGAGCTCGACCGCGCGGTGGCTGGCACCATCAAGTTCGGCGACGGCTCCCTCGTCGACATCCGCTGATGCGGCACCATGATCTTTGCCGGCAAGAATGGCGAGCACAAAGCACTCAGCGGTGTCTACTATATTCCACAGCTGAGGAACTCCATTCTCAGCGTCGGGCAGATCGACGAAAGCGGCTCGCACATATTGATTGAGGACGGCATGCTGCGGATCTGGGCTAGCAGCGCCGCCTCCTCGCCGAGGTCAAGCGGGGCCGCAATCGTCTCTACGTGCTTTGTCCAGAGGTCACTCACTCGATCTGCCTCGCCGCATGCCATGACGATGATGCCTGGCGCTGGCACGATCGTTTCGGGCACGTCAACTTCGACTCTCTGGAGAAGGGTTGCCATGGACTGGTGCATGGGTTGCCGAAGTTGGAACATGTAGAGCAGCACTGCGACACCTGTGTCGTCACCAAGTACTAGCGCGGGGTTATCCCGAAACAGGCCAAGTACTGCGCGCAGGAGCCACTCGAGCTCGTCCATGGTGATCTCAGGCGGCCTCATAATGCCATCGACACTGGGCGGGAGGCGTCACTTCCTGTTGCTAGTTGATGATGCCACCTGATACATGTGGGTGTCGCTTCTCATAGCCAAGAGCGGAGCGCCTGATGCAATCAAGAGGATCTAGGTGGCGGCGGAGCTCCAGAGCGGACGGCGGTTGTGCGTCTTCCGTACGGACAATGGTGGTGAGTTCACGTCTCCGAGTTCGCCGCCTATTGTGGTGACAAAGGAATGCAACGCCACTTCTCCGCACCCTACGCCCCGCAACAGAATGGCGTCATCGAGCGGCAGAATCAGACCGTGGTGTCCATGGCGCGCGCATTGCTAAAGCAGAGGGGCATGCCGGCTGAATTTTGGGGGAGGCAGTGGCTATGGCGGTGTTCCTCAATTGATCCCCCACCAAAAGCCTCGTCGGGAAAACGGCCTATGAGGCGTGGCACGGACACAAGCCGGCGGTCCAATTTCTCCGTACCTTCGGCTGCCTAGCGTACGTGAAGGAGCAGGGTCATCTCTGCAAGCTTGACGATCGTAGCACCCCTGTCGTTTTCATCGGCTACGAGGAGGGGATGAAGGCGTATCGCTTTCTGGACCCGATGACACGGCGCGTGTGCATCGCCCGCGACGTCGTGTTCGACGAGGATCGCGGCTGGAATTGGGCGGCGGAGAACTGTGACGGCGCGCATCCCGCTAGCGACTTCACCATCGAGTATACCTTCGCCCATGTTGAGACTGCTGCGACTCCTGTGCCGAGTGATGGGGGAGACGAGCCTGTCCAGCCGGCGCAGGGAGTTTGGACTTCTTCACCGCCAGCTCCAGCATCGCCTACATCAGCCATTCCAAGCACTCCGGCGACAACAACTCCTGTTTCGACCCCGCCTGCATCGAAATTCGTCTCACCACCAGCAAATGACTCCGCCAGGCTCGACGCAGCGCACGGCGACACACTGGTGCGGTACCGCATCGTGGAAAATCTAATCGGGGGTGAAGCTGCGCCGCCGGGGTTCGCATTATGAGAGTTGGATGATGCTGAACTGCATTTGGCAATCGTGGGCGAGCCATGCTCGTTTGCCGAGGCTGAACAAGACAAGGCGTGGCGCGCGGCCATGCGTGAGGAGATTGACGTTGTTGAACGGAACAAGACATGGGAGCTCGTCAATCTGCCGCACGACCACCGCCCGATCGGTCTCAAGTGGGTCTTCAAGCTGAAGAAGAACGAGGCCGGTGTGATCAAACACAAGGCACGACTTGTCGCGAGGGGTTTCGTCCAGCATGTCCGCATTGACTACGACGAAGTGTTTGCTCCCGTTGCTCGCATGGAGTCCATTCGGTTGTTGCTCACCGTTGCTGCCCAGGAGGGGTGGCCTGTCCACCACATGGATGTGAAATCCGCATTCCTCAACGGAGAACTGAAGAAGGAGGTGTACGTGAAGCAGCCGCCGAGGTTCATCGCCACCGAGAAGAAGCGGAAGGTCTCCGAGGTCGCGCAAAGCGCCTATGGCTGCGCGCCAGCGCCGCGGGCTTGGAATCGGCTCGACCACACACTCAAGAATCTCGGCCAAGCGAGTGAACACGAGCATGCTATCTACGCGGCGCGCATGGCAACCACGCTCGTCGGGGTCTATGTGGATGATCTGGTCACACGGTCATCCATGGAGGCGATGGAGGAATTCAAGGGCGAGATGAAGATCAAATTCCAGATGAGTGATCTTGGTTTGCTATCATTTTATCTTGGAATTGAAGTGCAGCATGGCAACAGCGGCATCAGTCTTGGCCAGGCGCACTACGCCGCACGGATTCTGAAATTAAGCAGTATGGAAGGTTGCAATCTAGCTCACACTCCGATGGAGGAGAGGCTCGAGCTCAGTCGAGACAGCACGGCCATGGAGGTAGACGCCACGGAGTATTGGTGCATCGTCGGCAGTCTCCGCTACCTCGTCCACACACGGCCAGACCTGGCTTTCGCCGTTGGTTTTGTGAGTCGTTTTATGGAGCGACGGCGACCAACGGAGGAGCACATGGCAGCCGTGAAGCGTATCCTCCGCTACGTCGTCGGCACAATCTACTACGGACTACACTATGGGCGGAAGGATGGAGAGGCGCGGCTGATCGGTTACAGCGACAGCGACCACGCCAGCTACATCGACAAAAGAAAGAGCACGAGTGGCACGCTGTTCTTCTTGGGTAACAGTCTGGTGAGTTGGCAATCACTCAAGCAAAGGGTGGTGGCACTGTCATCTTGTGACGGAGAGTATGTAGCTGTCACTACTGCCGCGACGCAAGGACTTTGGTTAGCTCGGTTACTTGGTGAATTCCATGGGAGACAAACCGAGATGGTCGAGCTGAAGGTGGATAGCAAGTCCGCTTTGGCGCTGAGCAAGAACCCGGTCTTCCACGAACGCAGCAAGCACATTGACCTTTGTTACCATTTCATCAGAGGCTGCATGGAGGATGGGAGCGTCAGCGCTGATTTCATCGGCACCAAGGACCAACTCACTGACATTTTAACAAAGGCACTTGGGCGAGTCAAATTCCAAGAGCTACGTGCAAGAATTGGAATGGTCCGAATAAATTTAGAGTTAGCACACAAGGATTAGGGGGAGTATTGTTAGAGTAATCCTGTGTGTGTGTCATGTGTCAGTTAGGAGTTTAGGAGTCAGTCGGTTTTCAGGGCATTTAGACTGAGTAATAAGGCAGTTAGTACTGCATGGACTCAGGGCATTTAGACTGAGTAATAAGGCACTTAGTACTGCACCATTAGCATCATGTGTAACCGGCCACTTAGGCCTTATTGCTATAAATAGAACAGGAAGAAGAAACAGAAAAGCCGTAGCTTGATCGCAGCACAAAATCTGAGTCCAGTTTTCTATCAGATCAGCTCACTGTTGGGCCGTTGGCCCGATCTGCTTATTGTTTGGCCTGATTGTTTTCTCTCTTCATCCTCATCGGGCCTTCATCGACACCGAGGTCAGGGCGACGACGTCCAAGCCAGAGGCCTTCTTCCTTCATGGCTCTCCATGGCGTCGCAACCCTCAGATCTTCTCACCGTGGCGGTATCCTTTGCTCTGCCTATGCTTCGCCACCTCTAGCTGCAGCTTCACCACCAATGTCTCTACCACTGCCATGCTCTATCGTTGCTACATGAGTGTGCCTGTTGTTGTGCTTGGGCCTCTCTTTGGTGGTGTGCTGTTGGACTGTTGCTGCTACTTCGTGTTGCTGATTGGGTTACACAGGTGCGCAAAGGTGCTGCTATTTGGCTGCTAAGTGGTGTGTGCTATGATGCTTGTGAGTTACTGCTTGCCAAGGAGAGGTGTTTTGTTGCTGTCTTGGTCTGGTTGTTGCTAGCTTGCTGCTGCTATAATCTTTTGCCCTTTTCCTTTGATATCCATCGAGTCCATCCAAGTTTGTTGCATCTCTCTTCCAGTTTGATGAAGCTGTACTAGTCCATCAAATTCTTTGTTGATCAGCTGATTGCTTCTTCTATTTTGGGCTGTCGTTGTCCGTCCAATTAGATCGATTGTGGTCGCCCACGTCATCGTCATTGTTGATGCGACCTTTGCCCTCTTGGTCCTCTCTTGTAGCCATCTTGCTACACATCTTCGCATTCATTGCAACTCTTGACCAATAGCCTTCTTTGTCGTCATCACATGGCTTTCTCTGCCTTGCGTTCTTGCGGGCGTGATTTGATCTCTCTCTCTCTCTTCATCGGCTTGATTCGACACATCTCAATATTCCTATTGGTATAACATCTCTTTTCCCAGACTCGATGTGCAGTGAACCATTTGAGCATGTGAAGAGCCAAAGAACAGCTTGCGAAGGCTTGAGGTACCACCTTGTGGATAGCTGTCATCGGTGTGTGATGAGCTAAAGAATAGTTTCTGAAGGCTTTGAGGTACCACTTGGTCAAGGAGGAGATTGTTTGCTACTACACAGATTTTTTGTTCAAGAGTTGCACGCTTCAACTGTTGAGTGTAATCCTTGTGTGCAAGATTAGCCTTTACAGTATTTGGTTAGTTGCTATTTTAGGCACATGATCACTACGTGATTGTGTATGTGTTGGCCTGATTGGAGGCCATGATTTCTTTCCTTGTTATTGTCTATTTAAGCAAAGTAATAGAATGCGGAAAAGTCGCCAAGTTTGTGACACCAAAACCTCTCGTGTCTAGCGTGAGTTGATTTGGTAGTGGACTCATTGGCACGTAGGAAGCGTCGTTCTTGGTGAGATCCCAACAAGTGGTATCAGAGCCATTTCGAGGCAGTGCTCGATGGGTGAGGAGAAGGCCGCCGACGGCAGTTCCAAGGATGGCGCCGTGATCCAGAGGGTGATTCGTGAGGTGAGCGGCGGGAGTAGCTACCTGCCTCGCTAAGACTAATTACTCGTTGGGCGCTCGATGAAGGTGAAGTTGAAGGCGCGGGCGCTCTGGGACGTCATCGAGGCCGGCGGCACCAATCAGCAGGAAGAAATGATGGCGCTTGACGCCCTCTGCAATGCGGTGCCACGAGAGATGGTGTCATCAATCGCCGACAAGAAGAAGGCGGCGAAGGAGGCGTGGGATGTCATCTCGAAGATGCGAGTCGGTGATGAGCGCGTGAAGAAGTGCGCGCGGTGCGGCTCGGCGGAAGTTCGACTTGGCGACATTCAACGGCGGCGAGACCATCGAGGACTCGCGCTACGACTCCAAGGCATGGCGCGACCCTCGCCACGCTAGGCGAGTGGTGGAGGAGGCCAAGATCGTGGAGAAGATCATCGCGGTGCCGTCGCGGCTCAGCGGATCATTCTCGCGATCATGACGCTTTCGATGTGTCAACGCTTTCGTCGCGGATCGGCGGGCGGTTGAAAGCGGAGGATTTGTTCGAAGAAGCACCGACGTCGTTGCAACACGACGGAGGCGTATCTCACGGAGTGGGACGCGAGGCGGAAGAAGCGCGAGGCGAGAACCACTCGGTGCTAGCTCGGCGGCAAGTCGATGGCCGCGAGGCGAGCGACGAGCGCGGCCGTGGCGTGAAGGCTCGTCGCCAAGTGGGCGGCCAGGCTCAATCTGTAAACCACCGTGATGAATGCGAGAGTGCGGGAAGTTGGGCCATTGGGCCGTGAGTGCCTTCGAAGCCCAGAGAAGGAGCAGGCCCGTCGCACGGGAAGAGGAGGAGGCCTCGGCTTGCTGCTAGTGAAGGCCTCACCTATTCATGAAGCATCTTCACGTATTTGCCGCCCCCCATCGCCGACGGTGGCGGGCGCCTAGATCTAGGCGAAGGAGGAAAAGGTGTTCGCCCGCCTTGGAGAAGAAGACCGCGACGCCAAGACATGGTTCCTGGACACGGGGCTACCGACCACATGTCGGGTGTCGGGCGGCGTTGCGGATCTCAACAAGGAGGTCTTTGGGGCCAGTGCGGTTGGCGGCGACTCGATGGCGCCGATCGAGCGAGGGCCAGTCGGCGTTCGTGTGCAAGACCGGTGAGATTCGATCGTTTCGGGTCTATTTCATTCCGGTTGACGGCGAACATCGTGAGCATCAGGCGGCTCGGCGAGGTCGGGTACAAGATCGACATCGACACCGAGTCTTGCGCATCGGGGCCGAGTGGTCGTCTCTTTGGCGAAGGTGGCGGCGAACCGGTTGTATGTGCTAAACATCAAGATGGCACCTTTGGCTTGCACGGCGGCGACGCAGCGACGACGCGGAGGCACAGCGATGGCACGCGCGCCTCGGCCATGTGAACATGGCGGCTGCTGGAAGCCGGGCTAGGGAGGAGGCTGGTTCGGGGTTGCGAGAAATCGGCCATGTGGAGCGGTGTGCGAGGCATGCGGTAGGAAGCGAGACGCGCCTCGTTCGGCACAGGAGAGTACGCGCGCGAGCTCTCGGATGCAGTGCATGGCGACTGTGCGGTCCCATCACGCCGGCGACTCAGAGGGCAACAAGTACTTGTTGGTGGACGACCTCAGCGAGATACATGTGGGTAGCGCGATTCCTTCCAAGGATCGTGCGGCGGGCGCCATCATGGAGATCAAAGGCGGAAGCGAGCGGGCGCAAGGCGAGCGCTCCGCACCGATCGTGGTGGGGAATTCACCTCCACAGAGTTCGCCGAATACTGTGCGGCAAAAGGAGTTCATTGCCAACACACCGCGCCCTACGGTCATATGAGCGGCGTGGTCGAGCAGCGGAATGGCGCGGTGGTGGCGGCAGAAGCATGCTCAAGGCGAAAGAAGCGCTTGGGTGGTTACGGGGAGGCGGTGAGTCTGCGGTGTATGTCTTTGAGCAGATGCCCAGCGAAGGCGTGGGCGGGATGACTCCGTTCGGCGTGGCACGGAAGAAGCGGCCGTGCACCACCTCAAGGCGTTCGTTTGCATCGTCTCGTCGGAACAAGACGCCTCACCTCAAGAAGCTGGAAGACAGAGGCCACAAGATGATTTTCATCGGCTATGAACGCGGAACAAAGGCGTATCGCGCCTACGACCCCGTCACGAAGAGCGTCCATATCACGCGGGATGTGGTGTTCGACGAGCAAGCCCGATGGGGCAGGGAGCGCGCGCGCGGCAATGGCGCATCTGGCGAGAACGATGACGTCTTCATGGTGGAGTACTCCATCGTGAACCAGGCATCTCCGGTGGCCGAGGAAGCCGTCGAGACACCTGGAGCTGCGGCACTAGAAGGTGGCCGCACCGCCACCGTCGCCCACACGTGGTGGAGGTGCGGCGGGGAGGATCGGTGGCGCGGCGATGGAGTTAGCCTGCCGCGCGGCGAACAACAATCTGGGCGCCTACCATGGCGGGAATGACCAGCCGATTTCGTAAGATCGACAACATCATCGGTAGCATCGCGCGCCAGGTTCGCACCACGGTCTTTGGTTGCGGAGGAGTTGCATGCGGTAAGCTCACGATGAACCTAGTTCATTTCTTTGAAGAAGAACACAATCCAGAAGTGGAGAAAGCGATGGTGGAAGAGATGGAGTCCATCGAGGACAACACGACACGGTCTCGGCGACCTCCCGCTTTGGTCGTCGGCGATCGGGTTGAAGTGGGTGTTCAAAGTCAAGAGGGACAAGCAGGCGATAGTCAAGCACAAAGCGCCTCGTGGTGAAGGGATCGCCGGCGGCATGGCATCGACTACGATGAAGTGTTGCGCCGGTGGCGTGGTGGACTCGGTGCGCTGCTCATTGCCCTTACGGCGCCACGAGGTGGGAGGTGCACCACATGGGCGTCAAGTCGGCGTTCCTAAACGGCGACTGCGGGAGAGGTGTGCGTGGAGCGGCCAATTTGGATTCGTCATCGGCCGGGAAGGAGCATAAGGTGCTTAAGGCGCAAAAAGGCGCTATACGGACTACACCAAGCACCACGAGCACAGGCGCGAAGGCGGACGACCTGGTTGGTGTCGCTCGGTTTCAAGAGGAGTTCGCCGAGCACGCCATTTACGTCGAGCGGACCGCGATGCGGTACCGGTGGTCGGGGTGTCGTCGATGATCTGGTGATCACCGGCGCGGGCGTGGCGACATCAAGCTATTCAAGAAGGAGATGGCGGCCGCGTTCAAAATGAGTGATCTTGGCTTGCTTCACTACTACCTCGGCATTGAAGTGAAGCAGAGCGCAAATGGAATTTCGCTCGGCCGGGGAGCCTCTGCCGTCAAGCTTACGAGAGAAGTGGTATGACACGGTGTAATCGGTCGGTACCCATGGAGACGCGGTGAAGTTGAGCAAGCAAAGCACTGGCCGTTGGTGGATGCTCGCCTTACAGGAGCATCGTCGGGAGTCTAAGGTACCTTGTTAACACCCGCCCGATCTTGCATTATTTGTTGGGTATGTGAGCCGTTTCTTGGAGGAGCCACGGGAGGATCATCTTGCGGCGATAAGCGAATTCTTCGCTATATGGCGGGAACGTAAATTGGGGACTTTGGTTTGGAAGGAAGAAAGAGGATCGAACACGGTGCGGGGTTCGGTGATGCTGATTTCCACAGTGATGTTGATGCTAGGAAAAGCACAAGCGGGGTGATCTTCTTCTTGGCGGTCCAATTACAGCGATCCATGAAGCAAAGGTTGTGGCTCGATCCGGTGCGAGGCGAATATATAGCAGCTGCAAATCTTTGCTTATCGAGCATTGTGGCTCGCTCGAGTGTTAAGCGAAGTGCGGGTCTACACCGAAGCGTACCAATCTTGAAGGTGGACAACAAGTCCGCCATCGCTTTGATCAAAACCGGTACTCCATGGATGAGTAAGCACATTGAAGTGAAGTATCACTTAGTCCGGAGTCCGCGAGAAAAAGGCACGATCAATGTGGATTTCGTCGGGAGCGAAGAGCAACTTCGGTGACATTCGACAAAGCCTCTCGGCGATCAAATTTCCACGAGCCGTGCCAAGATTGGCCATTCGATGTAAATAGCAAGCACAACAAGGCTTAGGAGGAGATTGTTGAGTGTAATCCTTGTGTGCAAGATTAGCCTTTCTGATTTGGTTAGTTGCTATTTTAGGCACATGATCACTACGTGATTGTGTATGTGTTGGCTTTGATTGGAGGCCATGATTTCTTTCCTTGTTATTGTCTATTTAAGCAAAGCAATAGAATCTGGAAAAGCTGCCAAGTTTGACAGCACCAAAAACCTCTGTGTCTAACGTGAGTTGATTTGGCCGTGGACTCACCGGCGACGTAGGAAGCGTCGTTCTTCAGGTGAGATCCCAACATCAACGACATCTTCAAGCTCAAACTTAGGATTTATTTCTTTTTCTTTGTCTGTCTTTTTTAGTGTTATCCCTTTCAAACTCAATGCTATTGCATACACATTGAGTTTTGGGGGGGGGGGGGGGGTTAAGGATAGTAGTGTAATATGTCAAGGGTAGAAGTGTAATAGTCATGTGGGTGCTAGGGGTATTTAAGGAATTGTAGTCTAGTCTAGGGTTTCACTCATGTATACTATATATTAGCCCCTTGGGCTCTTGCAATACAACCATCTATTCAGCCCTAATTCCTCCCTTCCACTAAATTTAACAGCCAGTTGAAATTTGCATGTCATATAAGCAGAAAGATTGACATGTTGAGTGTTGCATGAGGAGAGTGCTACCTACTCAGCTCATGCCAAGTCATGTCATGGGTTGTCCATTTGCTATGCTTGTTCATAGTTGATCATTGATGTGTTTCCACTACTCCCTTTGGTCATAAAAAAAATGTGGTCTCCAAAATGCAATTCAGACCACCAATTTCTACTGTAATATATGTTGTAAAACCGAATTTAATTATACCATAATGAAAGTTTTTTTGGAGACAAATCTACTCATACCATTTTTTAATGCCAATTTAGATATTCACAATTACATTATTAGCCAAAATTTAAATAGACTCCACATTTCCCATGGTGACACTCTATTTGATTGGAGGGGGTATGTATCTGGGAACAAATAATTTTTTAATCTCTGTCTCTCTCTCTCTCTTTCTCTCTCTCAGTATCTTGTTTACTTAAGCATCTAATGTGCATATGCTAAGCTCCTTTTAGTGCTCTAAGTTTGCACTTTTTGACAGGCTGAGTTAGAGGAAAAAGTGGCAAGTGTACATGCGGACATAGTAAATCATGTAAGCACACTCTGAATTGCCTTTCATTTGAAACTCTATTCTGGTATATTTTGAATAAAAATACATGTAGATATATAAATGGGAAAAGCTTCATAACTAATTGGTTATCTGTAACAATTTAGAAAGAGGTCAAATGACTTTAAATCTTATTGAACAACATAGTGCATGATTCAGCAAAAGATTCTTAAATGTCCTCTCTTAATTTCAGAGCAGAGTATTGAATTATCAACCTTAGCTTAGTTTTAATCATTTAATGTTGTGCCCTTCTCTTTGGTTTGATACTTGAATATATTGTTCCACTCTGCCCTAATCTTGTCCTGTAGAAGGCAAAGATAAAATCTATTACATTTTTTTGTGGAAAGAAATCAAGATAAAAAAAATTCTAATTTGATTTGCTAAATCAAGAGCTGAAATGTTCACATCAGCGTCCATGGTGGATAATGCATACACATATTGTCCATGGTGGCAAAATGACCTTTGGAAAACTCAAAGTGTTATGGTATTGTAAATTTAGGGTACACCTGTTCACGGGCAGCCTTGCCCGATTTTTCTGAGATTGGACTCAAGATGTCAGTCCATCAGCCTGTCCTGAAGCACGAAAAATATATAATAATAAAAATAATCATTTTATCCATAAAATAATAAATTTATTTTTGGGAAAAATAAATAAAATAAATTTGGCTGGCCCGGACCATGAACACCCATACGAGGCAGGATATCCTTTTTTGAAGTTCGGTGGATTAAATGGAGTTCATCTCAAAGTTCAGGGGGTTATTTGGACTTTCCTTTAGAACGTGACTAAGCTAAGCTGGAGGAATATTTGGAAGTTGTTAGAGGTTCGAGTGGCATGCTACCTTCATTGCATATCAAATTTTGTACATTTGTTAGATACCATTTGAAGTCTGAAAGCAAATTTATTAGTTATGCCAAACTGAATACTTTTGTCGTCCCTTCTAATATATATTTTCTTCCTTTCTATATGTTTATTTGCTCTTATGCTTCTCTACAACTCAGTGGCTTGATAAGGAACTTCAGAGATTGAGAGAGAGATTGAAAGAGCTAATGAGAAGGATGGCGCCAAGAATATCCTTTCTGTATTGACTGATGATCATGTAGCAATAAACTAACAATGCTTGTTATTTATAGAAGCTGTCTTATCTTCTTATTTTACTATTGCCATCTTATTTCTTGGAACTAAGGAAATAAAATTTTATGTAGTTCCTTGACTGGTCCTGTTTTTACAATGTTTGACCTAATGGATCAAAAAAAGCTTCTAAGCACACCAGCCGAAAGACAGCGTCGTCTTGAGGAGGTCCCTGAAGTTACTCCAGATACAGAAGAGAGCAAAGAAACTGAATCTGAAGCTGCAGCTGCAGCAAAAAAACCTATGCTAGTGAATAGAGGTACAAATGTTTGAATTTTTTGTTCTTAAATATATAGCAGTTTTCCTTCCTTTCCATCTGTTTTATGTTCATACTGGTGCCAACTGCCAAGTACCTCCAAGGTGTTACAGGCAACATCCAACAGCTTCCTCTGGTTCCTATTATAGAAATAAACATTACAGAGGTTCATAACCCGACATTTGGAAAATTCAAACACAATTAGTTAGATAAAGTGAAGTGCATAACTTTTCCCTTATTGTTAGCTGTTTAAAACTCGACTGCGGGGAAGAATCCCGGGTATTGCTAAGAAGAAGGTCTTCTCACGCAGACCGAGAAAACCCCAGAACCCCGCTCCACCTTACACATGCGGCACCATCGCCCGACCTTGTGAGACTCTGGCGGATCCTTTGGATCAACGCCTTGGCGGCCTTAGACACGTGCTTTGGTGTGGTAGCGGCGAGGATTTTTTCCCCAAGCCTGAAATTCGCTCCCACTGGGAGTCGAACCCGGGAGACAGGGGTGCTACTCAAGCCTCTAACCATTGGGCTAGAGACCTTTTCGCTATTGTTAGCTGTTTAATTATAGTCACAGCAGCTATTTGATTTTGTCAGTGAAAAATTTTCGTGTGAAGCCTCACCATAGGTCTTTGATAACATTTTTTTTAGCTTAGGTGTATATTGTTAAGGATAGAATATGATTGTTATTCGTTTCCTTATATATCTTGGTTTCCTTATCTGTATATGGCATATTTCTCTATTTATTCCCCGTACTCCCTATATATATTGCCGTTTAGGCCTCATGAATATACATATAATATTTATAACATGGTATCAAAGTTAGGCTCGACCTTGTTCTTCCCCGCCCGCCGCCTCGCTCGTCGCCGCCCCGAAGCCGCGCTGCGGCCACCGCCGTCATGTGAGCCGCTTAGGCTATCGCCGCCGAAGCCGCCGCCATCGTCTCCACCGAGATCGGCGCTACCTCGCTCGATCTGGCGCCGCTCGCCAGATCCGGCCAATCCATTGTCGCCGCCGCCCATGCCGCCGCCGTTGTCTCCACTGGTCTGGTGGTACCCACTCGATCGTGTCGTGGCCGCTTTGCCGACGCCCGAGCTGGTCGACGCTCGCCCGACCACTGCTCTGCCGTCGCCGCTTATCGCTTGGCGACACCCGAGCAAGTCGGCTATCTGTTTCTGTCAAGCGGCCGAGCGACGTTTTTAGTTTTGTATTAGCACAAAAAGAGGAAAAAAACATAACATTGATCTAGCAGTCGTGCTGTTGGTAGCGCTGTTGAACCGTTGCCTTGGTCGCGCGCTTTCCAATGCCGAGTCTCACCGATGGCTTCCATTCCATCTCGCTACGATCCCATTTCTGGAAACAAAGCTCCATGGAACGAATTACAGGTTGTGGTCTTCTCTCATGGAGATCACGCTTAACGGTCTCCGTCTTTGGGGACATGGCACCGATGCACGCCCTTCTCCACCACCGTCGGTTTAGCCTCCTAGGCAGTCTACTTCTGCACCTTACTGCAAAGCAAATGAGGCCGCCAAGGAGGCAAAAGCTTCTTCGTGGCTGGCGATGAGGCTTTTGGTATGCCATTGGCGCTTTTGAGCAGTGCGCTGACAAGGCCCGTGTTCATGCCATCCTGGTGGTCAGCGTCGACGACTCCATCCAGCCAAACATTGTTGGTTGACGGTCTACTTGACAAATCTGGGAGTGCTTGCGTGAGCGATACTAGCAGAGTAGTGATGTTCAGTTCTTTTCACTTCATCGTGAGTTGGAGACGCTTCGCCAGGGAGATTCTTCCGTTGACGACTTCTTTCGGGCCCTGGCAAGTCTCTGGCGCCAGCTAGATGAACTGACCTCTCCACTTTGTCAGGAGTGTCACAAATTGCAAAAGGTGGATCATAATCGCCTTTGCCTTTATGACTTCGTCTGCCGTCTTTGCCCAGAGTTTGAGCCTGTCAGAGCTCAGCTGCTGAGCAACTCCACGACCGACTGTCACAGAGGCCCTTTCGATGCTTCGGGCTGAAGAGATTCGTCTCGGGTTAGCAGCACAATTTGTTCTGACTGTGCTTGTTGCCCCTTCTTCGACTACAACAATGATATACGCCGACTCGGCCTCTCCAGTGCACTGTCTCGCTCTTGTTTTTGCATCAACTGGAGTTCAGTGCAACTACTACAAGAACTTGGGGCATGACTACCAGATTTGTGCGGTGCGGAAAAAGCGGAACATGGCATGTGGGGGTGGGCGACCAAAGGGGGGCAAGGAGGTCCTTCCTTCACAAGAGAACAGACCAGCTCATCAGTTCCTGCTCAGAAAGGTGACTGTTTAGCAGCTCTGCCAGGCTCTACTTTAGCAGCTCTCTTACAACCTAGCGGGTTCTACCACTTTAGCTCAGACGTCTCCTCCATGTATCTCTTGGGTTCTAGATTTTGGTGCCTCTCACTTCAGTAGGACCTGATTTTTCTATCTTTGTTCAGACAGCTGACAGTACTTCCTTGTCCGTCAGCTGTTAGGGCTTTCTTTTGTCCATTGACTTTTCTGTTTCAGTTCTTTCTCATGTTTCTCAACTTACCATGCAGATTCTTTCGGTGGGACAGCTCACTGATCTTGGTTGTAGGGTTGTTTTTGACTCCACCTATTTCGTCCAGGATCGACAGACAGGGACGACACTTGGGACTGGCCAATGCCGTAGGGACCGTCAAGGTCTCTATATTCTCGACTGCCTCTACCTTCCGTCCACTTCAGTTGCTCCTACTACGTCTGCCTCTACCGCCACTACTGCCACCACCTCTGGAGCTTTTGCATAGTACTATCACCATTTAGGACACTTGTGTGAATCTCGTCTTTATTAGTTCGTCAGGGTGTTTTTGGACATGTTACTATTGACACGTTAATGTTTTGTCAGGGTTGTAAGCTGTGTTTCTACGGCTGCATGTCTCATCAATATGCAGCCTTCCACTGCTCTTAAGGGTGTCGATCTATAGAGCATCTCTACTCTAGAGGCCCCAGTCTGATCACTTTTGTGTTTTTGGTCGCACTTTTTGTCTCGCTGCACCTCGTAATGCGCATCAAACATCGCTGACCCGATCGGTTGAGTGTGTTTTTCTTGGGTACAGTTCTGAGCATAAGGGTTATCACTGCTATGATCCTTCTGCTCGACGGATTAGGATCTCATGAGACATTGTTTTTGATGAATCTCGACCTTCTACTCGTCCTACTTCCACCATCAAGACGATTTCCTGGTTGTCTCCCTGAGTCTTCACCCACTTCTCCCCTTTCATAGCCTTCCTCTAGCTTGTCTCCAGTGGTTCCTTCTGTACCTTCACCTCCCGTGTTGCCTTCTGCAGCACTGTCTCTTGCTCCTGCAGCACCACCGTCTCGTTTCTCTCGTGCACTACTTTAGACGTCCTCATTCTTCACCAGACTCATTTTCTGGTATCTTGTCGACACCGACGTTTGATTCCTCTGATAATGCTCCTCGTTACGCCATTGGTGACCGGACATCCCTTCGACCTCCTTATTGTCTTAGTTTTATTTCGACCGCTCATGCTCTCTCTATCGTTAAGCCTAGTTCTTATTGTGAGGTCGCTTCTCATTTTAGTGGTAGCTCGCTATGGCAAAGAAGCTTGATGTTCTTAGGCGTCACGGAGACTTGGGATATTGTACCGAGCGTTTGTGCATGCTCGTCCTATCACGTGCAAATGGGTGTATAAAATTAAGACCAGTGTCGATAGTACTATTAAGGCTCGTGGCTTCCAACAGAGTATGATCGTGATTACGATGAGATGTTTGCCCCTATTGCCTATATGACCTTTGTTCGCACTCTTGTTGCGGTTGCTTCTTTCATGGTGGTTTATCTCGGTGAATGTTAAGAATGTCTTTCTTCATCGGTGTTTTGCATGAGGCGGTTTACATGCACCACCACAGGTATTACATTCCAGATGGCCATGTGCATCTTCATCGTGCTCTTTATGGCCTCAAACAGGCCCCTTGTGCCTAGTTTGTGTGTTTCATCTTAGTGATTACCGATGTCGGTTTCACTGTCAGTGCCCACGATCCTGCTCTTTTTGTCCATGTCTCATCTCGAGGTAGGACACTCCTATATGTAGATGATATGCTCATTACTGGTAGCAATTCCTCATTCATCACATACGTGAAGAAGTATCTTAGTGAGCAGTTTCTAATGACTGATCTTAGTTTGCTTACGTATTTCCTTGGGATTGAGGTTTCTTCCATGCGAGGTTACTATCTCTCCCATGTAAGTCCATCCGAGGATCGTCTTAATCGGTCTAGTTTGGTGACACACACTCTTGTCGCCATCTTGTCAGGAGTTTGGTATATCTTGTGAGCACTTGCCCTGATATTGCTCATACTGTTCATATCTTGAGTCAGTTCATGGCCCGTCCTACTCATGTTCACTACAGTCACCTCCTTCGTGTTCTTCGCTCTTTGTGTGGGACAATCTCTCGCCACTTGCTTTTCCCTAACTCCACCTCACTACAGCTTCAGGCGTACTCTGATGCAACCTGAGCTAAAGATCATTTTGATCGTTGTTCTCTTTCTGTTTATTGTGTTTTTCTTGGCTCTTCCTTGATTGCCTGGAAGACAAAGAAGCAGACTGCAATTTCCTGTTCGAGTGCAGAGGCTGAGTTAAGAGCTATGGCAGCAGTGACGACAGAAATTACTTGGTTGCGGTGGCTACTTACAGATTTTGGAGTACCTGTGAGGGGACCTATGACACTTATGTCTAACAGTACAGGTGCTATCAGTATTGCTCGTGATCCAGTGAAGTATGAGCTCACCAAACACATTGGTGTGGATACTTCATATACTTGCTCATAGATGTAGGAGTATTTGCTCTACAGTTTGTGCCATCAGAATTACAGCTTGCTGACTTTTTAGAAGTCACAAACTAGAGCACAACTTTATATTTTCTCTCCAAACTCAGTATGTGTGATCCACCATGAGTTTGAGGGAGGTGTTAAAAATAGAATAAGATTGTTATTCGTTTCCTTATATACCTTGGTTTCCTTATCTGTATATGGCATATTTCTCTATTTATTCTTTTGTACTATATATATATATATATATATATATATATATATATATATATATATATATATATATATATATATATATATATATATATATATATTGCCTTTTAGGCCTCATGAATATACACACAATATTCATAACATATATTTGCCCTTGTAGAAGCTTATTATCTATTACATGGAAACTGTATGTTTGGAAAGACTGGTTTGGCATTTAGCAAGTACTTGCAATGTAGTGTTCAGATAAGCGGATTTGGAGCGGGTATGGCTACTACCGAATCAGTATATGAATTTCTTTGTGTGGCTGTGAATGCAGATAATATGCTTATGGATTGGGTATATATTGGATATGAGCACACAAATAAGCTTTGAAAAACCACTATGGATACAACCCCTTTTTTTTGTATATAATTCGTTTGACATAATATGAGTATAAAGTGAATGTCAAATAGCAACTCCCAAACATAGGATGCAATTTTAATGTTCACATCCCCATCCATTCAGCTGGAATGCACTAGTGTAGTTTATGCTGCTAGTTCGATCTCTTGGCTGACCTAACCATATGTTGCCTGGAAGTTTTTATTACCACTGAATTTGTTTGTGGTTTGAACTCTGATTCCTGAACCCGAACCATTGTTACTAAACTTTGAGCTTTAAAAGGTTTGTTTCATACATTTATGGTCATGGTCAATAAACTGCATCTTATTTAGGTTCAGCTGTCATGTAGCTTATTGGTGCAGAGGTGTTTCAGAGGAAAGATCCTGAGATTTTACCTCCATGAAGACATCTTTCTTCAATGATCCTTTTGTCAAAAAAGGAGTTGTTATCTCCTATTTTCCGATGGTGGAAACAGAATGTGTACTTGTGTGTTCAAAGTATAATTAAATGCAGATCTTATGTTTTAAAAGTTATACCCAGTTATTTCTTTGAAAAATATTTGGATTCTTTCAAATATTGGAATTCTACAGGTTTCTATGTATATATATTTACTTGTGCTGGATTTGTCTAAAAAAATTGTGGGGTTGTTTGATTGCACAACTTGTGTGTACATTGGCCACTGCTTTTTTATATCAAAGTTCCTAATATACAGAACTAGCTGACTAGTTTCTGTAATTGTGTGGCTACATGTTATAACACATATCTTCTGGATTTAAAAATGCATGTTACCTTCTGAAACAACTTATTTCAACATCATTTTATGGATGCACCGTGAGTGTTGTGAAGACGACTAACGAGGATATAGTACCACAATTAGATAATTAATAACTTTTTTAGTAATTTTCTCTTAAATCCTAATCGGTTAGTACCTGATATACATCAATTGGTTGTATAGGATGCAGATACGTGTCCT
Source organism: Dendrocalamus sinicus (assembly GCA_036346575.1). Lineage (NCBI taxonomy): Eukaryota > Viridiplantae > Streptophyta > Magnoliopsida > Poales > Poaceae > Dendrocalamus > Dendrocalamus sinicus. The sequence goes on along the minus strand of CM070642.1, from coordinate 55,798,624 downwards.
AGAGTATATTCCTAGGATATACCAATTAATAGTCCATAAAGATTGCTGTGGATCCTCTGTCCAACCGGTTTATGAGTCTACTGGGAGGGAAAAGGATCGTGCTTACCCACCTGCATGTGCTCTCTCCATCGGCTAGTAGCCCATAGAAACCAATTTAGGTTCGTTAGCTTCTTTTGCATGAAGAGGAGATCCCTGCGAAACTTGTGCAACAACCACACTTGAAATTGGCTGCTTGCAGGAGGCATATCGCATCATTACTGATTTTCCAGGATGTTGAAATGGAGGATCATATTGAGCAGTGGTGCACCAACGCATGCAAGTGGGGACAATGCTCAAACAACTTGGTTGATCAACATTTTAGCTATTGAGGCAAATGATTTGGTCAAACAATTTTTTAGCTACCATCCAAATGATCAAACAAATATAGAAACGAATCAAAATGACTAAACTGTACTATAACCCCAAGGTCCCCAACAAACAATTTTTTATGAAATTTTATTGAAGCAACCAAAAAGACATTGATGTTGCCCTAGCAAGTTAATTGATAGTGTAAGTTTGTAACGTTTAATTAGATTAGTGGGTTTGGGCCGGATTGGCATAATATGTTGTTGATATTTTGTAGCTTGTAACGTGGCCATATGGTCGTTGGGACTTCAATCACATCCCTCAGATGAAACATCTAATCTTGTATATATAGGCATATTAGGCTCCAATTTTGCATGTGATGTAAGTAATAAATCCTATTTGTAAGCAAATAGGTATTGCGTGCACATTATGGACGCCAAACTTTTCCATGTTATTATTTGATTATGCTTTCCTTATTAATTTAGATACCTATTGTAGATTTCAAAGTACTTGAATTAATCTACACCGCTATAATCCTTTTTTTAGAAGTACACCATTATAATCTGGGCCCACTGTAACTGATTGTTTTGATTTTTTCTCTCTTGCTACTCTGATTAATATGGTAATTTCTAGCCCCTAAGGGTGGACATGAGAGCTCCTTTGTTCATCATTTTAATAGTGTCATGGATTCTTGATTTGCTATGTGCCTATGTTAACAAGAAGCTGAAATCGGATCATTGTGCAGGTAGCAAAATGGGCAGAGCTGCTTGTCCGAAGGATCTGGAAGAAAATTATAAAGGTTTGCTCATTTTACATGTGTTGAAGTTAATTCTTTAATTAATGCTAGCCACTGTTAAGTTGATCTGGGTGTGCTCCATGTGTACGATTGCAAAGGCAAGTGAGATTGGAGACTATGTTCACACAAGAAGCTGAGGAATTCTCATAAAAACCAGAAAAGAAAAGGAAGGAATTTTATCCATCCTTCTATTGGACCCAAATAAAAACATTTCAACCTTGTTTCACGTTGAGTACTCCTCTCGGATTATCAGTTTTAAAATAATAAAAATCATTGTTTCTCATATAAATTACACATATGAGTGGATAATTGTAAGTTACCACCAGAAATCTTAATGATACTTTGGTTTAGTTGGAATGATGGGACCGTGATGTTTGGTTCTTGAATTTCATTCCTCGTACTTTTGAAATATGTTGTTACTTTTTCATTCCAAGAATTAATTTAAAATTGGTTGGTATTGTTCAATGTAATTTTTATAAATCAGTGTAATTTGGTCTATTATTCAAGTTTATGAAGATGTTGCAAAGGGCTTGGGTGCAGATTTTTGTCAACTTCTAGATAAACGATTTAGGGAATCAAAATTGAACCATTGGTTTTGGAGTTGCCTAGTAGCTTTGGAAACCTTATGTTCCTTTGATACCCATCTCCGACTGAGATGAGACCACTTGATCAATCTCATCCACATGAAAATTCATGTAAATGTTGTGCCCAAGTGGATCCACACTTTTGTTGCAGTAATCTAACGCTTACATCGTTAGAGTATATTCAACACGGATCAATTTTTATTAGACTCTTTCCCGGATAACAACACTTTTTTTAAAAAAAATGTGAATTGGATAATTGATTTAAGAGATATTGCCATTCAAAGTTTGTAATCAACCCACATCTCTCTTTGTTGACCCCCTCCGCGCTCGGGCATGACAGTAAAATCTCCAATAAAGATGCAGTAAACGCCTAAGGAGGATGCAACAATTGTACTAGCAATAAACACACAAGAATGCAACAATCTCAGTCAAATGGTGCAGTAAACATTTTTTAGCGCACTTGCTGCTGGATTTTGCATCTTTCTTGCAATTTTACTGTAGAACAAATGACTATATCAAAGATGCACATACCCTTTTACTAAGTGTGTATGGGTGAAACACGTATCCATCTATTCCCCTCATCGATGGCAAGCTACCAGCGAAAGCCATTTGTGAATTGGAGCTGCAAATCAAAAGTTATGAAAAAGAAAGATCTAGTACTAATGGATTCCGTGGTTATGGTTATCAATCGTGTACACATTAGTTACTAGTACTAATTGATACTAGTACACATGCATGCATGCATCACACATACATGGTAGTAGTAATCTAGAAAGAGTAGCTAGTAGCATATCCTAGTCACAGCTAGTAGTAATCTGCCATATGAAGCTAAATAAATTTTCTTCCCGTTCTAGCCAAAATAGTGCTTTGGCGCAGCTGGTGGGAGTTTGGGATAGCATGGGAGGTGCCATGGGTTTGAGCCCTCGGGTCGCCGTAATAGAAAGTATTTTTCCCAACCGTTCTTTTGGCCCAAGTGAGCAGAGCAAGGTGCGGACTGGAGACAGTGGTGAGTCAACGATTAGGTAAACAACACATGTAGGTTGACTAGACACATGTAGGTAAAGGGGTGAGTGTATATTAGTCTTGTCCAATATATACAACAACAAAACCTTTTGTCCAAAATAAGTTAAGATAGACTAGGAATGGAACCTCCTCAAGGTTATAGAAACAAGAGTCTTGTAATTAAACCTACAAGACTAAAACCCTAAACCCTACATCTGTCATATGAGCAGAGAGTCTAAAACTACGCTCTAAATCTTCTTATATCATGGTTTCCATACGTGATTGCTAACTTCCATACGCTCCTATCCAAAGCCAACTCTTTGGATACATTTCAATCACCTAAGTCTCTTTTAATTGCTTTTAAATCTTCTTATGTCATGGTTTCGATACGTGGATCGCTAACTTCCGTACGCTCCTATCCAAAGCCAACTCTTTGGATACATTTTAATCACTTAAGTCTCTTTTAAGCCTGCTTTCTCACACGTCTTGGTCGATATCTGCCTCTTATGTTTTTGTCGTCTTAAATTCCATTACGTCTGCGATGCCTCGAAAGACCTCAGTTGAATATGTCTAAACCATCTCAAGCGATGTTGGACAAGTTTCGCTTCAATTAGTGCTATCTCCACCCTATCACGTATATCATCATTGCGGATTCGACCGCCTTTTGTGGTCACAAACCACCCATGACGTCATCTCCGCTACACTTATCTTACGTATGTGTTGTCTTTTAGTCGCCTAACATTACGCTCTATATAGCATCGCGAGTTTGATCGCCGTCATATATAATTTACTCTTTAACTTTTGAGGAATTTTTTTATCACACAAGATACTCGATGCTTGGCGCTATTTCACCCACCTCGGTCTTATCCAAAGGCTCATGTCTTCATCAATCTCGTTGTCCTACTGTAGCATCGATCCTAAATATCGAAAAGTGTCATTCCTAAGCACTACTTTTCCGTCTAGACTAACATCTCCATTATCTGCCCTGGCACTGCTGAAATCACACCTCATATACTTAGGTTTAGTCCTACTAGTCTAAAGCCTTTCGGTTCTAAAACTCCAATTTCCTATCGATACCTATCCTACTCTCATTAACTAGCACTATATTATTAGAGAAAAGCATACACCAATGGATATCTTCTTGTATGTCCCACGTGACCTCATCTTGTCCATACTTTTAAGGAAAATGATTCCATACTCCTAGAAGTATGTACTCTCACTTTTTATATACTGCTTAAATAATGTTGTTACATCTCTTTATCTTTTTGAGCACACTTTAATGACGATTATAAGATACTCCAATGTGAGTTTTATGAAAAACATCAAAATCCGCTTTTTAGGGCATAATTTGTGTATATACTCCTTTTATGTATGGAAATATATATAGCAAAAATAAAGGGCTCCTATGAAAATTTTTCAACCAAGTCAAATTAAAGTATCTTAGAATTAGTATTTAAGTATACCAAAAGTGATAAAAAAGTATAACTGTTTGTTTAAGTGATATATTGAAAGTGGGAGTATGTACTCAGAAGTCTCAAACGGTTTCATTATATATATATATATATATATATATATATATATATATATATATATATATATATATATATATATATATATATATATATATATAATTTTAAATATATGTAGCTCAGTGAAACTTGAGTACGTCCAAAATTTTTGTACTTAATCAGGTTTATTGAATCAGTCCTTGCTGAATTTATTGAGTACTTTTTAGAGCCCTTTGGAGCATTTGCTTGTATTGTGCTTTTCTAAAAGGCTGTGTGCTAATTTATATATTATGAGCAGGTTTGTAATGCTTATGTGTGAGGGTGAACCCTTACATTTGTTACTCATTTGGATTCTTCTTTGTTGGTGATAGCAAGATCCTCACTCTCATCGAGAGGATGACACTTGGGGATGGAGCAATTTTTCTTGTTTATTTCTCACACAATGCCATACCAACTTTGAGGGTTGGGGATACATATTTATAGGTCGCTAGTCACCAAGCATATCCAAGATGCTATCCTAGACTAGTCAAGATCTTTGTCCTAAAGCTAGTCTAAGATGCTAAAGCAAAAAGCTGCTAAAGCAAAAGCAAGTCCTAGATGCTAAAGCAAAAGCAAGTCCTAGATGCTAAAGCAAAAGCAAGTCCTAGATGCTAAAGCAAAAAAAAAAAAAGCACCATGTACACCATGTGCGAGACAACACAAAGACTTATCTATCATTCTCCCCTAAGTCTTGTGCGTCGTCTTGTGGGAGAGTCGAACCATCACGATCTTGGGGCGAGCTCAAGGAACTTGATCCTTCCAAGAGGCTTGGTGAAGCGGATCCATGAAGCGATCAGTGGTCGATGTAGCTTGCCTTGATGCTTCCTTCATCAGCGACCTCGGATGAAATGGTACTTCACCCGGATGTGCTTGTTCCGTTCATGGAAAGCGGGTTCTTTGCGAGGCTAGAGCGGACTTCTTGTCCCCGAGCTCAGCTGCTTGATGTCCTGCCGAGAGATCACCAGCGATCGGCGAGCGAGTGCTGAGTCGAGCGGTGGAAGCCGCTATGTACTCGGCCTCACGGTGAGACAGGCCACCACTTTCTTTGATATTGCGCCCGGTGAGCGAGGCACTTGCCGAGGAAGAAGAATCCGCTTGTGCTCTTCTTTGGTGTCGATGTCGCGCGTGGTCCTGTCGCATGTGCGACGAAGTGTCGCGCCAGACACCTCGGGTAATGGGGCGTGGTCAAGGTCCCCGCAGCGTGGCGGATGATCCTCTTCCACGGCCTGCGATGCTCGTCGTCGGCCGTTGCATGAGCGACTAACGTGGCCGACGGAGAATGCCAAGTCCGGTCGTGTGTGGGCGGTAGCGAAGGCTCCCACAAGACGCCGATCGCTGCGTGGCGTCCGCCTCTCCGTCGTCTTCGTCGCGGCTCGGCTTGACCTCTCCTCCATTGGAGTGAGAGCGGGTTGCGATCGGTGAGCCCGGCTAGCTCAACGGCAGCGCTTGGCGTGGCGATGCCGTCAAGCGTGATCCGGAATCATCTGGTGCACCTCGATCCTAAGTAGAAGGAGAGAGACTCGGTCACTCATCCGAAGGTGGCCTTCATCTCTTCCTTGAATCGCCACCTCGCATCCTTGGTGCCGTTGATCACCAAGTCGTCGGCGAGACACCCACGGCCAGGCATTTTCTCCATTGCCCGCCCGTAGATGGCGCCTCGTGCGGACTTTGCTCAAGCCCGTTCCTTTCGGCGTGGAGTCCAACTTGGCGTTCCGCGCCCTCGGTGCCTGTCGCAAGCCATGAGGGCCTTGCGCAGCGAGCACCTGCCCTCCTTGGGGATCGCAAATCCCGTGGTGATGCACATAGACCTCTCCAAGTCGCCGTTAAGAAATGCCGGCTTGACATCCATGTGATGAACCGCCCGACCTTCGGGCGACTAGCGCAGGAGGAGTCGCCACGGACTCCATCCGTGCGGCGGCGCTGGCGTCATCGAAGTCGACCCTCTCTGCTGCGAAAGCCTCGTGCTGCCAAGCGAGCCTTGTGCTTGGCGATGGCGCGGCCATCCCGCCGGCTTGGACACCAGCAAGGGTGATCGCGCGGTGGATCGGCGGGAAGATCCGCCGGCTCCACGTCGGTTCGGCTCGACGGCGTCCATCTCACTTCATCGCGACACGCCACGCGCGCGTCTCCTCCGCCTCGGCGAAGGAGCGGGGCTCGCCGCGTCGTCGCCGCGCTAAATGCGCTCGCCGCAGCGATCGTCTTTGCGCCCGATCGGACGGGCGCGCTCGCGAGATGTTGTCCATAATGCGATAAGCGCGAGGCTCGAAATCGTCGTGGTGGCGTCGACGCGATCCTCGTCGTGAGCAGAGTAGCGAACTCCACCGCGGCGCTCATCGTGGACCCGGCCGGTGGGGCCGGTCGGTGGCCACACCACCGGCAGGAGAGTGGTGGCGGTGGTGCGGTGGGCGTGGCCGTGCGAAGGTGGTGGAGCACTCGCCGGGCCGATGGCGAGCAAGGTGTCGAGGTGGGCGAGCTCGGTGAAGACAGTTGCTAGCTCCGGCTCTCTCGAAGTGGGCGTAGTCGACAACAAAGTCCACGAGAGTCGAGGCCAACCGTCGCCCACCGCCTTGTCCCACGCCGGCCTGCGCCGCCGTCGAACACGCGTCGCGCGAGATGCGGGCCAGCGGCGTGACGAGGTCGAGGATGCGGTAGGCCTTGAGCCCTTCGCGTGGCCGATGAACACTCCCGAGTGCTCGTCGTCGAGCTTGCCGATGTGGCCAAGCTCCTGGCGAACGCGAGGAGCCAAGACCCGCAAGTGGAGAGGCCGGCTTGCGCCCATGCCAAGCCGTCATGCCCTGTGGCGTCGAGCGCCTTGGTAGGCGGCGGTTGAGGATGTAGGCGGCCGTCACCACCGCCTCTCCCGAGAAGGCGACCGGCATCCTCTGCGAGGAGGGCGAGCCATCCCTACAACCGCTCGTTGGTTGCCGCGGACGGCGCCATTCTGCTGCCGGGGCAGACGGGGCGCGGAGAGTGGCGCCGAATGCCCTCATCGGCAGATGCTGACGCGACCAGTCGGTGCCAGTGGTCGCCGTAAGTCCGTCTGCGCAAAGCGCGCGCATCTTGCGACGCGCTCGCCTCCATTGCAGCTGCGTGGCGCTGATGGCGTCTGCGACCTTTCCGCTGCGCCGAGGACCATCACCACATGTAGCGGGAGGTCGTCGACGGCAGCAGGAAATAGCGTCGTCCTCCGGTGTGGCGGTGTCGCCGAGCCACACAAGTCCGTGCACGAGCTCGAGCCTCTCCTTGGCTCGAAACTGCTTTCTTTGGGGAAAGCGAGTCGCCGCGCCGTCAACACGCAGACGTCGTAGAAGCGCTCCACATGGTCAAAACACGGCGGGCCTCGCACCATTTCCGTGGCACCGAGCCGCTTCAAGGCCTCGGTGAAGGTGCCCAAGCGCTCGTGCCTTCGCGCACGCCCGTCGTCCGGCGAGCAAAACAGAGGGTTGTGCCGCTGCGCGTGAAGGGTGTAGAGTCGATTTGCGCCTCACGGTTACCTTGGCAGAAGGCGGCGTCGAAGATCCCAAATCCGCGACACCGTGCTCGATCTCGACACTGCGAGCCGTTCTCATCCACCGCCCCAAGCCGATGATGGAGTTCCGCAGGTCGGGGATGTAGTAGGACGCGGTGCTCGCGATCTTGGCGGCGAAGGCAGAGCCGCGCCCTTGATCTCCAGCGGCGAGGCATCGCCGAACTTGACGTGCCTCGAGCGCTCGAGTCGAGCTCGGAGAAGAACTCCGCCGCCGGTCATGTGGTGGGTGGCGCGGTGTCGAGCACCACCGTCGGTCTTGTCATTGCGGAGCCTTCGAGGAGGCGTGTGCTTTGGCTCGTCAAGGTGGAGGAGAGCTACTACGGCCGCGTGCTGAGTAGTTCGATGCTCGCATGAGCAATGAGCAGGCCGTTGCTCCTCCGCTTCGCTGACGTGGGCTCGCGCGCGTCGTGGTATCGACAATCCTTGGCCCAATGACCAAGCTTGCGCGATTGTGGCAAGAGTCATCTCGTCTTCGCTTTGCTTGCGCGATCGCCGCCAGGCGCCTCGCCGCGCCTGCGCAGGCGTCTTTGCGCGGCTTGCGCGCTGCCATGCTTGCGCCGCTTTGCGTGGAAGAAGGCTCCCCTTCTTCTGTCACCTTGGCCGGCGGCACCCCACTGTTCCCAGTGAGGAGCTTCCCGCCGATGGTGACGGGTCGAGAGGCTCGTGGCTCATCGATGTCGGCGACCTTGAGGCGACCAACGCTCCTCGATGGTCATCGTGGAAAGGTCAGCGAGACCGATCGGCGAGCCATGCGCTTGTACTTCTCGGGGACGCGGCGGAAGAGCTTCTCCACGCCTTTCTCCTCGCGTAGGTGTCGTCGCGAACCGCACCAACTTCACGCAGCGAGTGTTGAGGCGAGAGCAAAGTCATCAACATCTTCACCGGCGAAGGCCGGGTTCTCCTTCCGCGCGTAGTGCTCGCAATGTAGACTTGCGCGCGGTCCTGCCGTCGCGTGCTCTGGCGATGGCGTCCCAAGCCTCTTTGGCGATCGCTTGTTGTGGCGAAGCGCATCTCGGCGGGGCTGCGGCGATGAGGCATCCAACGCCCGTCGATCTGGTCGTAGTCGGCGCCGCCCGCACGGACTGCATCCCACATATGCCGCGCTGGAGCTTTACCCTCATCACCGACCCGCTCGGCGTAGTTGGTCTTGGTGAGGTAGGCCACGCATGCCGGGCCGGCGTCCACGGCGACAACTGGTACCGTGGTGACCACGATGCACGGCAAGGGAGAAAGTCGCGTTGCTGTGAGGCCGCGCTCGCGTCGACCACCTACGCGCGCCGCCGTCGTGCCTCTTCCGAGGCGCCACGCGCAGTGTGCGCCTCGCCGAGCGCCGCCGCGCGTCCGCGCTGTCTGGACTACCGCGCTTTCGTGGCGCGTCGCGCGCGCCCATTGCGCCGTTCGCCGCTTGCGCGCCTCCTCTCCGGCGGTGGTCGTCGTCGTTGTCATCATCAGAGCCGGAGCTGCTGATTCTGCTGCCGCATGACTTTGACCTCTGCTGCTTTGCCTGCGCGCATCTGCATCGCTTGCCTTCACTTCCGCCTCGGCTGCTCTTGCCCGCTCCGCCTGCGCCGCGCCCTTTGCGCGCGCCGCGCGGTCGTCTGCCGCCGCTTCGCTCACGCCGCTCTGCGCGGCGGAAGCTCGGCCGTCACGACGCCAGCGTGCTCGAGCGGCGAAGCGCCGAGCGCCTGCGGACATGGCGCTGCGTGGGGCTTTGCGTGGAGAGGGCTGCAATCGCCGAATTCTTTGCCGTCTCTGGAGAGAGTGGCGAGGGCAATGGGGCCGCTGCACGGTGCGGAAGTGCTGCGAGGCGGAGAAGGAGATGAAAGGTGAGATGCTCGAGCTACGAGGATAGTATAGCTCTGATACCACTTGTTACTCACTGGATTCTTGCTGTTGGTGATAGCAAGATTCTCACTTTCATCGAGAGGATGACACTTGGGGATAGGGCAATTTTTCTTGTTTATTTTATCACACAATGCCATACCAACCTGAGGGGTTGGGGATACATATTTATAGGCTGCTAGTCAGCCAAGCATATGCCAAGATGCTATCCTAGACTAGTCCAAGATGCTGTCCTAAAGCTAGTCTAAGATGCTAAAGCAAAAGGCAAGTCCTAGATGCTAAAGCAAAAGCAAGTCCTAGATGCTAAAGCAAAAAAACAAAAAAAAAGCACCATGTACACCATGTGCAGACAACACAAAGACTTATCTATCACTATTGCCAGTTTTCCATTTAGGGTGCACCTTGAAGATTGTTTTCATATCAACGCGATTGAAAATTTTCTTTTGGCCATATTTTTCCCCTTAGAGTCCTATTCCATTTAATAATTTACTATTCTGCACCTCTACCTTTTCCTCGAAAATAGTTCATATTATGAACTTTAGTTGATAGTATTAGATAGAACTAATGACATGTTTGCTCTCTCTGTCGAATACTAAGACTGCATACCTTTCTTTTCTCCAGGTGCAACAAAGCAAGTAGCTGACTCTGTGGAAGTTGTTATAGAGGAATCACAAGAAGGTTTGTTTTAATAATCAGTTATGACATTTTGGGTAGCTAATGCTTAGAAGAATAATTCTACCTGTTTTTCTTGTGTTTTGTTTTTTTCTTTTGCCAATTTTCCATTTAAGGTGCACCCATGATTTGTTTCACATCAGTGACTGAAGCTTTGTTTTGATCATACACCCCTTGCGTGCTCCATTCCATTGAATAATATGCTATTCTACACCTTTGCCTTTCCCCTTAGTTGGTTGCTATCATGAACTTCATGAACTTTAGTTGTATCATGGAACTAATGGCACATGTGCCTGTTCTCTTTCTAATACTAAGACCTGCTTACCTTTCTTGTCTCCAGGCGCAACAGAGCAGGTGGCTGATTCTTTCAAAGTTGTTATAGAGCAATCAACAGAAGGTTTGTTTTTAGTAATCAGTTATGATGTTTTTGGTAGCTAATGCTTAGAAGAATAATTCTACCTGTTTTTGCTCTTTGTCTTGCATTTTTGACAATTTTCAATTTAAGGTTCACCTCATGATTTGTTTCATATCAGTGTGATTGAAGCATTGTTTTGGTCGCCCCCCCCCCCCCCCTCCCCGTGTCACATTCCATTTAAATTTTGCTATTCTGCACCACCACCCGTCTTTCCCCCTAGAATAGGTGCTATTATGTACCTTAATTGTTAGTATTTGATAGAACTAATGGTAGGTTTGCCTGCTCTCTTTTGATACCAAGACCTGCTTACCCTTGTCTCTAGGTACAACAGAGCAAGTAGCTGATTCTTTGAAATTTGTTATAGGGGACCATCCGAAGGTTTGTTTTACTAATCAATTATGATGTTTTGGGTAGCTAATGCTTAGCAGAACAATTCTTGCTATTTCCCTCTGTTTGTCTTGCTTTTTCCTTTTCTTTTTGCAATTTTCCATTTAAGGTGCACCTTATAATTTTTCCCCTAATATAGTTGCTATTATCAACTCTAGTTGTTAGTAATAGGTGGAACTAGTGGCAGGTTTGCATGTTCTCTTTTCAATACTGAGACCTGCTTACCTTTCTTGTCTCCAGGTGCAACAGAGCAAGTGGCTGATTCTTTTAATGTTGTTATAGAGGAATCACCGGAAGGTTTGTTTGTAGTAGTCAGCTATGATGTTTTTGGGTAGCAAATGCTTAGAAGAATAACTCTTATCTGTTTTTCATCTGTTTGACTTGCAATTTTGCCAATTCTCAATTTAAGGTGCCGTGCACCTCTAATTTGTTTCATACCAGTGCAATTGAATTTGTTTTTATCATGTTTTTCTCATCAGTGTTCCATTCTATTTAATAATTTGCTATTCTGCGCCTCTGCCTTTTCCTTAAAATAATTGCTGTTCTTAACTCTTTAATTTTAGTATTAGATGGAGGTAATGGCAAGTTTTACTGCTCTCTTTTAATACAAAGACCTTCTTACCTTGCTTTTCTCCAGGTTCTATAGAGCAAATAGCTGATTCTTTGAAAGTAGTTACTGAGGAATCACCAGGTCTGTTTTTTGTAATCAGATATGATGTTTTGGGTAGCTAATGTTTAGAAGAACTATTCCTGTGTTTACCTTTCATTTTTCTTTGGTGACTAACTGCCATTTATGGGCTACTTGGATTGTTCCATCTGTCTCGGGTGCATCTGAGGAGCGAGGTGTTGCTACTTGTAAAGTTGTTTCTGAAGGTACTCTACAATGATCCTTTCAGCTCCTCACTTGCATCTTTTGAAGTACTAGTAGTCATTTACCAAGGGATATCTATTCTTGTGGAGTGGCCCGCCTGCCAAAAAATCCATCTATTTTAAGATAGGGGGGCATATCTAGTGCTAACCTAATTTAGTGCTATCATGCTAGTTATTTGATTCATATCTTTACTATTATAAAAATATGAGTTAGTGGTCGTCGATGCATTCTCCTCCTCTCTTCTCGATCGTGCGATCAAATATCAACCGTCCCGATCCGTATGTAGGTAGTTTTGCTCCTCGTAAAAGGTCAGCCGACGCGTGGGCGCGCTCCTCTTCTCTTCCCCGCATCCTCGCTTTACACAACCACTCCACCTCCATGGCCGTCGTCTCCTCTCCCCGAACCCTCGTGCCGCGCCTCCTCGCAGTCGCCACCAATTCCTTCCGCACAATAGCGTCGGTCGTAGTCCCAACTTCCCAGCAGACGTCGCATCACCTCATCGCCGCCTCACTAACGCATTTGCCCACCGCCTCTCCCCGTTTGCCCAGTTGCCGCCTCCCACCACCACTCACTCATGGCCGCGCCTCCTCCCCTAAACCCTCGTGCTGCCGCCTCCTCGGCACCATGGTCGAAGGGAGAAGTGGTCAACGTCGAAGGGTCGTGGTCGAAGGGGACAGTGATTGAAAGGGACAGTGGTCAAAGTCGAAGGGGGCAACGGTCGAAATCGAAAGGGGCAGTGGTCAAAGTCGGTAGTGGAAGAAGTCGAGTGGCGAGCTAGCCGAGCAATCGGGCGACAAGGTACAAGCGCGCCGAGGCTGCCAACATACGACCACCGGCGATGGTCGGCTTCGACCTACAATCACGCGTGATTGTGGCGCTTTAACTTACGACCACGAGGTGTGATCGACGGTTTCTAATTTCGACCATGAACAGGTCGATGTGTTTCGACATACGACCATAAGGTGTGGTCGATGTCTTCCGACTTACGACTACGGCCGATCGATGTGTTCGGAGCTTATGACCACGAGGTATCCTCGATGGTTTCTGACTTACGACCACGAATGATGGTCGTCGGCTTCTGATGTATGATCATGAGCCATTGCCAAAGGCTTCTAATTTAGGACCACGATCGATCCTCGACCGCTGCCAACTTACGACCACCAACGATGGTCAACCGCTCCCGACCTACGATTATGCGCGATGGTCGATGGTTTCCGACTTATGACGACGAGGTGTGCTCGAGAGCTCCCGACCTACGACCAGGAGATGTGGTCGATGTCTTCCAACTTATGACTACGAGGTGTGATAGATGGCTTCCAACTTACTTAACGGATTTAAAAACTTTTAGAACATGTTTGTATGCATATTCTAAAAATTTTTAGCACCCGTGAGTTTTAAAACATGTAGTATGATAAATTTTAAAAATCCGTAGCAACACACGAGCATTCAACTAGTATCAAATAAACTATAAAAAATATCCAACAATGTGTTCGACCTTCATGTGCAATTTCAATTTCAAATGAAAACTCAATGGGTGCTAAGAGAAATAAAATAGTGACATATCGGATAAATCATAAGTAAAGTTGAAAAAAGGAAATGAAACTCTTTTGTTCACAAACAAATTTCGCTTTTTATTTTCTAGCGACTATTGAGTTTGGTGTAAAATTTTACAAGATGGCTGATCATATTGGGGAATACATCAACTATTCTTTTTAGGATTCTTGAACTAATTTAACGCGCAAATCAAAAAATTCAAGATGATAGCACCTAATGAGGGTTAGCACTAGATATTGTTAGACATGTAAATAGTCTAAAGTCTAGAGGGTTATTTGCATATTTACCTATACACATTTGTATGGGCTTTGGGCTTGGCAATACAAATTTTCATTCTAACATAGCTTGAGTAAGGCTTGGGCTAGGCTTGACTTCCGTCGCGCCGCCATCATCAGCCATGCCGCCTGCTCGTCTGCTCTTCCCCTTCCTCTTTCTCCTCGCGCTTTGTCTACATTTTCTCGCCGCACCCGATTTTGCTCCCACTCCGTAGTCGAATCTGCCCATGCCTGGTGGATCCATCACGCCGTCGTCGAATCGGCACGCCCGATTTGCCTCTACAAGTCACGCGCGCGCCTCGGCTTGTCTTGCGTCTCCGACCCACGCCACTTCTGTTGTCGCCGACGCCCACGACCAGTGTAGTGCGCCGCTCGTAGCGGCGCTCGCGCCGAAGCTCTAGTGCTCGAAACCCCTCGAGCTCGCCACGCTGCCCGCTCAGCTCCACCCCTTGTAGCGCCGTCGACCCAGCGGGCACATCTCACGATCGTCTCGGTCCGGCGGCTTTGATCACGGATAACCGGTGATGGCTCCCTTGCCATCCGCTTCCGGTTCGTTTGATGGAGCGAACTTAGGGAGTGGGGTGTGCACTGATTCGCCTCAACGAGATAGCGTCATGGGTCACCTGCTATCGAGAACCCTGTCGCCTCGGTCAAAGCCACTGTTCGGTAGCTTCTTCTGCTGGAGGGTGGAAACGGTCGGATACGATTGAATAGTCTTAAATACGAATACGAATCCATATTTTTAAAGCGAATACTGGTCGAATATTCTCAAATACGGATCTGAATATTCTCGAATACGAATACGGATATATTCGAATCTGGATTTTCTCGGATCTGAATATCGAATAAAGCGGATTCCTAGCGGTTTTAGATTTTTCACAGGTTTTTAGTATACGGTTTTAAACCACCTAAATTCAAATTTTGAATCACAAAATTAGTAAAAAAATTTCATGGGTTCTAGAAGCGGATCGAATACTGAATCGAATAATCTCGAATACAAATCTGAATCTGAATATTCTCGAATCTGAATGCGAATACTCTCAAATCTGAATACGAATATTCTCGAATCTGAACATTTTCGAATATGAATTTTGCTTACCACATTCGCGTTTTCTCGAATATGAATATCGGATAAAGCGAATTATCAATTCTTGTTTTCCACCCCTACTTTGGTGTGGATCGGACCGAGACCTGCCTTTGGAAGAGGCTTGGGGCTCTACTAGTCTAAATATTGCGCCTACGAGCGCTAGAGGCCGAGGCCCATGCTACTGCCGTCTGGTGGGTTGCATTCAGTGGCCATCCACATGGATGTGGCGAGTTGCCAATGGCGACTTATGTGGGAGTGCCTCAGAGCTCATTACCAGCCGACGAGTGATGCTATGTACCTTTCGGTTGTGCACCATGCACACTCTTGGCCGACTTGATGTCACCGTCGATGACTTCTACCGGGAGGACTCGTGTCGTCGGGGTGGATGTCCCTGAAGGGCTCTGGCGATTCCTCCCGGCTCAGAGCTAGCACCTCTCGCGGGACTACTCAGATGATGCCACACAACAACTCCTCTCACTCTCCAGTGCCTTGGTGTCGGCTCGTCCTCAGACTCCTCGGGATCGATTCATCTGACTCTTGCTTCTTAACAGTCTTCCACGTCTCCGTCTCCTCCCTCGTTAGGTATTCTATCTTCGTGGATCTTGGACTCTGGTGCTTCCTTTCACATGATACCAGATTCCACCCACCTCACATCCTTGCATCCCACAGTTTTCTCTTCCACTATTCAGGCTGCAGATGGTACCTCTCTTCCTGTTGCAGGTCGGGATACCCTTTCCACTTCCTCTTTTCATGTTCCTACAGTCTCACATGTTCCTCAACTTACTATGCAGCTTATGTTGGCTGGTCAGATCATTGATCATGACTGTCGTGTTCTTGAGTCTGACTCTTGTTCTGTTTAGGACCGCCGCACGGGGACTGCTTGGTACTGGCCCTCGACGCCGTGATTCACAACATCTTTGGGAGCTCGACTAGCTCTATCTACCTTCCGCTGTCTCCACCAGCCAATCAGCCCCTGCCACTACCTCTTCCTTGGCCACATCCTCCACTAGTTGGTCATCTCTGCAGATCACGTCTATTGTCACTAGTTGGTCATGATATTCTTAGGTCTGTTTCTAGGGACACGTCTTTACATTGTATGGATTGTAAGCTTGGCAAACAGCTACAGCTTCCCTATCCCTCTAGTGATTCTGTTTCTACTCGTCCTTGTGATCTTGTACACTCTAATGTTTGGAGGCCAGCTCCCTTTGTTTCAAAAGGGGCCATCGATATTATGTGATATTTATTAATGATTATTCTCGCCATATTTGGATCTACTTTATGTCCTCTCACAGTCAGGTTTTCTCTATTTACTAGATGTTCGCCACTATGGTTTGCACTCAATTTGATTTGCCCATTCGTTTCTTTCATGCTAACTCTGCTGGGGAGTATCTTTCTGCTGCTTGCATCGCTTTTTTTTGGCGAGTTACTCTTCCCGGTACTCTTGTCCTGGTGCTCATGCCCAGAACAGTGTCTCTGAGTGTAAGCATCGTCACTTACTTGAGACCGCTCGTGCTCTTATGCTTGCCTTCTCTGTTTCCCTCATGCAGGCTAATCTGTTTCCATTCTTTGTTTTCTCATCAACATGCAACCTTCCGCTGCCTTCAGGGTTCTACTCCTGTCGAGCGTCTCTACAGTTGAGCCCCAGAGTACGGTCACCTTCATAGTTTTGGTTGTCTATTTCGTCCTTCCACCTCGTGGCGCACCAAGTGATTGCTCAATCGGTTGAGTGCGTTTTCCTTGGCTATAGTCTTGAGCATAAGGGTTATTGTTGGTACAATCCTGTTGCTCGCAGGATGAGGATTTCTCGCGATGTCACCTTTGACGAGTCCCGACCTTACTACCCTCGGTCCCCGCAATCAAGCGAGTCTCTTGTTGAGTCAACCTCTTTTCGACTTTTCTGCTCCTTGCCTTCCACTCTGTTTTGCCTCCTCATTTGCACCTCTTCCACGTCCGCGAGTCTACTTCCTATTACATTGTTGTTGAGATTCCACCTTTCCCTGCACTACTCGTCGTCTTGACCTACTCGATTGAGCCTTCGTCTTGCTTTGGGTCTGTTCCCGATTCTTCTTCTCCGTCCTGTTGGGTCCTTCTCCACCCTCCTCCCATATACAATCTTCGTGATCGCCACCGCTGCCAGCCGCTGGCGCCGGTTTGGCGATCGTTGCCTCTTTTGAGCACGTGACCTACCACGAGGTCGCGATTACCTTGAGTGGCGGCTGCAATGTGCGAGGAGATTGCTGCCTTGGAGCATACTAGCCACCGTCTTTATCGGCTACAGCGCGTTGTATTCAGCCAGCGGCCTGGCGGAGGCCTTGGATCGATGCGTTGATGATGGTGGTCTCATTGACGTCTTGACACGTAGTGAACCTTGGCAAAACGCGATTACCGGTAGTGACCGTAGTTGATCTGCGTTTGGCGCTCGGCGTAGTTTCCACGGAAGTTGTTATCTGAGCGGTCTCGGATCTGCTCTCGCGTAGATGGAGTTCGGTTCTATGGTAAAAACCAAGAGAGCGCCACTCCTCGCGCCGCCAATCAATCGCCTTGGTGGAGTTGTCCTCGCCCCGCCTCACGATGGCGGTTTGTACACGCGAACGAACTCCACGGGTTCGTACGCCTTGTACGACTCAACGGTGGGAACTTGAAGTCCTCCGCCACGCCGATCGTTGCTAGAGGCCGCGAAGGGGACTCGGATCGACACGTCGGCGCAACACGACCGGAGGTGGGGCGTCGCGGATGTCCACCCGACCGGGTAACCTTCGCCGCCATCGGCGGGTTTGCCGGCTACGCGCTTCTTGCTGGCTCCGAGCCTCTTGCATTTCCCGCACAGCTCCCTGGAGGTCTACCAACTCGCGTTGCAGCGTATCGAGGGCCGCCAGCAAGGCATTTTCCACCACCGAAGTAGTTGCACCACTGAAGCAGCGCGAACCACCGGTTTGGCGGTGACTACGGCTCTCCGAGGGCTTGGCCAGCCGGAGTGATGGGCCCCAGGTCGATGACAAAGCAGTGCGGCGGCCGGTGCCACTGCCGCTCCCGCTAGGTGTCCGTGTCGCCAGCCATGCCGGTGTGCATCAGCGCCATCGCTCCGCCGACCCGAGCACCACTACCGAGGCTTCGCGCCGCGCGGCCGGGCGGGGTTAGCCGCCAGACCACGGATATCGGCGTCTGCGCGCCGCAACATCAGCGTTGCCACTTGCGATTCTTGGCGACGACGCGCAGCGCCGACCGAGGCTCCCGCGCGTTTGCGAGAGCCGCCATCGTGCTCCTCTTCTTCCTTGCTGTCGATAAAGTTTTCTTTGGTGCCATCACTTCTCAAATTTCAAGGCTTTCTCTCCGTCATCCCCACATACGGCGCCAACTGTTGTGGCTACTGGCCAAACAGTAAAGTAGGAGAGTAGTGTAGTGGAGATGATGGATGGACAATACTTGCCCCTTCCCTATGTCCAGAGCATGTATATATATTTTCATGAAGTGTATTTTACAATCCTACCCTTACATTCATGTGCCCTCCATAGGGGTATCTATGTCATTACACACATCCCATTTTGTGCTTTGCAACTCTTTAGCAGGCCGGATAGGCTTAGATGGGGCCACCCCTTCAACAAATACATTTCTCAATGGTGAGCTGCGTGAGGTCTACATGCATTACGCCTCACAGGTATTCTCGCCTCAGAGTACGTTTGTCGTCTCTTGTCGCTCTCTATAGGCTCAAACAAGCCCTCGTGCTTGGTTTGATTCTCTTCTCTGTTGTCACCGCTTATCGGCTTCTCTTGCTGATCACGATCCGCCTCTTTATCCACACCTCTTCTTAGGGTGGACGCTCCTCTATGTGGATGACATGATCATTATTGGCGATGACTCAATATATTGTCTTTGTGAAGGAGCGTCTCAATGGCGGTTCTTGATGTCGATTTAAGTCATCTTCGTTACTTCCTTGGATTGAGATCACTTCTACACTCGAGGACTACTATCTCTCCCGAGAGCGTTACATTTAGGATATCCTTACTCGCACTTGTCTCACTAATCGTGTGGTGAATAGTCTTATAGAGCTTGGTGCTCACCTTCGACCTATCGATGGTGAGCCTCTTGAGATCCTACGCACTATTGTCATCTTGTGGAAGTCTTGTTTATCTTGGCATCACCGCCACGACATCTCCACCCGATTCACATCCCGAGTCGGTTTGTCTCGCTCCTACTCGGCTCACTCTGATCACCTTGGTATTGCGATATCTTCACAGGAGCATCAATCATCGCCTTTTCTTTCCTTGCTCCAGTTCTTTGCAGCTTCAAGCGTACTCTAATACAACCTGGGCTAGCTATCATTCTGATCATCGGTCTCTTTCTGCCCATTGTGTTTTCCTTGGTTCCTCCTTAATTGCCTGGAAGACCAAAAAGCAGCTTGTCGTTTCCCGTTCAAGTGTTGAGGCTGAGTTGAGAGCCATGGCGTCGTTGACATCTGTGATCACCTGGCTTCGGTGGCTACTTGAGGATTTCGGTGTTTTTGCTACTGCACCGACTCCTCTCTTCTCAAACAGTACTGGTGCGATCAGCATTGCTTGAGATCCCATGAAGCACGAGCTCACTAAGCATATTGGGGTGAATGCTTCATACATGCGATTGCAGGTGTAAGACCAAGTTATTTCTCTTCAGTTTGTACCTTCGGAGTTTCAGTTAGCAGATTTCTTCACCAAGGCATAGACTAGAACTCAACATAACTTCTACATCTCCAAACTCAATGTTGTTAATCCACCATGAATTTGAAGGGGGTGTTAGACATATAAATAGTCTAGAGTCTAGGGGGTTATTTGCATATTTACCTATACACATTTGTATGGGCTTTGGGTCTCTTTACAATACAAGTTTTCATTCCAACAGATATATCCCCTTAAAGATATTAGTTCGGTGGTGCAAAGCAACAAACAGGTAGAAAACCTCCATGTAACAGTAGATTACAACAGCAGTAATATTTTCTTGTGTGTAACATGCAGATATAATGTGTGTATTTGCATGTGAGTATAATAAGCATATCAACGTGTGAATATAGTTTTATCTGCTAATGAGGATTGACGGTCATGTCCATTTTCAACTGATTGTCCTCTTGACATCTATCTTCCACATTCACAATCTTTCTCCTGAAATATAGATTGTATGCAATTCCTGTTGTTTGATTTGGATATTCATGTGCTTTATGTTTATACATGCAGATGCTGGTAAAGCGCTTTGTAGCAGTGGTACTCCTGGTCCTGGACTAGATAATCAAATGCACAACGTTCAAGGTTTGCTACTCACCATTTTGCTAATTATGATGAACCTAATGACTTTCTGGAGGTGTCTTATGCTGCATGTTGAGTTACCATTGTTCATTAATTTTCAAGATTGGTCCTATTTATAGTGTCAAGTAGAATTTAGATGGCAGTGCATTGTGAAAACATATAGTTTTGCACTTAGCTTGCATTTTCCCATTCAAATGCCTGGATTACTATTCTGGTTGGCCTGGGGTTGATCAGATATCACCACATGAAACAGCTATTTATTTCCATCCTAATGATTTTTTTCTGATGCAAACAGAAGGCATTGTCATGCTATTCTCAACCCTGTGATTGCTGATTGCTTTTCTATCAGTTACCCTTTATCTATACCAAAATAATCTTGTAAAGTTAATGCAGATGGTGGCACAGCTCAGGCCATTTCTACGCACAATGAAAAGGATGAGGACGGCTCCAGTCATCACAAAGGTGGTGATATAGTTGTTATCGATTCTGACACCGATGGAGACGAGGATTTAAACCCTGAACCAGAACGTGTAGCACGCGGTGCTCCTGAGGCCATGAATGGGGTCGCTGCGCCTCCACGCCGTGCTTCAGAGGCCAAGAATGGGGTCACTGCATTTACACGCCATCGCCATGCTCCGGTAGCCATGAATACGGACACCGAGGGTATAGCCATGTGGCATTACCTAGATCCTCAGGGACAAGCGCGAGGGCCATTCTCAATGAATCAAATGCGGCACTGGAAGCAAAATGGCTTCTTCTCTGAGGACTTCATCGTGTGGAGGACAGGCCAGACAATGGAGCAAGCCATCTTGCTCACTGATGCCATGGGGCTTACATTCCAGCGCCCGCCTTTTCCTCCTCGTCTTGCCTGGTAAACACCCTTGGGCCATTTTGCAAGGGGGAGATGGTGTTTGTTCGGTGCTTTGCCCAACTGTAACTGAAGCGGGCATCTTTGAAGTTTAAATTAATGTGAATGTTTAGTTTTGGTCGGAGGTGGTTTATAGTGGAATTCTTTCTCCTTTTTTTTCTTTACATATAACACTTAGCTCGCTCATCTTTAGCAGATTCCGATGTCAATATCCCATCAAACTAACAGAAATGAACACAAAAATTTCAAGTCATCCGGGTGAGGAATGTAGCATTGGAATTTGGATATATATTATGATGCAGATTAGATTTGGATAGAAGGGCAGACACGGCTTCAACAATTCCTTCTGTTGATTTGTGGTTTTATTAATGGGTTTTATTAAACGTCATTTGGATGTTTTCTTTATAGTTATCATCCAGATTTAGGATCATTGGATTATAGATCCAATGGTTATCAATTCCCTCCTCCCCCCTAGGAAAAAATCTCCCCCCTCCCCTATAAAAACAAGGGGTCTCTTGATCTCTAATTTAAATGTCACAAATTTGGATGATAATTAGAAAGAAAATATTCAGATGATGCTTATACACCCCCTTTATTAATTTGGCATGCGTACCTCCTTCCCATCGATAGAAGAGAGCTACACATTGTTGTCACCATATATGATACAATAGAGACGTCTTATTAAAGTCAGGAAGCACTCGCCACACCAATCACTTCGAACCACTACTAGCAAAGTATCGCTACGACTAAATGGGATCTACATCATTTGCCCAGACAGACGGGGGCAAAATGGGATCTACATCATTTGCCCAGACAAGACGGGCAAAGCAGCATGAAAGAACAATCATATTATTACATCAGAAAGTGTAAAACCGAATACAACATTGTTAAATCGTTGGGAAAACTTAGCCTCTACCGACCTTGACATGGCGTTGGTTGCGAAAATAGCTAAGAAGAACCTGTGCCTGCACATACATAACAAAACTGGTGAACTGGAAAGGTGTAAAATAAGTTGTTTCTCGAACTGAAAATGTTAGTTTATGCCCAACATGATATAGATAGTTATAAATTTATAATACCTTCTCTCTTGCACGGGCCGTGCCTGATTGTGACAATGCTACCAAAGGCGGCACAGCACCTTCTTGAAGCACTTGGCTGCAAAACCTGTTACTGTTTGTGCAAAGCAGTAGCAGGGCAGCAGCGGCGTTTTCCTTTGATCGTGCTGAGCCCAGCTCAACAACCTCAACCAGTACCGGGATACCTCCTTCC